>OY728145.1:853288103-853913103 GCA_963277665.1 Viscum album
TTATGATATATAAGATTATGGTTTAAATAATGATAAATATGTGGTATATATATATATAATATAATTTTTTAACATTTTATAATTGGAATATAAAATGATAATAATTCATTTATGATCTTATATTCATGTATAATATCATATAAAATGATTATACATAGATTTTTATATTAGAAATAATTTTGAATTGATTATATTTATTTAATTATTAATTTTCTATAACACATTATTAAATTAGAGTGTTTATAGTTCATTTTTTAAATAATTAATTAATTGATATCTCTTGTATGTATATACTAATTTTTCATTAATGTAATATATTCACTTTTTTATTATTTATAGATATAATTTTTACAACAAATTTTTAATGTATAATTTAATTTAATGTGTAAAAATTCTTCTATATATTTCCATACATTCATCTATGGAGTTAAATTATTGGTACAATAATTTATTTTTTTTCTTCTAAAATAAATATAAATTATACACGACTATGATAATGACATTAAATGTTTTATGTAGTTCACCAATATTTGGTGTTTTCATTTTTATGTAATTGAGGTGACACATTAGCGAGGTATGCGTTATAATATGAGCATTGGGTCGTAATACCCACTAAACTAGAGGCTTATTCATTATCTTGAGAAGTGGGATTTGGTTATCTATTGCACCAAAATTTCTCTTATGATAATTATTTATATCATATAATTCAATTCATTACATGAAAAGGGTACATGTACTTTATTCATGATATGTATATGGATATGTATAAATATGTTTTTCTCTTCATTTAGGTTATTAACACTTGTTATAGTATTTTTTAAAGAGTTACAAATTTATATTGTTTGAATGTATTAATTTAGTCGAATTAATAGGACTTTACAATAAATAATAATAATCTTCCTTACTCGTACAATTAATAACATGTGATAATGTGGTGAGGTTAAATCTCATCAAAAATTATATTTGTAAAAAATCATCAAAGTGAACACTTTTCAAGACCTCGATCATCCAATCAGGTAGGTTCAGTCCATATATGGGTGCTCATTGATTATCTTCTATAATAAATGTAATTAATTTTGTAAAAATATAAGTTATATGCATCGTTTATGGAAATTTTATTTGGGTCACATGTCTCTAGAAAACTAGAAGGGTTATAATACTAGGAAAATAGTGTTTAGTTTTATTATATGTTATATTAGACAAAATAAGTCCCCTAAAAGATTCTATTTTTATAATGAATAGGATTGACATATTATTCTACCAAAATAAATAAAAATACAAGGTTCATGTAATTAGGAACATTGATTAGTGAAATAAGAATCCAGGAACTATAATAAATATCATACATTTTAAAAATGTTTACCATTTTTTTTAAGATAACATTTAATAAAATTACTTATTATTTTTTTTGTAAACACTGATTCTCATTTTATAGTATCATGTTTTGTAGATAAATTTTATCATCCTCATTGAATATTATATTGGGGTCAATATATTAAAAGTAGAGAATAATATAAGAAACTAATTAGACTCGTACAAAACATATGAATTATTCAAATGTAAGTTGTAAGTTTTTTACGTGTTAGTGAAATATGTTATAGAATAAATAATTCATGACTTTTTTCAACAAGGGGACCATGATTCTTATATGAATCATATAATAATTCAAATAATTTTCTGAAAAAAATGATAAAATATGGGTAAAGGAACATTGTTCTCAACTAATATACATAGTGTGACAGATTGTTCCAATGGAATAAAGAGATTAATGGTTTCGTTTATTTCTTGTTTAGTAATGGAATTAATTGTGGAATTATCATTGAAAATAGTCATATAATCTGAATGAGTTAAATAAATTTTTACCCTATTTCCTTAAGGTGTTAATGATAGATGGAAATGACATGTGATATTTAGTATCTTGTACAATGTTAGAAAAGTAAAAATATATAAAACGACATTTGGACGTGCTTAAATGTTATCTTTTACTTTTAAAGGTTATGATAGGTTTCATGAAGGAGGGGAAATGTGTCCATAGAATGGAAAATTTTCAAGATTCATGTTGGGTTTTATGTAAAATTTGGAATTATTCATGTCAGGTATTAATGATATAGACTAAAATATTCAAATTTTATATTCCATATGAATAAAAAATTACTTTCCAAATGTGAAACATATACTCAAGTTCAAAATCAATGTAATCATTAATGAAGATTGATTTTTTTAGATATTGAAATAAATATTTTTGGATTATCACCGTTGAATGTAAAGGAATATATTTGGATAAAATATATCTAAATAAAGTATTTATATCATTATATTATATATATTATATGATAACATATGATATTTAAAAATAAATACATGTTATCATATTAGGAGGTAATATTTTTGATTCATATTTATTATAATTCAATATATTTTTTTAATATACTTGAGAATATGATATGGATAAATGTTTTTTATATACAATAAATAGTTCATAAAAGAAAATTGATAAATTATATGTGATAGGGTTCCCATGGAAATCATTGGTATATTTTAAAGTATATAATAATATATAAATTTGTTTCTAAACACATAGAATACGATATAAAATAATGTTATAAATGTTTATAAGCACATACAACCCCGTATAAGATATGGATACAATAGTTTATTTGGTATATATTATTACTAAAGTAAATAAGAGTTATTTTATAACATAAATAAGAATTTGTTTTACAACATGCTGTTATAGATTGACAATGTCATGTAAGACGTCATTTGGATTATTTTACACTTATTGGAGTTCAATAATAAAAAATAATATTGTATTTTTAAAAACTCAATGTAAATGTCACATTATATCCTAAAACATTTCATAAAGTGTTATAAAATAAATAACATAAGTAGGTACATAGTGGTACCAAATTTATCTAAAGGAAAATATTTTATGGTAAATATTTTATACAACAAAATAATGAATGAGATAGATGGTATATTAAGTAAAAATTGAATTTATTATCATCATAACATTTTGTGTGATAAAGATAAAGAGGTTGAATATTGTCCAATGAATTTATCATGTAAAATATGATTTCAATGGTACACTATTATTCTAACAATAATTAGTCATATTTTATACTCATTAATGTTGTTTAGTATGTGGGTTTTATATTATGGTCACATATAGTTAATAGAAAAAATATATAGATATTCAATAATTTAAAAAAACCCTAACAACGAACAATAGATAAGGACAATTTGGTATTTAGTGATAATTATAAAATGATATAGTTTTTTGGTCTTTTTTTGTTATTATTGTTAATATATTTGAATAATATTTAATTTATCATATTATAAAAATTTAGTTTATACATTAACATTATATTATGTTGGATACATAATTTTCATAATGTGTAATTGAAACTAACCTCTCAATGGTTGAATTTTAGTTATCCCTGACTGATTTCTTTCATATATTATTTTAATTCATAGTGAATTATAATTATTACACTGGATAATATTTCATATACCGATAAAAAGTATTATCTCAATGAAAAAATGGATTTCATGCACCATATGTCTATCCATGTATACCACATGGAGAGCTGTAGAATGTGTTTTTTGAATACTATGGTAACATATTTTATATTTTTATTTCCCTACACATGAAAATTGATATAACTAACATATGAACCTTCATTGTTTGATACCATTTATATACTATCCATATTTAATTTCTAGTCATGGTGTGGTTTTGTATATTGTTGATCATGTCGTTGGTTGGAGAATAACTACGATAGGTACCAATTTTAGTTAACAAGAAAAGGGATCTAGTTGTACTAAACATATAGATTTACTAAAAAATATGGGTATGTTAATCAATTTTTTTTTTCGATATGCATTAACAAATTATTTCATAAGATGTGATACAAAATGGATTTGGTGAAAACATTCAAAAAGAAATTTTGAAAAAACCAAAAGTTGTTATTTATATGGTTTCATACATTGTTATATATAATAAATTATAAATTGAATTTAAAATATATCTAAGAGTATTTTGTGTATGTGATAGATTTATGGGGATAATTCATAAATTAAAAATAAAAATTGGTAGACTTTATAATATTTCTGTATATTATTTCATATGATATAGTTATATTTTATTGAAGTTCCATGTTCAAGTAATTGTGTATGAAAATATATTATGATATGTTTTGGTTACATAAGGAATTATATGGTATGATTATAATAAAACCTTATTATTATTCATTGGTATAATTAAATTATTTTTAAAATTACGAGATCATCCAATATTTCTGTTATCTATAAAAACATTTCAAAATATGAGACAAGAGAAGTAATTTAATAAGTTTATAGGTTACAAAGAGTAGTACCTAAATCTATTTACTCAAACATTTTGTTTATATGAGTTAATAATTTTAAAGGATCAGGACTGTCATGATTCCTATATAAGGAATTAGTATTATTAAGAATGTATGTATCTGATCCTTGACAAAGATCCATCTAATTATGCCTTTACATTTCATGAGACTCTCCTTATCATATTAATTTATCATTTTTGAGATAATCATATATGGTGGAATATATAGAGATTCCTAGAAAAAGATTTGTTAATTTTATTGTCTTTGGATACACCTTGTAGGAAATGGTTCTCATGTTATTCAATAGTGATAAAAAACAAACATTTTTTCCTAACAATGAGATAAGTATCCCTTTTTAGTTTTATGTATACATTATTTATTCATGTTATTCATGGTTTTCATTTTCATGTCATAATAATATTGTTAATATGTTCTTTATGATGTCTTAAAATACATTGAACAATTTCTATTTGATCCATAAAAACCCATCAATGAGATTAATGTACTTCGGTTTCATACATCATTAGGTTCTAATAATGCATCTATTTTAATATGATTCTTCCATAATAATTTGAAAGAAATAGAAATCATGATTCAAATAACATTACCACTAAAATAGAATATTTTTATTAGGTTTTCCAAATAAGATAGATCTTATTCTAAATTTAACACCACTTAATTCAATGTATGTGATGAATATGGTATGTGCTTCTTCAAGAAAGATAAATAGACACATTATGTATTTGATGCATGTTTGTTTGAAGGAAAATTCGATATTCCACAATCAGAATATGATCATGAACCTAAAAGGGGACGATGTACCCAAGAGAATTCCATCTTAATTTAAAAACAATGTAATTATCATCCATTGTGATATTTTATGGATAAAATTGTCCCCAAAATCAAACATCATGACTTGTAGATGATTGTATACATAACCTATCAAGAGAATTTGAGAAAATTTAGTGGGTTTCAAAATTATATAAACCTTCTCAGTCGTCTCATCAATTAGTTTTCCCCAAAAAATCCTTTCTCAAATTTTATCCCATCACGTTGTTATTATATATTACATTAAAATAGTGATCCATATGTGGATAGTTGAACGACTGAGTGGGTTTTTTTATTAACGATAACTAATCTATAAGAATGTTTTTATATAAATATAATTTAATTCCTCAAAATATATCTCTTTGAAATTCCTAAAAAAAATTATCTCCATCATATTGACCATATATTAAGGATGATTTATTATATTTAATATTAACACTGTTTTTTTTAATTTTTATAAATGATCACTTATTTAGTTGAACCTTATATATAAATTAGATATAATTAATAATCATTTTCCAAGTATCCTCCCCACATATCTTAAATATATCTTATAAATTTTATTGAATTAGAAGTCTTTTCATAGTGTTGTGAAGTGGGATGTGTTTATAATATGATCCACTAAAACTAATATATAATCATTAAAATCAAATGTTTATAGACGACATATGATAATATCTATGGATATGTTCTCTAATTTCCATGATTTTATTGGTAATAGTTTCATTATCCCCATTAACTTTTATAATTCTTCATTAACGTGGTATCATACCAAGAACATGGATATATTTTTAGAAATATCATTCATTATAATACCACATAAAAAATTATCTTACTGAAATCCAAATAATATTTTTCTTTCTATTTGGATTGAGAATTTTGGGAAATTAACATCATTGAATAAATCATTTTTTATCTTAGGATTTAACTTTACACATAATCATATATTGTATCGTAATATTACATCTTTCTTGATGTTGAACTATAATATTTTCGCTTATTTTCACTTTGAACATATTTTATATCATTATATCATCTATTTTCCCCACATTAATTATCTCCATGATAGCAAGTTGAGTATACATATTTGAATGATATGATGGTGTAACTTCTATTATGATTACCATGTTCAACCATTTCATGTCTAAGAAGATTTGATCTCATTGAATAAAAATCAATAAAAAGAACATATTAATATTTATTCTTAGAGAATTTGAAGCTTTTCTTCATTTTGTAGAATGGTAATCAACCGAGAATTCATAGTCATTAAAAATATATTACCACTTTCATTGGTTCATATCACACTTTTTATTTGTGAATATATACTTTTCCCATAAATATTATTTTATATGTCACACTTTTCTCAATATAGATAATTCATCTAAATTTAAATGGGAAATATTATATATTCCTAAACTGCATTAATATTCATGTAATGTTCTGCATGCAACTTCAATTATCTTCTAGAATATTCTATTCATATATCATTTTTCATGAGTATAAACCCCATAACATTCTTTGAATCATCACCCTAAATACATGAGGGTAGATTGATAACAGATTATATGACTAGAATGTTCATAGAATACATATACCCCTATTCAGATTCATTAATCCAATAAAACAATACTTCATTCTGAGTTACCTTAGTTTATGAAAGAACCTAATTTTTGACCCAGTTACAGGTCCTTAAAATTAAAGAATATTAATTTATTATGAACCATTTTCAGATTCATATTGATATAATATAGATATTAGTGGTTTTCAGGGATTTTTATTGATCTCAAAGACTTGTTTTTTAGAAAACAGGTCCTTGTCGAACTTCTAGAGTAAGCCGTGTAGGTAGCGCACATGGTTAGATCTAATTGGGTGGATGGAATAAATTTTCAGAAAGATAAATTGTATATTGTTGTATAATTATTTCCCTAACCATGTGGACAATCTATGTTGGTTTACCTCTTCTGTAGGTACCCATGTATGGTTGGTGTACAGTTTGAAAAACCATGCCGACAAACTGTGAAAATTAAAATTTCTAGGAAAAATTTACAGTTTTCCCTTAATGATATAATTATTATACCCCTTTGTATCTATTTAGAGTTTCATTACATATAACCCCCTTACCTATAATTTTTTATCTATTTTATGTCCTATAATATGTATTGATAGATCCTCTTCATCTAGGATCTGATCGAGCTTCTTTTTGTCACATTGGATGCGCAATGATATGTACTCGAGTCTTCTTAAAACATTATTCATTTCACTTTTTCTCAACAAAGTTATCGAGGTGTGATTGATTATAATAATTTTTATATCTACACCAATCCATGAAAAATTGGAGTCTAATACTCTAGGAGGTTAGTTGCATGAGTGTTTCATATATGGTCAATATATTATCCCTCCGGTGTTTTGATTTTGGAATTGATGTATGGGGCCCGCTGATTTCATCGGGGGTTGATTTTGGAATTTATATACCATGATAATATTACTCAAAATAATATGATTATTATCTTTCATTAAATGTGATTAGTGTTTTGTGGTTATATTAATAATGAACAACAACCCAAGCATGGTGATATTCCATAATTGGGGTTTTTGTGTATTGACACATTTAATCCACTGTTCGGGTGCATCTAATCATGTCAATACTAATTGTATGAAACCTCGTATGAAATTCATATTGAATCATGAAATTGTGAATATCTCATGCCTTTTCACTTCCAATTAACAATCTGAATTTATGTTATTAAATGGAATGTGTTTATTTAAATAATATTATTGAAGGCCTAGTTTCGTATTTGAATTAGCCTAATTAATTGTAAATGAATGTTTGATTACACATAGGTAGCACATATTTCCTTTTTTAAGGAAGGAAGCAGAGTGAGGCTTATTAATTGGATTGGTCTCACATTGTTTTCATTGAAATGTCAAATGATACATACCCATGTCAATCAAATGAATGAAACAGATTAAACTATGTGAAATTTTTAATGGGATGGATAATATATGAACTTGTTAATTGTAATGATTTTAATTAATGGTGACTCGTTATATAAATGGACATTGAAATATTTATAGGAATTCTTGACTTGTGTTAGCTCTTGGATTCCTGGGGTAATGCCTTGGGTACTTGAGAATATCATTCTAATTCAAGGATGCTTGTTTACTTGGATGAGATCTGATTGAGAACCCAATCCTTTTCATCCTTTGGATGCCTGATATGAAACCATTTGATCAATTAATTATTAATATATATATATATCACATATATATTCCTTGGATTCCACATGACAAGATACTTTTTAGTAACATCATTCAACCCAGCCATTACTTATCTCTCATATTATCATTGGTACATTCCTTGGAGTCAGTTAGAAACATTATTGTGGTAATTCCTTGGATAATGCTATAGGGATTACACTCTTACTCCCTTAGATGGACTAAATTACTACTATGTTATCAATACATATGTTATACATTTCCTTTGTGGTTTCAATGTAATAACATCTTATTAATTATCAATCATGGGATTTTATTACATGTTAGAACATTCAATAACAATACTATCATGAGTTGATGTTAGTGCTAGATAATCCTCAAATGAATTCATTATATGAACCATAACTTAATTAATTGATAAACTAGTTACAAATTCAGACACCAACTAAGGGATGAAAAATGTAAATGGGTATTCAGTTACATTTTACTTCTTTACATTATATATTCATGTCTGCACATTGTTACATTTCCATTACATGGGCCGAATATTATTAACATAGTTGGTGTTGGACCAATGATATTTATCTCACAACCCTATTTCATACCATTATTACTCAGGGAAGATTACATGTGTCCATGTATTGATAAAGGGAAGTGTGATGCTTCAAACAATTTATTTCTTGTTGTGATAAGATGGAGCTGGTACCTTATGACCAAGCTATAGCTTAGGATGATTAGGATAGTTTATGTATTTCATTTTTGATAAATTGGGTTTTTCATGAATTCCTGCTACTTTGTATATATGTTTTCTATAATTCTAGTGAAATGAAAAATATCATCATCGGCTATTGTATGCTATTCCATTTATTTTTGTTATTATTGATTTGTTTTCTTCCATTATGCATTCTATTTACTTCTGTTTATTTTATTATTTATATCTTATTGTTTCTTATATGTTACCCAATATGATATACTCTAGTGATGAAAGAATTGTCTCCCCATGGACACACACTAGGCCCCTACATCTATTCAGTAGCCTCTGACATTCTAGATGATGTGATTGAGCCAATTTGGACAATCAGGGTTATGGAACCTATTAAGTGGAAATTGGGTATTGGATGAAAAGAAGTAGTATAAGATACGGTTTCATTCATACATTACTATTCAGAGAAAATATATTTTAGATTAGGAACTCTAGGAACATTTTCATAAGTCATGTTTAGGAATTGAAAATCCATGATTAGGGTAAAGGCTGAGTTTCCCAAAATATAATTGTTTTTAGGGTTTCTCCATATTATAGAAAATATCATTTCACCATTGGGTGACTCAAATTTTATGTGGCATTGTTTACTATTCTTAGGATTTATAATCTATTTTATCATCGACCCAACGATATCAGGGTAAATAGAATTGTTAAATCTGTCAAATATGTGCCTAGTATATACAGTTAATGCATGTTGAAATGCCATATAAGTGAATTTTACTACATTAATTGCTTGGTATTGTTGTGATTATTGAATGAGGCATTCATATATATGTGATTATTATTCCTTTAATCTATTGTTCATTGATATCCTATTTAAATTCATGTGGTTGTATGGTACCTCATGCGTTGGGATGGCCAATTAACCCAATCATGCTTTTAATTACAAATAAAAATTTCTGTGAGTCTTAGTGATAATGAGTGTGGGCCTTGATTCACATGGATAAATAACTCATTTAAAATGATTTTTTTGAAGTTATAAGAAAAAAAAAACATAAAAGTGAAATGGTACCATGTCCTTATCCCTCCATGTCATTATTATGATAGGTTAAGGAGTGAATCTGATAATTAAATATAAAATGAAATTAAGATGATTCCAATATATGGGGACACAAGCTACTATTGACCATTAATATTTTGGAACCCATGAAACATATTAACAGGAAAATATATATAAATACATGTCTATGTGGGTAGTTAGGGAATTATACCTTGGGTATTGAGTTTTCATACATTTAGCATCCATTAGTGATGTTATCTTTATGCTTCTAAAATTTTGCTGATGTGTGTGCTTCAAAATTGTAGTCCTATGCTGCCATTACATCCTCCTACCGTGTTCCAAGAGGGTGGTGATGAATAACCTCTAGAGGTGGTGGTCCCTAAGACACCAATATTACTACCAGAAATTCCATTGGAGGCACCACCTATTATACTTGATCCGGTAACTGATTCCCATGTTTGTGATAGTTCAATTCATTTGATGAAGTCCATTCAGGGAGCTCCATGAGCTACACATATGATGGATGATCTAACTATTAATATATAGATGTAGCATCCACCCACCATTTCATGGGATGGTTGTCCACAGACTTCTAATTTGGTGCTAGAGGCCGCTATGTCTATCTCCATGAAACATGAGACACCTCTATATCGGAGGTTTAGAGTTTTTACATACAAGCTCCCTTATTTGACCAAAAAACTGTATGTATTTGATTATAAATGATGGTCTCCATAAATACATGGTATGAGTTGATTTATATACCACCGTTTATGATCATTTATTTCCTTATACATAGAGAGCTATTAGATAAAGATATTTTATTCTTCTTGAGTAGGGTTCTATGTCAGTTATGGATAATTAAATGTGTTCCAACAAGTATCAATGGTTTTCAACACATCTAACTCATGATGAGATTTTTCATGTCAGATGCTTTGAGTAAGGGATGTAGTATTTGACACATATTCAGATGAATCTATTTAACCTAGGTACGGTCTCTATGTTTGTAAATCATTCTCTTAAAACCAGTACAACATGAGGGAAATGGGAAACACCAGGAAAATATGATCAGTGTCAGGTCGGGGAAAAAGCTCTTTTGGAAATTTAAAGTGATCCAGAAATGTTTATCATTAGAGAAGTGGAAGATTGTATATCCATGTAGGTATATTATTAGTGTGAAAATAGTTTGGATATATGGGGCATATGAATCCCTAGTCTGATAGAGACCCATTAGAGTGTGGGGATGTATTCTGTATGGGGAATCTTTAGTATTTATGTCAAACCATTCCATCACATTTTGAAGAATTGGTACAATAACTGCACCTCATTTAGGGGTATGTTTTTTTATTCCATGTCAGACCAGGATTTAGAGTAGCATCTGTTTGATTGGCCAAGGAGGATCTCATCACCATGGTAGCCAGACTACTAATCACCATAAGTGCCATCAAAGCAGTTTTGATCATGGTAGTACAACCTATATTGAGGGTCGTATATCAGAACCAATGAATTATTAATAGTCAATACCCTAGGATTATTCTATGTGTAATGACGAGGTTTTTGACACAAAATACTTTATAATATTTTAGATATTATTTCCGAAGTAAGGCGCTGAGTCGATATGGGATGTTCGAGACCGAGGAATATCAGTTCTGTGATCTAAAAAATATTGAATATATTTTTTTCACACACACACATTCTTTTCAAATTTAAATAACTCATATTTAGAGTCTTGGAACGTATTTATACGATTGTGGTTGAGTCCAGAACATTTTTAACCCTATCAATGAGAAAGTTTGTTTGCATAGGGGGGTTTGGTCGAATGCATGTTTTCAGATTTTTAAGCAGTGGACTAATAGATAATTAAATTAAATAAATGATACTATTCCCAAACCCCACAATCCCACTTCTATTGGAAGCATGACACAAAAGAGTGGATCCCCTCTTCTCCCATTTCCTCTTATCTTTTTCTATAAAATAGAAAAGAGCCAAATCATTGATGAAAGGTGCAATTGATCTTTGTTCATGACGTAGATCATATTTAGATCAAAGAGAAGCATGATCTGAGTGTTTTTTATCATCCAAAGCTTCATCATTTCACCAATGAGGATGGTTTATTTCAATTTTGGTTCTGATAACTTTTTTATGCTTTGATTTATGGTTCGTGAGACCAAATACAATTTCCATTGAACCATTCTAGGTATATCTAAACTTATTCATGAATAATATATCAGATTATGTTGTTTTTCATGGTGTTTTATAGGTTTATTCCAATATAAAATTGTTATTGGTCCCCAATATGTTTTTGTGTGAGTTCAGGGAAATAATTCATGTTTATCTTCCTATGATAGAAATATTTTTTTTGGTTCTATGCATCATGTAGCACCATACACCATGTAACCATCGATCATTGCTTGGTTTAGCTGTGTGAAAACATGAGTTCTCGTACTAACACATGACTATGGTACATGGAAATGGGGTTTGGTAGACAGACATGGGAAAAAATACATGTAAATGTTGTCCCTAACCTGAGCACACCATTTATTATGAGATACAAGGCATATAAGTGACATTGTTGGTCAATCTGTTTAGAAGGCGTACACGACCAGGGTACTAGTGAAGATGGAAATGGAATTCACCTCCATTACATGTTGTGTAACACTATGTGGGTGTAAAATAATTGTATTCATGATACACGTCTTGGTTCTTGGGTAGGCTCACACACCTTTTATGCCCATGTTCATGTCATATTCTCCTAGGAGGTCCTCCTGGGATCTTCCTCCTTCTATATCATCTTCTATGGGATTTAGATTCAGGCTTGTGAGTAGCATATCATGAGTGTTAAATCCACGTAGATCATGACAGAGGCGTATGATATGACATAACAGATATAAGGTGGTGTAAATCAAGGGAGATTCTCATGAAGAAGTGAAGAGATGATGTTGGAGATTAGTACGATTCATGAAGAGAGAGATCATGGGACCGGTAGATATGGTACTCCCCACTTCATGGGAATGGGTTTGTTGCCTTTGGGCTAGTTTCCTCTAGAGTTGTTACTCCCTTGATGGACTAGGGTCTGGGATTCCCACAGATATTCATGATGATGAGAAATACTCCCTCGAATGACCAGGGCATTGATCCTCCATATATGAAATATAGATAGAGGGGGTACTCCCCTATACTGTTAGGGTATGGGTTCTTCATTCTAGGACATTGTAATCCCCTATTGTTCTAGTTCATGGGTCCTCTGTGCGTGTTATTATGGAAGAGTCAGTACACCCCTACAATGTTAGGGAGTGTGTCCTCAAACATGGGCTCAGCGCTCCCCAATCATATTAGCGTGCAAGACCCCCGTAGTGAACAATCAAGAAGAGTCAATACCCTCCTGTCCAACTAGGGTGAGTGGCCTCTTATAATTGAATTGTAATCACCTACCAGGATATGGTGTGGTTCGAGGATCAATATAGTCATTCTTCCCTATTGTATTAGGGTGTGAGATCTTAATTCTCTAAGCAGTACTCCCTTTATGGAGAAGTGCATCAGTCCTCACATACAGAGTCTTATTCCCCCATCTATGATTAAAAGTAGGTAATAGGACCACCATGGGTGTTGGATCTCAATTGGGTATAGGATACAGATACAAGAAGTATTCCCCTCCCCTTCTTATGAATGATACCTAGATATGAGTTACTGCTCCTTCAATGGACTGGGGTGTGGGCTCCTCTATACAGGAGAGACAAAGTTTTCACTGGGTAGTTAGGTGAATTACTCCCTTTACTATGGGGATTTTGAGAGGTGTGGGACCCTCTATTATCTTTTGTCAGAGAGGATGCATGAAGTGCATATTCTGGAGTGGTGCTCCGAAAATTGTGTCTAGAGGTGAGGGGTGGGCCTCTTCACAATAAATTATTTAGTTTTCTACAGGAACAAGGCAATGATGAAAAGAACACAAGTGTGGGAACTAGAAATGGACCTATTATGATGTCCCCACAGGATCATGTTCACTTTGACATACAATTAGGAATGGTATATTTCTTCTTGATAGATTACATCACTTGGGCAGGTTCCATCTAGGATGACAGAGCTCATATAGCGTGTTCACATGGTTTCATGATATAGTTTGATACTACGATGTGAATCATGTTTGTAATGTCCTTGAATTACATTATTATTTATATTAAGTTATATGAAAATATTTCAAAACCAAACACTCTGATGACATGTGATTATGAGTCCCAGTGATCCTACATTGGAATTTGGAACATCTTTTAATATCATTTAAGAAAACACGAGATTAGGGTTTTCCATCTTTTGAACAAGTGATCAGATTAAAAATTAGAGGGAACTGTTGAACTTGAAACATATGGATTCACCTAGAAATGACTAATTTCATCCGTAAAGAGTGGGATAGATAATTTAAATTTCATACATTTTGGAATGTAATAATATAAAATTAAAAGTTATTTTATATTATTTTCTAACCGTTGAGCGGAAGATGATGATGTTGTGGTGCGGCGACAAGGTGCATTAAAGGAATATCTTAAATGTATTGTTTTTGTGAAGTGTAACAATGTAATGTCGTAGTGTAACATAAATGATACTCCATTTCTTTAATAAGATAACATATTGTAGAGTTGAGAAATAAACCATGGGTATTCTCTAACAAACCAGCGATAAGGAATCACTCCAACGATGAATGACAAACATCAGTAGGATCACTAGAAACGTTTATGCATTATGATGAATGGGATGAGGATGCAATGAATTCCTACATAGCTTGAATTGTTTGGGGTGGAGCACTCCAACAAAAATGTTGATCGAGGTAGGTTTTTTTACATTTTCCCACTTTCTTATTCAAAATGATGAATGCGGATCAACTCACGAACATGTTGATTCCCGGATCATCCGTTGTAGCAAGAGGGTGCTGTTTCATGATATTTCAATTCCAGATTGAAATATATTTTAATGTGAAAAATCCCCCAAAACCACCCTATGTTTTAATACTCTAACATGGAGGGCATCGACCAACACGAACAAGGACTAAGCCCCTCCGCTAGTGCGTTCTTCATGGATGAGCCTTTTAAAAATAGAGGGAAGGCTGATTAAAGGCCTTACAAGGTAAGGAGATAACCTACAGAGGCAAAAGACATAGTCGGTGCAATGAATAGACCACCAGTGCAGACCCAATGGTCCTCAGGTGATCCCGCTGGCGTGCTAGTGATGGCCCATTGTGGTGGCTGCGAGATGGAGGTGGCGCACCATGACAGTGTGCTGGGATGAGCCATCAGTAAGGCCAGCGCCGGGCAGTGGGGATGCGGCCCGTAACAATGGGTCATGCTCTTCTAAGGGATGAAATCTTAGACCATGTGCAAGAGTCTTTCCAGCCGTGTAGCAGACACCCTTGATGTGTCGTGCATCCTGGCTATTGGAAGAAACCATAGAGGTCGACCAGGGATCCAGACGTGGCTTCCAACCACGTCCCGACGGACATGACCAGGGGCAGACTGGATTTGGGTCAGGTCAGTGGACCTAGATTGGGTCATAGGACCTAGGAAGGGTCCTTGGTCTCTCGAGCAGGATGAATCGGGTCAGCTTGACTGTTTTGGACTAGACGCAAACCCCACTCAAACCTTTTTAAAAATACTCTACTATCATTCAAACCGTGAGTCTGGTTTACGAGCTGTTCGTGGGGTTTAATCCCTCACGATGTGGAAGATCTTTTGTAACACACTACGGTGGATTTCATGGATGTTAAAATTCGATAAATGACATAGGGAGCATTCTTCTCGAGATCAAGCGTGCATCCAGAAAAAACCCTACGATTTAATAAGACCTAAATATTGTTGATTAAAAACAATGTGTGGATCATATACAATGGCCCAGTGGGATGAAACATATTTTTAAAATTGTAGGAACATGGTGGGGATCGACTTATAAGTGACCCATAAGAGCCATAATACTCAATAGTAATAGTACTTTGGTATGTCGATAGGTATGAAGCAGTTTCTGTGTGACCTGAATTGCCCAAGGTGGGGAGAGGTTTCTGTGTGACCCAACATAACCAAGGTACTCATCAGGGATGAGTATGACCACAATCTTATGGTTTGTTGGAAGTGTATTATGTGTAACATGCAGACCCACTATACTCATTCAGGATGAGTTATACAATATCCCATGGTGTTTGATGGTGTGACTAATGATCCAACATTCCTACAATATAATATACCTGGGGTGATATGTCTTGCTTCATGATCATACATGGTGATCATTATGTGTGATTTATTTTTCTATTTATTTGTCTTCATTCATTGTTATTTTGGGGTCCCAACATAGTATTTTGATACTCATCATTACACAGGCTTCTCCCGTACATGTTGTGTCTACTACAGATGATCGCCACCTTGACGGAGGGCTTGTTGGCCTAGGACCCGCTGGTGTACATTGAGACCAGTCAGACGTGGCATACATCTACAGCTTCCTGAAGCTACTCTGTACTTACCCATCGAGTGAGGTTTTTAGTGGACGAAAATACTGATTTTCCTTTGTACTCTCCTATTTTCTAGGCAGTCTTTTGATGGGTTTGTATTCTGGCCCATTTGAATTCAATTTTTACTTGTACTCAGTAGTTTTTTAGTGGCATGCTTAATTAATTTTATAGCATCGAGATGTGTTTGTGTGTGCATGTATACAAGTACTCATCCTAATGCCTCCAACATGCAGGTTGATTCCTTCGGTGATAGTCACCACCCTTGAACATTAGAAGGAATGAATGGGGTATGTCACAACATGGGCCCCATGGGATGATTTTGGATAATGTGGTACCAAACGTGATCAGTTCTACCTCAATGTCTGATAGTATGTTGTTTTTTGGGTGATAGTGTTGGATGTTTCGAGATTGACTATTAGATTCTGGGAGGCCAATTGTAGTTTTGGTGACTTAAATATCCATACACCAGGAACCTATTTTTTGGCTCTATAAATAAAAACAAGGGTTGCATAAGTGTCTCCTAATTATCTTAATGAATATGAGTCATCTCACCATGTATAATCTCCTAACTATGGTACATCTTCATCTATTTTGTGAAGCCTCCACACCGACATCTAAAAAGGTTTCTAATACAAGATCATGTGGACATCCCTTCTAGCGATGAGGCATCGGTTCAGGGACCAGTGATAGAAATGGCCTCAATGGGTGGTGCATTGGGATTCCACCACCTATTGATCCGAAGTTACTACCAGAGTAACCCATAGAGGACGTATGTAGACTATATGCCATGCAATTGTTTTAGAGACATAGACCTCCTATGATCTAGGGAGAGACATACCCTCAGATTTCCGAGGACTTGCTGGATGCAGTGACATAGGTCTTCTACAAAGTAAGGACACCACATGACCAAATGTTGAAATTTTCCAAGAGACTTCAGTAGGGATGGATAGGGGGATGGTGGAGCATGACCATCCAGTTACATGATGCGTTTAACCACACCTTTAAAGTGTTAATGTGTCATTTCGTGGTGTATTTTTTGCTATAAACTTGCACTATGCGAGCATACAGGAGCTACATCACCTACAATAGGGAAACATGTTATTGGCTGTGTAGTTTTTGAGGTTTATATACATATATCACTACTCCAAAAACATGGTACGACACCCTTTCATCATGGAACATACCTTTTATATGGGGATCATATGTGAGATCTGGTCATTCATGGTGTCTATCAGCATCCCAACTCAGGCTAGAGTGGTGGAGTAATCCCTTCTCGTGGAGATCTTCCAAGAAGAGTAGGCATCGACAACCAGAGCCACCAACACAAACTATGAGGTAGAGTTTTTAGTGGTGAGCAGTAGACAACATACATGAGGGTCCCATTCATGCCATGCCTTTGAGGGGTTAACCCCAAGACATGCGGTTGGCAGTACATGGATCCATGATTAAAGGTATTCAGCCAGGAACCAGGCTTTTCCTCATGTGCGGCGGCCAAGGAAACATGGATCGTGATTGCACGAACCACCACATAGACAATCAATAGATGATCAAAGAATCACTAAGGTAGAGGTAGAGGTTCGAGTTTGGAGTTCTGTAGGGTGGCATGCATTGCAGGGGATCATGTCAAGCGACATGCAGAAGGCTATGGTATGAGGTACTACCTTCACCACCCCGAGGTGGTCCCCCACTGGCTTATGGAGCTGGTAGATAGGGGTGAGGCCTGCTTCAAGTTGTGGAGGCCTACGACCATGCTACACTAGATATTATTAAGGGTATGATCAATTTCTTGAATACCTTAGATATTGTTCATATAGAAATGGGTTCTAATCACTCTCTCCTTTCCATGGACCTCATTTGAGGCTCGAATATTCCACTGGATTCGTTGGCTTGATCTAGATGATTAGATAATCCATAGGGATGGGATTCAATTATTAAACACTTGTTCCGATTGTGTCAGCTTACACTAGTAGGCGAGAGTTTCGGTTAGGAACTCTTATTAGCTACATCTTGGCCTTACGACATCATCTTAGGTATGGACTAGCTATCTATAGTCCATGTTCTGATCGACTATTTTAGGTGCCATGTTTGGTGTTTATATGACGTTGGGAATAGGTTTTCCTTCACTAGTGAGATGTGATCCTTCATAGTATATGACAGAATTTTTCAAAGGAGCATGCATTCGATCATTCAACAGTTGGATAGCCTCACCCACAGTGTGGTGGATGAGAGGAGTCCGAGTATTCCTATAGTGCTGGATGAGTATAAGGATGTCTTCCAGAGGATGTTCTGTGACTAAATCATCACATGGTGGTAGAATCCTATATTGATATGTACATGAGGACAACACTAATATCTATAATGGAATATTATATGTCTCCCTCAGAGCTTTGTGAATTGAGGGTAAAACAATATGACTTGTAGGAGAAGGGCTTTGTGAGACCTGGTGTTTCACCATGGGAGGCCCCAGTACTGTTTTCAAATAATGAATATGGGTGCATGAGGCCATGCGTGGACTTTCGTTTCCTTAACTGGGATACCTTAAAAAATATGGGTCCACTGTAGAGAATTTATGACTTCTTCCATCATCTAAAGGGAGAGAGGTGGTTCTAAAAGATATTCCTCAGATCAGGGTATCATCATCTTCGGGTACAAGATGAGGATGTTTCGAAGACATCTATTAGATGACAGTATAGCCACTACGATTTATTTGTGATGCCCTTCGGTATACCAAATTCCCAAATAGTGTTCTTGGGACTCATGAACATGGAATTAAAGATTTGCATCTATCTTTTCATGGTGTTATTCATTGATGTCTTCTTCATGTACTCAATGATATAGGAGTAACATTCTACACAATTTCTGATAGTCCTGGATGGACTCCGAGAGCACTGGATTTATGGTAAGAACTCGAAGGGACATTTTTGGATTAGGGAGGTCCACTTTCTCCGACACACCATCTTGGAGGCTAGAGATAGAGTGGATCTGGAAAGATAAAGGAAGTCATTGCATGGGATAAACCCAGAAGCATGAATGGGGTGACGAGTTTTATGGGGTTGGATGGATAGAACCAGAGGCTCATGCACAAATTTTCTAGTTTAGAAGAACCCTTGTATGCTTTGATCAAGAAGGGACATCATTTCATGGGGATGAAAAATTTCCAGTAGAGTTTTCAGGCACTGAGGTGGTGACTTAAGAGATCCCCCATCTTGAGACAATTCAAATAGGGTTTTTGTTATGTAGTATTATTAGAAGCATCAGGGATGGGACTGGGTTGTATCCTGATGAAGGACTGAGTAATGATCACCTACAAGTCATGATAGTTGAGGCAAGATGAGAAGAACTACATGAATCATGAATTGGATTTAGCAGTACAGTTAGTTCCCTTGAAGATGTGGTGGATCTACTTGATTGGTGAATAGTATACAGTATACAATGACCACAAGAGTTTCAGGTATATATTTTCATAGAATGACCAGAACATGAGACAACAATGATGGCTAGAGTTACTTTAGGACTATTTCATTGAGATACTCTATACTCCTAGGAAGTGGAACATGGTGGAAGGCACATTCAGTAGGATGTCAGGTTTACTTATGATAAGTGAGGTAATAAAGAAACTAGCCTTGATGAAGATATCACTCATGGATGATAATTTAATATCTTACCTTTAGTCAATGACTTTTACTCCCCAACACATACTGCGATGTAGGGAGGCACAACATGTGGATTTTGAGTACGATGCCCAAGATGCTTAGTTATCCTTAGGACATGCACCTGATGGATTTTCGATAGGTGGGGGCACGTCATCATTCAAGGAGGATGCATTGTAGTACAAATGATGTATCTAGAGGAAGTGTTAATGGAGTTCTTTACATCATCATATGTGGTACATCCTGGTGTGGTGAAAATGTACCAGGACCTCAGACATTATTACTGGTGTATAAGGATGAAGAAAGCGGTTGCGGAGTTCATTTCACAATGTCTCACTTGTCATCATGAGAATGCCGAGCATCATGTCCAAGTAGTCGTGGCACATCTAATTGAGGTACCATATTTTAAATTAGATGGTATCTACGTAGACTTTATTATGGGGTTAAAATTCATGTTAATGATTCATGATTCTATCTGGATTATCATTGACTGACTCACCAAGTCGTATCATGTACTACCCATATGGGAGAAGGGATCAGTAAAGGTATTGCAATGCCTTTATGTCCAGGAGATAATGAATCTTCATGGGGTGTCATCGATAATAGTCTCATACCATGATTCACACATTACATCCCATATGTGGAAGGGGTTATAGGACGATTTTGAGACTCAGCTGTGCTTGAGCACATATTTTCAACCCCAGAATGATGGTCAGACAGAGCGGCCAATAAAGAACTTGGAGGACATGATTCATGATTGTGTCATTTATTTTGGTCATATTTTTGAGAACCACCTACCACTGGTAGTGTTTTCATACAACAATATCTATCACTACTCCATTAGAATTACACTTTATGATGTCTTGTACCGGTGTCCTTGTAGATCACCTCTATACTGGATAGACCTAGGGGTGTTAGAACTAATGTTTCCATAGTTGGTATGGGATACAACTAAGAAGATGAAGCTCATCCATGAGGAGATAAGGACTAAAAAGAGAATGCATGAATTGTATCCCGATAAGAGACAGAGACCTTGGGTGTTTTAGGACGGAGACCATGTTTTCCTTCGTCTCTCAACCCATCAAGGATTTCAATGATTTGGCCAGGGTGGCAAGCTATGACCATGGTCTATTGGACCTTTTAATATTCTTAGTTGAGTTGGCAAGGTGGAAAACTAAATATTATTTCCACCACAGATGCAACAGATGCAAAATGTTAGTTATGTGTCACAACTGAGAAGGTGTGTGAATGATCCATCACATATCATAGATTGGGTTGAGCTAGACATTGATGATGGGGTGGTGTTTGTAGAGTTCATGTTGGAGATATAGGATCGATAGGATAGGGTCCTTTGTTGATTGTCAATTGCTCTGGTGTGTGTTCAGTGGAAGCACATGAATCTCCATGAGAGAACATGGGAGCAGGAGCCTCAGATTCATGTTCAGTACCCCCATTTGTTTGTATCTCCCATGTTTTGGCTATTAGGGAGGTAAGTCCCTAAGAAGCGAGGAATGCCACGTCCTAGAATTTTTTTATACATTAACTGAATTATATCTAATTATTTCGAGACCACATTCTCTAACTCTGTTTAAATCTCATGGTCAGTGCTCCCAAAGTGGAATTTTGAATATTTTTAAATTTCATTAAGTAAATGTGAGAACATTGTTTTCGATCATTTGGAGCATGTTCTTAGATAAAAAATTTGAGGGAACATTTAAACTCAAAATTCTAGGATTCTCCTAAAAAATACATAACTTCTTCCGACAAAGGTCGGAGGGAATCAATAATTTTTGGGCTTTTCAGAATGTAATAAAATAATATAAAAAGTTATTTTATTTTATTTTATCTCCACTGAGTAGTGGATGATGATGATATGGTGTGGAGATGAGGCACATTATTGTAATCTCTTTAATGTGTCGTTGTTTTGTAGTGTGACGACACAACATTGAATTTTAATAGAAATGTTGTGACATGATTCTCTTAATAAGATAACACATTGTAGTGTTTAGAATTAAAAAATGGGGACTATCTGATAAAACTACGACAAAGACTCACTCTAATGAAGAATGATGGATGCTAGAAGGATTTCTAGCAACGTTGAAGCCTTATGAAGAACATGACTGGGAAGCGACAGACACCAACTGAGCATGAATCCTCTAGGGAGGAGCACTCTAAAGACACAAATAGATAGAGTTATGAGTTTAATTGTTTTATGTTATCCCCCATTCATATTCAAAATGATGAATGCAGATCACCCCATGAATATATTGATCTTCGGATCATACATTCTTGATAGAGGTTGATGTTTCATAAAATATCTAATTGGTATTGAATTATTTTTGATAAAAACCCATCCCCATACATACTGATGTTTTTATTCTATAATGTAGAGGGTGCGGGATTACAAGAATAAGTCCCAAGAACCTCTTTCTCTGCATTCTTCAGTGATTAGAATTTTTGAATGGAGCGGAAAGGTAGATTCAAGGACATCGCATGGAAGTAAATACCCCATAGAGGACAAAGGAGTTTCCAGTGCGAAAAATGGATCACCGGGGCAGACTCAGAGGTCTTATGAAGAGCGTACTGGAAATGACTCATGATGGAAGCTGTGGGCTAGAGGTTCCACGCAATGACTACATTCTAGGAGGAGCTGCTGGCTGGGCAGGTGGATGGCAATAGGGACACGACCTCTCGACGGAGACGGTGGAGGGGCCCATAGATGTAGGTTTCACTCTCTAGAGGGACGCAGTATTTGATTATGTGATGGAGTTCGATCAGCTGGACTGGCTAACTGTGTAGCAGCCACCCCAGATGTAACATGCATCTGGGTTGGAGGAAATGGACCCGCGGCGACCTGCATGGTGACAAAGGTGCCGGACGCGACATCCAGATGTGTCCTACCAAGAGAGACATGATAGGTATTGATCCAACCCTATGGTCTAGACCCGCATCCCAATGGATAGGTCCCATGCTGGGCTGGGTCTAGGTCAGGTCAGTAGACCCCAGTCTGGACGGCCCGATTAGGTCGGACTGGACCCAGACCCAACTGACCCATTTTTGAAAAAACACCATCATCTTTCAAAAATGAAATATAATTGATTATCTGTTTTCAGTGTATTAAACCACAAGACAAGGGCTATCATTTGGAATAATCAACAGATAGTTTCATGGATCTTTAAATTTGATGAATGGCTTGTGGAGAGGTTCAACTGAAATCCAGCATGCTATGTGCAGAAAAATTGTGTTTGGTTGAGACCTGATGACTTCTTATGAGCGACCCTGTGTGGATCAGATATTATGGCCCAGTGGGAAGCGTCTTCTGTTTAACCTGACAGGCCCATGGTGGGTATTGGCTTCTATGTAGCCTAGCAGAACCATGATACTTGACATGAGGAGTACCTTAGTATCTCCATATGTGGGAAGAGGCTTTTATGTTACCCGAGATGCCCACAATGTGGAGCGGCTTTTGTGTTACCTAGAATACCCATGGTACTATTCAGTTATGGGTTACAGTCTAGAAATAAGGTTAGTGGGAAATAGATTTTGTGTGACCCGACAGGCCCATTATACTCATTGAAGAGGAGTTCTCCAGCATCCAATGATGTTCGACGGTGTGACTAATGATCCCACTTTCATACTCTTGGACATACCTGATGTCAGCTATCTTGCTTCTATATAAAACTTGTTGAACCATCTTTGTGGTTTGTTTTCATATTACTTTTCAGCCATTATTTGTTATTTTGGGGTCTTTAATGAGTATTTTGTTCCTCACCCCTTCATGGTCTTCACCCATAGGTTTTGTGTCTGGTGAAGACGATCACTACCTTGACGGAGGACATGGTGGCCCATGACCCAGTGGTTCCCAGTGAGACAAAAAAGATACGTAAAATATCTATGTCTTCTAGCAGCTACACATTACATACCCATCAGTTAGGGTTTCCAACAGATGGATATCAAGAGTTTCTTTAGTGCTTTACTATTTTTGAATTTTTCATTTATTGAGTTTGTATGCTTTCCCATTTTACATATAGTTGTACTCGTACTCAGTGGTTGTTCACTAGAATGGTTTTTTAATTTTCTATAATTGGGATGTTGTTGTGTGTTTGTTCAAACAGGCACTCAGGATAATGCCTACCACTTGTAGGATAAATTCATCGGTGCTAGTCTCCAACACCTTGGATTTGGGAGGCTATCTTGGGGTATGTCACAGCAAAGGCCCCGGGGGATGGGTCGTGAGAATGTTTCATGATATGAAGTTGGAACCTAATGAGACATAGTGTTTGAGATGAGTAAATTTGGGTTATTTCTATGATTCCTTGTGTTTTTGTCACATGTTAGGGTAGAAACCCCTTATAGACCAAGATGACATGTCTTGTACAGCCGATTATGGTAAGAGATGTAGTTTCTCTATCTCTCTCTATTTGGGTAACCTATGTCTATATTGATCTTACTATTTACATTTTGTTTCACCATTTTGTGTTTTGGTTTTCAAGGGGGCCAATGAATGTTTTTACTCACTACTACAGGGGTTTCCCACACGTGTTTGGAGTCTTATATAGACCACATACCATTTGACAGAGTCCACCAAAGACCTGAGTTAGGTGAAGATTTGTGAGATAGACCTACTGACTTGTTTACAAGATCTAGGCCATGGAGAATTATAGTAGTTTTAGATGATAGTGTTCCCCTCCTTCTATTAAGGTTGCAAACATTAACAGTTTTCTTTTATGGGAATTGTTATTATCTTTTTTTTTCTTACAGTATGTTTTTTGAACTTTGGTAGTTGCATGTAGATGTTTTCATTCAATTGTTGTTTTTTTAATTTGTATCATTTTGTGATCCAGGATATATGTCTTTGTGTGCATAGGTACAAAGAAAATGCCTTCAATGTCAATGATATTCAAACTTATTGAAATCCTCCATCCCCATGACTTTTGGGGTAAGGATTAAGAAGATTTGGGCTCAGGACATTTAAAGCCAGGTCATCAATGTGTTACATTAGAGGTGGTCAGTTCAACATCTGGTCCATTGTATAGTGATATTGGTTAGGTTTTGATAGAGATAGTGATCAAAAGTATCATGTTTGGATCTCATGCTATACATTCTAGTGTTGGTACGATGGCCGATGTATCAATTCACTAGGACTCTAATAACCTACTTTTTGACTTGGTATGTTAGGACATTGGTCACTGGGAAATAAATGGTACAAATATTATATTTGACTGGGATTTGATTTTTCAAGATTATATAGAGTCAACTCCAAATATACACTCTTTAACCATGGTAAATTGAATCTATTATAGGATTCCATGATGATGACACCCATAGAGGATTATATAGAGTTATTGTGATGAAAATCTACTCCCTGATGAGGATTCAGTGTAAGTTACTGATCGAGAGGCATTACCACTAGGTTGTCTGTCAGCAGTTCCAGTGCCTATTGAGAAGTATGATTTACCAAATGTTCAGGTTGAGGATATGGGTAGGTAATGACTACTACACAAGATTTATAGTTAATAACCTCTAAGGTACTGGGGTGGTAAATACAACTGGGCATCAGATGATTGACTAGAGATATTCACATATGTTTTCTACATAGTGATGACACCTACTGATCATATGTTGTTACTATCCATGAGATCCATATAGGGTTCAGTTTTGATATGGTGGAGTCGAGTGATAATGTATCAGGATGAGGTGACAATCAATAGGGTGTAGTTCGAAAAAATCATCAAGGAAGTGTTTTGCACATCCACATTGAGATCAGTGCATATCGATGAGCTTCTTCACCATCAGCAGGGTAGCATGAAATTGGAAGTGATTTCAGAGTGGTTCATAGACATGTCTCGATAATAATTTGATATGGTTCAATATTCTTTCTTTAGCGAACAGACCTTAGAGTCGATCTTGGGTTGGGAGATCAGGGGGTTTGTGACTCTATTGTGCATTCCCACCTATGATGGAGTCCTAGAGCGATCTATGGTTATGGACAATTTCCTGGCTAATTTACATGGGGATGAGACATGGAGTAGTGGTCATGAGGTTGAGGCTCCTATATGAGTATGTAAAAAATAGGTAAAAGGGTCATGACACCTGAGGAATACCCATTCCCAGAAACAGATTTGTAGGAATGTAGTAAAAGAGCAATGTTGAGAATCTAGTCCACCATATGAGAGGTGATCATATGATTGTGATGGTCGGGGGTACCTCAATAATGATTTTTCAAAATGTCAAAATTTTTATATGGATATGGATAACAATCAACCTTGACAGAGGAAAAATATGGATAAGGGACTTCCCTAAGGTGGTGGATGAGTTGATTAAGCTCTACAAGTGGAAGAAGGTTACAAATAGTTCTATGTGTTTCCATCATCACCCCCAGGAGGTCCGCAACAAGATCAAAAATATGCAGGATGAGGGTGAGGAAAGATGCATGCCATAGAGGCCATTGAACCATATGTTTAGAAGATGTATATAGGTAGGTCATGTGTCCAATCCAATTTCTATAATAAAAAATTTTATACACTGTCGTGGGTACCCTTTTATTTCCACTTTTTTCTCAAGCTTTATCCATAGTGATGTGGGGCATTGGCAGAACCATGTGTTGATAGTTGTGACAGAGGGCCCAATAAGATCTAGTTTTTTGGCAGTCCATTTTCCTTCCATTAGCACCCTTTGGTGTTGGTCGTCAGCATTGTATGCGACATGCTTGAGGAAGATGTGGTGCATTTTGATGTAGCATTGAACTAACAAAGAAGAGATAGGATTTCCAAAATGATATGTATTTTTATGACATGAAAAAACCATGCGGCCAAGGAAATGCTGACCAAAGAGGCTATTATTGAGTTGTGGTATACATGTTGTTTATACATGCATGTTTAGGGTGAGGTTGTGCGATGAATTATAGGAGTCATCCATGGCATTTGTGATGATGTATCGGAGAAGTTCATGTCCTTTCATGTGGAGTTTCTCAACTCAAATTCATTATCTTAGAAGGCCTAGGATAGATAGGTCCATTCATAGAAATTTTCTATATCCAAATAGTTAAAACCTATGAAATTTCTATAATGTGTATTTTCTCCAACCATCCGTACTCACATGGGGATCCACTGGTGTGTGTGGACGTGTTTTTATTTTGGGGAGATGTGTTAGAGTTGGTGGTTTTTAGATTAAGGGAATATAGATACCCATTGTTTAAACTTGGGTAGCCCTATTTCATTCGTGAATACGCTCGTGTGGCTAGTTTCAACCATGAACAAAAAATGCATGAGGAAGCTATTATATAGTCTATTAGGGGATTATGTGAACTATAGGGTTCTTTTTGTATCTGTGTCAGGATTATCAAGGTGGTGTACCAATATACCCCTGGTTATAGATGGACTGTGGTACTTGCTGCATTCCCACCTACTGCATATTAAGATACGTTTTTCTACTCATTACATGATGTTGTCCTGGATGAAACTGTACATAATAGTGGTTTGATCTTGATGATTTTTTGGGCATGTGTGTGTTCTATTAAGAATCACAAGAAAAAATTGTAATATATATGGAGTGGGAGACCATTAGATATTTTTGTTTGTTCAACTATGCTTATTATTTCTCATTTTAGGTATTGAAAACCCTATAGTGGTGATAATGTAATGAATCGAGTTTTGACCCATAAGAAACTGTAATATTCCAAAGAATATTTACAATACTGGGTATATATTCAGTATAGAAATCTTGGACCTAGGGGGATCAATGTGGAGATATTAATTATATTAGATATATTTTGTCCCACAAATGTAGTTTCTATTGAAATATAAATAAATCCATTTTGTAATCACTTACTATATTTCTAATACAACAGTTGTGTCTAGAACAACATGTTTACCATAGGCACGACCTATGGGTTTATTCCTATAGGGTTTTTTCTTGGTAATGTTGGCAGGTCATTATGTGGATGATTAATTAATATGTAAATTAATTAAACAATCCTAAACTGAAAACACTTATAACCCTTATAACTAGTTAGTGCATGATGTTTGAATACATCAATCATTAGCTTGAAGTTTAAATGAATTAAATAATTAGTTTAACTAATTAATTTAATTATTTTATCCTAGGATAGATGTCTATAAATTCCTTGTTATTTCATATTGGTTAGTTTTAGCCTTATTTTTTTCAGAATTCACTAGAGAGAGTACATTCTTCCTCTATAGAATTCCTACGATGAACAACAAACCCCTAGATGATGGAATGTCAAACATTATAAATCTTACTTCCCTATTGGAAAACATGTTCTTCCAAGATAAAAATCCAAAAAGTGGTTGGGATCATCAATTGGTATTTTTCACCCTTTAAATAATTGTTTATTCAATGAAAATGTTAATATTTGATCTTAAATACGTAGAAAACCATGTCTTAAGCCTAATTATTGAAATTCAATTTTCTATTAGTGATTTTATGATATTATTTTTTTGAAATTGATTGTTTTTCCATGAATGATTTTACAATGATTGTCAAACCATTTTTCCTACATTTCATTGACCATTATTTGTGTTCATCACAATTGGAACCTTGTTGTTCATAGTTCGATGTTTTTGGGAGACTAGATCTTGATCAGCTGCCATTAATTATGGTGTATTGACAAAGCAATGATGGTTCTTCATGAAAATGAATGTATTGGGATGGTTGGGACAAATGGATGATGAATCCAAAGGTTTTATATTGGATCATTGACTCTTAGAGGTGTATTATGATGTATACCATTTGGCCACAACCCATGGTGTATGATGGATAATTGTTTGAGAACTATTTCAAGTGTTCCCGAATCTCGGTCAAATCTTTGAGATTCGGGAGGAATAGAGATGTGATCTATGATGGTGGGACTAGATTCGAAGCAATGACACATATCTAAAAAAATTCTACCAAAAACCCAACAACTGATCATGTTAAATAGACAACACATGGTTTGTAGCCTCTCTCAGTGGTGGCTCTTGGGTTTATGAAAATTTAAGTGTAACACCACATGTAGTACACCCTTAAATGTTGTGTACCCCTTCCACAATTGGGAAATAATTGGGATGGGATCCGTGGATGGGGTGTCTAGGTAAAACATCATAGACACAGGTTGACCACACAGATAGTATTCCTTGTGGACCAACAAGCCATGTACCAATGTACATGGACACGTAGTTAGAGAAAATGGATAGTGGTAGAAAACATGGATCGATCCCCAGATAGTTGTGATATTCCATGTAGTCCACCAGCAAGGAGTTTCCCTTAGAAAGATATGACCCGTGTACTGACCAGATACAGGGCCACAATTTGAATAGGGACCACACATCATGTCGTTCCCCCTCGCACATTGTGTGATATAAATTATCTTATGATCAATATTCATTCATCCATATATCCTTCATTAAAACCTAGATTTTTGACTACAAGATACATATCCTAAGTGTTTTTTCAATGTAGAACGTGATGGATCCCTAGAAAATGGAGTGACTTATACAATGTGATTTTTCTTGGTTGTCACGTGCAGAGGGTACACATGATGATTGAAGAGACCATATAGAATCACTAGAGATTTACTTGGATTACCCTTTAGTTGTGTTGGGACGTGTCCTCCCCCGATGGATGTTTTAGGCTTATCCTCCAGTAGTACATGGTTGTGTAGTTGATAGATGATCATTAAGAGTTACAAATCTAGTAGGTCATGATAGTGTTATTCAAAAATATGTTGGACTTACCCACCCGCTATGATGGGATAGGGAATTTCCTTATAACATCTTCTTGGAATAACCCTCCTACCACACTAGGAAGTGGATTTTCCCTTAAGAATGCTTTTTCTTACCCTATAGTAGGGTTGGTTAGTGGAATTCCACGATGACCTCTCAAAGTGGTACCCTCTATATGGGCTAGGAAGTGGATTTACACTATTTCTACCAGATTAGAACCCTCTTGTCATACAAAGTCACAATATAGTTTCATTAAACTAGTCACCACTCGACTATGTGGCAGAGTGATGAGAAGTGGTTGAAATACCACTTGACACACATGAAAGAGGGAAACTATCCCCACATAGAGGCATTCTTTTGATTCAACACAAACAGATGTGGTGAGTTAGTTCCATCCTAAGTTGAAAGTATCATTGTACAGTGATTGAGCATCATTTACTTGTGTGTCCAGGGAAGACGAATGTGGTGTTGGGAATTGTTGATTAACTTACCTGAAAAGTATTGGATACTCATCATATTGGGATGAACTATGAGAAAGATATCCCATTAATCTATCATTTTGGCTTATTTGACTAAGCATATATATACCCAGTTTCAGTCCCCACTTAATGGGTTTTGGTTACTCTCATTCCATAAGAAGAAATTATGTTTGTGTTGTAAGAAATGTGGTTTTTTTTATAATGTTTCATGGATGTATGAGTTTACGCACCTACTATTGGAAGCAACGATTCGATCTTAAGATTTACATCTAATATTTTTGGGATCCTTTAGTTTAGATGAGCATATTTTCACTCTCTTGTTTGTTTGAGTTCTAATATTTTATTATACCTTGTTCTATATATTATTTACCTCTTATGTTATGTCTATGACTACCCCTCTTCACATTTTTAGGGTGTTCTACTATCTATGTATATACTCACCCTTACATGGGAATTTCACAACATGTTTCATTTCTTTTTTAGATGGATGACTTCACAGTCATGACTTTAGAGGATCATAGGGATACGTACATCTGGGATGATGTATTGTGGTCATAGCTTGGGATATAGGAGTTGAGCTCATATAATGTTCTCTTTTATAATTTATTCATGTTGGGACATACTTATAGGTTAGATTGTTTTATTCCTATTTATTTCCAGTTTACTCAATAGTACTTGGTTCTTTTTAGTGGTCCTTGAATATTTTGGTTTATTTATAGTAGTGTAACATCTTTTATTTCTTTCCCATGTCAAATTTACTTTTAGTGGGATGTATGTTTGTGTTTGTTTACGATTCCAAGAAATGGAATCCTCGAGTTTAGTGTTCCTTTAGTGCTAGTCGCCACCCCATGTCCTACGGAAGTGGGCTTGCGGTATTTGTAGATTGAACCCCATCATGGTTCAAGTCATGAAAATGAACATCATATCCCACTATACACTACAGTTTATAGTAAAAATTAGGTCATAATTATCATACATATGAAACCATTACAAACATTATTCATTCAACCTCAATATTTATAACCAGAGAAAGAAGAATCATATGATGTGTGAGATAGAATTGTTAGTAATTTTAAATGTAAGCATTAATAAATGAATGTACTCAGGGATTTTTCTAAGAACATATATGTATGATGAAAAAATTAAAATTTGGTGCATATAATATATGAATATTCACTCCAATAAATACCTAGATCATAAAACAAGAAAACATGGAAGAATGATTTACAACAGGAAATTTTCATTAGAATCTATAACCATAGTCCATATGATAGGAATATTGATTAAAATATACATTATAAACCCCTGTAAAGTATAGATAAAATAAATATGTATCTTGGAACATTATCATCAAATCACTGGTTAAAAATTGAATAACTAATATGGTAGACATCCATCTCTAGAGTACCCAATGAATTGGAGGGAAATAACAGATCCACCCATCCATGGTTTCTAATGTAACGACCCATATTTTCTTAATAATGTTACCACACATATATTCATTATAATAGAACCACTCATACATGTTTTATAATGGAACAACCAATTATTATAAACAATGTACAAGAAATAAATTATAAATACTGTACATAGAGTAATCATTTCATTGTAATCCCATTGAAATAACATTTTTTATATTAAATACATGAAATACCCATGGAAAAGAATGGGTTCTATAAAAACATGTTAAATCATGATTAAAACATTGTGAATAAACATGTACCATAATAATCTATTTTATTGTAATATCCCAAAAAATTTGGAGTCATCTCGGGCATGTTTTCAGGTAATTTTTGTGTTTACCATAGTACATTTTATTTGAGTTATGGATTGGAGTGTATTTGGGTAATGTATTATAAATTCACGAATAAAGTTGGTTGTGCATGGTTTGCACATGGTTGGAACATGCCATGCTTCTTAATCACTTTCAAACCTTAAATACGTTTTTCACCAAATATACATCCCTAAATTAGGATTTTACATTTCTAATGGTAATGGAATGTTGTCCCATAAACTTGGAGGGATTCGGATTATATAGGTACACTGTTCTTTGATATTAAAAGCCTCAGTTTAAGACCATCTCTTCTCTCGGTAAGTGTATTTCATCCCAATGCTTCTCGTGTTCATTATTATATCATTCCATGATATTTTCATGGAATATATCCTCTATTTCAATGGATGTGAACCATTTTGGTGAGATATATATCATGGATAGTGGACCTAGATTTAATGTTATGAGATCATAATGTCATTGATCGTGATTTGTGATTAGGGATCTAGATCCATAACATTTTTCTACTTAGTTGTGTTACATGAATTTTGGGGTTTCTATTGAGCGAACATCCATCAATGAATCAAGGTGGGTTGTCTAAATATAATTCCCATTGTCATGGATTTTATATGTAAATGAATAAATTATTTAATTCCTTGCATCCTTTAGAAATTGAATTTATTAAATTAGGTTCCTGAGTTTTACTAATTTTTTTATCAAGGATTTTCTGAAATATATGATTAATTGGGTAATTAATCCTAAAACTAAAGGGAATCCATATTAGATAATTAATTTTCGGAAATTTTTTATATGAAAGAGAGGTTATAATATAGATAATTAATTGGTAAATTAATTATATGATATTGAATTGGCTATGTTGAGTAATTAATTGCGGATTAATTACGTGGATTGATAATGTGGTCTAGATAATAAATTGGGGTCTAAATTATGAAGAGTTGATATTATAATGATATAAATAATTTTGTAAAATTAATTAGGGAATATTAATTGTGATATTGATTAATTATATGATAAATTAATTAATTATTTTGTCCACTTAGTCAACAGTTGAGTTAAGAAATGGAATTGATGTGTTTAACTAATTGTTGAATTAGAAATGGTATTGGGTTGGATAATTAATTTGTAAACTAGTTATTTGATATGGAATGGGAAAATTATCATTCTAAATTGATGAGTACAAATTGAAACATGGTCAATATAGATAGTTGTAAAGATAATGAGAACACAATCATTCTAAATTGGGAAGTATACATGGTAACATAGTCATTATACATATGGGTAAAGAGAAAGGTAACATGGTCATTCTATTGATGAGTAAGCATTGTAACATGGTCATCATACATAAATTTGTGATAATGGTATTTTTTGAAATGTATCATTTCAATGTGAAAATAAATATTAAAAATAATGGCACTCTAGTTATGTCCTCACATAAGAATGATTAAACTTTGGCATGATACAAATCAGGTATTTAAATATCATTACACCTTAAATACATTAGAAATCAACTATATTTAAGTATTAAGATAACAAATTACCTAGGGAACACTTCAGTATCTGGTACAAGATGATGTTAGTATTGAGGAATGGGTATACACGGGAACCATGAAGTTAATGTAGTTAGATAAGAATAAATGAAATGTGTTAAAAGATTTATTATTACAATATAATTATATATTCCTAGGAATAAATAATCTATATATTGTCTATAATTATCTTAGATATCATTGGTAATAGAATAATGAGTTGTACTCACAACATATTCAGACTACTTGATCAGTACCTGAATAGGTTATATTTTTGTAATACTTGATAAAGGTAAAGGCCCTTGGATAGGAGGATGGTTTGAAATAGAGCTTGTAGGATGGAAACATAAATGGTTCGGAACACACATTAGGAGTTTTAGTGTCGTTTTTTTGGTTTTTTTAGTAATTTGGCACTTATAATTGCCTATCATCTTTCTACTATCAGTTATGTGTTGTATCTATTGTTTGGTTATGTCATCACCTGACTCTTTTTATAGATATATATTCTTCTTATTTTGTTTAATTATTTATTCTGTAATTTTACTCTGATAAATGAGGGTATATTCTCCCCATGGCTGACATACAAGCCCCTTGCTGGTAGTCGGTAGATTTAAGCATACGGGGATGCGCTCTTGAGGTCATGTATTGAAACAACATGGGGAACTATCGCGTGTCTCCAATGTCAAGACATCACAATGTAGTATTTGCGGTGATCTTTTTATTCTTCTTTATTGGTATTTTATCTTGGAAAAGGAATACCTGAAACTAATAAGAGTTTGGGCTTGGTAATGAGCTCATTTATGGGATTTTCTTACCCATGTATTGGGGAAAATATTATTACTCATTGTGGGATTGAGGATAATATTGTTTGTTTTTATAGAACAATATTATTTCATCTTGATTGATGCACTTGTGGTGGGATGTGATTATTGTTTCTGATAAAGTTTGAGTATTAAATCATGGCCTAGAATACTCTGAGAAATTAGTCTACATGAATCATTATAGCCCCTCATGGTTATTGTGACATGCATAATTTATTCCTTCTAGGGAATGCAGGTTTTGGGTATGTTGTTGAACATGAATTATATTCCATCCTTGTGAAAATAAAATGAAAAAAGGTGGATAAAATTAATTGTGTGAGATTTTGATATGATGAAAAATGATAATAATTTTATGTTTAAATGATTATGTTTATTATGATATTATGCTTACCATGTTAACCAAATCATAAGACTAAGATGATAAAGGGAAGTCAAAGCTCCTCAGGTTTGACCGTGTGCAGATGTGGGGGAAAAGAATTTTGGGATTATTCCTCTTATGTAAATGTTATAAGGTTTAATTATGAGACATGAAAAATGTGTTTGTATTTTAGATATTATTCCACCAAGACTCTTATTTAATGGATTTACTATTGGATTTCTTAATAATGTTTTTCAAGTTGGGAAAATCGAGGAATCGATCATGCCAGCTGAAGATGAAGGGTACCAATTTTGAGAGAAGTTTTCCTAAATCATGTAAATCCTAGAAAGAGGCCTAGGGTGAGTTTTGAAAAGACTGTATCTGTTGAGAAGGGCGTTTCAATTGCCACACCCTCAAACATTTAATAGATAGGGTGGACCTGATACAGTCTTTTCAAAACTCACCATAGGCCTCTTTATTTACTTGGGATATTTCATGATCCCCTATTTTAATTCAAAACCTTCTTCTTAATATAATTTATTTATATGGTTATATTATCTTTATAATTGGGTTTAAAGTGTAATTAAAATATATTTTTACCATTTAATCCAATTTTGGACATTGTAATTAATTTCACTTTGAAATTGGACATAATCTAGTGTCCATCTTGTGATAGATATTGTTTCTTAAAAACACGCTATTTGTTTTGACAACATGAATTAATTATAAAATTAATTAATGAAACTTCTATGTTTTTAATTTGGTAAAATGGAAATAATTTTTTAATTTGGAATATCAAATATAGCTTAGGGTTAATTTTTGGTATTTTTCTGAAAAACGTCAATTTTTTTATGAATAGTGAAACCACTAAGTAGTAGTTAAAAACAGATTTTTTTGTTTAAATAAAATTTTACTACTTCTGTGAATTGAATTTCAAAAATCCAACATACAAGGATGTCATTAGTATGTAAAATGTGGTTCAATGGGATGGAAATAATTTTTTTGTGAAAATTTACTTTTGAATTTTATTAACCGTGATTAAAGGTAATTATGGAAATTGAAGATAAAAATAATATTATAAAAATATAAAAACACCTTTACACATGTCCTAACCTTATTGGATGAGTCATGGACGACCCAAAAAATCCATGGGACAATTTGGGGGCACCATGGAGCCACATGGGTATGATAATGACATTAATACCTTTTTATTTAAAGTAAAAATAAAAATGTCACAAACATGTATTGTTTTAATAAAACAATTTTTACATGAGGTTATATATGTTAAATTTCTGACTATAAATATTAATTAGAAATATAATACTATTTCCTACATCATGGAATTTTTTTTATAATTTTTTTACATCAAATAAATAAAATTATTTATGGCACAATGATGATGCAGGGTTTACGTCATTAATGAATGATTTAAATAAATAAGAATTTAAAGTTTAAAATAATATCCAAAACTTTTATAATTCCTATTTTATGATTTTATTTCGAACATGGGACACCTTATCTTATAATTTAATGATTTTAGGACCTTTATAAACCGAAAATCATTATATAATAAAATAATATTTTTAATTTTTCTAAAAGAGCCCCTCCTCTCCCTTATAAAAATACCCCACTTCCTACCCCTTTTATCACACTTCTCAATCCATTTGGCTCATCAAAACTCTACTAAAATAAGATCATATTATCCCTATATTCTTCTTAGAAGCCTTAACTTAGGATCAAAGCACTTCAATAAACCCATTGGTTTCAATCCAAGGGGAGTTACCCGATTTAATGGTAACGTCTTCTCTTATATTCTTTTGTTTTATTTTGCTTCTCCAACTCTCTAAAATCTTTTTATTCATTTTATTTGTAAAAAAAACAGTATACTCAATATAATTTGATGTTGTTATGAGAAGGATTCGATATACACTTACACACACCTCCATCTAATGGGTGAATAAAATACTATTTCTATGGACAACGAACTAATGCCTCACGAAATGATGATTGTTCAATTATCTCCTACCGCCTCTCATGGTGGCCATTAAGATGTAACTGTTTTTATATGTGATATATATTGTGTTTATGTTTTATTTATTCCTCTGTATTTTTTCATTTATGGCATACCTTTATGGTTTCCATAGTGGGTAAATGTGATAATTTCATTTTAGGAAGTGCGGACTACCGCCCCCTCAAAGTGATATGACTCGTTCATGCCATAGGTGGAACGTATAAAGGATATAATTTATGAACTTATGTAACCTAAATTAAATAAATATTATACTTAAATTATAAAATACCTATTAATCAGTATGTTTTCATTTCATTAAAATATGGAATTGAAATGAATGTAGTGTTCATGCGTACATACAGCTTACCGTCTCTATGAACGGTGCATTTCATTTATTATCTCCAAATTTTATGTACTATTATAAATACATATATATACTGGATATATATGATATATATGACATATAAATTATTAATATCATTATGGAGATAATGTAATTTTTACCAAATGGACAATTTATAATTATAACAAGTTAATTTTTGACTCAAGTTCCGAACATCGACAAAATGTCCATTATGAACTCAAATAATTAAATAATTTCTATAGAAAGGTAATAAGTGATATAAAAGGAATAATAAACTTGAAAAATATTATTAATTAAGTTAGAAATTAATTTATGTTTATCATTCATGAAGAACAAGGAACATATGAGCGAGTTAAGTTGGACACGTGGTTAGGGATTTCTTATCTCACTTTTAATTCCGTGATATTTCCATTGTTCCCCACCTATTTATGGCATGTGATGTATTGTTTTATCTCAATTGGTATATATTATCAGGATTCTATTTATATTCATGGTGTTTTTTAATTCATTTGGTGGTTATTATCTTTTTGTCATACGACTCGATGTATTACAATGAGGTAAGGGGGTTTTATCTCACTTTTTATTCTCTTGAGATTCATGCTATATTTGTCACTATCGCCTTTGAGTGGTGTATGTACTGACCATGATTCTACTCTTTGTGAAATATAATTTCATTTATGGGTATTTACATCAACAATTTATGGTCTGTATTTCATATGATGTACGTTTCGTAAGTTACCAAATCGGTAAGGGGACCTTTCACCATCTTCTTTTTGAAAGACTTATTTTTGTTATGTATTTTATTTTACATCTTATTATGTTGGGATATGTTATTATATATCCTTATGGATGTAAATTTTATGTCCAAGTGATGAGATTCCATTTTCTCTCTCATCAACTCATTTTCTGAATTTTAAAGTGATGTCGTTAGGCTGTCGAATTTTTGTAAGGGAACTTCTTAACCCAATTTCAATTCTTTGTGTTAAACCTCTTCTTCTTGATTATGTCATGATATGAATACGTGTGAATGAACTATGATTGTCTTACAATTAATATCCACTTTTATTGCGTGTATTTATATTTTTCACGTATGATTATTCCATTGATTTATCCTTAATCTAAAGATACCGTCTTTGTAAGGGACTTCATCTCAATCTCCTTTCATTGAGGAATATTTTTTTTAATACAAGACATTCATTTATATTCTGTATAAACACCTTTGAATTTTCATTTCATTCAAAGTGAATATTTTTCTATGAAGTATTTTACTAAATGATAAGAAAGGAATGTATCTCTTAACATACACGTTGACAACGACCATTCCACCATCGTGAGTATTACTTGATCTTTGGAGTCCTTAACCAGACGTAATGTTTTTAAAAGGAAAAATAAATACCATATACTCTATTATGTATTTTGATATTGAAAATTGTTTAGATAATGGGATTTTTATGTCAATATATTTAAGTGATATATTGTTATTGAAATGTAGAAATGTTTTCTTTCCATTATATTTGTTGTATGTGTTATGATTTTATAATGGTACACAGATATTTGACGGGTGGTTACATGATAAACCAAATGATAGCTGGTGCCGTGATAAACTAGGATGGGTGGTTAAATTATATCCTCCAATGCATTTGGTATGGAAGTTGGCTATATGGATATTCCATTTAGTGACATGTGTGGAAGTTGGCCGTATGGCTATTCCATTTAGTGACATGTGGGGATGTCGACCGTATGGTTATTCCATTTAAGTATGTTTATGTTCAAGTTACCTTTATATGTTATGTATTCTTTATATGGGTTTTATGGTGATCTTTTGGTTACAAAAGGTTAAGAAATGATATTTTATTCATTGAAGAGTATTTACTACTTCATATAGGTGAAAAGTATTACTTATGAATAGGTATTCATGGTTTACTTGTTGTTTTGAAAAACTAACAGTTTCTTTATTTGTGTATTCCTTACTGAGCTTTTTATGCTCATCCCACGTTTTTGAAATGTTTTTCACAGGACATAAAGTGGAATAGGGTCAAGGATGGGATCAAGGAAAGTCATGCTGTCTAAAACATGGAAATGGAAATGAATACTTTTTGAAGAGTTTTTATTTTATGAAAAAAATGGAAACTGAGTAAAAGTGTCTACTTTGTAACTTTTGAGATGTAATAGTGATGGCCTAATTCTCTAAAACACTAAACATGAAAAGTTATTCAATTTGAATTATTCATTTAATTAAATATTATTTAATGTTTAAATCTAGGTCCTTATAGTTTGTATCAAAGGTCTGATAAGATAACTTTAGAGGTTAGGGTATTCTTTAAGCATAAGTGAAACTACCATAATGGTTAAGAATTCAGAAATAGTCATAGTTTTTTTAGAAAAATTGAATGATTTTAAGATAATATGAAAAATTATATCTTAGTATTATATGATGATTTTACTTATATACTCACATTGACCTTTTTGGTTTTAGTAAATGGCTAGATCTAGTAGGTAACAAAGCATCAAAGGATATAAAGAAAACTATGAAAATTTTCTGAACGAGAAACTGAATGATATGGGAGTTGTAATGAAAACCCTTGTGGTTATTATCAACCAACTATCTGGAGTCATGATTGACCACCTGAACCGTAATAATTTTTATAAGGCATAATATATGCGAGAAAAAAATCCCTATGGATGTTCAGGTAAAAATCATTAAGGTAAGTGTGTTCAAAAACCAATGTGTCAAAGATGTGGAAATAAACACCTAGGAAAATGTTTCAAAGGGACAGAAAGATGCTTAGAAGTGTAAATGATGGCCATAAAGCAAGAACCTGCCATGAAAAAAGGAAGTATCCAGTTGACTCTAGGAAAGGGAATGAATTTCTTTCTAAGGGATCAATTGAATTTTTTATATGTGGTGTGCATGGTCATTATGGAAACACATGTCCTACGAAGATGTTTTGGGAATAGGATCACCAATATCGTACAAATATTCGTATACCAATACATAATGATTTTCCAATTGAGGATGAAGAATCTAACAATGACCAATTAAAGGTATGGATTATTTATTAACATATGTTTTCCAATTATTGAAATCATTGGATATGATTCAGGATTTTGTTTGTATGAAAGAAGTATTTCAGAATAATTTTGAAATGAATGGTTAAGGGATCATGAAGAATGTTGAATGAGTAAGAAGTCAACATATAATGGATTCAAGAGTTATGGTAGATGTTAGGATGGTAAAATTCTTAAAATTATTAAGTCTCTTTTGATGATCGGATTACATTAGAAGATTTTTTATAGTATGTGTAACCTAGATGTTTGTTAGATGAAAATTTTATTCAAGGAATAATTATATTTTCTTTTCTGGATATAGTTATAAAGTACCATTTGGGTTTATATGATCCTCTAATTTGATTCAATTACAGGTTAATACATTTTGGGATGGAAAATGGAATTTATTAGATAACCTTCATGGTTAAAATATGTTATAATTATTTTTGACGAATTTATCTATTTTTGGGAATGTTATAGAATTATATAGTTTTTGAAAAGGGACAACAAGCAGACCATGTGACAACCCATCGCGTCGGATGAAGCTAATGGAATCAAACCCACAACCAAAGTGCGACTGGTATTTATCACCTACCACTGGACAACGTGAAGTCCCTAGTTAATTTGACTAATTATTTTTATTTAGATGATTTTATGAATCAAGAATAAGTTTATTTTGGGTTACCTATGGAAGTGATTAACCCATCAGAGAGGATATGTGATTAGGTTAATTACTTTTCATTATGAGACTTTAAGAGTAACCGATGTTAATTGGAGATAAATGTTAAGATTTATATTTAAAGAATATGTGATTAAATCCTTCGGAGATTCGGGATTAAAACATAGTTTGGATTACTTTGAAGAATTTAATGGACAACTGTTTATTGAATGGTCTTTGATGAACCTTGGGTTTTGTTGGAAAAATTTTTGAGGTTAAGAATAGTTTTTCTTTTTGTAAAAGATTATCCTTTTTGAGGGTTACCTGATCTTGTACTAACCATTTTGGTTTTGGTTAAGTTCTAATGACATGGGAAAAATATAGTTCATCTTTTTTGGATTAGGTGGTTCTCATGAAGTTGATTATAGCACTCTTAATTTGAATAAGTCATCCTAAATACTCATCTTTTAAAGAAAATATGAGTTTGTGTTAGAAATCTAGAAAGAGATGAAAGTATACATGACAAGTAAGTATGTTTCCTTATTTTTTAGTTAATCTCATAAATAAATTTCTCAATGAAAAGTAACTTAAAACAAAAACATTGTGTGTTAATTTTTCTTACTGGGGAATCAAATACCGTTTAACCCATCACATTTTTTCTGGTTTTCTTGTTGTTTACTTTCTCCTAATCATGTTTTCTATCACTCTGCATCAGAACATGACACTTAGTTTCTCCTCTATATCCATGTTTTCAGGGGATCCTAGTATGGGTTATCATAGGTGACCATTTTAATTATCTTTATTTATTTTAATGTGTTAGTTTTATTGAGTCATTTTTCGATGTTGGGATTTCAATGAAGTTTCCGAGCCCAATTTTGAAATTGCGAGGATGCAATTCCAAAAAGGGGGGAAGGATGTAACATCCCTGGTAAATAAAGAATATGACATTTTCATATTTATTAATATTTGTGAATAAAATATTAATATTACTTTATAGGGGATGATGTGCTTGATGGAATACCCAATACGCAACAATGAGTTTTTTTGAAATCTTACATTGCACACTAATAATATAATAATAATATTTTAAATGGTAGTTAACGCTTCACCGTTGTAATGGAGGGAATGAACAGAAATAACTACAAAATGATTATATATGTTTGTTAAATATTTTAACAATTACCCAATAAATCATATAGTCTTAAAATGTGAATGAATCCAATTTTAAGCATAAATACTCTAATATTCTTTAAAAGGTTGATTAACAACCTTTTGATGGAGAAAACTTTTTAAATATACTATTTGTCAAATATATATGTTATATTTGAAAAAATAAGATCCTTCATTATAATCGGGATATCAAAATTTACTTTGTGTAATTTTTTGTTATTTTTCCGATAAAGTTCATTTTTTAATGAATAGTGAAAAATGTTGTATTTTAATTCCAAACATCCTTTTAATGTAATTAATTTATATGGTTAGATTATATTTTTAATTGGGTTTAAAGTATAATTAAAATATATTTTTACCATTTAATCCAATGGTGGATATTGGAATTAATTTCACTTTGAAATTGGACATAAACAAGTGTCAATCTTTTGATAGATATTGTTTCTTAAAAACACGCTATTTGTTTTGACAACGTGAATTAATTATAAAATTAATTAATGAAACTTCTATGTTTTGAATTTTGTAAAATGTACATCATTTTTTAATTTGGAATATAAAATATATCTTAGGGTGAACATTTGGTATTTTTATCAAAATATCAATTTTTGATGAATAGTGAAACCACTAGGTAGTAGTTAAAAACATATTTTTTCCTTTATATGAAATTTTACCACTTCTGTGAATTGAATTTCAAAAATAAAACATACATGGTTGTCATTAGTAAGTAAAATGTGGTTCAATGGGATGAAAATAATTTTTGGTGAATAGTAACTTTTGAGTTTTATTAACTGTGATTAAACGTAATTATTGTAATTTAAGGTAAAAATAATATTATAAAAATATAAAAATACCTTGACACATGTCCTAACCTTATTGGATGAGTCATGACCGAGAAATAAAATCCATGGGTCAATTTTAGGGCCCCATGGAGCCACTTGTGTATGATAATGACATTAATACCTTTTTATTTAAAGTAAAAATAAAAATGTCAAAAACATGTATTGTTTTACTAAAACAATTTTTAAATGGGGTTATATATGTGGTCATTTTTACTATGTATTTTCATTATAAATATAAAATTATTTCCTACATCATTTTGATTTTTTTATAATTTTTAGACATCAAATAAATAAAATTATTTATGACACAATGATGATGCAGTGTTTAAGTCATTAATGAATGATTTAAATAAATAAGAAGATAATGTTTAAAATAATATCCAAAACATGTACAATTATTATTGGATGATTTTATTTTGAACATGGGATGCCATATATTTGTCTTTAATGATTTTGGACCTTTAGAAACCAAAAATCAGTATATAATAAAATAATATTTTCAATTTTTCCAAAAGAGCCCCTCCTCTCCCTTATAAAACGATCCCACATCCTACCCATTTCTCACACTTATCAAGCCCTTTTTCTCGTCAAAACACTACAAAAATAAGCTCCCACAGTTCCTCTCTTCATCCTAGAAGCCTTACCTTAGGCATAAAGCACTTCAATAAACCCTTTTTGCTCAAACCAAGGGGAGTTACCCGATTTAAAGTTAATGTCTTCTCTTATGTTCTTTTGTTTTATTTTTCTTCTCCAACCCCCTAAAATCTTCTTATTTGTTTATTTTTTTAACAAAATAAGTATCTTAAATATACTAGGATGTTTTTATGTGATTTATTCGAGCTACACTTACACACACCTCCATCTAATGGGTGATGAACATACTATTTCTGTGGACGACGAACTACTGCCTCACGAAACGATGATTGTTCAATTGTCTCCTATTGCCTATCATGGTTTCCATTAAGATGTCACTTTATTGATATATGATATATATTGTTTTTTTTATTTTCCCTTTTTTCTTTATTTTTTCATTAATGTCATACCTTTATGGTTTTCATAATGGGTAAACGCGATAATTTCATTTTAGGAAGTGCAGACAACTGCCCCCTCAAAGTGATATGACTCGTTCGTGCCATAAGTAGAATGTATAGTGGATATAATTTATGAACTTATGTAACATATATTAAATACATATTATACTGAAATTATAATATAACTATGAATCACGATGTTTTCATTTAATTAAAATATGAAATAGAAATGAAAGTAGCATTCAGGCGTACGTACGACTTACTGTCTCCATGAATAGTGCATTTCATTTCTTATCTCCAAATGTCTTTTAAAATTATAAATACATATATATACTGGATATATATTATTTATATGACATATAAATTGTGTATATCATTCTAGATATAATGGACTCTTTACCACATGGAAAATTTATAATTATAACAAGTTCATTTTTTACTCAAGTTCCAAACATCGACAAAATGTCCATTATGAACTCAAATAATAATAAAATTGTTATAGAAAGGTAATAAGTGATATAAAAGGAATAATAAACTTGAAAAATATTATTAAATCAAGTAGAAATTAATTTAAGTTTGTCATTCAGGTATAACAAGGAACATATGAGCAAGTCAAGTCGGACACATGGTAAGGGATTTCTTATCTCACTTTTAATTATGTGAGATTTCAATTGTTCGCCACTAATTTTTGGTATGTGTTGTATTGTGTACTTACAATTGATATATATTATCATGATTATATTTATATTAATGGTGTTCTTTAATTCATTTGGTGGTTATTATCTTTTGGTCATACGACACGATTTATTACAATGAGGTAAGGGGTTTTTATCTCACTTTTTCTTCCTGTGAGATTCATGTTATATTTTTCACTATTTACTTTGAGTGGTGTATGTACTAACAATTATTCTACTCTTTATGTAATATAATTTCATTTATGGGTATTTAAATCAACACTTTGTGGTTCATCATTCATATGATGTATTTTTCGTAAGTTACCAAATTGGTAAGGGAACCTTTCACCCTCCTCTTTTTAAAAGACTTATTTTTGTTATGTATTTTATTTTACATATTATTTTGTTGGGATATGTTTTTTATATATCCTTATTGATGTAAATTTTATTTCCATGTGATGAGATACCGTTTTCTCTCTCATCAACTCATTTTCTGAATTTTAATGTGACGATGTTAGGCTGTCGAATTTTTATAAGGGAACTTCTTAACCCAATTTCAATTATTTGGGTTAAACATATAATTATTGATTATGTCATGATATGAATATGTGTGAATGACCAATGATTTTTTTAAACTTAATATCCACTTATATTTGGTGTATTTATATTTTTCTCGCATGATTATGCCATTGATTTATCCTTAATCTAAGGATACCATGTTTGTAAGGGACTTCATCTCAATCTACTTTCATTGAGGAATATTTTGTTTTAATACAAGACATTATTTTATACGCTGTATAAACACCTTTTAATTTTTATTTCATTAAATGGGAATATTTTTCTACGAAGTTTTTTACTAAATGATAGAAAGGAATGTTTCTTTTAGCGTACGTGGTGACAACAACCTTTCTGACGCCATGAGTATTACTTGATCATTGGATTCCTTAAAAAGACATAATGTTTTTAAAAGGAAAAATAAATACCATATACTCTATTATGTATTTTGGTATTGAAAATGGTTTTGATAATGGATTTGTTATGTCAATATATTTAAGTGATATATTGTGATTAGAATGTGGAAGTGTTTTCTTTCATTTATATTTGTTGTTTGTGTTATGATTTTATAATGGTACATGGACATTGGACAGGTGGTTACATGATAAAACAAATGACAGGTGGTGCCGTGATAAACCAGGATGAGTGGTTACGTTATAACATCCAATGCATTGGGTATGGAAGTTGGTCGTTTGGCTATTCCAATTAGTGACATGCGTGGAAGTCGGCCGTATGGATATTCCATTTAGTGACATTTATGGAAGTCGACCATATGGTTATTTCATTTAAGTATGTTTATGTTCCAAGTTGCCTTTATATGTTATGTGTTCTTTATATGGGTTTTATGGTGATATTTTGGTTACAAAAGGTAAGCAATGATATTTTATTAAGCAAAGAGTATTTACTACTTCATATAGGTGAAAATTATTACTTATGATTAGGTATTCATGGTTTAATTATTGTTTTGAAAAACTAATAGTTTCCTTCTTTGTGTATTCCTTACTGAGCTTTTTATGCTCATCCCAAGTTTCTGAAATTTTTTTCCCAGGATATAAAGTGGAAAATGGTCTAGGATGGGATCATGGAAAGTCATGCTATCTAAAACATGAATCTGGACATGAATCTATTTTCAATATTTTTTATTTTATGAAAAAATAGGAAATTGTGTAGAAGTGTCTAATTTGTAACTTTTGAGATGTAATAGTGATTGCTTAATTCTCTAAAACTCCAAACCTGAAAAGATTCTAAATGTGAAAAATTCATTTAATTCACCATTATGAAATGTTTTAAGGTCGGGTCCATATAGAGCATGTTGTCAATGGACTATGTTGTATGCTACACAGATCTATGCCTCTTTTCTCCGACATTATCAGGATATGAGGAAGCTACAATGAATTTTTTTAGGATGGAATAAGGTGTGATATTCTATCCCATGTGAATATATCCAGGTAGAAAATGTTTATTGATGTTGTGGATCATGCTATCATCATTGAAGGGATACTTATGTTGGATTCCAATGCTCGACATGTAGTAGTTACTGGATGATCAAATGGTGTGGGTTCTGAGACCAAGAAGCATTGTTATGACAACATTAGCCAATTTATTGGGAGGCATAGTGAATAGACAGGTGGGTTGGATGGACTAGACATTACATGGATTATTTTTCATCAGTGTTGAAGGACGCGACACTATTCGTGGCCATCAATAGAGTTTTGATCATGGTGAAATATGGTCTATCTTTAGATGTTCTACTGGTCTCAATGACAAACAGGAACGAATGGAGTAGCTTGGTTGATTTAGTGTCTGGGAAGAGGATATTCTATATAATATATGCCTAGTAGTTGGATTTATACTAGATGAGGTGTTAGTGGTACTAGATGTGTTGGTTCTAAGAAATAGAACCTGCATCAACATAGTGACACTACTCAGAAAAGTTAGACGTCATCACATGGAACAGGGAAAAAACAGTTACATGCAGTTCAACCAACACTTGCGGATAGTGAGGCTGGACATTCAATAGTGAGAGGTATTATTCTAGTAGATTATACATTATCTAGTGCCTTGTTTGATATGAGTTCTTATCATTACTTTATATCTTCAAAACTAGTGGAGTGTTTGAGCCAGATAGAGGTGTTTGTGAGATGAGATAATGACTATTGGTACACCGTTGGGAGTATGGATTAGAGATAACTATGTTTTCAAGTTTTGTTTACTAGAGATCAGAATATATCATTTCATATGGTATGTATATATTTTTAATAAGGAGGGATTAGACATTATTATGGGTATGTAATGGCTAGTCGCATACCAAGCCCATATTGATTGTTACCAAATGAGAGGAACCATTATATATCCTAATGGTGACCTATATATAGACTGTGAAGAGTTTAATATCTTGGAAGGATGAGTAGGGACAATTAATCTGCAACTGGGAGAGCTCACGACACAACTTTCTATCATTTTGTTGGATCATAGTAATTTTAGTCCAAATATCCTTCCATCGGCAGTGGAACTATTTTAGGATGTCTTTTCTAAAAACATATTAGGGCTACCACTGGGGAGAGATATGAAATTTACTATTGATCTCATGATAGGGTCTGATCTAGTATCTATTCCACCAAATAAAATGGCACCAACTGACCTTCAAGAGTACAAGACTCAGTTGAAGGAGTTGGAAGATAAGGTATTAATCCATCCAGGTACGTCACCTTGGGGATATGCCATTTTGTTTGCAAAGAAGACTGATAAGAGCCTACGATTATGTGTTGGTTCTCATAATTTGTCAAAATTACTCTGATGGGCCGATATCCTCTTCTGTGTATCGATGATATATTTTACCAACTGAAGGGAGATTGTGTGTTATTAATGATCAATTTTAGATTAGGTTATCATCAGTTGAGAGTACAGACTATCAATATTACAATGACTAATTTCAGAATCATGTATGACATTTTTGAGTTTGTTCGAATTCCATTTGGGTATAAAAATGCACCAAAAATGTTTATATATTTAATTAACAAGATCTTTAATTTTTATATTGAGTAGTTTTTGGTGTTGATTGTGGATTAAATAATGGTGTACTCCAAGACCCATGACTATCATTCCCAACAACTTGATATCTTCTTGGGAAAATTGAGAGAACATAAGCTATACAACATGAAATATATTTTTCATTTTTGGATTGACGAGGTACAAAAATTGGGGAACATGATCTCGGTGGAAGGTGTGTGAGTAGACCCATATAAGGCTCATGTGGTGGTTTCTTAGGAGTGTCCAATGAATTGTTTTGGATATATGAGTCATTTTGGGACTAGCTAGATATTACAGATGATTAATCCTAGACATTTCCCAAATAATAGTGTCACTTATAGTAATGACTAAAAACAGAGTTATGTGGAATGGTCAGAGGCTTGTGGGAAGGATTTTCAAAATTTGATGAATTTTTTAACATGAACACTAATTTATATCATACCATATTTATGGTTAAGAGTATAAGGTTTACTATAATGATTTTGGGATAGGACATGGAGATGTGATGTTGCAAGGAGATCGAGTTGTGGTGTATGGGTCCTTCCATTGAGTACTCATGAACAAAATTACCCTATACAAGACCTCAAGTTCACAATAGTGGTTTATGCTCTTAAGTGTTGGTAATGCTATCTTTTGGGAAAAAACATTTACACCCTATAAAAATCACAAGATCTTTAATTATGTATTTTAACATTATGATTTTAATCTTCAGTGGTAAATATGTGTAAAGTATATATAGTCATTAGATTTTAAACTATAACATACGCCCCTAAAAGAATACAATATAGATGATTCCTTGGTCAGGATTACTCAGAATCAAATGGTTCTTGTGTTGAGTGCAGAGTGGAATTTGATGATGATTCATGCTAAAATACATGTAGTCATTTCATAGAGTTTGGAGGATATCAATTTAGTTTCAGTTGTAGTGGAGTATACACTTTTGAGATAAATTAGAGATAGAGAATATAAGGATCAATAGTGTATATCAATGAGGGAAATCCTTGATGTTTTGGAGACATATTTGGACTAGTTGATAGATGAAGAGAGATCATTTATATGAAAAGTTTATTTTTGGTTCCTATGAGCATAAGAGAGGTTATCATATGGTAATATCATGCATAGAAATGGTAGGGGAATCCAGGAGTAACTAAGATCCATTATGACCTATGATGATAGTTTTGGTGGCCATGTAAGAAAAAGGAGATAACAGGGTTTGTGACAAGATGATTTACATGTCAGTAGGTGAAGGTAGAGAATTAATGACATAGTGGATTACTACAACTGTTTACTATTCTATAGTGGATGTTAGTTGAGGGTACCATGGAATTTTATGTGTATTTCAATGAATATTAGGAATAATGAAACTGTTTTTCCCACTGTTGATTGAGTAATAATGTTTTTACATTTCATTCCCTTAAGGAAAAACATTACAGTAAAACAATTATGAGATCTGTACATTCGAGGGATAATATATCTTCATGGAGTTTCATGGACTATATTTTTAGAACGTGATTCCCACATTACCTCACACTTCTAGTATGGATTTTCGAAAAAATATGCTACATAGGTATTATTGAGTACCACTTTCCAGAAATAGACATATGGGCAGTCATAACGTATAATCGAGGTACTCAAGGATATGCTATGGGCTTGTGTGTAGGACATCAGCGATATTGGGAATGAACATGGATTTGGTAGAGTTATTCTATAAAAAAAGTTATCAGGAAACTTTATTTATGGAACTATACAAGGATATTTATGGTTGGCCTTGTAGATCATAACTATGCTAGTTGGGGGATGGTGAGTCATAGTTGTTGGGACGAAGTCTCATGTAGAAGAAAATGGATTGATTGCAGTTGATTCAAAAACTTATTGAAATAGATCAAAATAGACAAATGTCATATGCTAAAAATAACAGATGAACCCTAGTGTTTACATAGGGTTATCGTGTATTCCTTCAGGTGTCACCTTTGTTGGGTCACCATAAGATATAGAGGTAGGTAAAGTTGGCATCGAGTTTTGTTAGACCATTTGAGAATGTGTAAGAATCAGGTCAGGGGAATACTGATTGGCTGTACCATAAATATACAGAGTAATGCATGATATTTTCTATGTATCAAAACATCAACGATATCACCCTGACCCATTTCATGAGCTAAATGTGGATGAGGTTAAATGTGAGATTGATGCATCCTTTGAGGATAATATGATACCTGTGTTTGATCATCATGAGAAAGTGTTGTGAGGAAATACTATTTCTATTGTTCGATCATTATGGAAGCATGGACATGTAAAAGATGAAACATTGGAAATAAAAGAATATATGATGACTCAATGCCCTAATATTTTTGTCTTGTAATCACGGAAAGGCTTGTATGTGCATCTCGAGGAGATTCTATTATATGGTTGGGATATTATAAGATCCCAATATTTTTTGGAAACATCATTGGCACATTTTTATGTACATATTGTAATTACTAACGTAACATTTAGGAGAGTTAGGGATTGTGGTGTGTTTTGGTGAAGACTAAGAGAATCTTAGAGAAATGTGGTTTTTCATGGTTGGTGCACCATTTGAAAAAAAACATGCATCCTATGGTCTTTGAGGTAGTAGATTTGGCATGGTTAAATTATAGTTTTAGAGGTTTCCCAAGGTGTTCAAATGATGTACCCCTTTAACAAGTGGATAAAACAGGGTTAGTGCACAGTTGGTCTAAGTGTGCAACTAAATCGTTTTTGGTCCAATTGTGATATTCAAAAATTGTGGATCTCACTTGTTTTTATAATTTAATGAGTTATATCACCTCTTTTATGGTCCTAACTCATGATTTTACTTTTCAAATGGTAAATTATTCTTCTACCATCTATGTGGTGGGATTAAATGGCCTTACGAACACTATTCTTGAAGATCAAAATATCAAATTGAAGATCCTCTATTCTCCTTATAAGTGGATTTCATTACAATGCTTATCATGTTCTTTCATCTATAATTCCTTGATATTTTCATGTAATATATAATCTATTACCATTGATCTAAAATGTAACACCCGAGCTACCATGATACGCTTCTCATTCAATTATGAAATAGCTTGCATTGTACGCAACTTCGAGTTCTAACACACCGCAACGAATCAAAGTAGCCATTATGAATAGTAATACCCACATTTTGAAATTATATAAATTTTATATTTCAAAATGGACTTCATTTTTGGATTCGGAATATCAAAATTAGCATATGTTGAATTTTTGGTATTTTTCTGAGAACTTCTAATTTTTATGAATAGTGAAAAATACTTAAAAACAACTTTTTTAATCAAAATAATTTATAGTGATAAATTATAATATTGAGTGGTTTTAAATTATAATTAGAATATATTTTTACCATTTTATCCAATGGTTTTAATTATAATTAATTTCACTTTGAAATTAGACATAAACAATTGTCAATCTTTTGATATATATTGTTTCTTAAAAACATGCTATTTGTTGTGACAGCGGGAATTAATTATAAAATTAATTAATGAAACTTATATGTTTGGAATTTTGTAAAATATACATCATTTTTGAATTCGGAATATCAATTATATCTTAGGGTGAAATTTTGGCATTGTTTTGAAAAACTTCAATTTTTGATGAATAGTGAAACCACTAAGTGGTAGTTAAAAAACTGATTTTTCGTTTAAATGAAACATTACCACTTCTGTGATTTGATTTTCAAAAATCCTACATTCATGGTTGTCATTATGAAGTAAAATTTGGATCAATGGGATTAAAATAATTTTTTGGTGAATAGTAACTTTTAAGTTTAATTAATCGTGATTAAAGGTAATTAGTGATATTTAAGGTAAAAATGATATTATAAAAATATGAAAATACCTTTACACTTGTCCTACCCCTATTGGATGTGTCATGGACTACCAAGACAATCCATGGGTCAACTTGGGGACCCCATGGAGCCACTTTGGTAGGAAAATGACATAAATAACTTTTATTTAAAGTTAAAATAAAAATGTCATAAACATAAGTTGTTTTACTAAATAAATTTTTAAATGGGGTTATACAAGTCATATTTTTGACTATAAATATTCATTAGAAATATAAAACTATTTCCTACATCATGATATTTTTTTATAATTTTTAGATATTAAATAAATTAAATTATTTATGACACCATGATGATGCAGCGATTACCTCATTAATTAACGATTTAAATAAAATGAAAAGATAATGTAAAATAAAAGGATTACACTTGTCAAAAACCTTTTGGATGAGTATATTTAGAACCATTATAACCTTAGCCTCTAATTATATAAGTGTGGGACCTTTAAAATCCGAAACTCATTATATAATAAAGTTACATTTCATTACTTTCCAAGAGTGCCCCTCCTCTCCACTTATAAAAGGCCCCCAACACTACCACCTTACTAAAACTTTCAAATCCTTTTGGATCGGCCAACCTCTACCCAAATACTCTCCCAACTTCCCTACCTTACTCCTAGAAGCTTCACTTTGGGCAGAATTCTTCCCATGGAAGCCTTTGCCTCAAATCAAAAGAGTAACCCGATTTTAAGGTAATGTCTTCTCTAATGTTGTTTTGTTTTATTTTGCTTCTCCAACCCCTTGAACTATTTTTATTCCTTTATTTTGTAACAAAAACATTATATAAAATATACTAGGATGTTGTTATGATAAGGATTTGGTTTAAACTTACCCACACTTTTGTCTAATGGTTAAAGAACATACTGTTTTTGTGGGTGGCGAAATACTGCCTCACGAAACGATGATTGTTCAATATTCTTTTAACACCTCTAATGGTGGCCATTTTGATGAAACTATTTAATATATGATATATATATTATGATTATGTATTCCTTATTCTTATGTATTTCTCATTTATGGAATTCTTTATGATTTCCATTATGGGTAAACGCGATAATTTCATTTTAGGAAGTGCGGACTACCGCCCCCTCAAAGTGATTTGAATCGTTAATGCCATATGTGGGATGTATAAAGGATGGAGTAAATGGTATTATAAATTATATTATAATGGAATTATATTATACCTTTATATAATTATAACTTCATTCCATTAAATATGAAAGGTAAATGAAAGTAGCATTCATGCATACGTATGGCTTACCGTCTCCATGAACGGTGCATTTCATTTCTTACCTCTAAATGTTATGTAATATTATAAATGAATGTATATACTGGATATATATGATTTATATGATATATAAATCATGAATATATTTATGGATATAATGTATATTTTACCACATGAACAAAGTGTAATTATAAGAAGTTTATTTTTGACTTAAGTACCTAAGATCGACAAAATGACCATTATAAACTTAAATAATTACATAATGTTCATGACATGATAATAAGTGATATAAAAGGAATAATGAACTTGAAAAAGGTTCTTAAGAAGGTAGAGATTAACTCTATTTTATTATTCAGGAGATCAAAGAACGATTGAGTGAATTCGGACACGAGGTAAGGGAACTTCTTAACCCAATTTCTATTCTTTGGGTTAATCTCCAACTTTCAAATTATGTCATGATACTATTATTTCGAATCTTGTATTTATACTTTCTTTATGTGTACATATAGTTAATAAAAATAATAGATATATTTTATTTAAAAATTATCTTTTTAAGGGATTTCGTCTCAATCTCCATTCATTGAGGCATATTTTGTTTTATACACAAATTTATTTTATACAGTGTATAAACCCCTTTGAATTTTATGTTTATTCAAAAGGAATATTTTTATACGAAGCGTTTTACTAAAGGATAAAAGGAATGTTTTTCTTGTCGTATATATGCGGCGACAATGACTTCTCCACCTCCATGACCATTATTTGATTTTTGGCTTCCCCTACAAGCCATAACTTTTTTTAAATGAAAAATAAAAACCAAGTTTTAACTTTCATTTATTTTGGTATTGAAAATGGTTTTGATAAGGTTTTTATTATATCAATGTGTTGTATTGATATCTTGTGATTGAAATGTGGAAATGTTATGTTTCCTTTATGCATGTTTTATGTGATATGATTATGTTATGGTTTATGATATGTTTAAACCTGTTCATATGAGGAATGCATTGGACTTAATAAGTGACGAGTGGAGCCCGCTATAGGTCCTCGATGCATCGGTAGGTCTCATGAGACAAACTAGTGTCTTGGCATGAGGCCTTGACAAAATATTATTTGTAGTCTTGGCACGAGGCCTTGGCTACATGGTTATGATAGTCTGGCATTATGCATTCCATCATTATGAAAGTTTTTTATTGATATTGCATGGGATTATTCGACTAATAGAATATCCATGTGAGTAAGTAAATGGAATTATTTGATTTTATTTTTGCCATATTATGCTGAAGTTCAAGTTTAAAAAGGCTTTTATTTTAGTTATACATTGACTTAAATGTTAATGTTTAGTTATGAAAGCTTCCGTAATATTGTTATCCTTACTGAGCATCTGAGCTCACTCCTTTCAATGTTTTAATATTTTCTAGGATGTGAAGAAGTATTTTATGAATGATCTGCAGGGATAGTCAGAAGATGATATGAGTGTGGACTATAGAGACTTTGTTATTTTAGTTTTTCACTTTATGATGTAATGTAACATTTATGAATGTATCTAGTGTTTCCAAGGCTACTAAACTAATCGGTCTTTCGAGACTTGATCTTTTGTGATCATGCCAATGTTACGCAATAATGCACCGACTCTAGGTAACTGTGGTCGGGGCATTACATAAAACATTGTGGTGATATCTAGATCTATGATTAATAACATGATCTATATTTATGATATTATAATGTTTGTGATCCTGATTTTGGTGTAGGGATATAGATTCCGAACTTTTATCAAAGTCATTGTGTTTCTCATATTTTTTGGGTTTCTGTTGAAAAAACTTCCATCAATGAATTAAGTTTTTTGGTCTAAATATAATTCCCATATTCATGGATTTGTTATTTATATGCCAAAATTATTGAATTTCTAGCATCTTTAAGAAAATGATATTATTAAATTGGGTAAATCTATTTAACCAACTGATTTATCAAAGCCTGGTCAAAATAGGAGGTTAATTAGTGAATTAATCCCAACTCTAAGGGGATACTGGATTAGATAATTAATTTGTGGAAATTGGTTATAAGAGTTAGTGGTTGTAATCTAGAAAATTAATTAGGAAATTAATTATGAGATATTGAATTGGATATGCTGAGATAATTATTTGTGGATTAATTATGTGCCTCGATAATGTGATATCGAAAATTATCATGGGATCGTAGTATAGATGTATATGTATATTAGATGGAACAATAGAAGAGGGGGTGAATTTTAGGTTTAAAAATGATGTATTTAGGACACTTAAGAATGAACTTAGTAAAAGTGATCATAAACTAATACAATTCACAGTCAATACAGAAGACAATATAGGACTTGGATCGGATGGAAAAACTATGATATAATTATACAATTAATGTAACAAAATTTTATTTGTAATGAATAAAATTATCAGAGTAATTAAAATTTTAATTATTTGACCATATAGTATATAGATTCTATTAATAAAACATGAATCATAATTGAAACAAATAAGACTGAATTGAATATGAAAAGAAAGGGGTAACAATACAATTCCCTTTCTAATATAAATAGCATCAGAAATGTAAAAGTATTAGAATTATATTTTCCCAAAGAGAGGCGTATCCTTTCAACTATGATACAAGACCTATCTTACCACTAACTTAATAAGCCCTCAATATGATGATAGGTATGGTTGTCTTTCTATCCCCAAAGTCCACAATTAAGAAGATAATCTACACCTATATCATTCATGAAATTGAAGGCCATCGATACAATGATTGGAAACATGCCTTTGTATCCATGGAATCCCTAAATTAGTCACAAAAATTAGAAATAATGCACCTATAGAATTACAAGAACACAGAAGAATTTGTTCACTTTATGTATCTTTAAGTCATTCACACGAAGCAAGAGAGATGTCACATCATCTCTCTCTAGAACTTCATAGAATAAAAAGTAGTATATTCTGGTTTTAATGACCTCCTATTAATAGGTTTCAGGTTCCAATGGTCATATATTATACAATAGTAATTTTCTACAAAAAACAGAGAGGGACTTGGACACCTGGCATTAAAATGGTCAAAACAAAACAGAATACACAACATCTTTTTGATTGGTAAATAACCAACTCAATGATATTGATTTATTTTGAAATAAGTAAGTAAGAAATTATAAAACAATGATTATGATATACATGAAATTAGTATTGATGTTATTATAAGAGTGTAATGTGTTTCATAAGTTCAATACGTAACTTATTTTCTAGTCTCATCATAACAATGTATATCGATTACAAATTATAACCGGGTTACGATTCATAACATGGTTACAATGCATGAGATTCCATCTGGTTATGATGCTTGGATACAATACATAATAACAGTATGATGCATAAATTGGTGATGATGCATGACCTAGGTTCAATATATTGATTATGATATATTTTTTTGATTTAGTACTACAAATGTTTATGATGTAAAAGAATGATGCGGTACATAACATGGTTACAATGCATGATACATGATATTGTGATAATATACTTATCTTGATTATGATAAATGAGATTGAGATTTTTATAACAACATACATGATAAACATTATATGTGATTATGATATGTGTGATTTATGATTTCAAAAATAAATGATTAATGAAAAGGTTGTAACATGTTTTGACACAACAATCTCGTCCTTTTTGGAAAGCACAAAATGAAAAAAACTTGATAGAAAACAATAATGACTTATCTCTCACTGAGTTTAATTACACAAGTGAGTATGACTAATTCTTCTCATGGATTAAACAACTGACAAGGGATCATATTCACTTTAATTTTTATTTTGACATCTCCCCCTTAATCATAAATTTGTAAAAAAAACTTTCTTTTCAAATCTATTCTCCCCCTTTGTGATTTTCAAAAAGAATAAGGGGTGAAATTTTTTTCCTGCAAAATGTTTGAGAAACAAACTACAAAACAATAAATTTTACATGAAACAATATTTTATTATATCATGAATACAACCAACACCATTTTATATTTTTTTTAAAAAGATTAAACAACTAGAGTTACATATTTTTGAAATAATTTTTACCCTATGTTATCTTGTTAAAGGAATATTGCTGAGCCTTCAGATTTTCAGCCGATTCAGGAATAATATGTTCTTTCTTTCAGAGCCAATCATCATGAAGCTGCCTAATTGCTTGTTGAGCTTTAAGTCTTTCATCCTGGTTATTGAAATCATCCAACCTGAGTTGACATGATTATTATAATATAGCTACACTATTCGAGAGTAAAAAAAGCTCATTACTATAGTATTCAATATTTTTATTTTAATATATATTGATATCTTTAGGATATTTCTCTTAAGGTACAAGACTTTTAAATTCTTAAAACCTTTCATTAAAATCATCATTCAACGTTTGTAAGAGAGATATGAGTTTGTTTACCTGATGTAACAATTCATCCTACTAGTCAAAATTGTTCTTTAGGATTTCATTAATGTTATAAGACCACTTCAAAACATTATTGATATCCTTACTGTTATCAGTTGAATGTTCTTTAAAAATCATGAAATTAGCTTCAAGACATAGAAATGTGTCCAAAAAAACCTTTTCAAATTTTTTTTCTATCATTATGGGCATTCGAATTAATTGTCAATTTGGATTAATCTTTTGTAATTAAAGGTAACAAATTCTTCATTATATTAAAAGCATGTTCAATGTACTGAAACCCTATCACAACGATTTTCCATTTGAATCAGTGTCCTATGTTAATGGTGGGAGATCACCAGAAGGAGTCACAATGACAATTACATGAGCTGGATGATTCCGATTATTATTAGATTCTTACTCTTCCTCTTATTCTTATTCTATTTACTCATATGAAATATAAATGACTCTCTTGGAGGAAACCTTTTGAGATGCTCTCTTGGAAGGATGAGGATACGAAGATTGATAAACAAAATATGGTACTTCTGATGAATATGTGGTATGTCTTCTATTGTTGTATATTCTTTTTCATCAAATTTTACTCTCCCATGTCCCTGTTATCCTTGATAATTTCCCTCTTTCCATTCTTCATCATGTATTCTTCCTCTTCTTTATGTTCTTTTGCAAGAGATTGTGTAGCTGACTGTTCAGAAATTTGTTTTCCCATTCCGTTCTCTACTAGAACTAAATGAGTTTTACAAGATGGCTCCCTTATTTCAATTATAGATTTTAGTTTCTGATCAATTAATAGAAGACTATCAATATAAATAAAATTATCCTTTATTTTCTTAATTCTATTATTTTTCTCTTCTTCATTCAATGTCTCTTCTGAACTTACATTCAATGCCAAAGCATCAGCCTAATCCAATCCTAACGGAGGATCCCCTTCTTACTATTCTTATATTTTCTTCCTATATTCAGCAGAAAAACCATAGGATACATCATTTTGTTTCATTAAGGGTTCACGAGTTGGATCCTTAACTACCTATCTTTTCTTTGAATATGACATGGATTGCTTAGATGGTTTCAATCTACCTTCGGCAACATCCTTTTCATTCTCATCATTCAGATCTTTTTCAAACAATTTCAATTCAAAATTGAAATTTAGTTTGAGAGTCCTTAAAATATCCTTACTAATTACGGGATCTTTGATGAATGTAAAAACTGAATTAATAGAAATATTACACAATCTCATCCACTCTTTCAAAAACATACAAATAATCGAGGTAATCAAGATTAGAAGGGATTTTATACCACCATATTTGAGTTCTTAATTGTTTGAAAAATAAACACCATAAGGTTAAAATTACTCATGGTGAACAAGTAGTCAAGCACATACACATATGAAACATTCATTGTTTCCTTATCACCTTTCTCGACACCAAAATCCCTTTCATCTAATGGCCTATAAGTCTATTATCTCATGATAGATGAGTCACTTTTCTTTTGTCCTCATGAATTTCAAAAAGGGTTTCTTCGGATTTAGACATATCAAAGTTTTCGTCAACTTCTAATTACATATGAGAAGGACAAAATGCATTTCCCTAAAATGGAACACATTGAATTGTAGCTTCTTATTTTAAAGATGTTGTATATATCATTTCATACATCTTAATAGAAATATTAAGATCTTATTCAATTTCTACTAATTCGTAAAACTGTAACACCTCATCATGATAGAAATTATCATGGGAAGAACTTGGTATTTCCCAAAAAAATGATTCATAGCCCTGAAACCATCTATTTCTATTAAATTAAGAATCAAATGAATCATAATAACTATCGGAAGACCACAAATTCACCATGGAAAATCCTGGAAGAGAAATGATTTGGAGGAATTTATTTCAAAGATGAAGCAGTTGAATCAGAAATGCAATATTAACTCGCACCAAGAAGAACCTACTGATTATGAATGATGAGATGATAATTAATTACGAAATCTAAGGTAAGTACTGATAAAACCATTATGACTATTTATAGAGAAGATTATATTGGGTGAAAACACAAATGAAATCAATGTGGGATATAGTCTCTTAAAGATAATTGATGGTAAAGATTATATATAAGAGGTCTAATGGCCAATAATGATTTTAAACTCTTGAGGTTTTCTTTTAATGAAAATCTTTTTTCGAGGGAAACTGATTTAGAAGTAAAATAATTAAGTAAAAAAAAACCATTAAAAAACCAGGACAATGTTTTAAATTATGTATCTGTTAGAGTAATAAGATAGATATTATGGTTTCTGAATATTTTTATTAAAAACACCAAAAACAATAAAGAATATAAAACTGATAATATCAAATAAAAGAAAACCAAAAATTAAGAACTGATAGAATAATCCACAATGATAGTCCATTACAAATATCAATATACCAGTACCGATAAGGAAATCCAATACCGAATATTCAATAAATTTATGTGATATCGAAAGTTAAGAACTGATTAGATAATTCATTACCAATTTTTTAAATCTATTACTGAAATAAATTGAAACCAAAAAATGAATCTCATATAAACATAAATCAGATCAAATTTAGTAACCTTTAAAATAAAACTAAACATAAAAAAATTAACTGTAAACCAAAAAGTGAAACTCATAAACTATAAAAAAATATTGATAATGATAAACTGTAAAACAAAAAGTGAAACCAATAAATTGTAAAATAAAAATTGAAACTGATAAACTGTTAAACATAATGTGAAACTGATAAACTATAAAACAATAAGTGAAATTGATAAAATATATAATAAAAAGTGAAATGAAATTTATACCCCCTTTGATAAAGGAGGAAATCAATGTATGCATTTTAATTAAATAATAAATAGATGTGAATTATTACATTACATCGATAATTCTTAGTATCAGTTTAATGTATTAAAATTTATTTAATGATAATGGTTTTGTGAAAATGTCATAAAGTTGTTCTTGTGTTCTGATGAATTGTTAAAAAATATCTCCTTTTTTTGTGATCCCTAAGAAAGTGATGCCAAATATCTATGTGTTTTTCACATGAGTGTTGTGAAGGGTTTTCACTAAGATAAATTCCACTAGTATTGTAACATTGTATTAGGGTTTTTGAGAAAATCATGCCATACTTAGTGAGTGTGTGTTTCATCCACAACACCTGAGCACAATAACATCCAACTGCTACATATTCTGCTTCAGTAGTGGAGAGTGATACTGAGCATTGTTTCATATATAACCAAGAAACCAAAGAATCTCTAAAAAATAAATGTTCCAAATTTACTTTTTATATCCATTCTACATCAACCAATGTCAGCATTTAAAAAACATTTCAAAACAAAATAATTTCCAGATGAATAGAATTTTCCAAAATCCATAGTTCATTCTAAGTTGTGAAAAATTGTTTACACTACTTTTAAAAGAGACTATATTAAAATAGATTGGTATCTTTCACATAATTATAATGAAAACATTATGTCTAGATGACTATATATTTAGTATAACACACATATTTTCATAATTCTAAATGTTGTTTGATCAATAGGTTTCCCAAATTCATCAAGATCAAGTGTATTTGAGGTATCGTCTAGAGTGATAATACTTTTAGAATTTTCAAATTTAATCTTTTTTATAAGGTCATTGATATACTTATATTGGGATACATAGTTTTTTTATGGATTTTGATATATTTGAAAAACTAAAAAGAATGGTAACTCACCCATCCAACTCATTTAAAACTCAAATTTCATTTGTTTTGTAAAATAATAATTTAAGGAATGCTGATTTGAGCCAAATATAATATCATCAAAAGAAATTTGAACTATTAAAACGTTTTTCATCCATTTTTATAAAAAGGGTTGGTTTAAAAGTACCTTTTACAAAAAAAAATATGTTAAAAAATCATGTGAGTCTATAATATCATTCTCTTGTGGCTTGTTTATGGTCATTAAATTCTTTGGTATGTTTAAAACATGATCAAGATGTTTTAGATATACAAAACTAGGGGGTTGATGAACATAAAATTCATCTTGAATAAAACCATTGAGGAAAGAACATTTTACATCCATTAGAAAAAGTTTTAAATTAATGATTTCTACAAAGGATAATAGTATTCAAATATAATAAATTCTAGATACCTCAACATTGGTTTTATCTTAGTCAATTCAGTCTGGTTTATTACAGCCTTTAGCGACAAGCCTTTCTTTAATTCTTACTATGACTGTATTTTAATCGTATTTGTCTCTTAAAACCCATATCACACCAATTACAGTTGGTTATTTATGTCTTTCAACCATGGTACTGACTTTATTACTCTCAAATTCATTTAGTTATACTTGAATTCCCTTAATCAATTCTTAATCACCTAAGGATTCATTCAATGTTTTATGTTCGATTTGATAATAAAAAGAATGATGTTATATCTTATTTCTCAAGGAATTTTTTCTCCTTACAGGTTGATTTACATCTCCAAAGATAGTATCACTGGAATTATTCTTAAGAAAAAACTGATTTGGGTTTTTTAAAACTTGTTCATCAATATATGATAGAAATTCTTATAGCTTAAATGATTCAGTCACATTTTCTTGAGCATTTCCCTTTTCAGAATAATTTTCAATCAATGGTTGATAATTAGTTTTTTTTGTAAATAAATCAATTGATATAGGTCAGGAATTACTAAAAAAGGGTCATGTTTCAACAATGTTAAAATGAACATTATCTTTAATAGTACAATAGTTTTTTTTGAAAACCCTTCAAGCCTTAGAAGTTGTGGAATATCCTAGAAATATTCCTTCATCGGATTTGGGTGAAAACTAATGTAAATTTCCAATTTTATTCAATATGAATTCTTTTCATCCAAACACACTGATGTATGAAATATTATGTATTAGGATAGTCCATAATTCATAAAGTGTTTTATTAATAAATGTTTTAGTTATGACATGATTTATTGTATATAATGTAGTTCTAACATCTTTATTATAGAAGTGCTAAGAAACTGTAGAGACCCGAAGCTTGACGTACATGGACATTACATTACTTTCGCGAAATACTTAGTACATAACAAAAACACACACACAAGGATCGTAATAGTTTAGTGTCTTTGGAAACTCGGAATAAAATCTTCTAATCGTGGTGAAAGATCTTCAACATCTCCCATAAAGATCTTCCTTTTTTTACCAAAAACCTTTCTTTATATCCTGGGGAAAAGAAAACATAAAAGGGTGAGCTCAAATGCTCAGTAAGGGTAAATAAAAGAAATATCAATCACATCGTATTCATAAGAACATAACATTTTGGAAATCATAACCTGCAAAAGAGAGCATAATTTCATAACATGGGATAAATCATGGTAGTGACATGTAATCACAATAATCATAACTTAAAATATGAAACTTTGTGGCATTCACACATAATCATAGATAATCATTTCTTGTTAGTCAAGACTCATTGCCAAGACTATCTTAGTGGATAAAGTCCCTTTCTGAATCGAGTAACCCTCGTTTCAGTCCTGTTTCACTGAACCGGTATAACCTACCATTCCAGCCATGTCTATCTCATGAGATATAAAATCTTTACCCAATGCATTGGAGGGAGATATAGGTCCCACCCATCTTATAATGAATCCTTTCTTATGTGTGCCACATAATCATAAATCATACATCATCGCATAACACATGTAACAAAAATGGGATTCTTGAAACATCATGACATCATAAAACAAACCATATAAGATAAAGGAATTCATAAAAATATTTCCATCACAACATAATCAAATCCATGTAATAATAGGGATAAAAACAGAACACTTTATTATCTTAGATGGAAAATAATTTTGATAAAACACTTGAAATCCATTCTTGAGGAAAATATCCTTTCTACTTCAAAAACATTTTCCTTTCTTAACATGTCTTACAATTTAAAACTAAAAGAAGTTGATTAAAAATAAACTTGAAAACTTGTAAAGGAAGCTTATTGGAAGTAATGTTTTAAAAATCCATTCATGCCGTATAAGTTAAAAAAAACATTCTTCGTACTTTTGTCGGAAAAGTCAAAAAGTACCTCATACGAAAAACGACAAAAGATTCCTTTAATACATATTACTAAAAACTCACCGAAGGGTAAAAATGGATTTAAAAAATTTTAGGTGGATGGAAATAATATTACATATTGATGAAACATGGATGTGGATGATAAAATACACCCCAGTAAATACTTACGAATAAACAATCTCGGATAAAAATGAGATTGTGATATTTCCCTTACCTTAGGTCCGATTTGCTTCGTATGTGTCCGAACCTCCTGTATAATGATTTAAATAATGTCATTGAATTATTACAGAATCATATTCATTGTTATGATATCATATATGGGTCACTTATGACATTATATTACCCGTTCTTTTGTAAATTCCATGTTAAAGAAGCGTTTTGGGTAAAATCGTTTCATTTATCGTAGGTGTTTTGACTTGTTGTTCATGACATTATTATTACTTATATCATGATTTACTTACTTCCAGAATATAAAATATGATTTATATATCATATATATTCAGTATATATATATATATATATATATAAGATAGATAAATGAAATGAAAAACACCGTTCATGGAGACGGTAGTCCGTACGTACGCATGAACGCTGTTTTCCATTCCTTATTGTCTTGAATGGAAGTAAGTAGATGACATACATATAAATATATACATAAATCCAGTAGATTTATAATGTCATATATTTCATTATTATTTCTTATATATACTTTATAATCATTCTTAAATGGTTAACATGGAGAATGAATCTAATCGCGTCGTGGAGACGGTAGTCCGTACGTACGCACGAGCGATGATATCATTTCCATAAATATTGAATTGAATTGGAGTGGATTATACAATATATCAGAATAAATATGATGTTGTAATAACTATGTATAGTTATTCTTTACACCATTATACCCATCCATGTAAGGTGGTGGTGGAAAATAGATTACACCACGGCGTGGAGACGGTATTCCGTACGTACGCACGCGCGGTGATTTCTTTTTCCGTAGGATGGATTGATGGTGAAATAGGGTTGTTTTATACTTAAAATATCATCATATGAGTGATAATGATGTTATTAATTCATAATGAAACAACCTAAGAAGAAGAAGTGGAAGAAGAAATAAAGATGAAAGAATTGGTAACGGTAATTACCTCTTCTTTGAAGCGCCTTTTGGAGACCTCCTCTTAGGGAACTAAAATTGGTCTTTGAGGAATACCAGAACCTCTAGGATGTTTCTAGGGAAGTGGAGAAGAGATTTTGGCAGGGGTTTTCCAAGCTTGAGTGCTCAAATTGGTGTGAGGAGGAGGGGGAGGAGGTGTCCTTTTATAAGGGAGGAGAGGGGCACCTTAGGAATACCTCAAAATATTATTTTATATTAATGTCAAAATCGGTTTATAATGGTTCCAAAGGGTCTTATTTCGAAGCTAAAGTGGGGATGGGTCGAAATACTATCAACCAATATGATTTAGACAAGTTTAGGGTATTATTTTAACCTTATCAATTAGATTTAACTCTAAGTTAAATAATTTAACTTTTACCGTGTATTTTTGTTTTCTTTCACTATATGGTTAATACACTTATTATAACATGCCAAACGAACCCCAAATTGTTTATTATTAATATATATATCCTTATCTAAGTCATTTGGGCGAACCTTAGATTTTTAGGAATAAAATAACAATTAATAATATAATATTTGATTAAAAAACTATTTTGTGTCAATTTTGACACTATTTGATATATGATTTTTGTGAAAGTCATAACATAATTATATGTTCGAACCAAGTTGATTAAATCAACACTAATATATCATATTAACCTATAAAATTAGTGTAATTCATAAAAAGTCTCAAATTACATTCATTTGAGCATTTATAACATCAATTATGTTAATATTTACTTAAAAGGGTAATTACTGCATCATCGTTGTGTCATAAATAAATTAATTTATTTAAAGTCTAAAAATTATAAATAAAATATCATTATGTAGGAAATAATTTTAGATTTCTAATGAATATTTATAGTCGAATTTATCTTATGTATAACCCCATATTAAAAATGATTTACTTATTAAACTTTGATTTTAACTATTTTAACCCTTCTTTAAATAAATTAATAATAAATGTCCTAATCTAACCCAAGTGGGCCTAAATGATCATATTTTATTCCTAAGTTTGTTTTTGGTCTAATTAAACTTATCCAATAGAATTAGGACATGTGTTAGGGTAATATTAATATCATTTTTACCCTTAGTTACCCTATTTACTATTAACAGCGGTAAAAAAAAGTAAAAAGTTACTATTCACCAAAAAATTATTTTTATCTCATTGAACCACATTTTACATACTGATATCAACCGTGTCTGTCGGATTTTCGAAATTCCATTCACAGAAGCGGTAAAATTAAGTTTTATGCAAAATTCAGTTTTTAACCTACCACTTAGTGGTTTCACTATTCATCAAAAATTGAAAGTTTTCAGAAAAATAGCAAAATTTCACCCTAGGCTAATTTCGGTATTATGAATCCAAAAATGAAGTCCATTTTGAAAAATAAAATTTATAAAATTTCAAAAAGTGGTTATTATTATTCATAACGGCTAGTTTTAATAATATTTTAATAGCATAACGTTGTTTAGTGAAACTCGGTATTGCGTACGACGCAAGCTATCGAGGAAGGTCGCGATTGCGTGTAATGCAAGGCAAGTCAAGGATGCATGTTGTGCAAGCTCCTTTTGGTGTAGCGTACAACACAAGACATTAGTGAAATAAAAAGAATATTTTTCATAAAATCTCGGGCTGTAACATTCTACCCCCCTTAAAATGAATTTCGCCCTCGAAATTCGTCGGGGTTATAAATGGTTTACTATTCGAAAGTTTCTTCAATAGAAACCCACATCGTAAAAAGGAATACCAAAACTTGGCTTTAAAAACTAAAGTATGAAATGTAACGATTACCCAAATAAACTAATCACTGGGTTTCCACATAGGTGAAAATATGGATATGGAAGAGAAATCTAACCATCATGTTCTGATGGAGAGTGGTAGAGAACATGGCTATGGAAATCCAGTAATCACAAATCCATAAATTTGTGACGATCTAAGGTACCATCCGATTCATCAGGTATAAGATCACTAGGACAACATTTTTGGTTTTCAAGATCATTTCCCTAAAGTTGAAAATTTGAATTAGAATAAATACTTTCTTTATTTTGGTACAATCTCACTGTTGTTCATGCCTTGAACAATTTCCACTTCATCTCTTAAATAAATGAAGTTGAATTTTTTATTCGTGAAGTGTTAGTATGACAAGTCATTCCATCTGTCTCAAACAAAAGGTTAGCAAAAAATATATACATAAGTCGATCTATAGTGAGATTAATCACATATGGTTCCTAAAATGGACTTATACTTCATATATCATACTGCTTAATATAATAAAACTAGTTTCTACTAAACAGGGACTTCCTGTAGGCCAGTGGTAGGCGATAAAGGCCAGTCGCACTTCGGTTGTGGGTTCGATTCCCACAGCCTTGTCCGAAGCGATGGGCTGTCGCCCGTCCTGCAGGTTGTCCTTTTTCTAAAACTATATTACTATAACATCCCATCAATAATATCGAAAAAACTTCTATCCTTAAACAATACTAACTTATGTCCAACATAATCCATTCTAATCTTTAGGCTTATCCATAATACTGCAGTCCACTCTCATAACATAGTGAAAATGATTACCAGAGATTTAATACCATCGTTGATCCCCATATATCATAAGATATATCTTGTTGGTCATATTCCAAACATTCAAAGGCCTTAATCTTGTACTCTCTTGAATACCCATTGAACCTTATTGAAAACATGAATTCTATTAAAAGTTAACTCTTTCCACATACCAAAATCCTCAAAATTCTATATACTCAAACCATGATATCACTTAGTCCTTATATCAATCATGAGCTCATGAATACTATCAAACATTTAATTTTCTCCTTATCCCTTCATTATGCGCATATCATCTACATTCAAAAAATATCTGAATAACCTTTCATGGATACTGGTAACATTAATCAGACAACAGTGTAACAATCCTTACATGTCTCTTTATTCTACAGTACCATGAGATTACTTATACAACATTACACATGATAAACATGTAATCATTCCACTACATTCTTAAACCATTGACCGAGCTTCAACAATTCTTTAATCTCACATATCATTTGTAGTCTCTTCATCATCATCCACATAAATACTTCCCATACGACCATACTGATTATCTTCATGAGACTTTCCCTTAGGGAATTGGTTTTCATAATGCCCGCACATTCCACATTTAAAACATTTAACCATTGTTGATGTCGTAGCAATACCATTATCCTCATCCATGTTGTTAACTGAACCTTTTCCTTTGCATTTACTTGCTTTGTGTCCTTCTTTTCCACACCCAAAGAATCTTCCAGTTCCTTTGAAACATTCTCCTTGATGCCTCTTCCCACATGATTTACATAGGGGAAATTGAACTTTCTTTCCTCTATGATCATCATGAAACTCCATCTTTCTCTTATTAGCCGAGTCAGGAAACTTACCAAATTTTACTTTATTGATCATATTATGAGATTGCTGATTCGGCATAATAATGATGTTTGGACTTCCAAATCCCATTTCATTATGAAGAATATCATTCCATTATCCATAATATCCTCCATTATCATGAATCATCTTGTTTCCAGCCATTTTCTAAAACCCAAAAAAAATAGTGTGAGAGGCAAAAATCATGCTAGGGAAAACAACATAATAAAGGGGGAGTACCTTCAATATCTAACATCTTAGGTTTAATTCTATGATCGTTAGCGTAGTTCTAGTACTATAACCTATATGTATACTTAACCTTAGGGACATCCCTAGACATACCGTAGAAATATCTCTAGGGATCTCACTAACGTTTTCGCATCCTAGTTTCCAAAGGTTAACTAAACCTTTCCTCTGATACCAACTGTAGAGACCCGAAGCTTGACATACATGGACATTACATTACTTTCGCGGAATACTTAGTACATAACAAAAACACACACACAAGGATCGTAATAGTTTAGTGTCTTTGGAAACTCGGAATAAAATATTCTAATCGTGGTGAAAGATCTTCAACATCTCCCATAAAGATCTTCCTTTTTTTTACCTAAAACCTTTCTTTATATCCTGGGGAAAAGAAAACATAAAAGGGTGATCTCAAATGCTCAGTAAGGGTAAACAAAAGAAATATCAATCACATCGTATTCATAAGAACATATTATTTTTGAAATCATAACCTGCAAAAGAGAGCATAATTTCATAACATGGGATAAATCATGGTAGTGACATGTAATAACAATAATCATAACTTAAAACATGAAACTTTGTGGCATTCACACATAATCATAGAGAATCATTTCTTGTTAGTCAAGACTCATTTCCAAGACTATCTTAGTGGACAAAGTCCCTTTCTGAATCGAGTAACCCTCGTTTCAGTCCTGTTTCACTGAACCGGTATAACCTACCATTCCAGCCATGTCTATCTCATGAGATATAAAATCTTTACCCAATGCATTGGAGGGAGATATAGGTCCCACCCATCTTATAATGAATCCTTTCTTATGTGTGCCACATAATCATAAATCATACATCATCGCATAACACATGTAACAAAAATGGGATTCTTGAAACATCATGACATCATAAAACAAACCATATAAGATAAAGGAATTCATAAAAATATTTCCATCACAACATAATCAAATCCATGTAATAATAGGGATAAAAACAGAACACTTTATTATCTTAGATGGAAAATAATTTTGATAAAACACTTGAAATCCATTCTTGAGGAAAATATCCTTTCTACTTCAAAAACATTTTCCTTTATTAACATGTCTTACAATTTAAAACTAAAATAAGTTGATTAAAAATAAACTTTAAAACTTGTAAAGGAAGCTTATTGGAAGTAATGTTTTAAAAATCCATTCATTCCGTATAAGTTAAAAAAAACATTCTTCGTACTTTTGTCGGAAAAGTCAAAAAGTACCTCGTACGAAAAACGACAAAAGATTCCTTTCATACATATTACTAAAAACTCACCGAAGGGTAAAAATGGATTTAAACAATTGTAGGTGGATGGAAATAATATTACATATTGATGAAACATGGATGTGGATGATAAAATACACCCCAGTAAATACTTGCGAATAAACAATCTCGGATAAAAATGAGATTGTGATATTTCCCTTACCTTAGGTATGATTTGCTTCGTATGTGTCCGAACCTCCTGTATAATGATTTAAATAATGACATTGACTTATTACAGAATCATATTCATTGTTATGATATCATATATGGTTCACTTATGACATTATATTACCCGTTCTTTTGTAAATTCCATGTTAAAGAAGCGTTTTGGGTAAAATCGTTTCATTTATCGTAGGTGTTTTGACTTGTTGTTCTTGACATTATTATTACTTATATCATGATTTACTTACTTCCAGAATATAAAATATGATTTATATATCATATATATTCAGTATATATATATATATAAGATAGATAAATGAAATGAAAAACACCGTTCATGGAGACGGTAGTCCGTACGTATGCATGAACGCTGTTTTCCATTCCTTATTGTCTTGAATGGAAGTAAGTAGATGACATACATATACATATATACTTAATCCAGTAGCTTTATAATGTCATATATTTCATTATTATTTCTTATATATACTTTATAATCATTCTTAAATGGTTAACATGGAGAATGAATCTCATCGTGTCGTGGAGACGGTAGTCCGTACGTACGCACGAGCGATGATATCATTTCCATAAATATTGAATTGAATTGGAGTGGATTATACAATAAATCAGAATCAATATGATGTTGTAATAACTATGTATAGTTATTCTTTACACCATTATACCCATCCATGTAAGGTGGTGGTGGAAAATAGATTACACCACGGCGTGGAGACGGTATTCCGTACGTACGCACGCGCAGTGATTTCTTTTTCCGTAGGATGGATAGATGGTGAAATAGGGTTGTTTCATACTTAACATATCAGCATATGAGTGATACTGATGTTATTACTTCATAATGAAACAACCTAAGAAGAATAAGTGGAAGAAGAAATAAAGATGAAAGAATTGGTAACAGTAATTACCTCTTCTTTGAAGCGCCTTTTGGAGACCTCCTCTTAGGGAACTAAAATTGGTCTTTGAGGAAGACCAGAACCTCTAGGATGTTTCTAGGGAAGTGGAGAAGAGATTTTGGCAGGGTTTGGCCGAGCTTGAGTGCTCAAATTGGTGTGAGGAGGAGGGGGAGGAGGTGTCCTTTTATAAGGGAGGAGAGGGGCACCTTAGGAATACCTCAAAATATTATTTTATATTAATGTCAAAATCAGTTTATAATGGTTCCAAATGGTCTTATTTCGAAGCTAAAGTGGGTATGGGTCGAAATCCTATCAACCAATAGGATTTAGACAAGTTTAGGGTATTATTTTAACCTTATCAATTAGATTTAACTCTAAGTTAAATAATTTAACTTTTACCGTGTCTTTTTGTTTTCTTTCACTATATGGTTAATACACTTATTATAACATTCCAAACGAACCCCAAATTGTTTATTATTAATATATATATCCTTATCTAAGTCATTTGGCCGAACCTTAGATTTTTAGGAATAAAATAACAATTAATAATATAATATTTGATTTAAAAACTATTTTGTGTCAATTTTGACACTATTTGATATATGATTTTTGTGAAAGTCATAACAGAATTATATGTTCGAACCAAGTTGATTACATCAACACTAATATATCATAGTAACCTATAAAATTAGTTTAATTCATAAAAAGTCTCAAATTACATTCATTTGAGCATTTATAACATCAATTATGTTAATATTTCCTTAAAAGGGTAATTACTGCATCATAGTTGTGTCATAAATAAATTAATTTATTTAAAGTCTAAAAATTATAAATAAAATATCATTATGTAGGAAATAATTTTATCTTTCTAATGAATATTTATAGTCGAATTTATCTTATGTATAAACCCATATTAAAAATGATTTACTTATTAAACTTTGATTTTAACTATTTTAACCCTTTTTTAAATAAATTAATAATAAATATCCTAATCTAACCCAAGTGGGCCTAAATGATCATATTTTATTCCTAAGTTTGTTTTTGGTCTAATTAAACTTATCCAATAGAATTAGGACATTTATTAGGGTAATATTAATATCATTTTTACCCTTAGTTACCCTATTTACTATTAACCGCGGTAAAAAAAAGTAAAAAGTTACTATTCACCAAAAAATTATTTTTATCTCATTGAACCACATTTTACTTGCTGATATCAACCGTGTCTGTCGGATTTTCGAAATTCCATTCACAGAAGCGGTAAAATTAAGTTTTATGCAAAATTCAGTTTTTAACCTACCACTTAGTGGTTTCACTATGCATCAAAAATTGAAAGTTTTCATAAAAATACCAAAATTTCACCCTAGGCTAATTTCGGTATTCCGAATCCAAAAATGAAGTCCATTTTGAAAAATAAAATTTATAAAATTTCAAAAAGTGGTTGCTATTATTCATAACGGCTAGTTTTAATAATATTTTAATAGCATAACGTTGTTTAGTGAAACTCAGTATTGCGTACGACGCAAGCTATCGAGGAAGGTCGCGATTGCGTGTAATGCAAGGCAAGTCAAAGATGCGTGTTGTGCAAGCTCATTTTGGTGTAGCATAAAACACAAGACATTAGTGAAATAAAAAGAATATTTTTCATAAAATCTCGGGCTGTTACAGAAACTATTTATTTACTCAACATGGTTCTTCTCATTTCCTCAAGAATATGATTCCTTCTCTCAATAACAACATTTTTTGAGGGGTTCTTGGAGCTGTAAAATTGTCAGTAAGACCTTTCTTACTATAAAAGGATTCAAAATATGAATATTTAAATTCATCACCATGATCACTATGAATAGTTCTCAATGGTAGGTTTTTCTTATTATTAACTTGGGAACTAAATTTTTTGAAATAGAAAAAAAATTCAGATTTATTTTCTAGAAAATCGACACCATTAAATCTAGTATAGTCATCAAATAAAACAAATAAATGGTATTTCATTTATATGCATTCAGTTTTTTAGGACCGAAGAGATCCATGTGCACAAACTTTAATACATTAGAAGTTGAAACCTCATTGATTTTCTAAATGATTTTTTATGTTGCTTTCCATATTGACAAGGTTCAAAAACTTTTTAATAATAAAACTGAAGATTTGGAAGATATTTACCAATTCTTTTCATTGAATGTTTACAAAGGATCATTATATTGTGGTTTCCTAACATTCTATTCCATAACCAAGATTGGTCTTCCATTACACTTATTCAAGGTATGTATTGTCTCATAATGTATTATAAGTTGATTTTGTATAAATTCTCAAGACTATGGGTAGAAAGAATGAATTCCTCATTTTAATAGTGAAGAAAACATTTATCATTCCTAAAACTCACAAGGTAAAATTCATCACATAATTGACATATTTTTATATGGTTGTTCTTAATCCCTTTGACAAACAAAACATTTCAAATATATAATTTTCTTATGGAACAATATTACCTATACAAATGAACTTTCCCTGAGCATTATCTCAAAAGGTCACTCTTCCACCATTCATGTCAATAATCATTTCAAATAAATCATTGTTACTCGTCATGTGTCGAGAAAAACAATTATGCATGTACAAAATTTTCTTGTTTTTGGTACACTTATTATTTTCGTGAAAAAGAAACAATTAGTTTTTCGGAACCCAAACATGATTAGATCTAGAAATTGTATATAAATGAATTTTGGGAATCCAAATTTGTTTTGTGTAATGAGCCGTTTCAAATCCAAAATATTGAGTTTTATTAAGAGAACAACATATTTCCCAATATCCACTAAGTTGAAATTTGGTGCAAAATGGAGCTCATCGAGGAACAAAACATTTATTACTAAAAATGTGTTTTGAGAAAGTGCATTCAAATATTAAAGTATCCTTTAATGTACGAATTTGAGAATATATATTTTGAATGGTTTCCTTACCACAAGTAATTTTTTATAAATTTATATTAATGGAATAGATATCATATTTAACTCTAATTACTAAATTATCATTATCACAAGAAATTGTATTGAATTGATTTTCTTAAAAGCACTCTTCTTAAAAACAAGTTGTTCAAAGTCATATAATTTATATCATTATCAGAACATACTGCCTTAAGATAATTTGATGAATTTTCAAAACCAATTGTTTTATGATCATGATATTTTGATAGATCTGATACTTTTTTTATATGAATAAATAATCTATAATTTGCCTTCTCAATATATTTCTTGATTTTTAAATTTTCATTCTCATGTAATTTGGGGTATCTTGAAAATACTTCCAAAGAAGGTAAATTTTCCTTTACTGAGGAATATTCATTATCTGATGTGTAAGGTTTTTTCTCATTAGGGTAATTTGCATTTAATGATACATTTTTATGTGATTCAGTATTGTGTACCTTATCCATGTAGCGACGATTTTAAATTTTTAGTTTGGATATGAGTCATTTGTTTCTCTTACCATAAGATTCGTAATCTAAGGATTTCACTGATGAATCACCCCACTTCCACTCCATGTATCAGTTTCCTTCAAAACATTCTTTTCCTTTTCCTTGAAATACATCTTTTTGTTTCACTCAAAATGATTATCCTTTATTTCTTCTCTTTTTAGTAGAGAACAATCTAGTCTAATATGACATGCTCTTCCCCATTCCTAATAAGTGACCTCAAAATCATTTTTTTATATTATATATTTCTTTTAGAATCTATATTTAAAGTATTTTTTTTCCAAAAATCTAGTTCATGTTTTAGTCAAGATTAGATAATTCATTATATTATTGATCACAATAACTTGATTATGTTATAAAAATAGCTTTCTTAGCTTTGGATATTGATATCCTTTCTGGTGTCTTAGCTTTAGTAGTTGTGAAATATACACTCGAATTACCATTCTTCTTCTTATTGAAATCAACATCTCTTTTCGATCAAGTCTTGTGCTGATGTAGAGTCCCAAATTACTCATCAAGTGTGATTTGAGTAACTTTCATGTTTTCATCAATAGTTATTCTTTTTTATTCCCACTATTTAGGCATAATATCAATAATATTTCCTACAAGTGCTTCATCATTGAGACCAATTTCACACATAAATGGTAGACTATTCACAATTGTCATAAGCCTTTTTTGTACCTTGTATACCGGTTCTCCATAAGGAAAAAGAAACCCTATATATTATACTCAAAGCATTGCTTTTTTTATTTCTAAGACTTTGGATGTACTAAAATGTGGGACATCAAATTTCATCAAAATACAATTGGCTTTGTCACAAGATGATATATGACTATATATATTCCTAGTCATGGAACACAACAATATATTGTATACCTTTTACTTCTGTTGATATTCTTATTTCTCTTTTCTGGTGAAGGTATTGACTTCCTTGTTTGGGATTTTATAACCTCTAGTAAGCATGATAATGTTAACCACTCCAGTATCAAAAATAATTATCTTCATTCGATATCTCCAATACTCATGATCATTCCCATCAAATATAGATTGTATAGTTAGATTTATATTGAAAATTGATCCAATAATCATTCCTTCTTTCCTATAATACAATATTTTTCCACTCCACATGTTAGTATAATAAGTAGCTATAAACAAAATATTTTTAAATAAAATAAAATTTTACTACCAAAAGGAATATATAAAGTAATACCAAACAGTGGAAACCTCTTATGATACAAATTACTAGATCATAATATAAATGTATATGTATATTTTATGGCACAAAACAAGGGGTGAATTATAGGTTTTAAAATAATGTATTTGAAACACATAAAAAAGAACATGGTTTAAGATATCTTAATCTAATACAATTAAAACTAAATTAAATAGATAATATAGGTCTTGGATTGGATGGAAATATTAAGATATAATACTACAGGTAATGTAAAAAAATGCTATTTGAAATGAATACAGTAATCATAGTAAGACAAATGTTAATGATTATATCTTACAGTGTATAGAATCTCATAATACAATATGAATCGTTTTTAAAACAAATAAATTTGAATTGAACCTGAAAATAAAGGGGAAACAATACAATTCCTTTTCTAATATATATAGCAGTAGAAATTTAAAAGTATTAAAATTCTTTTAACCCAAAGAGAAGGGCATCATTTCACCCAGGATAGATGGTTTTTCTTAGCACCAATATGGTAATCCCTAGATACGATGATTAGTATAGATTTATTCCTTTCCACAAAAGTCTTCAATTAAAAAGTTAATAAGAACCTCTTTCCTTTAAGAAAATGGAAGTTTTGAATACAATGATCGACAACATGTTTTTCGGTACCTAGAATCACTCAACTTTTTTCATAATGATCGGTCACAAAAATTAGAAACAATGCACTTATAAAAATACAAGAACATGGAGCAATTTGTACACTTATTGTATCTTCAAGGCATTCACACGAAGTAAGATAGAAGTCACAATATCTTTATATATATCTTGGTAGAATAATATTTTTATATTCTGTTTTGAATGACCTCTTATTTATATTCCTCAGGTTCCAATGGTAATATTTTCTCCAAATATCATTTTTCTTTGAAAAACTAGGAGGGACTTGGACAACTGGAATTACAACTGTAAAAAAAAGAATAAACAACATAATTTTTTCTTATTAAAAAAACACCTCAACAACATCATTTTATTTAGAATGCTGTTAGTAAAAAAGTTTTAAAAATATAATATGAGTTACATTCAATCGGGACTGATGTTATGATATGAGTGTAATTCCTTTCATAAGTGAAAATTGTAACTTGTTTTCTAAGATCATCATAACAATTAATATCAATTACAAATTATAACATGGTTATGATTCTTAACATGGTAACAATGCACCATATTCAATCTAGTTATTATGATTTCATACAACACATAATAAGAGTATGATGGATAACCTGGTGATGATGCATAACCTAGTTATGATATCATGATTACGATACATGATTATGATTCAGTACTTAACCTGGTAACGATGTAAAAGTACGATGCAATAATTAAATGAGTTACAATTCATGAGACATAATATTGCGATAATATACTTATCTTGATTAAGATAATTGATATTTCTATTTTTAAAACAACATACATGATAAAAAATACATTTGATTCTGATATGTGTGATTTATTATTACCATAAAAAATGATTGATGAGTAAGTGGAAACATATTTTGAATCAAAAATTAATTATGGGATTAATTATGGAGAGTTGATATTAAAATGATATAAATAATTCTGTAATATTTACAATGGAAAAAGAATTTTGTTGTTGATTAATTATTTGGTAAATTATTTAATTGGTTGATGTACTTAGTTAGTTTTTATATTAACTAATGTAATTGATCTGTTTAACTATTTGTCAAATTATTATTGGGATTTGGATATATAATTAATTATTAAATTAATTATTTCATAAATAATGTGAACATGGTCAATCTAAATTAAGAAGAAAAAATTGTAATGTGGTCCTCATACATATAGGTAAAGAGAATGGGAACATGGTCATTCTAAACTGAGAAGTATACTTGGTAACATGTTCATTATACTTATGAGTAAAGAGAATAGGAATGTGATCATTCTACTGAGAAGTAATCATGGTAACTTGGTCATTATACAAGAAATTTTGATATTGGTAATATTGGATCTACCAAATTTATATATGAAATTAAATAATATATATAATGGTACATTGAGTTATGTCCTCACACAAGAATGTTCAAACCCTAACATAAGTCAAATTGTTTTTTAAGATATCATATCACCTTGAATAGTTAGAGATTTTTCTAGAAGTAGGAATTTTTATATGGTATTACCTAGGGAATACATTGGGATATGATACTTGATGATGTTAGTATTGTGGTATGGGTATCCTTGGGAACTCTAATGTTAAGGTAGTTAGATAAATATAAATGAAAATATGATAAACTTCTTATTATATCATTGTAATTATTTACTTATAGAAGTGTATATAGTAAATTTTTACTGGAATTTTCTTATACATCATTGGTGGTGACCTAGTAAGTTTTAATCACAATCTGATTTTTGGCTTCCAAATCTATACTTGAATATATTATATTGTTGTAGGAATGGATAAGGGAAAAGGACATGGGATAGGTGTTTGAATGGGAATGGATCATGGAATAGGGAACCATATATTGTTTGTAACCGAAATCATGATTCATAATGTCATTTTTTGTTTCATGTTAGACACATAGAACATATATTCGCATTACATTTTTTCCATTTTAGTTGAGTATTTTATTTTATGTCTGTTTATCTCATGACATCAATATTTTTATTTTTATATATTCTTCCTTTTTTTATTATTTATTATTGATTGAATTTTAATCTGAAAAATTATTGTATATTCTCCCAATGGATGAATTACCAGACCCTTGTTATTAGTATGTGGCCTCTAATATACGAGGACGCATGCTTGAGGTCATGTGTTGATCCAAATCAAGGAATTATCATGTAAATATAATGTGGGACATTACATTGAAACATTATTATATTATTTAAAACAAATAGGATCCTTGAAAATCTATTTGAAATATGATTATCCTATGAAAAATGTATCGGTTTCATAACAATCTCTTCAAATCATGAATCACTGATCGAAAATAAACAGGTTCTATAACTATATCTTTGAAATTTTATTAAACAATAGAAAATAAACATGTTGCACATCAATCTCTTTGAATCATGATTTACCCATTGAATATTAACAAGATCTATATTGATATATTAAAAAATTATTAACATGTGGAAAAGAATCAAGTTTCGTAGTAATCACTTTAAAACATGATTAACCACTATAAAATAAATATGTTCCACAAAATTCACTTGAAAATATGATTAACTCATGGAGAATAAATGGGTTTTAGAAAAATATCCTTAAAACATTCATAATCCATCCATATAAAAAATTATGATAGTATCAAGAAAAATTATATCTATTATAATATAGTTAACCGTAAGGGTTTTTTATTTTGATGAATGAAAATACAATTAAAATATAATTAAAAAGATTCATGAAGAGAATAACCCTATCATTTAAAAAATAAGCATTAAAAACAATAAAATTCCAAAAATATTGAAAAAACTAATTTTCAATGAATGTTTTCTAGAAATATATAAAAGGAACATAAAGTAAAATAATAGACATACTGGTGGAAAAATACAACCATTTCATTAGTGTTCAAAATTAACATATTTTTGAAAAAAATTTGAAATTAGAAGTCAAAAGTTACCCATATAGAAAATAATAACACATATCCCTTCAAATAAATTTAAAATAAGAAAAAAAATTTAAATTTGGTTTTCTGAAATCATTTATTTTTTAAAAATATTTTTATTTAAATAATTTAGAAATTTTTTTATGGAATAGAAAGATACCTGATCAAAAAGAAAATAAAAGATCTGTATCACTTATAAATAACTTCCATAATGTTTATTTAATAAATAAAAAAGGGGATGAAGAATGAAAATGTGAACCTAAATAAAAATTAAATGATAATAAAAGATACTTTTTTAAATAAAATAATATCACATTATTTCCTCAAAAATAAACATAAACATTAATAATCTATAAATAAAGAATATTGAAACATAAATCCTTTTCCATTTTCATAACTCATAAATTATTATCGAAATGAAATAATAACATAATCTTATTCTTTAAATATCATAAAAAATAAAACAAAACATGATATATCATGCAAAAGAAAATTATATATACATAAAAAATAATATATGTGAAAATCATATGCGTAGGACTCAAAGAAATAATTTTAGATGAATAACACTTAAAAATATCACATTATTGAATAGATATTTAATCAATGGAGGTATTATGTGAAATAAATTTAAATCAACAAAAAAGTAATAAATTTAAAATAAACCAACTTAGAGATAAACTCATAGTTAATCATTGCAAAATGATTTCAATGGAAATGAGTTGTCACCCACGTAAAGGAAATTGATTTAAAAATTTCTTTTACCACTTGTTAACATTCACGTTAAATCCCATAATATAAAATAATTTAAATACAAAAATAAAATATGAATACTTTTAAAGCTTTCATGATGGAACATGTAAAAGGGGTATTATATTCACGACATAATATAATTAAATCGTGAATATAGAAAATGTCTCATATAATTGTAAGTGAAATAAGAAAAATACACTTTCCTTGAGTCAAGTAATTCAACATATGCACTTTAATGCCTATATAATAAATTTAAATTAAATAATTTATTTCATAAAAAATATTCCCGTTTTAATAAATTATATATAAATAATTTATATTATAAATTTTTAATGGATTATTTCAATATTTATTTAGTTAATTACACATCAGCCATTTTGAGGATGCTTGGTTCATTATTTCAAAATGGATTTAGTGTGTTGAATGGGGTCAAATAATTCATTATTTAATCAAATATAGATTATTAATCATGGAATAATTGTAATATTTTTGGATATATTAATCTTTAAAAACCCATCATAAAAATTTCTTCTAAATATTGATCTTTATTATGATCTTTGAGATGAATGTTTCTATGTACGCATGGGTAATGTTTAAGATTTTACCATGATCATTATGAAAATGAGGGTATGTTTTATTTAATATTTTCATAATTATATTAATTACATAAATAATATTTAAATTATTTAAATTTACTTTTATATATATATATATGTCATTTTTTATCTGATAATGAGAAAAATATTCACATGACATTATGGAGGCACTAGTCCAGACGCACACAAAAGACATTGTCATTTTTCAATTTATGAACTAAAATGATATATTGACATTTATAAATATTTTTTTTTTAATATTATAATTTTTATTTCATTTATATAACATATATTCATAAAAATTATACTTATTACATCCAATTTCACGTGTTAGTGAAAAATGAAAAACATCGATTCGTGATGCAGTTGTCTATCGTACAGACGAGCGATGTTATGGTATCACCACAAAAATGGATAGAGAACACATTATATGTGATATAATAACTATATAAGAATAAATAAGTTAATAATTTCATATATTTATATGTAAATATATAGTAGATACCATTAAATACAATAAAATTTGATAGCTGATAATGAAAAATGAAGGGCATCTGTTCATGAGGTTGTAATATTTCGTACACAGGAATGATGTGTATGTATCCAATTTAATAGAATAAAATATTTTTTATTTTTATTGAATTTATTTAATTACATATTATTAAATATTGGAAATTAATCTTATGATCATATTTTATGTAGATTATAATGTTATGGAAGATGAAATAAAACAAAAATGCATATTTAGGAATTTTACCTCTTCTTAGACCACCATTTTTGGATTATACCTAATGTATTCCATGAAAGGATTTATTACCAATACAAGTCCTCCAAAATGAGTGGATTGATGTTTTAATTTTATTAGGGTAGTTATTTTATAATCTATAATTTTTTACATGTGTTAACAAATGATGATAAGTCATGGCCTTTTATTTGTGAGGTGATTGGCACAATGGAAAATTTTTAAATGGAAACGATGTACCGACATTTTTCAAAATAAAAATATAAAAATGACGAATTAGAAAAATAATATTCATTATATTATCTAAATATGGTTCTTAAATTATTTTTAAACAATTTTTATGTAATTTTGATCCTTATCTTTATAATTCAACCACTTGTAAACTTGTTTTCACATTAACTGGGGTAATTTGTTGATTATTTTATTAGTATTAATTATGGTCAAAAAATAAGTCGAAGTTATTATATAATATAAATTATTATAATTAAAATTATGTTATACATTTTAATAAATTCAATTCATATACTTTTAATGTTTAATTTAATATTAAGTTCACAGATGAGACGAAAGAGGAGGTTTTCAATAATTGTATTTTATAAAGAAAATATGTTTTTATATTCACTCTATGAATTATACTAATTATGTAGTGAATATTAATAAATATTTAATGAAATAAATTATATAAATTTCAATTAACTAATTATAAATTGGGGTCTTTAAAAATTAATTAACATTGATAAAAATTATGCACATTGAAACAGTTTAAAAAAAATCATTTTAAACCAAAAGTCAAACATATAACAAGATATGACATGATATTGATTCAAAATAAATTAGGTGGAATAATTATAACTGATAATTTAGATTTAAATCATATTAAAAATATTACAAATATTTAAAAATTATTATTTTATAAATAGGATATAAAAATTTCACCAAAAGATATTTTTCATTATTGATTAAAAATTATGTATTGTCCAAAAAAATCCAAACAAAATCACCAAAAATAATTTTTTTTTCATATTTAAAAAACTTTTGTGTAATTTTAACAAATAAATATTATAAAATTCACAAAGTATAATTATAATATTTTTTCATGAAAAACAAATATATATATATTTTGAATGAATTGTTTTTGAAGAATGAAATTATATTACTAAAAATTAATTGACTGTGTAATAAAAAAACATTAATAACATATATTTAGTAGTTTATATATATATATATATATATATATTTCATAATGTCTTTAATAATATTCATACATACCTATTTGAAAGCTAAGTTATAATGGATATATATATATATAACAAGTCAATTAAGCTCATTGTTTCATGTCGAATATGATATAAAACATTGTTTTATGGACTAAAATATTGTGGTTTTCAAACATTGTTCTCAAAATATCAATCCTAGAGTCATTCTTTTTAAATCCAATTGGATATATCTACACATAAGTTTTATGTCCCAACCATTCCTATTTCATGTTTATCTAATATTTTACTTTATTTAAAAATTATCAATCTTTGATAAATTAATGGCAGAAAAATCATAAATATAACTAGATTTTATTATGATTATGTTAAAAAAATCAAATCATTTTGCATCTAATGGGAAATGAAAACATTTCACATGTGTACGTGTGGACGTTCACCTCCATGTAGTGAAGTGATTTATTTTTGATAACCTGATCCCATGGATTGATAAAATGATACAAAGAATGAATATATTTCATATTTTAAAAATAATAATTATTTTATAAAAATAAAATATTACTTACATTCTGACCTTTTTATCCATGGGAACATAACAACATCTCTTGTCCATTAGTATGAAATACCACCTCCATAAAACAATATTATTTGTTTATAATTTAATCCTTATTAGGGTGGTAATAATGATGATTATAAGGAATAAATATGAAATAGATATGTTTTTATGATTTGGGAAAATTAAAATTTTAGCGACATTATTTTTCTTCCAGCCGTTAGAAAAGTCAAAAAAAATTTCATGCGTGAATAAAATATACCAACTCAACGAAATTAAATTCTTTATTTTTCAGGATTTCATATCATGGTTGTATTGAAAAGTTTATAATATATATATATATGATAAATATAATTTTTTTATATTTTTATGTTAATGTAACCATAACCCCATAGACCATATTCAATGAACAATTTTTTTGTTCATGTTATAAACAGTACAGCCCCAAAACAACCAATGTGATGGTAAAAATTTTGAGAAGTAAATAAATCCTCTCTATAAATGACTTAAATGAAACATTAATAATTAAATTAATATTAAAAAATTTATTAATCAACCCAAAAAATATTACCATTTTATTATTTCTAATTTTGAGAATGTATAATGATACACTGGTGTTAATGTAAAGAATTATCTGTTAAAATATAGTTTCGAGCATTTTATGTAATGTGTCATCTATATATATATTCTATTTACTTTTGAAATAATATTTAATGTTGATGATTAAAATGTTTTTAAGGATCATTTTTTAAAATATTTTACATTCTATATAGATTTTTAAAATGTAAAATATTCATTTTATCCATATGATTTAATTTTGAGTTGATACTGAAGTTAAAAAAGGGTTTTTATCATATAAGTTATGAAGGATTATTACAACCATCATATCCATTATTTATTCCAAGATTTTGTTAAATTGTTTAATAGTAATTTTCATGGAATTTTTTTTTCAATATTTATAGATTCATTAATTACACAATTATTAGTAATGGGAATCTTTTTCTCACATTAACGAGATAAATCATTGTTTTTTCCTAGTGAGTTCAAATGAGTTTTACAAGGTTTCTATGAGGAAATAGGGAAATAGGTAAAATAGTTTTGTCATGGTATAGCACTTGAGCATTATATATGATGAATGGTGAGAACTATATAACTCATGATGATGTGTTATCCCAATATTTCTCTATAACTCATTTGGTAATGAATAGGATTCTTAGGTAACAAATTTTGGAGATAATTGGTTATGTTATTCCATTATAATTGCATAAAATTTATTTCTTTTGAAATGGGATAAAAATTAGTGAACATGGATTGGGAATATGATTATCCAAGAAAATTATATTATACATTTATAAATGGGTTTAATGAAATAGTCTTATTTAATTAGAAAATAAGATTTTATGAACATATAATGATGAATGATTGTTCTTATAATTAAATGTTTTCTTTAATTCCTACACCCTGAATCATGCCTTCATGGTTTTTTTTGATTATTTATGTTTTTTTATGTATTTTAATAATGAAATTAATAATTATCACATATTGAAATGTTTAATTTATGTATTCATGGTTTTACTCTGAATTAAATAATATCCTTATGGTTTTTCTATTTTTACACTTCACTAACTAGATTTCTTTTTTTTTTGATATTTTATGATATTATTTTTTTTATCTCATACCAAATTTTTAAATGTTTTTTCCTAGAATCTATGGTAATGTTTATATTTTATCAATGACAATGAATTCTAATATAGTCAATGATCTTTTAGAAAGTATAAGTATCTTTAATAAAATAAGGGTATAAACTTAATTCTATATTTTTGTGTAAAAATGAATAATATTGGAAACATTTCACATTATTTACTTATTGTTTTAGTGAAATATCTATAAATATAAATAAAAAATATCCTCAAATTATAAGAAAATGATACCCTTGAAATAAAACATTTAATTTTTGGTTGAATGAGGTATGATCCATAATAGTTGGTATCAAATAAAAGTTTTAGAAACATTAATTTATAGGGATAATGTTAACTATAATATAAAATAAACTCAAATTTAGGGTTATATTATCATGATATAGATTTTTAATACTTTTATGTTTATCTACCTAATCCATGTGTGTTCGGAATGGCATTTCAGAGAGGAAATATCATTGCTAATGTTTGACGGCATCTGGAGGATAACTACATTCCTATTCATAAACGTACAATACATGTAGCAGTTTACTTTTTGGATGTATCAACGATGTTGGAGTGGGATATTAACAATTTAACTCATTATAGTGGGTAACCAAATTTTATAAAGGAATCTTTCTGTAGTGGATTACTTCATGAAATAGCACACCCTCTAGTATTTAGTGGTTATTCAAACATGGTAAATGATGCATGATAGATCAATGCATTAGAAAAAATATATAATTATTTGAGATGTATGTAAAATATAAAGGAAAATATTTCTATTTATCATATTCAAGGATAATTTTATCAATGGTGGTCTCTGATTAGAAATACGAAGGATAAAATATTAGATCAATGTTATAGAATAGATAAATTGTAAAGATATTTTCTATGATTATTATTTTTTAATGTTATTAAGCATATAATTGGAATAAAATATATGGTGTTGAAGAAAAATGAAGAGGAACCAGTTACCACTTATGTTGATAATTTTATTAGAGAGTCTGTGTATTCATGAAATATTTTTTCTATACCATGAGAGTAAAATTTATTGATTTTACACGAGATTAAATACATATTTTCTATGAAATATGGTCTATCATGAATTAAAAATTTATAGAATTTCATTCATTATTCATAGACGTATGAAATAAAGTTTTTTACTCTTGTTTAATTTGTGATGATAAAAGTAAGAGTTCTTCAAGGTGAAAGCAAATAAAATAGAATTTAACTAGGAAATCTTGGGGAAATCCCCTTAAATGATTTAAATGTAGTAATAAAATTTAATAACAATAGATAGGATTACGAACGTGTTATCAATGTTTAAAGGTAAATCACTTGTAACATGATCATATGTAAAAGGTTTATAATCATAATAGTAGTGGGAATACATATATTTATACAATAATGAGATGTTTTAGTTGTAACGTCTTTGGTCATAATTATAATTCAGGGAAAAATTTAGTTACATAATGTGGATATCATCAATACCCAAAAAATAAATTTATTGAAATTTACTTTACTACTGCTACAGATGATGTAAGACTATAAAATAAAGACTTTATAGCTATCTTACATATTTATTTATATTATTCAAATGTTTTTTATTTAGGATTTATAACTTATTTTATTTCATGAAATTTTTTATGTAAAATGGAAATAATTTCGCGAGGATTGAAGCTATAAATTTTGGTAAAAACTAATTATTTACTATAAAGAAAACAAAAATTTATCATTATATATAAGTTTTCATCTATGGAAAGCATTTCCTTCAAAACCTCTATTCATTAACATTGTGGATTTTAATTTTATTCAGGTTATGTAATGGATTTGTATTTATCTTGCTAATATATATTACAGATCCAAAAAAACATATTCAATTATTTATGTGATATTCAATTCATTTAGAAAAATGAGTTTATAACTTTTATTATAAATAAAAAAATACAATAAATTTAATGAATATGAGAGTTATTTTTTCATTAAATTATTACAAAAATGAATGAAACAACTCATAATAGAGATGCATAAGTAGTGAATGAATATCTATATGTATTTAAAATGGATTCTCTAAATTTTATTAACCGCCTATAGTTTTATTAAATCATTGAATTAATGTTTAACATTAATCCAATTTTTAACACTCCTTATCAAATTGATTTTGTGGAGTTGTTCGAAATGAAAAAATTAGTTTGTTGAGTTGTTTCATAAGTGTTTCTTTTATCCTAATAAATATCTTTAGGTTTACCCTATTTTATTTTTAAAATAGAAGGACAGTTCCAAGAGTATTTTTATTTATTATAGATCACTCTATACCATAAATATTAGTACAAATATATCATTCCACATATTAGTGACTTATGTTATTATATTTGGTGTGTATAGTGATTTTTAAATATTGATATCAGGTCTAGGTAACATTTAGTAAATTTGAATGAAGAAGGAATTCTATGAATGGTGTTTAGAATTGGGTATAATCATTATCCCTTTTTCGTAATGTCATTTTGATTAATAATAACACCTACTGTATTTATAGATCTAATGAATTTATTATTACATGTATATTTGGTTAAATTTTCGGTTGTGTTTATCAATTCGATTTATGTATACTCTAAAATTATTAAAGATCATGAGAAACACGTAATGACTTTTTATAACATTAAATCAAAATATATTATATAAAAAATTCATTAAATGTTAATTTGGGGTATTTTAGATTTCTTTTCATTGGACTATTTTTTTTAAAATGGAATAATAATTTAACATATAAAAACTAAATCAATTGAATAGTTTCCAGGGCATTAAAATATCACTAAGATTCAATTTTTCATATATTAGTGGGTTATTATCAGTGGTTTTTTGAGAAATTATTTTGATTGCCTATCCCACTAATTAATAGAACTCAATAAAATGTTAAATTATTCTAGATAAAGGAATGCACTGATTTATTTTTGGAATTTAAAATAATATTGGTTAGTTTCCTAGTGTTATCCTTTCCCATATGAAATGGTGAATTTCTGTTTATAGTGATGTTTCATTGAAGGGACATGGCTGTGTCTTGGTGCAGAATGATCGGGTTATCAAGTATACATCTCATCAATTAAAACCCAATGGGAATAATAATCTTGTGTAGGTCTATATGTTGGATTCATTAATTTTTTTTATTTAAATATATTGGTGGTATCATTTATATGGGGAGAAGTGTGAAATATACATTGATCATTAATGTATAAAGTATATATGCACTTAAAAAGAGTTAAAAATTCGGTGGAGAAGAAGGATATAACTGATAGAGGATTAAAATTTTATAATTCAGTAATATCCAAGTAATGAAAACAAGGAATAATTTTATTTGAGTGAAAAGGATAATTTATTATTAACTATGTTATGGCATGAACATGATATATTATTTAAGGATTTAATGATTATTATCTCAACAATTATTTATGAATTACATAATTCTATTCTCATATATGTATTAGTATATTTATATTCATTATGATGAATTGTGAATGGCCATAAATAAGATCATGGTTTGAAATAATGAGTAGAATTTGTCAAAAAGGGTATGATACATGAGGTTGACATTGATAATGAAGATATTCTCAGATCTTATAATATGTTTTTTGTGTTTACTGAAACCTAGTTGAAGAAGGAATTCTTAAGTGAACCTAATTTTTCTCCATTATTATTTCATCATAGATGTTATAATATTTATAAATTTCATTGGGAATGTTATTTGTGGGAATGTATGAAGAAATATTTTGTAAGTTTTACAATGAAACTTGTGAAATTTTAACAGTTTAAAGCTAAAAAAATTTACCGAATTGGATACACATTGATTTACCAATTAATGAATGTATATGAGAATATTTACAATGGATTTCATGGTTGCATTACCAAATTAATCATTAAGAGATAATGTAATTTGGGTTAATGTTGATAATTTGACTTAATCAAAGAATTTTATTCCTATTAAATATATTATGTCTTAGGATCTACTTGATACAATTTATCTAAAAGAGATAATAAGATTTCATACAGCTCATATATCTATTTTATCAAATCATGAATCCAAATTTATCAAAATAAATTGAATGATAATCAAAATTTTAAGGGTATTATATCAAATTTTAGTATAGTATTATGTCCTCAATCAGATGGATAGTTAGACCAAACCATTCAAACATTGGATGGTATTATTTTCGACTTCACTTTTTTCTTATCAAGGAATTTAGGATCTATATATTTCATTTGATTACTTTCATATAAGTTTATTTTTTCATTCGTGTATATTTATGGTAACATTTGATGCACTATATTAAAAATAATTTCAATCTCTAACATGTTGTTTCATAGTATGTGAAAGTATGTTTTTTTGGTTATCAAATAGTAAAGAATGATGTATATAAATTTTAAATTATTTGGTAATATATAATAAAAAATAGTGTAATTAGAAATGTTATGCAGAACACATGTGGATTGGTCTCTTGTTTGAGGCTGATGATCATGTTTTTCTTAAATATATCCATACCAAAGTGATTTTTCATTTTGTGAGAATTAGAAATTTATGAATGTGTTTTATTTGTCGGTATGAATTTATGTGATATTTTTTGAATGGTTGTTTTAATATTATGTTTATTTTATTTTTTATCATAGGTACAATATAATTTTCAATTTTCATTGCGAAGAAAGTATGCATTTGATGCATACCAGGTTTTGATCCCTGATGTTGTACAGTTATAGATGAATCTATCATAGAGAGAAAATCCATTTCATATTTTGGATTGGTGAGAGTTAGTACTAATAAATAATTATTTTCCAATTACTAAATAATTTATTGGAGAAACTCATGATTAAGGATGCAACTAGTGAATCATAAAATTCATTGAGGGAAAAATACTCTCAACAACACAAGTAACAGATAAAATTTGGTGAATAACATTTAATAAAGAGATAGGATTTTAAAAACAAGGTAATACTATAAATAAATAATTTTTTTTAAGTCATAATTATTTATCTTGATTATTTATATTCATCATGGTATTCTAAATAATTTAAAAAAAAAATTAAATAAAAAAATATTAGTTTTATTTAATTAAGCTGTTTCTATTTTAATTATATAGTGGTTTTTAAATTGTATATTATTTATTTTTTAAAATTATTTTTATTAAAGGAGCCCATTTTTAAAATTTTATTTAATATAAAATAATACCCATATTATTGAAAATAATCTAAAAAATATATAATAATCGCTAATATTTTTAATTTTTCTATATATTCATTTTAATTCATAATACACCATTATCTAAAAACTATTTTTGTTATGTTTTGAAAATTGATATTATATGTAATTCAGTACACTTATAAACATGAAATAAAAAAACTGTCTTCCATATATTGAATATGGAGGATCAAATTTATTAATGTTTTTAATTTTATTTTTTTCATTATAAATATTAACCATGGTAATAATGTGTGATCATAGTAAAGGGTGAATCATGTTAATCAAGCTAATGAAATATGTAATAAGGACTATAAATAATATATTAATTATAAAATTAAGAGGATATTTATTCCCATGTAGTCTTATATTTGATATTTAATAGTTTTCTTGACACTTTCAAATGATTATAAATTTATAATATTTATATATTTAGTCAAATTACAAGCCTTTCACACCTCAATATTATTAAAGGGAACCTCTTTTCCTCACTACTCACATCATTTGAGCACACTATCATTGAAAATAAAGACCAAAATAAATCCAAAAAATATATACAAACATCCAAGAGTTATTGGACCACTCGAAATACAGATCAGAAAAGGGTGAATGAGTAATCCAAATGGATATATATGAAGAGAAGGTATAAGCCCTAACCAAAACATTTCTTATTTATCTCTTCCTCTAATACATTCCCATATTCTCTAACCATGATGAAGTAATAAAATTAGTTTATTAAATATATTGAAATGATATTATTATTATTTTATAACCTTTATTCAAATCATTTTGTGTCTTTTGGGAAACCAAATCATCGCTCATGGATACTTATGTAATACGAGCACCAAGATGAAATTGTTTTCCCACTGAATCTTATGGATGGTAAAAATGATATAAAAACGAATATATAAATATATATATTTGATAATTTTGACATATTCATTATTCTGTAAAATTAATATATTACTTATCATCTTGAACATTCCATTGTTTAGAAATTGATAACATTGCACATACATACATGGGGAATTCCACATCTGAAATGCATTCTGATTAATTTTTTATTTTCAACATATAATTATGGTTCTAAATATGGATTTTATGAATAAAATTTTCAATTATAAAATATTCCTGATTCAAAAAAGTAAAATATTATTATTTTATTTATTTTCTACCTATTAAAATAATGATTACACCAATATTGCGTACATTTGGGCTACCATCTCCACGAAAAATCGCAGTCATTTTTTCATTGAGGCCTTAAATGGTTGAATTTTAATGTATAAATAATGTATAAAAATGATAAATATTACATTTTAAATATTTATGACATAATGGAAACAAAACACATTTGACAATGGTCAACACAGTAATATGGTTTTGAGGTTATAAACTGAAAGACACTAAAAAATCAAATGTCAAATTAACCATTATAGTTCATAGATATACATGATAGTAAATGAAATAAAAGAATTAATATTAATAAAAATTAGATGAATGGTTTAATAATATTTTGTAAAATTAATATAATTTTATTATTCATTAGTAAGAGAATGTATGAATTTTGATGGGACTTATGGTAAGAATTTTTTTTAATACATTGATCAAAAAAATATCAACAATCTTCCCTAATAAATAAATTATTTTTTATTTTTTATGAATATTATTAATTTTTATTGAAATCATGCGAAACATAATATTTTTTAAAAATTTGATATTATCTAAATTTTTTTTAAAATTATATCAATAAATCAATTATGGATTAATTTTTAATGTTTACTAATACGAAAAAATAATTTTGTTAACACATACAGTTTTACTTCTATTTATAATAATTATATCATTATTAATATTAAATCATATATTAAAATATTCAGCTTATATTTTTGTTGAAAATATTGTTTTCAATGTTTTTTTAATGTTTAGTTTAAATAACAAAATATGTTAAAAAAATCTATTCGCTTTATTTAATAATAGCTGAATGATTTTTACATTGAGTTTTCAGGATTTTTTCAATGGTCTTTTTGTTATCAATAGGCAATAAATATTTTTTTTTTAAATTTTATGGTACATGAAAATTTGATATGTTTATGGGTGAGCGCGATATAACTTATAATGTTATGAAATCTTAATATAGCTCTCCAATAACAAAGGTACAAAATATTCTTCGAATTTAAAAATAAAGTGAGAAAACTAGGTAGTTTATTCCGATGGAATTAACATGAATTAATTTATTATAACATGGGTAAAAAATGAGTGACTATTGTGTATTAATATGATATTTCAAGGTCACTATATTATATTTTAGTATATTATTTTTTAAGTAAATAATTTATTTAATGAGGTAAGGAAATGTTATGAACTTTTAATGGGGAAATGATTATTTTTCAGTAAAATCTTTTCTTGAGTTCCCATATGCCATAGGATTCCTTCATGTGTTTTAAAAATTACTTATAATGGGTTTCAATGGCTTTCTTAGAGTTACTATATATTGTCACGTGTGTAAATATTTAATTTATATGATCAAATTTTATTATGGAAAATGTTATATTTCTCTTGGTTTTTCTTATTTTTCAATTGACTAATGAAACAATAATGTTTTTATGTTACATAATGATATTTTTCCACTTCCCACATTTCCAAATATTTTTTATAGGATCAATATATTATTTGATTTTTTTTCAAGGTCTATAATTTCGTTATGGTGACTCATCCTAAATGATGAAAAAGCTTATTGAACGAATCTTGGGTGTAATCATAAAGCTCTATTTAGGGTTAAATAATATTTATTATATTAATTTTTCTACTTTTGTATCTAATTTATATAACTAATTATCTATAATGCTAAATTGAAAAAAAATCATCAAATGTATAAAAGTTAATGACTTGTAATAAATCAAGAAATTATGGAATGAATATTGCATATGGTCTTAAAATTTGGGAATGATAAAGAAACGAATTATAAAATGTATCTTGGAAATAAGTCATTCCACCCTAAAAAAAATTAAGATCACCACTAAGACATCATAACATTGTAGAAGAATTTAACTACATCATGACGTTGTATAAATGTTTGAGAAATGCTAAGTGTATCATGCCCATATATCATATTTTGTATAATATTAACTATATAAATATTTTGAAAAAGATATGATCGTGTAAAATACTAGAAATTTTGAGCTTATTTTTGTTTTTATAAATATTTTATTAAATTTATTAGTTTATAATCCTTAAAAATGTTAATGTATTGGTTGTGTTAAATATTTAAAATTATATAACATTAAATTATGTCATCAACTATAGTTTAATAAAATTTTCACTATTATTTCTTATAAAATAAGATTTGATATTTAATTAATATTTTAAATTAAAAATATTTATTTTATAAATGAGGTTTTTTATTATTTAGAAGAATAATTTATTATAAATATATTTATTTGATCATTTTTATATAACTAAATAAATGTTTTTTTATAAAATTATTATAAATATTTATTTTGAATTAAATGTTTAGCTTATAATATTTATGATAAAAGATGAAAAAAATAATTAAGAGTAACATAATTTAAAATAACTGAAAATTTAAAAATATAAATAAATTAAAAATATTAATATATATATATATAAATGAATATTATGAAAAAGACATCTATTTTAATTTTTGTCATTAAAAAAAAATATATTTCATTATAAGTGTAATTAATACAAATATATAAATTAGTTAATTATACAATATGATATTATTGAATGGATTATTAATTTATATAATGAATTTGTGTAAAATAATTTTGAACTATAATATAGGATAATAATAATTAAATGTCACGACCCGCCCTCGGGGTCCGTGCCGTGACTACCCCAAGCCCGCCTTCCATAGGCCAGGGGCTGGCGACTAGCACCAAGGCGTAGATCCCAGCAAATTGGGAAGGCATTGCCTTTGAAAAGGTAAACACACACCACAGAGTAAACAAGCGGAAAGTAAACACTAAGCAAGCAGAGTACAACTGAAGTGCGGAAAAGTAAATGGGCCAGAATACAAACCCAAACTGAAAGTAAAGTACAACTCGAAAAGGGAAAAACAGCAACTGTAAAGTAAAGGCCGCTACTCCGTGCTGTCCACTGGAAAATCCCACCTGAAGGGTGGGTACAGATAGCTCCTCTGCTCCACGGGTCCCACCGTCCGCTCCGTGCTCGTCCCGCCCAGTGGTCCACCTCCGGGTACCGTCCCGCTCCGCAAACCTCAGCTAAGGTCAACGCTGTCCGTCGTCTGCAACCAACACAACGTAGTGCGGGCGAAGCCCGTGCAGGGGTGAGTATAAGCTACTCAGTAGGGTCCCCGAGACCCCTGAAGGTCTCTCAAAATCCACAAAGGATAAACCACGAAGCAAAGTACAATCACGAAGTAACAACCAACACTGCTTAGGTATATGCCCATACATATACCTAAGTCATCAATTCAAATACGCTCCAACCTCCGAGCCCAAGTATAACTCAGTCTACGCAGGAAAGTATACGTATTCCACAAAGGAAAGTAACAAGATTCAGCTCACACAGGTATACTTCTTCAAGGACGATAAAGATGATCACTGATCCATCTAAGTCGTCGGACCCACGAAGGATCGATAGGTAACTAACCCCCGCAAGACCCACACAGGATCGGGCTCACACAGAACCTGTAGGCGCTGGCTCACACAGAACCGCTGAGCGCAAGGACCCACACAGGATCGGGCTCACACAGAACCTGTAGCACTGATCCATGTAGGATCGCTGAGTGCTGTAGTCGTCGTCGTCGAATCCACACAGGATCTCTGTACTGTCGTCGTCGAATCCACACAGGATCTCTGTACTGTCGTCGTCGCAGTCACAGTAGCAGTCGTAGCAGTAGAACAGTCGCAGCCAGCACTAGGGTTCCCGCACACAGCAAGCTCGTACGGAGGATCCGCTCCACGAGCCGAGAGGCTGATACATCAACTGTCACGAAGACCGAAGTTGATGTATCCAAAAGTTCCGTATCGTCAAAAGGAACTCAACGCAACAGACGGCGCGTCGATCGGACGCCCGGTCTGAGAGATAATGGCATTTTCGTCTCCGGGGCCCGGTTGATTTTTAAGGCAAAACCAACCCGACCGTACTCCACCTGCGTCCAAACCTCGGGCGGAGTATGCCAAAAGATCCGTCTCACTAAGAGGAACACTACGCGACTGACGGCACGTCAATCGGACGTCCGTAGCTCAAGATATGAGCGTTTCCGCTCCGAAGGCCCGGTTGGTTTCGTGAACGAACCAACCCGGCCGAACTCAAAGTAAACCGAAACCTTGAGTGCGATATACCGAAACGACCGTCTCGATCCAAGGATCGCGTTGCCGCAGACGGTTCGTCATTCGGAGGTCCGAGGCTCAAGTTATGAGCCAAAAACCGAATCTGGTCCGAAACGGGGGGGTCCGGGTCCGGACCGACCCGGCCCGACCCCCCCCCCCCCCTTGGGCGGCGCGGCGGCCGGCGGCGGCGGCCGGCGGCGGCGGACGGCGGCGGCGGGCCACGTGGCGGCGGCGGGCCGCGTGGCGGCGGCGGCCGCGTGGCGCGGCGGCGGCGGCTGGCGGACCGCGTGGCGGCGGCGGCTGGCGGACCGCGTGGCGGCGGCGGCTGGCGGACCGCGTGGCGGCGGCGGCTGGCGGACCGCGTGGCGGCGGCGGCTGGCGGACCGCGTGGCGGCGGCGGCTGGCGGACCGCGCTGGCGGCGGGGTGCCGCGGCGCATGCGGGAGGCACGCGGGGCTAAGCCCCGCGTTTCTAACAAAACGGCACGGCTTAAAGCCGTGCCTTGAAATATAAACGGCCCCCGCAGGTGGGGGCCGGCTGGACAAAACCGGGGGGCTTTGCCCCCCTCCTTAAATGAACCGCCCCCCCTCTTTAAGAGGGGGGTTTTGAAGAGCCGGCCGGGGGTTTAAACCCCCGGTTTTTATGATATCCGGCCGGCCTGCTGGCCGGCCGGTTTTTACCAACGGGACCGGAAAATTCCGGTCCCGCCCTTGATTTCCGACGCCGGCGGCACGGCCGCCGGTCTTTCCTTCCGCCGCGGCCCGGAACCGGCCGCGGTCTCCTCGTCTCACCGCGGCCCGGAACCGGCCGCGGTGTTCGTCGTCCGGCGCGGTGCGACGGCACCGCGCCCCTTTCTCCGTGCCAAGAATCCTCCCAACGCGGCGCGACGGCGTCGCGTTCTTGAAATCTCTCCTCGACGAAGCGCGACGGCGTTGCGGAAAATATCTGAACGTTCATCCGCGTGGTGCGACGGCACCACGTTACTTGTTTCCTCCAGCATGAACAACATGAACGATGGAGGGGGATTCGGCCGTGTTCGTGCGGTCCGGTCCCCCTCACGTTAAAGAAATAAAAACGGAACTTAAATAAAATAAGTCACACGTTAAGTCATGCTAAAATCCACGATTCAAGAAAGGAATAAAAATAATCAATAAAGATCATCCCCTACCTCGGGTTTGAGATTCAAAGAAATCCTCTACGTTCCGCGGAAGACGGCGTCGCGGAAGTCGGGCGTCGCGGTCGTCGTTCGTCAAATCCGTTGACGAAGAGTTACGTCCGATGCGATACGTTGTTGGCGGATCTTCGTTTGTCGACGAAGAAGGTCCGAAGAGGAAGTAGAGGTCCGAAGATACCGGGTCTCCGAGTCGATGATCCTTGACGAAGTGTTATCGTTCTTCGTTGAGGATGAAGACGTTCTTCGTTCTTCGTCAGAGCTTGAAGATGAGAAAGCTCCCAAAGACAAACTAAGAACCCTCAATAAAATAAGATTACCTCTTATTTTATTAACACAACACAAGGGAATTTCAAAGCTTTGAAATTCAAAAAGGCATAACTCCCATAATTAAATAAGAGTTACTTAGGCCAAATTAATTAGGGGTTAAGAACGTTGAGAGAATTTTGAAAGATAGGGGTTCGTGTGGGCCCCACCACACTTAATCCTCCCAAGGGAGGTTAAGTGGGTGTGGGTCCCACTTCCAACCCCCTTGGGTAGGTTTTTAATAAGTTAAAAATAAAATTTGTTTAACACAATTTTATTTAACTTAACTGAAAAACCCCAAAACGGAACTTTCAACCCGCAACAAACGCAACTCCCGGAAAGGTCTCTTTAAGCGAATATCGGCGCTGCGAGTTCATCGGTGCCCTCGGATTTCAATTCCGAGCACCGGATCAAAAGTTAGGAATTCCCGCTCGTTCGTTCACTGAACATACCCGAGCCAAACTTCGGAAATTAATTCCGGGCACTCCGGGCCTCGGAATCAGGTGCCGTCTAAAACCGCGCTCTTGTAAAATTCTAAAGAAAATTAAGAAAAAATTTCCCTTGAATTTTACGGGTCTTTACATTACTCCCACCTCAGGGCTTTACGTCCCCGTAAAGATACAACAAAAACTAGGGAAACAAATGAGGGTACTGAGCACGCATCTGAGCCTCCCACTCCCATGTGCTCTCCTGGAGATTCCCGTGCTGCCATCTAATGCGCACAAGAGGAATCGATCGCCCACGCAGGACCCGCTCCTGTCGATCCTCTATCTCTACCGGGACCTCCGTAAAAGTCGCCCCATCTTCAACGTCAAGCTCCCCATGGTCAATGATGTGCGTCGGGTCATGCACGTATCTCCTCAGCTGGGATACGTGGAAGACGTCGTGCACCCGGTGCAACTGAGGTGGTAGAGCCAGGCGATAAGCCACCTCACCAATCCTGCTGAGAATCTAGAAAGGTCCGATGAAGCGCGGAGATAACTTGCCGCCTCGGCCAAATCTCCGAATACCACGTCGAGGTGAGACCCGCAAGAAGACGTGATCGCCATCCTCGAACTCCAGTGGCCTCCGCCTCCTGTCAGCATATGACTTCTGCCGGCTCTGAGCTGTCCTCATCCGCTCCTGGATGACCTGGACCTTCTCTGTCGTGGCCTGGACCATCTCCGGTCCCACCAGTGCTGACTCCCCAGGGTCTGTCCAGCACAAAGGAGATCTACATGGTCGGTCGTACAACGCCTCGTACGGTGCCATCCCGATGGTGGAGTGGTAGCTGTTGTTGTACGCGAACTCCACCAAAGGTAGGTGGTCCTCCCAGCTACGACCAAAGTCAAGGACACATGCGCGGAGCATGTCCTCGAGAGTCTGAATGGTCCTCTCCGTCTGACCATCCGTCTGAGGGTGAAAAGCTGTGCTAAGACGTAGCTGCGTACCGAACGCCTCCTGTAACCCCTTCCAAAGCCGGGAAGTAAAGCGGACATCTCGATCGGAAACGATAGATGATGGCACGCCGTGGAGCCGCACAATCTCCTGAATGTAGAGACGTCCGAAGCTCTCCACTGAGCCCTGCTCTCTGATGGGTAAGAAGTGTGCCGACTTGGTGAGTCGGTCAACAATCACCCAGATGGAGTCGTGACCTCTGGAAGTGCGTGGAAGTCCAGTCACGAAGTCCATAGATATGCCGTCCCACTTCCACTCCGGAACCTCCAAGGGTTGTACCAAGCCTGCTGGTACCTGATGCTCAGCCTTCACCTGCTAGCAGGTGAGGCATCGAGAAACGAACTCTGCTACTCCCTTCTTCATGCTCGGCCACCAGTGCTGTCGTTTGAGGTCCTGGTACATCTTCGCCACTCCAGGATGTACCGCCAAAGGAGATGTGTGAAACTCCCTCAGCACTTCCTCTCGCAAAGCGACTGGTACCATGGTACGTCCTCTGAAAAGGATGTCGTGCTCTGCTCCAAGGGAGAAACCATCAGGTGCCTGTCCCGAGGATACCTGTGCACACCGTGTCTCACAGTCAGCGTCCCCGCGCTGTGCCTCCCTGACTCGCTGCAGTAGTGGAGGAGTGACTGTGAGAGACTGAAGAAAGGCTGCTCCATCTCTATCCATGAAGGTTATCTGCAAAGAGGCTAGCTGCTCAGTCGCCTCCTCGAGTAGCTGAATGCCCGTCCTCCTGCTGAGGGCATCGGCTACTACGTTCCCCTTCCCAGGAGTATAGACTATCTCAAAGTCATAGTCCTGGAGGAACTCGAGCCATCGTCGCTGTCTCAGGTTCAGGTCCTTCTGCGAGAAGATATACCTGAGACTCTGATGATCGGAAAAGACTGTAAAGCGCTCGCCCATCAGGTAGTGTCGCCATGTCTTCAGAGCGAAGACCACTGCTGCTAACTCCAGGTCATGGGTAGCGTAGTTCTGCTCATGCGGCCTCAACTGACGTGATCCATAGGCGATCACGGCCCGCTCCTGCATCAGAACACATCCGAGTCCGGTCCCTGATGCATCGCAGTAGACTACGTACCCTACTCCCTCCTCAGGCAACCTCAAGATAGGTGCGCTAGTCAATCTCTGTCTCAGCTCCTGGAAGCTCTGCTGGCATCTGTCGGACCACACGAAGGGTTTCCCCTTCTTCGTCAAAGCTGTGAGTGATGTTGCAACTCTAGAGAAGTCTGGAACGAATCTCCGATAGTATCCAGCTAGTCCCAAGAAACTCCGAACCTCAGTCACGCTCCTGGGTGGCTCCCATGCTAACACAGCCTCAAACTTCGCAGGATCCACTGCAACTCCCGCCTCAGAGATAACGTGTCCCAAAAAGTGAACCTCACGTATCCAGAACTGGCACTTCGAGAGCTTACCATAAAGCTGGTGCTCTCGCAGTGTGTCAAGAACAACTCGCAAGTGATAGGCGTGCTCCTCCTCTGTCGTAGAGTAAATCAGAATGTCGTCGATGAAGACCACGAAAAACCGATCGAGGTATGGCTGAAAGATCCTGTTCATGAGAGCCATGAACACTGCTGGAGCATTGGTTACACCGAAGGGCATAACCAAGAACTCATAGTGGCCATACCGACATCTGAAGGCCGTCTTCTGCACATCCTCGTCTCTGACTCTGAGCTGATGATAGCCTGACCTGAGGTCTATCTTCGAGAACCACCGTGCTCCCTTGAGCTGATCAAAGAGGTCATCAATCCTCGGTAGCGGATACTTGTTCCTCACTGTCACCTGGTTCAGGCGACGAAAGTCAACACAAAGTCGCAAGCTCCCGTCCGCCTTCTTGGCGAACAATATCGGGGAAGCCCAGGGTGAAACACTGGGTCGGATGAACCCCTTGCCCTGCAAGTCCTCCAACTGTACCCGTAGCTCTCGAAGCTCGGCGGGGGCCATCCGATATGCTGGAGTGGATATCGGGGCTGTCCCGGGGTACAAGTCAATATAAAAGTCTACCTCTCTGCGAGGAGGTAGCCCTGGAACATCGTCGGGAAAAACGTCCGCATACTGATCCACCACTGCAGGAAAACCAGGACTCCGCACGTCAACTGCTCCAAGGATAAGGCTAGCCAACTGATGAGTGATGGGCTGTCCTCTCCTCCGCGGAAGTCCATCCTATGCTGCTAAGGCTCCCTTCTCGCCGGTGAAGGTGAACCTGCTCCCGTCGGTGCGTACACATCGCACCTTGCGCCTAAAACAGTCAATCTGAGCATGGACCGTAGACAGCCAATCCATGCCCAAGATGACGTCGTAAGGCCTCGACGCTGCTACAAGAAGATCCCAGCCGAAGCTCTCGCCTCCTAGAGTAAGCTCACACTGCCGGCACCAGTGCGTAATCGTCGAGTCTGCTCCCGTAGGAGTCTCTAGCCGTAAGGATCGAGCCAACGGCTCTGTCGGAATCTCCGAGCTCCGAACAAGGGCAGCGGCTATGAAAGAATGACTCGCTCCTGTGTCTATAAGAACTGCAGCAAGGGTGGAATAGACACAGATAGTACCTCGAATCATCTCGGGTGCGCCGTGGTCGTAGGCCTCTGCTGCCTGGAGCTGTGCCTGTCGCTGCCCGCCAGCTCCCTGTGGTCGGGGTGGACCTCCTGGTGGTGGTGGTGGTAGAGCCTCAAAGCGTCGGCCACCACCAGCTGCTCGTCCAGCTCCTCTGCCTCGTCCGCCTCCTCCCTGCGGACCGCCACGGTCGACCCTCTGCCTCTGCCTCGGTGGTCCATCAACTGACTGCTGCTCCTCGGCACGGCGGGTCGGGCAGTCGCGAGCCATGTGGCCCTGCCCGCCGCACGAGTAGCACTGTCTGCCTCTCGGAAGACTGGCTCCGTGCTGTGTGCCCCGCACTGCTGAGCCAGTGCCCTGAGGTCGTCGGCCTGAAGGTCTGGTCTGTCTGGACCCCTGAGTCATCCGTCGACTGCCTGCTGCAGATGACTCTGCCACGTGCCGCCCTGCGGTGGGTCGCTGTGCTGGTGTAGACTCAGCAAGGAAGCTCTCAATCAGAAGTGCCCGCTCCAGTACTCCTGTCTGAGTCGGTATGCTGAGGGAGATCAGCGATGCCCTGATCTCGTGTCTCAAACCCTGCTCGAAGGTCCGGGCCCGGAAGAATGGGTCCCGTACCATGTCGGTCGAGTAGCGCGAGAGATCGGTAAATCTCGCCGAGTACTGGGCGACCGTCATGCTGCCCTACCGCAGCTGTAGAAGCTCCTGGATGCGCACCGCTCGGAGGGTGGCCGGGACGAACTCAGAGCGGAAGAGGCTCTCGAAGTCCGTCCAGAGCAAGGATGCCTCATCGTGCACCTGGAGCATTAAGCTCCACCATCGTCCTGCTGCTGCGTGTAGTAGGCTCGCAGCGAGGATCACCATGAGGTCTGCTGGTGTCCTCACTAGCCTAAACACTCGAACTACTGCCTCCAGCCAGTCCTCTGCTGCCTGGGGATCCGTCTCCCCGCGAAACCTGGGCGGTCGCTGGCGCTGAAACTCATGCAGTGCGCTGAGGCGACGTGCATCGTCAGCAGCTGCTGCTGGAAGCATCAGGGGATCGGCGGGTAAAGCTACCGCCGGTGCCACTACTGGCAAAGGGCCCTGCACTGAGGCCTCGTCGCTCGGTGGGCTGTCGTCTCGCTCGACCATCGGAACCCTAGCTGGCTGTCGTCGTGGGGCCATCCTGAAAAGGAGATCAAGAGTGCCATAGTCAGAACAGTATACCTGCTGAGCTGAATTAAGTAATCACAAAGAAAACTTGAGACTTTCATTAAGCAGATCAGTATACCCGGTGAGCTGACACAAGTAATCACAAAGAAAACTTTGAAACACACACGCAATCAATGTTTTCGTGCATTAAGTCGGAAATCAGAAGTCAGGGTCCTGGTGTACGGATACGTCGGCCGCCGCACCAACACTGGACTCCCTGGACTGATAACCACACTCAATACGCTAAACATTATTGCTTCACATAGAAAAGATCAGAGTTCGCGGTAGAACCGAACTCCTCTGATACCAATTTGTCACGACCCGCCCTCGGGGTCCGTGCCGTGACTACCCCAAGCCCGCCTTCCATAGGCCAGGGGCTGGCGACTAGCACCAAGGCGTAGATCCCAGCAAATTGGGAAGGCATTGCCTTTGAAAAGGTAAACACACACCACAGAGTAAACAAGCGGAAAGTAAACACTAAGCAAGCAGAGTACAACTGAAGTGCGGAAAAGTAAATGGGCCAGAATACAAACCCAAACTGAAAGTAAAGTACAACTCGAAAAGGGAAAAACAGCAACTGTAAAGTAAAGGCCGCTACTCCGTGCTGTCCACTGGAAAATCCCACCTGAAGGGTGGGTACAGATAGCTCCTCTGCTCCACGGGTCCCACCGTCCGCTCCGTGCTCGTCCCGCCCAGTGGTCCACCTCCGGGTACCGTCCCGCTCCGCAAACCTCAGCTAAGGTCAACGCTGTCCGTCGTCTGCAACCAACACAACGTAGTGCGGGCGAAGCCCGTGCAGGGGTGAGTATAAGCTACTCAGTAGGGTCCCCGAGACCCCTGAAGGTCTCTCAAAATCCACAAAGGATAAACCACGAAGCAAAGTACAATCACGAAGTAACAACCAACACTGCTTAGGTATATGCCCATACATATACCTAAGTCATCAATTCAAATACGCTCCAACCTCCGAGCCCAAGTATAACTCAGTCTACGCAGGAAAGTATACGTATTCCACAAAGGAAAGTAACAAGATTCAGCTCACACAGGTATACTTCTTCAAGGACGATAAAGATGATCACTGATCCATCTAAGTCGTCGGACCCACGAAGGATCGATAGGTAACTAACCCCCGCAAGACCCACACAGGATCGGGCTCACACAGAACCTGTAGGCGCTGGCTCACACAGAACCGCTGAGCGCAAGGACCCACACAGGATCGGGCTCACACAGAACCTGTAGCACTGATCCAGGTAGGATCGCTGAGTGCTGTAGTCGTCGTCGTCGAATCCACACAGGATCTCTGTACTGTCGTCGTCGAATCCACACAGGATCTCTGTACTGTCGTCGTCGCAGTCACAGTAGCAGTCGTAGCAGTAGAACAGTCGCAGCCAGCACTAGGGTTCCCGCACACAGCAAGCTCGTACGGAGGATCCGCTCCACGAGCCGAGAGGCTGATACATCAACTGTCACGAAGACCGAAGTTGATGTATCCAAAAGTTCCGTATCGTCAAAAGGAACTCAACGCAACAGACGGCGCGTCGATCGGACGCCCGGTCTGAGAGATAATGGCATTTTCGTCTCCGGGGCCCGGTTGGTTTTTAAGGCAAAACCAACCCGACCGTACTCCACCTGCGTCCAAACCTCGGGCGGAGTATGCCAAAAGATCCGTCTCACTAAGAGGAACACTACGCGACTGACGGCACGTCAATCGGACGTCCGTAGCTCAAGATATGAGCGTTTCCGCTCCGAAGGCCCGGTTGGTTTCGTGAACGAACCAACCCGGCCGAACTCAAAGTAAACCGAAACCTTGAGTGCGATATACCGAAACGACCGTCTCGATCCAAGGATCGCGTTGCCGCAGACGGTTCGTCATTCGGAGGTCCGAGGCTCAAGTTATGAGCCAAAAACCGAATCTGGTCCGAAACGGGGGGGTCCGGGTCCGGACCGACCCGGCCCGACCCCCCCCCCCCCTTGGGCGGCGCGGCGGCCGGCGGCGGCGGCCGGCGGCGGCGGACGGCGGCGGCGGGCCACGTGGCGGCGGCGGGCCGCGTGGCGGCGGCGGCCGCGTGGCGCGGCGGCGGCGGCTGGCGGACCGCGTGGCGGCGGCGGCTGGCGGACCGCGTGGCGGCGGCGGCTGGCGGACCGCGTGGCGGCGGCGGCTGGCGGACCGCGTGGCGGCGGCGGCTGGCGGACCGCGTGGCGGCGGCGGCTGGCGGACCGCGCTGGCGGCGGGGTGCCGCGGCGCATGCGGGAGGCACGCGGGGCTAAGCCCCGCGTTTCTAACAAAACGGCACGGCTTAAAGCCGTGCCTTGAAATATAAACGGCCCCCGCAGGTGGGGGCCGGCTGGACAAAACCGGGGGGCTTTGCCCCCCTCCTTAAATGAACCGCCCCCCCTCTTTAAGAGGGGGGTTTTGAAGAGCCGGCCGGGGGTTTAAACCCCCGGTTTTTATGATATCCGGCCGGCCTGCTGGCCGGCCGGTTTTTACCAACGGGACCGGAAAATTCCGGTCCCGCCCTTGATTTCCGACGCCGGCGGCACGGCCGCCGGTCTTTCCTTCCGCCGCGGCCCGGAACCGGCCGCGGTCTCCTCGTCTCACCGCGGCCCGGAACCGGCCGCGGTGTTCGTCGTCCGGCGCGGTGCGACGGCACCGCGCCCCTTTCTCCGTGCCAAGAATCCTCCCAACGCGGCGCGACGGCGTCGCGTTCTTGAAATCTCTCCTCGACGAAGCGCGACGGCGTTGCGGAAAATATCTGAACGTTCATCCGCGTGGTGCGACGGCACCACGTTACTTGTTTCCTCCAGCATGAACAACATGAACGATGGAGGGGGATTCGGCCGTGTTCGTGCGGTCCGGTCCCCCTCACGTTAAAGAAATAAAAACGGAACTTAAATAAAATAAGTCACACGTTAAGTCATGCTAAAATCCACGATTCAAGAAAGGAATAAAAATAATCAATAAAGATCATCCCCTACCTCGGGTTTGAGATTCAAAGAAATCCTCTACGTTCCGCGGAAGACGGCGTCGCGGAAGTCGGGCGTCGCGGTCGTCGTTCGTCAAATCCGTTGACGAAGAGTTACGTCCGATGCGATACGTTGTTGGCGGATCTTCGTTTGTCGACGAAGAAGGTCCGAAGAGGAAGTAGAGGTCCGAAGATACCGGGTCTCCGAGTCGATGATCCTTGACGAAGTGTTATCGTTCTTCGTTGAGGATGAAGACGTTCTTCGTTCTTCGTCAGAGCTTGAAGATGAGAAAGCTCCCAAAGACAAACTAAGAACCCTCAATAAAATAAGATTACCTCTTATTTTATTAACACAACACAAGGGAATTTCAAAGCTTTGAAATTCAAAAAGGCATAACTCCCATAATTAAATAAGAGTTACTTAGGCCAAATTAATTAGGGGTTAAGAACGTTGAGAGAATTTTGAAAGATAGGGGTTCGTGTGGGCCCCACCACACTTAATCCTCCCAAGGGAGGTTAAGTGGGTGTGGGTCCCACTTCCAACCCCCTTGGGTAGGTTTTTAATAAGTTAAAAATAAAATTTGTTTAACACAATTTTATTTAACTTAACTGAAAAACCCCAAAACGGAACTTTCAACCCGCAACAAACGCAACTCCCGGAAAGGTCTCTTTAAGCGAATATCGGCGCTGCGAGTTCATCGGTGCCCTCGGATTTCAATTCCGAGCACCGGATCAAAAGTTAGGAATTCCCGCTCGTTCGTTCACTGAACATACCCGAGCCAAACTTCGGAAATTAATTCCGGGCACTCCGGGCCTCGGAATCAGGTGCCGTCTAAAACCGCGCTCTTGTAAAATTCTAAAGAAAATTAAGAAAAAATTTCCCTTGAATTTTACGGGTCTTTACATTAAATGTAATTTATCTTGATTAAATAATTTTTTAAAATTAAATTTAATGTATTTTGACACATAAAAATTCTAAATATATAAAAAAATATGAAATTATATGATTATTTTTAATTATAAAATATATTATTTTTAAAATTATTTAAATAAAAATACTTAATAGTTATAAACAAAAACAGAATATAAATATATAAGGGAATTTGGATATAGAAATAGGGGTCTTCATTTTGTTCAGAGGAATAGAGGGCTTCAAAAGGAATTGGGGTTTTAGTCCAGTGGTGTGTCAAACTATGAAATTGGAATGAGGTTAGTGTTGACACTAATGTGGGCTTCAACCAAGGAAATAAGATTCAATTTTAGGTGGATGGTGATATCTCTTGTGGGATTCGACTATTAGAAAAAAAACAAGTGTGTTGGATGTCGAATGCCAGTGTGCAACAAAGCCTTGTTGTGAACTGTAAAGGGGATAAAACCTTTAATCATCATCGGATTCATCTTCCTTTTTCTTGCAATAGATTTCCATATCTAATAATAGTTTGTGTTTTGTGTGTTTATTTTATTTTTAGGTGTCTAAATCTATCACATTAAATTTATACTATCATAATCTTGAGTTTTAGTTATTTGATTTCATGTTTAATTATACATTTGTATACCTTAGTGATTATTTTGAATATATTTTTTAGTACATTCAATGCATATACAATTCCATCACCATTTTTAGCAATTTTTTTCTTTTTATCAACAAATCACCCCAAACATGATCCATATATTTCATCTAATCTAATTATAAAAATGCATCAATCATTAATAATTATCATCATTTTGATTCTCTAATTTATTGATGCATTAAACATATATATAATTTATTATTATTGTTTGAAATGAATGAAATCCAAAAAATATATTTTCATTTAGCCAAATTCTTCTATCGTGTTAAGTCTTCAAGGATATCATTATGAAAATCATGATTTTTCTAACAATGATTTTTGTAATTAGATGATTGGATTTAACATAACTGAAGTCACTATAAAATAATTCATTGGTTATCCTTAATTCATTATCAAAATAAATTAAATATTAATATTTTTTTGGGATATATTGTTTATAAAATATCTAAATACCTTTAAATAGAGAGATATTTCTTATATTTTCCTTGAAATATGTATGTCATCAACTTTTGTTTCTAATATAAGGAAATCTATGTCTGAGTTCATAGGATTTTATAATGTAAGGGTCTATTTTTGTATAGAAGCAATATATTTTAATGATTTTCATCTAATTTTGATTTTCATATGTTCTATATGTAATATTAAATATCACATAAGGAAAATATTTATAATTTCTAGACAACACTTTTTTCAAATTATGTAATACCATATGAAATATTTTTATTTTATTATTTTACTGAAATTTATTTGTTCCATTCCGTTTAATGATATTATATTATATATATTTCTAAAGGAAATTTATATTCATATATATCTGTATAATTTCAAAGAGAATGGATTTTAGTTTTTTGAAATATTATTATTATCAAACATTAAAAGATATTATTATTTTAAATTATATGAGATTAACATTTTTCAAAGAGAAATATTTTTCATACAAATATTATAAAAGATTCTATACTTCGTATTATTTTAAAAAATATATTCAACAAAAAATAACAAATAATTTCTTAATATGGTTTTAACTTTTAAAATGTAATTTAGTTTTTCAAATACTATTTAATTATATTTTAGAAATTTATGAAAATACTTATTTTATAGGTACATTTTTATTAAATATTGACTATTATTTTATGAATTTGAAGCACTCAAACATTTAGCAATGTTACAATTCATATATGAAATTTCCATAACTAATAACCTGTGATATTTAATGCATACTATTGTTTAAAATTTTAATAAATTTTTTTATTTATGGACATATATATCGAATAAATTTTTCATTAATAAAAAAATTACTATTGAAATTGGTTTTATGAGATTAATGAATTAAATTTCACAAAATTAATGTCAATTCTTATATCATTAATATTACAGGTTTTTATATATTTAATAAAAGTGGAGTGATTTAGTTTTTCGAGCCAAAATGAAATTTTATTATGAAAGAATATATAATTTTATAAATAAATGAATATAATATAATCATGTGTGTCAATATGTTTTATATATTTTATAGTAAAAACTATAGTGAAATATTATATATATATATATAATCCAATAATTAAATGTTTTTAAACAGTGAGGTAGTTGATCTTTTTAAATGTGGTAGGGAATTAGGGAGTGAACTCATCCATCAAAAATTGGGTAAGGACATCATAGCCTTCAATGTTTCATATGATCCATATACAATAGTTTTTTCATAGTCACTAGAACCAATTAGTTATTCCCCATATTGAGTAAAAAATATATAACATTGATTCATTTTGTAATAGATCATGTTTACCTCCAACATCCCATAAGATATTACACATTGATCCACTGTAATGTAATTACAGACACAAGATTTTAAGAGTGTTATATGCACACTCTATTTTAAAATTGAAAAAAATTAACCCAATTATAATACACGTTGGTCATATTATTATTATTCTTCTAATTTTGATTAATATTTATCCAATTTAGTCCAGAATTATTCATGTTTTATAATGAATAAATATATAGACATAAGGTATGGTAATAATTTATATATACATAGATATGTAAAAACCTTATATAAGTTTTCCTAAATATATAAATTTGTGTATGTGTGATTGGTTATATATATCCGGTGTAAATATATAAGGCCTATGTTTTAGAACACCTTTTAAAATACTATAGTTTGATGTTATCATAATTCATCATGGTATGTATTGTTACCAAAAAAATATTTGATTACATTATATGTATTGCAAATAAAAAAATTCATTATAATAATTTTTGTGCATGTCCAATTTTAACCACCCCATTACAAATTGAGACCCTTCACAAAAATTTATAATAACAAAAAAGTTAAAAAAAATTAAATTGATTAAAAACAAATAGTTTCCATAAACATATCTATGTACAATGTAATATAATCAATATCACTCTTTATTATTGAGAAAAATAAACAATCCAAACATCATTCATCACGAAATTAAATCATAACGTAATTCATCTTTTCCAAATAAAACATCATTTTTATATAAATTCTTTTCACATGTAGAAATCATTCCATAACATAAATCATACAATATGTAACATTTACCACTTTAAGTATTATTTTATGTGTTTAAAACCATCTAATCATTCAATTTTAAATTAATTTGTTCTCAAAATTCATATTTATCATTGAAAATATTAAAATCTTGAGATTTAAGAAAACACGTGAAAAATAAAAGAAGTTGTTTAGAAAACCATTTTTTAACTTGAATTATTATCAAAAAAATATTTCAACCACATAAAAATTTACATTATGATGTTGGGGGATTACCTCAGTGGTAATGCCTCCATATAATCTGGTATCATGCATGACTTCCAATCCCGATGGTGAAATATTTACATGGTACTATTGAAGTGTTATAGATCTATAGAAAGTATTGTGGAGGGGTAATGTATTAGTGATATTATTCATCATAAGTAGAATTTTGATTCAAAAATCAGGGTCTCTGTCCCATCAATAAATATAGTCTATAGGATAGTACTAGAGCATATTTATATAGATGTAGTGAAAGGCGGGGAAATAGAAGTTTCCAATAAAGTGGATAGATTTCGTATTACCACATACTAAGAGGTAGGTGGTTAATCGAAACCATGAAGGTGGATGTTGAGAAGAGTAGATGAAAGAAATATGGATTGTGATTGTATCATAATATTTGGATCGTTGGGCCATGTACTAAGCGTTGAGGCCAGTAGGTCATTGGGCCATTGGGCCTTTGGGCCATGTAATGGCTCCATCTCAACCCATAAAAGAGGGGTTATAAGGAAATTAAATATATATTTAATGAGAGGATAATAACATTATTTAAAATACATAAATAAAATAATAATTACATTTATAATAAATCTTCATTAAACCCAAGAAAAGAGTCTTAATATTATGAGAGAGGGGTGTTGTGATGGTTGATTGAGGTTGATTGTGTAGGGATACAATTTTCAACATGGCCTATTAAATCATACAATGACATGAATTTTTTGTAAAATGATGGGATACCATCTGTGAAAGCTTCAAAAAGACAAGGAGAACCAAAAAAACATGAAAAACAACTCCAGATTGATTAAAAACTAGTAATAAATGACATGCATTTTTCTTTGAGGGTCGATTAATCAAAAAATTTGAAATAAGAATCAATATTGATCTATTTTATCGATATTGTTTTATAACATGAGTGAGTACAATGATATGTTAAAGTTATTTAAAAATTAGGGAATGGATTTTTTCAACGATTATAAAAAAGAACTGATATCAATACTAAAATGAAAGGAGATGATAATTTTTTTTATCATTACTATAGTTTGTGTTGATAAATTTTTGACTATATTAGTGCACCAAAAGTACTATAAAATCTAACCTTTATCAAAACTAACTATTACCATTGATAATGTAAGAATTTATTAGTGTTAAATTTTATTCTGATGAATAATATTTAAAAAATATTTATTCAATTTACCATCTACAAAAAAATTCTGATTTTAAAAAAATTAATATAAAAAAATTACTTTATAAAAAATGAATAAATTCCAAAAATATTACAAAAATAAACAACATTAATTATAATAATCGTATTAATAAATTATTTAATATTATGTTAAATGTATTAATATTATAAAAAATATATTAATAATATATTAAATGTATAAGTATAATGATAAATTTATTATTAATATTATAATTATTGAGGTAAAATAATAAATATATTATAAATAAATGCATTAATATTATGAAAAATATATGAATAAAATTATTTTTATAATAAATTAAATATTAAAATTTCACTATATAATGAAATGAATAAATATTTAAAATGAATAATTTTTTAAAAAAATATTAAAAATTGATAAATAATATTAATCATATTAAATATACTAATAAAATTTTAATAGTTTGATAAATGACTAAATAAATTCATTAATAGTTCAATAAATAAATTATAATAAAGGTATTAATTTTTTGATAAATGTAATATTAATAGAGTAATAATTTTAAATATAAATGTGTTTATATTATGATTTTTTAATAAATGTACTAGTATAATAGTAAATTAATTAATATCATAATAAATGGTTTATAATAAATGTGTTAAAAATGTTTTAAAATTTTAATAAATATTAACAATAAATTTATTAATATTATAATAAACTAAAATATAAAAAATTACCTTATCATAAAAATGAATAAATATTAAAAAATAAAAAATTCAGTAAATTATTAACAGCTTTTTAAAATAGTAATTACAATTAAAAAATCTTAATTATAAAAATGAATAATATTTTTCAATTATGTCACTCATAATTATATAAATAAAATTATATTGTATAATTTTATTCACTGTGTAATATTAATTATAAAAGTATGAAATTAAAATTAAAAATTTAATATTAATATTTAAATAGATATGCATTTGACCAAATAAAAAATATGTTGTTATTGGTATTTAATTATATATTTTTATATATTCTATTGATTGTATATATTAAATGTAATTATTTACTAACTAGATTTAATATTTTTAATTTTAATTAAAAATATTATTATTTATATAAATGTATAAATATTTTTATGTGTGTGTTATATATAGATGAACCAACACATAAATGTCTCTATATAGTTATTCAAATACACCGACACATACACATACAATTGCACATACATAGACAAAGACCTGAGAACATAGGTACACACAGGAACATACACATACACATGCATATACATACATGTATCTTCCCATACACATACATGCACATGCACACACACACACACACACACATATACACACATATATACACATTCACATACATAAGAATAATTATTCTTACATGTATATACATACCCATACACACGCATACACAAACACACAAATGAACATACAAACATACACACACATAAATACACATTCATGCACATACATAATAACAAACATACAAAAACTTGCATGCTCGCATACAATGATATACACACATACAAATAAATTCACTTGAATACACATTCAAACACGTAAATAATGATACACATACACATACAAACAATCACATACATGTTCATATATATAGATATGTACAAATAAACCATCAAATCCATACACAAAAATATGCACATAGATGTGTATATACATACAAAAATATATACATGTTTATGTATACGGCGTACACATATAAACACACACACACACTCTTCCCACCCTTAAAAAATCTAAAAGACACACACATAAATTCATACATATACATATTTAAACAAGCATTGATATTTTATATATATGGACGTATTATCCATAATTATATTTCCTTTTTTTTTCACACCACAATCTTTTTAGGCCATATCATGGATTCACGCCACACCACCAATGATTATGTTCACACACACATATATATGTACGTATATGTATATTTAAATATGAATTATATAAATATTCAATTACAAATATAGTATCATTATTATATTTATATAATTATTTAAATGAATTTTTTATATATTACATAAATACATATATATGTTAGAGTGTATTATAGACCCCAAACAACACACTCATTAAACAACCCAATGTTCAAGTCTCAACCATCCATACAAGGAATGGAAAGAACTCACATGACACATTTCATTACATATTTTTAGCTTGAAGGATCATGATCATGATGTCTCAGAGGCCCAGGAGATGTTTTCCCCAAAGGCCCCAAAAGGAGATGATGCAAATGCCTAAAATGAGAAATCTATAGCAAGTTGTGTCACGATTCATATACTATACTTCCCCATGTATTTAATAATCACACCACGTTACCATTATGAATGAAGTGTCCCCCTCAACAAAATTGGTCACATCATTATACGCCTTGACACAATTTGGAAGGAAATCAATCCCTCTTATATCATAATTACTTATGGGTAGTGGGTTGATGATGGGTTCCAACAAACCCATCACGCCTTTAATCCTCCAACCTAGTGATAAATGCATGATTACCCCACACATAACATACATATCATGCTACTTAATAAAATTAGTCCCACATTATAGATATTAACATGACATAGTACTCATTCATCCCACATATTATGTCCATGTTGATAGAATGTTGATTGATAGGTTATAATATGTTTATACCTATTTTTAGGATGCCCACATGGAGGCAAATACATATAGTCATGCTTCACTATCTGCGTATTGTTTCGAGTCATTCTAGAGGTCTATCCATGATAGTTTTCTCCAACTGAGGATGGCCCAATGTCAATGAGGTTCAATGGCCTTTTATGGATTGTAGGCCTTGAGACCCAACAGTTCAATTATATGGTCTAAAATACCAAATAGAATGTATTATACCATTACAAATGTATTGATGGAATTTCTTCTACTATTCCAATTGATATTCTTCTCCCACACCACAACTTATATGGACATTAAAAGCACAAAAAAGGAATTCGTGATGCTAAAATGTGATATTATCCTTGTCACTATTAAAAAGTGGTCCCTTTTATTAGAATTGATAAATACACCTTTTATCTATGCTTAGAAAAATCATTGATAACATTGACCTTTATCAGCGATTTTTGTAGTGATGATAAAATAATCATTAATCTGTGCTAAAAAATTGATGATAAAAGTCCAAAAAATATTGTTTTTAAATAAATTGCTTTAATCCAATTGTGTAAAACCACTATTTATCAACGCAAAACCCACCACTTTTATAGTTTTTGAATTCCTCCCCACCCCATTATCTGTCCGAGGAAGACCCTCATGCCTTTGACACTGCTAGGCTTCTTCACTCCCAAGAATGCATCTTCCTTTGATGGGTTTCGAACCTCATACCTCCCCGTCAAACTACAAATACTTTTCTAATTTATTATTTTGTTTTTTATGAATTTTATTAGATACATATACTTTTATTTATAATCCATTAAAATATTTTGATACATATATTTACTTTAATATTCATATGTATATTATAATATATTTTTAAATATATTTTCTAAATAATAAAATATAATATGTTTTCTATGTGTGTATGTGTGTTTATAAATTCATACATGCATTCTTAAAATGTTTACTCCAACATCTTGAATAGTGTTGACAAAAATTACACGGTCGGAGTTAGAAAAGATTCTCCAAATCAAGAAATGAAATTCTCATCAAATCATTCACCCAATCGATTCCCTCCCATTTTATGACATATTTCATGCTCCCCGATTTCATCACCAATCAACTCCTCTCCCTGACTGCAAAATTTCATGGTGGGGTATCAATGATGGAAAAACCAGATCTCAATGGATCACTTTGGATAAACTCTACAAAACCATGTTTTTTTGGGGGAATAGGGTATTGGGACATGCTTATCTTCAACGACATAGTTCTCACCAAATATGTTTTTTGGATCACTAAACAGTCTAATTATCTCCAAGTGTTGGTTTTCAAGGATAAATACTTCTATTATTATGATTTTTTGCAGTGCCCCACTAGGTCCCCACCCTAGCTTCCTCTGGTGAAGCCTGTAGGTATCATGAATGAACCTTTTGATAGGAAGTTATTGAATAATTGGAGGGGGATCATTCCTTAACATTTGGATGGTCTCATGGATTGTTGGTAGAAATGTTCTAACAAAAATATCCCCTTCCCATGAAGGTATCGAATATATAATGGTTCTATCCATTTAATGAGTAAGGAAACATATAGAACCCTTAAAATCTATTGATAGTTTAACAAGAGGAGTTGTACAATTATTCCAAGTATCTCAATCACTAGATAATTTAGTCTTGATAGTTGATAATGGAGTAGGGAACTCTTTGATAATTATACTCTTTAATTTGTGTATTCTCTTTCTTCGACTACTCCGACCAATGAGGAAGATACTCTTTATAAATCTATATACTTCCTATGTATTCCCACTAATGCTCATTATTTTTGGTAGAATGTATACACCATGACCCTTCCCTCTATAGGGTTCTATGCCTGTCATCATGCATCGTACAACACAACATGTCATATTTTTGTGTCAAATCCTAAATATCCCATTAATTTTATTTCGCACCTTCCCATAGAATGGAACATCTCATGCACCTTGAACCCTCATTATGACAACCTCCTAGATATGGCTCTTGATCTCATGACTCTAATTGAATAATGGTCTTTTCACCTCACCTCCATATACCTAGCTTCCCATTTTATAGCAGGATGGATCATTTGGGTGAGGTAAAATGACATTATCTCTAACGAGGTCTCCAATCCATGAACCTTTTTATCGAGAATTGATCCCACTAGTTATTAGTGTGGAACCACAACGAGTATATGTTTGAAAACCATACTATAAAGAATGATTCATGTACATAGTAACCCAACATTTATGGAAATATTAAAATTTATATAGAAGAATCATATTCAAACAATGTAAATAGATGTTTTAATTTCATCACCCGAGACACTCATGGGTTGATCATTACGACTCTTCACTCTTCTTTATTGGTATCTCTATAACCCACAAGCTCTGAAGATCATGCAACTGTTTTTGGAATAAAATTAGATTTGGAGTAATATCGGGGTACAATCACATTCCTCACTATCATTCTTTCTATCACTGGCCTAGATGGAGGGCTTCCACCTTTTGGCCATCTGATCTCGATGATAAAATCACCTCACCTCTTATTTTAGATATTCACCATCTCATTTACCAAAAGGAAGGGTAATATGGATGCTCATCATTTAGCTACATGAGGCCTCTAAAATGACCCCCATATATGATTGGATTTGTTCCCAAGTTGGCTGTCTTATCTTGCTTTACCAAATATGTGATCCCTTAATATTTATGTTTGTACTTTTCCTCAAAAAAGTTATATATATATGTATTGGTAAATAGTCACAGAAATATATTTTTATATATAAAAAATATATAAAAATTAATTGAATATATATATATATAAATATTCATATAATTTTTTAAATAAAATTGATATTATTTTGTATTTAGATATGGTTTATATAGTTAGAAATATACTCAACATGTATTCATTATTACATATATATTTATAAAACTAAAATTTTATGTGTGAATATAACAAAAATATGTATATATTTTTATATATTGGATTATAAATAAAAAAACTTTATGAAAAATGATAAAATTTCAATAAACATAATATCAATAAGAATATAATCCTTGGGAATAAATTCCTTCCTCACTTAAAATGGTAAAAAATACCCCGTAAATGAGGCTGAAACTGTATTGAATGTGAAAAAAACATGTCAACCTCACTAAAAATTGAGTATTTAATTCATTTTGTGACATTTGGACCTCAAAAAACTTCAATGAGGGTTTATATTTGTCCTCAATATGTAGTGATCATCACATGTTTTGATTTGATATGTCGTAGTGCTCAAACATACACACAGATGCAATGTTATGTCCATTTCATGGTTGATTTATTTTTTATCTTATTTTAGATCTTTTAATTTAATTTTTTTGTCTAAAAATTGTTATTAAATAATTATTACTTGATAATATTTAAAAAATTATTAATTAATAAAATTATTTTTATTATATAAGTCATTTTCAATAAATATATTATATATTATGTGTAATTTTTATTTAGTATTATATAAAACATATCAAAAAAATATATATTATATTTATATCAATATAAATATATTCATATATTTATATATTAAAATATTTTTTTATAGTGAATTTTGTTTTAAAATAAATTCTTTATCAGTGTGAGTAAAAAACTTATAAAGAATATCTTTTATCACCACTACTAAAACAAGCGTTGATAATGAGATTACCTTTAAAAACAATAAAAAATTGTTGATAAAGGCAGTAACATTATCAGTGCTAAAAAAGAACGGATAGTGGGGTACATTTGAAATGGTTTTTTGCACTGTTAAAATAAAATTTATCATCATTTTTGTTACTATGGTTATATATTAGCACTACATAAAATAGATTGTATAGTAGTACCACCCATATTTGAACCCATGTATATATATTTTAATATATCAATATATTTATTTATATATATATCCCCTTAAACAAACTCTCTTATATAAAGGTATTAATATAATAATAAATACATGTATACTATAAATTATATAAAATTAATATAAATATATAGTATATTTAAATACTAACTATAGTGACCATGTCTTGACATAAATGGATTTTATATCATTTTAGATTAATATTCAGTACCTTAAAAAAATACATCCCTGAGGATTATAATAGATTAGTGTCTTTGTAAATGTAGAAATAAAATCTTCTATCCTGGTGAAATGTCATCAACATATCCCATAAATATCTCCACCTTTAATACATCGACTGATAATATTTCTTCATAACATAGGGAAAGGAAATATAAGAATGGGGTGAGTATAGTTTCTCTGTAAGGTTAAATAATTGAAATTTGTATGTTTAACATGGAAAAATGTATGGAAATTGAGAAAAACATTATATGATCATAACCATAATATTAGAGACCATAATAAATATTGGAAGATCATAAGACATGAATCATACATAAATAACAAACATAATTCATGATAGCATAAAATAAGAATAAAATTTGTAATTGTTGGTTACAAATAATTATATAATATGAAATTTATAGTAGTCAAGGGATCACTTCCAAGGCCATCTTGTTGGAAAAAGTCTTTTATGGAAAAAGGTTTATATCATGTTCCATCCATGTATTCCAAATCCTACTTCACACCTCATTCCAGCCTTATATTATATAATAGATTTCACTCCTCATTCCAAATCGGTATTACTGAACTTACTTAAATCCATCTTCTAGCCCAATATTACAAAACTGAGTAAATTTCACATTCCAGTTATGTAATATTTAATAGAGTTCACTCATTATTCTAGACATATATTACAGAACAAAATAAATTTCACTTCAGTCATAGTAATGGTGAACTCTGTCCACACTTCGTTCCAACCCTATATTACAAAATTGAGTTCACTCTTAATTACAACCTGGTAATAATAAACCATATTCATTTCACAACCCATCCATTCCTATATCATGAGATTTAAAGAATTATCCATATAATTATCGGGAGATACATGTCCCTCCCATATCAAAAATGTATCATAAATACACATTCCAAAAAATCATAAATAATCAAATCATAAACCATGAACTGAAATGGGTATCCTATATATGTAATCATATCCAAAACTATGGAAAATGAGAGAGGATTAATAACCATTTCATGATATGTATAACATGTTAAAAGAAGGGGGATTCAAAATCATATAACTTGTGGATGAGAAATGGGTATCATAATGACCATAAAAATAATAATAACCCATTCATGGAAATAATATGAATAGTTCCTTTACATCGTTTCATAGAAATACATGAGTGACATCAACAAATATCAATTTATATGAATAATGATTTTTAAATAACCTCCAAAAACCATTATTGAGTAAAATAGTTTTTTTCTTTCTTTGAATAGGGACTTTTAATACATAAAACCATTTGAAATTAATTTTCATAGAAAACATCGAGAAATTATATAAGGAATACCTGTAATAATTTTGATAACATTTTTCTTTGAAAAATTATAAAATAATCCTAAAAACATTTTAATTTTTTTTAAAACTCATTGAAAATATTAGAGATATATTAAAAATGTTTTGAAACCAATTCATTGATAATAAGTTGAAAAATTATAAATAAATCATGAAAATTGTTTGTAAAAAATTATATTAAAAATAATTTTAAATATTTTAATGAAATAATGAAAAGGTTTTGAAATCATTTTTACTTGAATATAGATTTTTTATAAATAATATATTTTAAATAAATTTGATAACTTATTAATAATGGTCGAAAACATTTTGAAAATAATTATCCTTGAAAATTTATAATATAAGATGAAAATTGTTTGGAAAATTTATTTTCAGAAAATTTCTTTTGCACAACATTTTTTAAAAATTATCATTTTAAAACTACAATGAAGCTTCAAATAAATGATTTCAGGTAAATCTGTACATGTCTTGGGAGTTAAAAATAACATTCCTTGTGCATGGTAAAAGGATTAGAATAATTCCTTATTCAAAAATCTATAAGAAAATTACATTGAAAAGGCTGATAGAGGTTATGAAATTTTAAAAAAAATATTAAAATTTTATATGATAATGGTACAATATTCTTGGAGTCCTTTTGAGAAAACATTGATTTTGATTGAATATATTATAATATCCGGATTTCATAAAAACACATTATTAACTATATTATGTACCTAGAATAGAAATATGGTCCCAGTAGATTAATATATCATGAATAACCATTGGATAAGAAAATTCATGAATTTATTGAGATATGGGATATAATATTCATTCAAAAGAAGAAACAATATAAACCTTCTTAGAGAGGAATGATATTTTTTAAATAAACACTTATCACATTGTTACATATGATCATGCTCTACATGTAAAAAATAAACTACATGAAGAATATAATATAATGAAAAGGTTTATATTCATGATATATCATGAAAATGGAAGCATACAAACCTCAAAATGGATATAGGTGCATAATTAAATGAGCCTCAAAGAAGGTAAATTGAGACCAAACTGTTTTAGAATTTTGGAATCATTTGAAATCTAATCTCAATGAAATAAAGGTCATATAATGGATTTGTAAATATTGATAAACATAACTATAATAATCAATGATTACATAAATTTTTATTATAAAAATCACTCAAAAGGAATGTTTGGTGAATAATTCTTGTATCTCATGGAAATAAAAGTTGGGATGAAATTTCGTTACCTTTTGTTTTGACTCTCATAGTACTCATTCAAAACACCTATATAATATATATAAATTTATTTTAAATATTTTTATGAACCATATTATTATATATAATACCATATATGGTTTTATTATGACCATATATTACCTTTTTTTTTACCATCCAATTTAAATGTATCACTTTAGATAATATTCATTGTGTTCTCCACATGTGTTTTAATTTGTTATGTTGCTGGTCCATGTATTTATATAATGATTCTATAATATAACTCATTATATAAATATCATGTATAGAAACTATATTTATATTATAATAATCTATATAATATATAAGTATAAAATGGAATACACCGTTCATAAAGAAAATCAGTCGTACTTAAGAATTAATGTTGTATCATTTTTTATTATTGTATTGAAAGAAAGATATAAAATGAAATTCATATATATATGTATATAATTTAATTAAAATATAATTAAAATGTTTTATATATCATATAATTTCATTAAAACAATTATTAATTAATTCATTGTACTGTGCGATTGAATCACATCGCTTTAAGGGGGAGGTAGTCCAAACATTCTCAAACCAAATTTTTGTTTTTACACCAAATGGTTTTTAAAATATATGTCTTGTAAAAGGATTAAATAAGATTAAAATAATAATAAATGTAATATATATTATATATTTTTAAATAGACTACCTTCATAATTTCTCCCATGAGAGGCGGTAAGGAAAATCGAAGAATCATCTTTTAATGAGGCAATGTTTGTTGTACACATAAATAGTATGTTAGTTACCCATTAGATAGAGGTGTGTTTAATTTTAAGTAGAAACATTATAATAAGAACATACTAGTATATATTATTTAATTATTAGGTTATACAATCATGGAAAAAAGAATGTGGAGTGGTGGTTAATGAAAACAAATGAAATGATCTTGATTGGAGGCGTTTCCTCTTAATGGGATAACTCCATTTGGATAATTCCAAAATAAATAATTGGATTGATTTCATCCAAAGGGGGTTATTCAAATAGTAAGTAAGGTATGTAATTAAGTTTATTTGGTTGTGTTTGGTCGAACATGAGAGGTTTTAGAGGTTTGAATAAGTGGGAGGGTGGTACAATTTTATTGGGAACAAAGTGGACTCACAAGGATGTTTAAAAAACATTTATGTGTGAACATGTTATTACCTATAAAATTTAATTACAAACCAACATAAATAATGAATGGATGTTTATGGGACAAAATACATCCATAAATGGAATTTTTATAAATTTAGAGGTCAGTAGGTCCCATAACTTTATTTTTTATTCTATAACGAGGATTAATTAAGCCATAATAGTTGAGATTAATATTAAACAATCTTACTAATAATTTTGGACAAAAATTTAGTTTATAATATCTGAATATAAATATTATACCAAATAAAAAGGATTATATGGGGTTTTCAAAGTGAAATTCCTATAAGTTTCAAAACTATGAATAATTCTAATCCCAAAAATGGGACGAAATTATTGGTTTTAAGGTAGAAATATGTTCAATAGTATTTTATGTTTTGATATTTAATTTAAAAGTAAAATTTAGTCAAATGACTTTTAAAATATTAATATATGTATAATTTTTCTAATGTGTCCATAAACAAAATTTATATATAAATTAATATAATTAATTATTTAAATGAAATGGATGGTTTAAATTAAAAAGAAGTATTTTTCAGTATTAATCAAAAAATAAAGTTTATTAGAAAAAAACAACAACCTAAGCTAATTTTAGAATTTGAAAATGAAAAATGAATTTTATTTTATCAAAATTAAATTTAAATATCTTTCAAAAATTATTTTTATTATTTTACATAGAAGGAAAAGAAGTGTTTTTCATAATATTTCTAATTATATAATGAATTTAGAAGAAAAAAATATATCTTTAGTTATCCATATGTTTTATTTATATAAAACCATTGTAAAAAATATTTACAATGAAGTTATTAATATTTATATAATTAATATTAAAGATTATTTTAAAATTATTTCACTTAAAAAATTATAATAAAATGATTCTTCACATAAAATCAAGGTTGCATGTAACATATGTCAGGTTAGTGTTATAGGTAGCGCAAGACTAGTCGATATTGAGTATAACATAAGAAAAGATGGAAAAACTTATAATGCAACCCAAGCTGGTTTTTGTTGAAAGAATTGTTTGACATAGTGTTTTAATATATATATATATATATATTAAGTGTCATGTGAAATGAATAATATCATATAGATAAATTAATTTGAAATAAAATAATTCACAAAAATCTCATGGTGTTACCTTAAATCCCCTTAAAATTGGAATTCTCCCTTAAAATTTGTCTACGTTATCAAGGGATCGATACATTAATGATCATTTCATAGAAACCCACACCGTAAAATTGATTATTTAAAATTTCTTTAAAACATAATATTGGAAATACAATGGTTACACAATGTAACATATAACTAGGTTTCTACACAGGACAATAAATATGGTAAATGAAACTGTATACATTGAATAGAAATATTAAAATCATGTACGAAGGGAGAGTGATAGAGAAATGTTTTTGGGGAATGTTAAAAATTAGAATGCCATACATATAAACTGAACTAATGGACCATCAAATTCATCATGAATGGATGTTCTAGGAAAGAATGTTTACATTCAAGATCCTTTTAAAAAAATTACTAAAATTTAATGAAATGATATAACTTTATGACATTATGAAAAATTAACATTTTTTGTTCCTTGATTAACTTCACCTATTTCTTCAGAAAAGAATGTTAATTTTTCATTGCTGAAGTATAGATTGATCATGAGATCCATGATATTCCATCTCATCATTCATTAGTTATCATCAACAATAAGTCTTTAAAATAGGTTATCTAGTATTCATAAATCCCCATGTGGTGATACAATACATAATTCTCTCAAACCAGATCTAACCATTAACTTAATCATTAAATAAATGGTTAACCTTATAACCCTTCTAAAATATGAAAATTTTAAACATTATAAAAAAGTAACAAAATCATGTTAACATTGAGTCCAAATATAGAATAAGGTAGCCAATGTTTTTCACATTACAAAAAATATGATTACATTCACCAATTATTCTCATGAATAACGGTAATGACCTGAATTACCATAAATGCATTAGGAAAACATGCATTCTACCTTATTCCATTATTACAAAATATATTATTTAAATATAATTAGTCATAAAATTCATCCTTGATGACATAGAATTTTTTTTCAATAATTAGTCCAATGGTATTATGTACCATCCGATTTACTTATTCATATCCAACATATAATTATCTCAATTATAGGAATTTTAAAAGGGTTACCTTCCCTTAATCAAAATATCACCCTTCCATGAAATCCTATTTCTATATCTTCATCACATTTCTATATCCTTTACAATCCACAATGAAAATGTATAATAAAACTACTAATACATGTCATGATTTATATAACATAATCATTGAATTCAAAAACATAAATACTTGATTAATGCAACCTTATTCTTAAACCATTACTCAGGCTTCATCAACATATTCTATAACACCTCATTCCTAGAATATGAAATTTGAATAATTTAATAATGTTTATCAACCATAATATAATCATACCTCTTATGATCAAGGTAAATAATACTGTAAGAACCTCAAATAACATTCACATGTCATTTTTATACTCTTTATCTTTAAAAGTATATCCAATACTCACACCACCATCCTCAATCTCGTTTTGATATTTAAACTTGGAAAATAGATTATGAAAACGAATATAAATTTCATATATGAGAAATTAAATTTTTATCAAATTCTTTATAGTTATCATCATTGACTAAAACTAGAATGTGTGGGGTTTAAAAGACATATCACATAAGAGAGAACAAAATCATGAAAATTTATAAATAGGATTCCAAAATCATGAAACCTTCCTTTTAACCAAAAACAACATAGGTCTATACTTGGTTATTTGTATTCATATTATATTCAAATTATTTATAATTATTCATGAAGTGTTTGTGAAGTTACAAATAATATCCCCAAGGAGTGTCAAGACAGATGTGTAAGATGGACCATTTTCAAGTACAATATTACCCCTAGTCAGGCCAAGAACATATTTTGGAATTGGTACCACTAGGTATATCTGTGATAGATTCAAATCATATTTTAGTATCTAGATATGGATTTATTTATAGTAAACCAATCATTCTATCCTTTACCAAAATTCCACGACATTTTCAAAAATATTAACTCATCTTTATACTTATCCTTGTCAACATCCCTAAAACTATACATAGAAATATCCCTATGGATGTCAGTATAGTTTTCTCATTCAAGTTTCCAAATTATGGATAAAACATTCCTCGGCTACCAACTATAGAAACCCATGATTGACATACATGGATAGTACATCATTTTAGATGAATATTCAGTAAAAAAAAACAGTATTAATGAATGTAATAATTTAGTCTTTTTTGGAACCATTGAAACAAAATCATTTATCATGGTGTAAGATTTTCAACATGTCCCATAAATATCTCCACTATTAATACTTCTACATAAAACCTATCTTCATTACTTGGAGAAATGAAACGTAAGATAGGGGTGAGATTAGATGTTTAGTAGGGGTAAATGAAGAAAATGTGGAAGTATAACATGACCAAACATATGTGGTAGTTAAGCATAACATATAATGATCATACCCTACATATAAGACATACTTATAAAGATTGGATGATCATAAGTCATTAATTATAATTAAATAAAAAACATAAGTCATAAATTCATAACATAGAAATAAAATGTAAAATTTTTTTAGACACATAATAATATTATTTTTATAGTAGTAAAATTAGTGATTCCAAGGCCTTAATGATGGAAAAATTCCTTTAATAAATAGGGTTCATACTATGTTTCAGCCGTGTATTAATGAACTGAGTTCACACCACATTCCAACCCTATATTACTGAATAGAGTTCAATCCTAATTCTAGACCTGTATTACTAAACCGAGTTCACACCTCATTCCAGCCTTATATCACTGAACCGAGTACAATTATCATTTTAGACCTATATAACTAAACTGAGTTAACTACTCATTTTATCCCTATTATATTAACTATGGGAATTTATCCTTCAAACCCTATAATACCTAACCAATATTACTCATTGTTTCATATGTGTATTACTAAAATGAGTCCACTTCTCATTCTAGCCGTATAATATATAATTTAATTCATTTATAATTCCTAAAATGTCTATCTCATGAGAGATAAATATATACCCAATGCATTATATTGAGATATAAGTCCCACTAATATCATAATTAAATAATACATACATCTGCCAAAAATAATTAACAATCATATCATATCCCATGAAATGAAATGGGTATCATAAATATGTAATCAAATAATAAACATTTGAAAAAGAAACTAGTTTTGTAATCATTTCATCATAATTATAACCTTTGAATATAAGAAAGATTCAAAATAGTATAACCCATGAATGTTAAAGGGTTTTCCTCGAGACCATGACATTAAAAATTATACATTCATATAAATAATATGAATGTAACTTTTAGATATTTTTTAACACACATTGATTTCATAGTATGTTATATTTTAATACAAATTCTATACCTTATATTCCATTTAACATGAACATGGCTTGTGTTACATGGAAGATAGAGTTTCTATGAAGAAACACATTAGTATTATAATTATTTAAATGATATATTGTTAAATTATCCATTAAATATAACAATAATAATATTAATAAATAGTTTTAAATGTTATTTATAATGCTTTCGCATTTTTAAAACATATTTATAATGAATTTTATAAGTATTTGTAAAATAATAATATGATTAGAAATATTGTTTTCATAAAAGAACTACTTTTTATGATCTTTTGTAACCAATAATAAAAATAATTTTAGACACTATTTGATAATGAATTTGGTATAATAGAAAAAAAAATTAATTCAGAATATCAAAATTATCATTAGGTGAATATTTTGTATTTCTTTGAAAACATTAATGTTTTGATGAATAATTAAAAAATACTGCATTACATTAAAAAACATTTTAATTTTAATAATTACATTACATTAAATTGATTTAAAATTCAAAATAGATAAATAATACATAAATTATACCTATTCAGGTAATTGAAATTATTTTTATAATAGAACTAGATATAAAAATTTATTGAACATTTGAACGTCTCTATTACCTACATTTTAGAAACATCTGCGACATTAGAATTAAATAGAATTTTACAACTTATGTGAAATTAATTTTGAAATATAAAAGAACATTAAGTCAACCAGTTTAAAAAATATGGTCTAATATGATTAAAATAATTTTTGGTGAATAGTTGTAGTTAATTTTTATTTACTATGATTAAAGATAAATAGTGTAACTAAGGAAAAAAATATAATAATAATATAAAATTACTGTAAACCATGTTATAATTTCATTTTATAAGTGTTTATTGACCAAAATAATCCTTAGGTCGAAAATATGTTCCTTTTATACCAATTTAGTTGTCTTGGGACATTTATTATTAAAAAAAGTGTTAATAATGTCATATTAAAATTTAATAACTAATTCATCTTAAATGTAGGCTTATAAATAAGATAAATTAGCCTATAAATAGTCATTGTAAATATAAAATGTTTATCTACCTCTTGATAATGTATGTATAATTCTTATAAAATTTGTAATTAAATTTAATTGTGACACAATGATGATGAAATTATTTATTTATTAAGGGATGAATAAAATAAATACTATTAATAGTACTAAAAAATATATAATTTAAAATATTTGATGACATACAAAAATTTAAATTATTAATATGACATTATATCAGTGATTTAAATTTTTTTATTCAATGAAATCATGTTTTTTTTGATTTTTAAACAATTTAACTTATAAATAGTGTCCAAATTGAAAAATGATATTTTCAAATAAATTATGTTTTAATAAATGAAAAAAAAATCATGAGCATATATATATTGACTAAATAACTAGTATAATGTTAATTATTTCATAAAAGATCCACTTTTGGTTCTATTGGTATTTTATAGTAAATATTTTGACCTTATAGTGTAAAAAGACATGTAGTTTGTATAATAGTTAAATTGTTTTACCAAGGGTTTAAGTCAAAATAGAATGTTAATTTTTTGACCTAAACCAGTATAATATTCATTTATTTAGAAAATTATGAACCATAATAACTTAATCCTTTAAATGGATCACTTTGGATATATTTTAAATCAAAAAACAATTTATATTAAATTTATAGTTTTGGAGTTTCTAAAGTTCCCCTCCCCTATCTTATATAAGGGAACATATATTTTATTTTATTCACACGTATAAATCCATTTATTTTGACCAAAACCATCCGAAATATCATCCGAAATTTCCTAAATAATTCATATAGGCTATACTTTTCTAGAAACTAATCTTAAAAAGGCCTTTTTTAAAATCAAAATGAGACACTTGAAGAAGAGGTAATTATTTTACCAACTCTATCAACATTATTTTCATATTATACATTTTTATACTATGTTGTTTCCATAATACAATATTAAATACAATATATAATATATTCTGAGATATTTTTATGATTATCGTACAACCATCTGACTTCATTTACCAATCCTACAAAAAACAATACCCCCATGTGTGCCTACATTCGACTTACCATATCTACGATGTGTTGTACAATTTTTTTCATATTTACATTATTTAAACTGGTATAATGATGAATATAAACAATATAAACAATAAATATTACATAATATTTTCTATTCATAATAACATAACATCCATTTTCTTACCCTTTTCTATTGTGGAAATGATATAGTCCCTTGTGCGTACGTATGACTTACCGTCTCAATGATGTGATGAGATCCATCTTCCATGTAAACCATCCAAGATTGATTATAAAAATTTATATAATTAATAAGTATGATATATATGTCAAAAAATGATAATGGGAAAACATATATAAACAAACATATATATATATATATATTATTTACTTGGATCCATTCAATTCTATAAGAAAACAGAAAAAACGTTCTTCAGTACGTACAACCTACCATCTCCCTGAATGGTGTATTACATTCCATATTATATATATCATATGAATTTATATGATGGATATAAATCACGTTTTATATTATTTATGTAATTAAATCATGATATATGTTATAAAATCAGGAATAACATGTCAAAATGGGTATGATAAACGAATAGGATAATACATGGAACATTACATTAACATGGAGAAACTAATAACAGGTAATATAAAGTAATAAATGAATCATATATAATATTAGAAAAATTAAAATTATTTTTGAAAAAGTTAATAATATTTTTGAAACCATTATACAAGTGTTCTGGACATGTAAAAAGAATATCATACCGAATGTAAGTGAAATATTCACTATATTTAAATTCATTGAGATAAACATCTATTTCCTTGGTTATTTTCTTCTATGAATATATGTGAATGACCACTAATTGTCTTATAATTAACATAATCTTATATTGAATGGATATATCTTTATTACAAAAAGTTATATCCATTATATATCCCCACTCTGATGATACAATCACTGTAAGAAAATTTACGCCTCACATTTAATTTTTGAGAGATATAAGCCATGTCCACCACCTATTTATTTTATGTGGTGAATGTACTACTTATAATATATTTCATATCCAGAATAATTTATTTCTTCATGTTAGTTAAATATTCATATGATGATTTCAAACATATGATTCAAATGTTTAATGTGGTTTGAGATGATTTGATTGTTAAGAGAATTAATCATTTCTCAATTTCAATATTCATGATTTTTTACATCACTATTTAAATTTATATAAAAGTATTATAAATGAAATATTATGCTTATTTTGATGTTTTTTAAAATATTTTCAAAAATGAATATTTTAAGGTTTTATGTAATGTTTAATTTCACAATATCATTATTATGTAAGGTTGTTTATATGTAATTATCTACTGGGACACATTTCTTCATCTCTGTTTATGTTACATAAAAATATATTTGAAAATATTATTTATAATTGTTAAATTAATTATTACTCATGTTTTTCTTTTTTAATTCTTTAAAGGAATCATTCTTTAATTTTTCAAATTAGGTAATTTATAACCTTTTCAAAAAATTATAGAATAATTTTTTTTAACTTATATGGTGTTAGTGGTTATTTGCGTTGCCATGACACCATAATGTGTTGATGATTCCCTTACAATATTACAAGGTTATTTTTAAATGAATATTTTTCTTTTATAATTATACTACTTTTTAATGATTTCAATGTAAAAAAGGGATACGTCTCTCTAATAATTTAATTGACATTATCAAAATATTTTATTTATGTCAACCTCCTTTGTTGGATTTTATACTCAATTGAGTCTGGCATATTATGATACAATATTATATATTTCATTGAAGGGTTTATGATATGTTGGACTATGGATGTGTTATTTAGATACCATTCATGATTTATGGTTACTGTATTAACATTTCATATGATTTTTTTAATATGAATGTTTATATTGGTTATGTTTCACAATTTCTCATATGAGTAATTCATTGAAATTAGTAAGTGATAGGTTGTGGACTACTTAATTAAAGTCATATGGTTTGGAGATCATTTAATGAAAGCCTCGTAATGAATCTGTAATTCTAATGAATCAATCTAGTTTTTTTTGACTATCTTCTTACCAGATTATGCATGACATGGGAATGAGGCCTTAAATATATGGTTATGACGTTCGAAATTAGGCATTCCCTAATTATGAGATTAGGAATTGATATTATGTGTGATTATTCAACTAGTAGGACATCCATATAATTTTTTAAATGGAAGTATTTGATTTATTTTTCCATATTTTTCAGAATATTTTTAAAAAGGATTCTGTTTTGGTTTTATACATTTATTTAAAAGTGTATCCTTATTTATGAATGATCTACAATTTTGGTTACACTAACTAAGCATCTGGTCTCACCCCTTTCTCACATATTATTTTCCTAGGATTCCAGGATGTTATTTATGATTAATATATGTGGTTAATATAGGAGAATACTATTGTTTTCAAAGGATTATCTATATTGTATTTTATTTTTTTAATTGTAATGTATTGTTCTTATATGTAATGTATTTTCTAAGACTGAAAATCCTATTGGTCCTTTGAGATTTCATTTCATGTAATCTATCCAACGTAATAAAATAATGCACCAAATCATGTCATCTGGGGTTAGAGCATCATTGTTTGTATCAAAGAAAGTTTTTCCCAAAACCCTAAAAATTATATTAAGAACACATTGATCTGGGAACATAACCCTTACATATAATTTAATGATTATCATATAAGTACACCCTATATTTTTTAATGTATATATTTTTTTGATATTTCTAGAAAATTCATCACTGTCAAGATACTATAACTTGACGAGGTTGTGGAACAGATGTACCAAGGAGTGATAACTCTGAAAAAGTGTTAATTGCTCAACTCATGGTAACCTTGTAAATGCCAACTGGCCTTACTATGCACCATGATTGACACTCATGCGAGATATTCTTAATATAATTTACTTTTTCTTTAAAATCTATAATAATGTATTTGTGGGTAAACATGTCCACAAAGAAACTATTTTTATATTCATGAGATTATTTATAAATTTTTTTTCCAAAAATGTTATGTTTTTCATTATATTTGGGTTTATTCCTTATTTTGTGATTTAATCTAGAATATTCTATTACTTATGAATGGTTCCTAGAAGAAGGAGTCCAAACTACACCAATTAAAGTGACACAAATATTATGAAGGATGATATATTTTGTGGCCTTATGCCAATATTTTGAAGGATAATAGTCTCACATGTATTATCATAATATGAGGATATATATATCCTGTGATAAAAGAATAAAAAAATTATACAGGTCATATGGATTTAAAATAATTAATGAAAAGAATAGGATGGAAGGTAAAAAATGAATATAGAAAATAAGGGAACAAATATTTTCCCACATATGAGAACTTTAGAAGGAATCACTCTAGTTCATTTTTGAATGAAAAAGGATATTTCTTCATGCGTGGTGAAAAATTCAATCACACTAATGATTGAAAGGGAATTAAAAACAATTTCAATGTAAAATTCTTCCACTAAAAGCAGATGAGACAGTACATGAATCATTTTCACTTATGTCAAAGGAATATACCCAAAATGATTATATTATATAATGATGAAGTTATGAAACATCCACATATGAAGTGGAATGATTAATCTACCTATCCAAGAATTATTTCACTTGAATATTTTAATATCATTTTTCTGGTTATAACAATTAGGGAATATTTAAGGATTTTACTGCAGTTCTATTTCATTAAGAGATTTATATGGTATGGTACCAAGAAAAGTGACACAGTAGATAGTTAATCATTTTGGAAATTATATGGTTAAGTGAAATATAACCATTAATATGTTTATGAAACTGATATAATGATGTTGGAATAAAGAGATGATTGATTTTAATAATGTAAATTATATATTATTGACTGCCTTGGTATTGATTAAGGGGTTTTTTATTCCATAATTGTTGTAGTTTACAATTTTTTTTGGATTTATGGATTATATACAATATTCTATGTTTTACACAAGGAATAAAGAATCATGAATGCATTAAATATGGATTTATGTTAATTTAGGTTGTTATCATATTTTAATAGAATGCAAGATGAATTTATTCTCATGTTTTTTTTATGACAAAAAAGGATCTGCATTATTTTATGTTAATTATAAAAATTTAGTGACCATTATTATTATTATTTGGATTGCGAGTTTCGACATAATTATTATGGATTTGTATAATAGTTCAAATGCAATAAATTTAATATTAGACACTATTATTTAAGATTAAATCATTTATTTAGGTTATTTTTTTAATTTAATAATAATAAAGTTTTCAAAAAAGGAGAACTTGCAGGTCAGGTGACAACCCGATGCATCCGGAAAGGCCATAAGACATGAACCTGAGTCCAAAGTTTGATAAGGGTAAATCAACAACCTGGGAATACATTATTTCCTATATTGTATATAATAGTTTTCTTTGTTTAAACCATATTAAAGATTTTGTATAAGTTCATTTTTTGAATCTTATATGATTTTGATAAAAATTATATTTTTTAATTTTGTTATCTTACGGAGAGAAAGATGAGTTTGTGGTAGAAATTAGTTAAAGTTTGGAACTATATTTCTCAGGTAAGTATGCTTCCTTATTTATGTATTCTATTAGCTAAATTAATTCTTCTACTCTAGGTAATGTATGTCGAATCCTGAAATTATATCTTAGTACTTTTTCTGATGAATCTAATGGTACCATTGATCATCGCATATATAGAGATTTTTTATTTTTTACCTTTACCTTAATTATGTTCTCTATCACTATCTATCTAAAAATGATGATTATATTTCTCTTTTATTTCCATGTTTTCCTACATATAACACTTTTAGGTTTTATCTCTTGTAACATTTTTACATCCCTTTATTTATATTAAATTATTCGATGTATTAACCCTTAATCGATGTGGATTTTAATCAAAGGTGTTTTCTAGTATAAGACTTTTAATCTTGAAGAAAAATTTCAAATTGGGAGGAAAAATCTCATGAAGTATTAGAGAATGTAACACCCAAATTTTTCATAGTAAATTATCTATTTAAATAAATTCAATAGCTTATATTTCAGGCAACACTAAATCATCTTACATTATACTCAAAACTAATTTTTCGTGAAACAACACATTATAAATATAATTATTTAAATTTCATATTTATAAAATTTTCTTTAAATATAATAATATAAATATTAATAAATAATTATTAAATGTTATTTATAATTTTTTCACAAAAATAAAACATATTTATAATTAAATTTATATGCATTGTAAAAATAGTTATAGGTTTATAAATACTGTTTTCATAATGGAATTACATTTTGTGGCCTTTTGTAAACAATTGAAAAATTATTGTTAGACGGTCATATAAAATGAGTTTTCTGTAATAGACATCATTTTTAAATTCCGAATTTCAAAATTATCTTATGGTGATTTTTGGTATTTTTCTAAAAACATTCAATTATTTACGAATAGTAAAAAAATAATACATGGTGGTTAAAACAAATTTTTCATTTAAATAATTATATTAATTTAAATTGATTTCAAAGTCAGAGTAGATATATAATACATATATAAATAAAATTTAGTCCATTGGAATCATTTGTAAAATTTAATTAGATATAAAATTTTATTATTGTTTTGATCGTCTCTTTTACCTACCTTCTAGTAATATCTGAAGGATTAACATTAAACATAATTTTACCACTTCTACGAATTGAATTTTAAAAAAAATCATAAATTTTCATAATAATTATGATAAATTTGGTCTAAAAAAATCTGAATAATATTTGCTGAATTGTGAATAATGCCTTTTAAATTTTATTTACCACGGTTAATGTTAAATTGGGTAATTAAATAGAAAAATAATATTATAATAATATAAAATTACCCTAAAATGTTTCATAATTTAATTGGATAAATATTTTACAAAAATAAAATATTGGTTGAAAATATAATCATTTTTTTCCACTCATGTATGATGAAGACATTTATTATTATTTATTTAAAAATAGAGTTAAATATGTCATATTCAAATTTTAAAAATTAAATAATTTTTAATATAAGGTTATACATAATGTAAATTTTACAATAAATCATATTTATAATGATATAATGTTTATCTTCATCATAATAATTTATTTATAATATTTATACATTAAAAAGTAAATTTAATTGTGACAAAATGATAGTGTATTAATTTATTTATTAAAGGAAGAATCAAATAAATGTTATTAATAAAATTAAAATAAATATAATATGAAATGTTTAATTCCATAAACTAATTTTATTATTTTTAATGATATGTTAGGGATAATTTAATGTGATTTGATTCTAATGAATAATGTTTTTAATATTGTTCAAAATGTCATGTTGTAAATTGTGGAATAATTAAAATTAAGGATATTTTAAAATAAATAATATTTTATTAATGGTATAAAATTCATAAAAATATATATCTCTATCAAAATAATTATAATAATAATAAATATTTCATTATTGATACAATTTGTCTTTGTTTGGATTTTTATAGTAACTACATTATCCATTTAGTTTCAAAATATAAGTAGTCATGGTAATAGATAAATTATATAACTAAGGGTTAAATCAAAATGATATGGTTAATTTTGTAACCTAAAATTAATTAAATTAATTTATTGAGATGTTTTAGATCTATAACCATCTTATCATCAAAATCACTCACTTATTATCTATTGGAAATCAAAAATAAATTTATAATAAATTAATAATTTTGGAGTTTACTAAAGTCTCAGACCCGTCACTTATAAAAAGAAACCTATCATTCACCTTTATTCACACCACTAAATCCCATTGGTTTGAAAAAAAAATACTTCACATTTAATATCCCAAAATACATCACGTTATCCTAGAGGACGTAATTTTGGATTAAACTCAACCTATAGAATCATTTTGTTCAAATAAAAAGTCAACACTCGAAGAAGAGGTAATTATATTACACACTATTTCAAATATATTTTATTATTCTACTTAATTTTCCCAAGTTGTTTACACACTAACACAATAAATCAAGAATCTAAAATATTCTCAAATGTTTTTATGATTGTGTTACAACAACATTCCTTCATTTACCCATCCTACAGAATCAATACCACCATGTGTGCATATGTACATCTTACAATCTTCATGACGTGGTGTAAACAATTTTTTCATCTATAAATTATTTAAATTGCTATAATGATGAATATACTGGATATAAATAATATATATTTCATGATATGTATTATTTATAGTTATCATAACATTCATTTACTTACCCCTTTTTTATTAATGAAATGATATCATCGTATGTGTGTACGTACGACTAACTGTCCCCATGACACGATGAGATTCATCTTCCACATTAACCATACAAGAATGATTATAAAATTATATATAATTAATAATTATGATATATATTACATAATAATTATATTTAAACACTATATATATATACATTCATGTTATTTACTTACTACCACTCAATACAATAATAAAATTGAAATAATGTTCATGCATATGTACAACATACCGTTTCCATGAATGGTGTATTCCATTCTATATGACATATATATACTGAATATATATGATATATAAATCATGATTAATGTTATATAATTAATAAAATTATGATATAAGAGATATAATGACAAATTAAAATTAAAATGGCCTACGATAAACAAAGAGGATACTACCCAAAACATTGCTTTAACATGGAATTTTTACTTATCAGGTAATTAAAATTCATAAATGAATATTATATGATATAATATAAATTATTATGATTTTGGTAGAAGTTATTAATCTATTTTAAAACTTTATACATGTGTTTCGGACATGTATGGAGAGTATGGTACATAATGTAATAGAAATCGGAACTCAATTTCCATTTATTGAGATAAACATATATTTCATAGGTAATGTTCTTCCATGAATATGTGTGGATGGACCATGATTTTTTTAAACAGAATTTAAAATTATATTTTTTGGATTTATATTTTTAACACATTATTAATTCATTGATTTATCTTCACTCTAATGATTTGAGCATTTTAAGGAAATTTCATTATGAGTTTTAATTTTCTTGAAATATAAGACATGTTCACCAAATATTTCTTATTTGGGTTATATTTACATCCACTAATATATTTCATATCATGATTAAATTATTATTCATTGTATTTAAAGATTCATTATAAGATATCAGTCTTATGATTTAAATGTTCCAAGTCGTGTGTCGCACTTTGAATGCTTAAGAAATTATTTCGTTATTTATTTCAATATTCTTGATATTATTTTATATAACTATTTATAAGGATATAAATTACTTATAAAATTAATATTTTTTAAATATTGATTTTAATTCAATTGTTTTACAGAATTAATATTTTATGGTTTTTATAGCGGTTAATTTCTCTATGTCATTATTATCCGAGCTTGTTTATTCGTAAGTATCTACTAGGACACATTTTATCACACATGTCCGTTTTTCTTAAAAATGCTTTTCAAAAATATTATAAAAGTTGATTTAATTAATTTTTACCCGTGTTTAAATTCCTATAAAACTTTTTTAAATGAATTTTTATTTCTTTTTCATAAAAGGTACACTATGAAATTTTTGACAAATTAAGGAAGTATTATTTTTATAGAGTTGTTATTTCAACCATCATGAAGCTTGGAAATTTTGAAGCATCGCTTAAAATATTACAATGTTATTTCTAAAAGATATGTTCTATTTTAAAATTGTGTGACTTTTTAATGATTCCATTTTAATGAAGCTATATTTCTCTCAATTAATTATAATGTTATTGGTATATTATTTTCATCAATGTCAACATCATTTATTGAATTTTATAATTAATTTAGGTATATTAATTATGATATAATCTTCAATATTTTATTCAATGGTTTATTATATGTTTGGTTGTGGATGTGGTATTTGGATACCATTCATAGTTTATAGTTAATATATTATCATTTTATATGATAGTTTTTATATAAATGTTTATATTGGTTATGTTTCTCTTTTTTCATATGAGTAATTCTTTTGACTTAGTATGTGACACGTTTGTAACCACATAATGAAAGCCCTATGTGTTGGGGATCAGTTAATTAATTATGCTCGAAGAATCAGTAGTTTTCCTGAGACAAAATAGTTTGGGTTTTGACTATCTTCTTACCTAATTATGTATGTTATTAGAATGTAACTATGACAGTATGGTTATGATGTCTGACATTATGCATTCTCTCATTATTAGATTAGTTATTTATATAATGTGTGATTACTCAACTACAATAATATGCATATGAATGTTTAAATGGTGTTATATAATTTGTTCATATCATATTATAATGAATATAATGTTTAAAATGATTGTGTTTTAGATTTATACCATTCCTTAATAGTTTATTCTTCTTTTTGAATTCTTCTATTGTATTTTTTACACTTACTGAGCATCTAAGATCAAACCTTTTTATGTATTAGTTTTCAAGGAATTCAAGAAATTTTTTATATTAATATGCAGGGTTATGCTAGGAGAATAATAGAATTATCAATGGGCTATATATTTTTGAGTTTTTTAATTGTAATGTAAATTTAATGTATGTAACCTATTTTCAAAGAATGAAAAATTAATCGATCCTTCAAGATTTGATTCATAGTAATAATGACAATGTATTAAAATAATGCACCAACTATTGGATTTTGGGGTCGTAGTGTTACATAATATCCTAAAAACAAATGAGTAACATTAATAGATATCATAATATATGGAAAATAATTTTGAAATATCATTTAAACATTTTCATACAGAAAACAAAATTTCTTATTTGAAAAATTCATTTTAATATATAAAAAAATTTGAAAATAATTTTCATAAATAATACCCTATAGGAATATAAGGAAGACATGGAATCATTTTGAAAAAAAATTTCTTTGAAAGCTTATAAAATAAGGTTCAAAATATTTAAAAAAATAATTAAAAAACATTAAAAACATAATAAAAATATTGAAAATGTTTTGAAAACCATTTCATTGAAAAAAATTTAAAACTTATAAATAAATAATTAAAATAATTTGAAAACAATTTCATTGAAAATAATTTGAGAACATATAAATAATGCATTAAAAAGTACTTAAAAACATTTATATAAAAATACTTAGAAAACATATAAATATGTCTTGAAAACATTTTGAAAACTATTTTCCTTGAGAACATATAAATAAAGCATGAAAAAATTTTGAAAACTGTTATCCATAAAAACTCATTTTAAAAATAATTTTTTTAAAAATTATTATTTTAAAAATGAAATGAAATATTCAAATAAATGACTACATGTAAGTCAAAACATGAAGTACATGTTATAAAAGACATTAATTTTGTGCGGTAAAAAGTTGAGAAAGATTACATGTTTGTAAAAAGACAAGAAGGATTCCTTGATGATATTACTAAATTTAAAAATGATAAAAATTAATTTTAATGATCACAAGATAATGATACAATAGTCCTGGAACCCTTATTAGAAATGATGTATTTTTTACTGAATATAGTTTAATATCAAGATTTCTAAAAAGCACATTCTTAACTATCTTTTGTTCCATGGATTAGAAATATGTTAACAATATAGTAATGTTGCATGAATAAATTTATTAGAATATAATTCATAAATTTTTTGATATATGGGATATAACATTTCCTCAAATGAAGCATAAACAAAAATAATCATAAAATGTGATGGGGTATTTTCAATAAACTCTTATACATTGGTAACTTGGGATCCTGTTCTCAATTTTAAAAAAAGAAATTATATGAAACTTATAATATTATGTAGTGATTTATATTCATTATATATCATGTAAATGTTTATTATACACAACTCAACCCTAATTTAGGCACATAACCAAAGATGAGTCCCAAGGATTTCCAATTGAGAAAAAACCATTTTATCAATTTGGTAACTTTTGAAACATAACCCCCATTAAATAAATGTAAAATAATGGACATTTAAATTACTATAATTCTAACTATAATAATAAATGACTACATACATGGGTATTATAAACACCACACAAAAGGAATGTGTTGTAAATAAAGCATGTATATCTAATAAATAAAAAGTGAGATGGAATCCCATTGCCTTGTGTATTGACTCTCATCATACTCATTAAAACCACAATTATAATAAAAATAAATATAAAATAAATCTTTAAAAAAATATTCTTATATCTAATACCGTATATGGTTTTATTATGACCTTATATTATTCACATGTTAACCATCTTATGTTATGATTTTAATTCAGATAATATTATCTTTGTTCTTCGAATGTTTTGTAATTTGATATATTGGTGGTCCTTAAACATAAATCACAATTAAAGAATGTAATAATTGATATAACGATCATGTATATACCTTATATTTTTATTATAACAATCTATAGAATATATCTGTACTAAATGGAATACACCATTCATGAAGATGGTTAGCCGTACATATGCATAAATATTATTTCCATTTTTATTATTGTATTGAAAGAATGAATGTAAATGAAGTATATTTGTATATGTATGAAATATAATTAATATATAATTATAATTTAATATATATCTAATAACTTCGCCAAATTAACCTTCAATACATTCCATGTAGTGTGTGCATGATTCACATCACTTTGAGCGGGTGGTATTCCACACTTCCTCAAATGAAATTATATTATTTAAACAATATTAAAATTAAAATGATATGTGTCTTAAAATGAATAAATAAGCTTAAATTAATAATAAATATAATATATAATATTTATAAACATAGGTACCAAAATAATTTCCATCATGATTGGTGGTAAGGAAAATTGAACAATTAGTGTTTTGTGAGGGGGAAATTCAGAGTACCCATAAATAGTATGTTCGTTACTCATTAGATTGTTGTGTATGTGAGTGTAGGTAAGAAACATAACATAAATACATCATAGTGTATTTAATATAATTTTTTTTATAAAATCATGGAAAAAATAATGTGGAGGTGTGGAGAAAGAAATTAAAATAAAGGATTTTGATTGAAGATGTTACCCATTAATCAGATAACTTCTTTTGGGTTGTGCCAAAATGATTTCATGGATAGATTTCATCCCATGGGTAGGAATCTATTAGAAAGTTAGGAATTTTGGTAAGTGAATTTAGTAGAACAATTATGATCTTACGAGATTTGATATGTGTAAATAATCGAGAGTGTTGGTCGCCACTAATAGGGAGGGAAAATGACTCACATAAATTTTTTGAAAACATGTTTGGTGTACAAATTTTCATACGTATAAAAGGCCAAAAAACCCAACATAAATAAAAAATTGATGCTTTATTCAAGATATATATCCATACAATGGGTTTTATACTGGTTTATTGTTCATTTTGGCCCATTACGGTTTATCACTAATTAAGATTAATTAGAATTTAATCACAGTGATTAATTTTAACAACTTTTACTAATATTTTTCGGAAAACATTAAGTTAATATTATTAGAATATAAATATTTTAATTATTTTAATGTTTTATTATGTTTCTTATAAATTAAATTCACAAAATCTAAAAAATTATTATTAATTATAATCTCGCAGATGGAACGAAATAGTGGGTATTTAAGCAAGAAATAAGTTCAAATTATTCTTATTATTTATGTTCAATTTTAAAGTAGAATTGATTATAATGACGTTAATTGTATTAATTTCTATATAATTTATATAATATTTCCTTAAAACCAAATTTAAATATTATTTAACATTAATAATTATATATAATAAAATGAAGTTTTCAATTGAAAATACATTATTTTTAACTATTCATCAATAAATGAAATTTCTCAAAAAAATACAAAAAAGCATCCTAATGTAATTTTGGTATTCTAAATTAAAGAATGATGTTTATTTTATCCCATTAAATTTCTATTTGTGTCCAAAATTATTTTTATTGTTTATTATAGTAGGACATGAAGTTTAGTTCATTGTATTTTTAAACATTTAAGGATTTCATCTCAAATTATATCTTTCATTCCCAATATGTATTATTTCTATAAAACCATTAAATAAAACTAAAAATAAGTTTTTAATATTAATATCAGTAAATTTAATAACTATGTTCTAATTATATCATTTAAAAAATATAATAAATGATGCTTGCATAAACTCAATGTTGCATGTAACGTATTCAAAGTCTATGTGGCAGATAACGCAAGACAGGTCAGTATTGAGTGTAGTTAACGACATTTAAATATTGTCTTTAGAGTAACCCAATTCAGTGTCCTATGAATGGAATGATTGACATAGTGTTTTAACATATATATATATATATATATTTCTATGTCCCATGATATAAAAAATATTAAAAAGATAAATTAATTTGAAAGAAAATAATTCAAAAAATCATGGGGTGTGACAATAATCATATATAATATATATATATATATATATATTAATAAAGATTGTATGATATTTTTTAATATATTATATATGTTTGTGTGTCTCTGTCTAAAAATATATATAGATAAATATATATATACTGACACATAAGAATATAAATATTTCTGATTATTATAAATAATATAATATAAATGTAAAAATATAAATATAAATATAAATATAATTATTTAATTATATAATTATATAATTTGAAATAAAATATACTATAAAAAAATTATAAATGATTAAAAGTATATATAAAATAAATTTATACAAATATATTTTTATTGGCGTATAAATCATATTTAAGAATATATAAATATGTATATATATTATATTTTTTATATGGTACACTTTATTTTGTTGAAAAATTACTGAAAAATGTTTCACTTATATGTGTGTTTTTACTGGAACTGATAAATATAAACTTTATCATCATTTTTTTCAAGTGTTTACCAAATTCATCATTTATAAGAATTTTTTTGGCATCGATATATGGTATGACTAAATATAATTAATTTTTTTGGAGTGTGAGGATGATCTTTGAAATCCTTGTCTTCTAAGATGGAGAAGGGAATTTCAGATGTCTTAAGTATATTACAGGATCGAGTATCCATCTTGAATTTTTAAGGGGGCTGGGCCATGTTGTGAATTAGAGAAGGTGCCTGAGAGTTTTATATTTTTTCCATTTCCCAACTTACCATGAATGTATATTAAACATTTATTTATCACTTCTACATAAAAAATGGCCTAATGAAATGGACCAATATAGATATGGTATGTATAAACACATGGTTGAGGAATACAATTAATGTAGTCTAGTCCATAGGACCTTATATGGTCCATTAATGTATGAGAGTCCTTGTTCTCCAACATTTTATAACTATGAAAATATTGAACCTCATGGAAAGTGGGAATCTCATTTATCATGGGTTGAACTTGTTGAAGATATGCATTTAATAGTGGAGGGATTTTCATTCAATGTTTCATTGCATTGGGACTTATCTAATTAACTAAATGATGTGTAATCTAATGATAGTATTATTATTTTAGAGTTAGATAAACAAGATCAAGAAGTTCTTAATTTCTGATAGGGTAAACATATTATTTCTTCAGATAATAGAAAAGAGAAAATCGAAGCTTAGGTTTCATCATCCCAAAAGTGAAAAAAATTATATCATTTTTCTATCTCAGGACAAGATGAATCAGTTTGTTCAATGAAGAGGATGGTTAGTGGAAATTCTAGTTGTAGTTCACTGCAGCTTTTGAATACACTGGCATGTGAATCTAGTCCATAAAAGGCTATGGTTTCTAGTACTATGAATAAAATATTGGATACTGAATCTTTTCATTCATAAACACATATGTCTATAACATTGAAAGAAATATTTTCATCTGAATCTAGTACTTCTGAGTCCCATATGTCTGGCACTATAAGTGAAATATTTTATTCAATGTAGGGTGGCCATCATTCTAAGATGAACCATCTGTCCATTAGGATGTATGGTCCCATTGATGTAACGACGACTACTCATGTACTCGGAAGTGTACCAGGGGATCAAAAAAAAATACAAACTGACCTCATATAAAGTATTTTTCTATGTCCAGTCCTAGAACAATAAAATAATTTCTAGATGTTAAATCTAGGGAACAACAGGTCATCCCAATAGGGGATCAAAGTAGTACCCCTGCTCAACTGCAGATTAGACCTGAATTATCAAGTGATGTTGTGCCAATTCAGATGTATAAATCATAAATTGGGAAGTTATTCTGAAATGTTATCATACATAATTATTTGGGCAGGCATCCTTCTAATAGTAGTTAATATGATGCAAAAAAGAAGATTTATATTTCTAGTGACAAAACCATAAAGGATGCTATTGTGGAAAAATATTCAGACAATGAAGATATATGTATGCAATCTACTACATGGAGAAGAGGACAACATCAATGGGGTATATGTGGAGGTAGGTATCATCACAATATGAGTTCATTCTCACAAATGGGATAAAAATTTCTTCTTCTATTTGTGATCATTTTTTGTTTTTTCTACCATCCTATTACATTTTATTAATTCCATAAAGAACTATTTTCCCCACTACTATTTTAAAAATTTTATAATTTGAGATAGATTTTTCATCACTAAATATCCAAAATTAAGAAATCATTTCAAACAATATTTTTAAACCATTACAACATTATATTATATTTTCTTCCAAATCCCCAAAAATATTCCTAATAATCAATTAATTAAATAAATATGGGGTTTTTATCACTCAAATTGAATGCAAAATTATAAAATTTTTGACTCATTAATATAGTACATGCTGGTCAAAAAAAGGATTTAATGAAGCCCATTAAATATGGTGGATGTTGTCCATATAATATCCCATTGTTTTACTAGGAACTATACATTGATGAGTGGAACATATATAATATATTATCAATATTTTCACTATAGTATACTCTTTAAACATTTCCATTGAGTATGCACCACTTTTAAAAGACGGTTCATCTGCTCACTTTACTTCTATTCATTGTTTCATTGTATCTTTGTTGGGAATTGTCATATTTCTTTGGGAAACTTTTAGTTCAAATTGGTTTTGGTGTTCATTTATTGTAATAGATGAGGATTGATCTACAATAGAATAATTTATTAGTGGTAGAGAAACATTTGTTGATGATTAGTCCCCCATTGGGGGGGGGACTTTTAATTCCATATATGAGAGTTCCATTATGATGGCCATGGTTTCCACTATCATATTTTTTTATTTGAAAATGATGCTATAAATCCAATTTTTTAGGTCTAAAGGATAATAATTCAATATAAATATCCTAAATTTGGTGTATTTTGAATGATATATTCTTTAAATCTCATATAATAGGCTACTTTGTAATGTATGATATGTTTTTATTCCATACTATATGACATGATTGATTATATGTCATATTCTATGCCTTATATCAGGTATATCATGACCATATTATATGATATGAAGCCAGTACTGTTGCATGCACTAATAAAGATATGGCCTTAAAAATAACAAAAAATGGGAATTTTTAGTACTAAAAAGGCTTTGATAATCCAGGCTCTATTAAAATATGGTCCCTTTTGTTAGTGGTAAAAAATTTGCTGATAAAGAACCCTTTTTAGCAGAAATAAATCACTGATAAGTTTCAAAAAATAAATTTTTAAAAACAATTCGCTCCCCTACAAATTTGGAGGAAGGACCAACCCCACAATTTATCAGTTCATGAACCCCCATTAATAGAACATGAATAGCCTCCCTCCCCCCAATTAACAATACTAGGACCCCCCTTTAATATTGCTATGCACTTTCTCATCCACCCACATGCACCCCTCCATTTGGTGAGTTTTTGAACATCAACCCCCTATAATCTTGTACATTTCCCACTCACCTATATTTTATTCATTATTTTAAGACATATCTGTATATTTATAAATATTTTGTTAACTTTTTTTATCTATGTACATACACATATATATATATATATATATTTATTTAAATATATATATATATATAGAATATGTTTTTTGTGTTTATAAATAAATACATACATATCTATTTATATGTGTGTTTTCATTAATAAATTTAATTATTCATATTTTTATATATTTTCATATATAATATTATAATATATATATACTTATATTATAATTTGTCGATTAATATATATATGTCTATCAATACACACACTGATATATTTTTATATATAAACATTATATAGAAATTAATTTTATATGTATATAAATATTCATTATTTTTTGTTAAATATAGTGTATATTATTATTTATTTATATATTTATTATATATTGATAAATATAATTTAATTGTAAATATATTTAATTAATTATTTATAAAAGTTAATTTTTTATGTGTAAATATATAAAAAAAGTATATATTTTTATATATTTGATTATAAATAACAGTACATTATGAAAATGATAAATTTCAAAACCCCATTATAAACATAAATGTGAGACCTAGGAATATATTTATACCCCATTCAAAATAGTCAAAAATACTACCATAAATTTCTTTGAAATTCCATTGAATGTTAAAATATTAGGGTACCCCAACAAAAAACTCTGTTTTGGATGTCTGCTAGGTCGTTTTAGTCTGGAACAATTTTATAGAGGTTTTTACTCTATTATAGGTGCATATACCTTGTCATTGTGTTTTATTTAATACTTGATAGATCTCAAATGGACACTCGGTTCAAAATTTATCATCGTTTGAATCTTGAGTTACATTTTATACATATTTTAGATATTTTATCGATTTTTGATTTTTATTATCTCAAATTGTTATTAAATGATTATTACTCAATAATAAATAAAATAAAATATTAACTCAAATTATTTTCATATTTATTTTATAGTGAATTTAATCTGAATATATTTTATATTATCTATAAGTCCATATTTATCCTTATCAAAATAATATTTTATAAATACATATTATATTTTTATAAATATGAATAAATTAAGATATAATTATATTATATTTATGGATTTTTTTTTGAAATATATCATTTATTAGTGCTAGTAAAAAAGAGCTGATAAAGACCCACATTTATAAGCACTACAAAAAATGGCTGATAATGTGGACCGTCTTACACCGCTAAAAAATTTCTAATAATGAGATACATTTATTAATGATAAAAAATCTTTACTATATGGTGGCCTTGTGAAAAATCGTTTCATTGGTCATGATGGAATTGAAATTAATATTTGGATATTCTAACATTACTTATCATAAATGAAGTGTCTCATAAGTTTCAACACATCAGAGGATTGTTATTTCCAAATTGTTATAAGGGATTTTGTAACATTTTTGTTTCATATTAAAATTGTTCCTGCATTTTAATTTAAAATATGTAGATTTGTGAATTTTGATATTCATTTTCTTTATTAATTACAATTAAATTTTTTAATATGCATTTTCCTTCACCACCCCATTGGAGCTGCACCATCCATATGTCCCTCCATACTCCTACTTCCTCTCCATTATAGATCATATGATCACATAAGGTATCATTTCTAGATACAAAAATTAAGACTTATTAGATAAAACAATTCTCTTTAGATAGATCAGAGAAAAAGAGATACCAAAAATTCCTTTTTTTTAAATCTCAGTTCTTTAGGATCTCAATAACATGGGTCCTGGGGAGCTTGTGTCTCTAATGGATGAAGCTCCTCCTACTTCTTGGAATTATCTAGAGTTTCAAAACATAGATCAATGAGGTGTTGGAAGACATTTTGTGATGGTAATCACTAAATTCTCATTCACCTTTGTTTATCCCTAAAACCGTTCCATTGGTGGAGATTTTCTCTCTAGAGTCATGGGATCAACTCATGACATTGACCTCATTATGAGAATACTACTTAAGAGATCATGTCACAGAGGATACCTTTGAAGATGATGATGATTATTTCCACAAAAGAGAATCCATCAAGCAATTTCCATACAAACTAGAAATGTCTTGTGAGAATTTTTTTCTAATATAGAGGAGCTTCATGAAATCCTCGACTCTACTGAATTTGATGAAGATGGATAACCACCATTCATGGAGTACCTACATTAAATCCTTGAAGAAACATGATGGTCTCCTAGATGTGGTTAATCAGTGGTTCTCCTAGTATGATCAACTTTGGATGCTACCCCTTAGCGTGATATTAATTTCTGCATGAATTCAGATCATAAGGGGTTGCTAGTTTCAGATTCTGGCAAGCAGTGTCAACACCTTGGGAACCATTGATAGTTGTAGTATTTACACAGATACTACATACTTGGAAAATGATTATGATCTTAAAGATTTCATACATAAAATAACTTGACTAACATGATTTCAGTAGCTCTCATCAGCTTATACATTGAAAGAGGTGACACTAAGACCTGGTAATGAGGTTTCAATCCAATTTATATTTTATTCCCTTGGCCTATTCTTTGTGAGCCTTGCATCTGTTTCTTGTTTACATCATTTCATGTATATTGGTTGTTCTATTGTTGTTCATGTACCACTACATTCCTTACCTCATTATGTTGGTTTATTTTCAATAGTGAAACCCCTGTTGATCGGGGGACGTGCATTTAGGCAGAGTGGGAAGAAGAACGTTACATTTGAGTGTCCATTTTACTACTTAATGAATATATTTTTTACATGGTAAATACATAACATCTTATTTTATAATTTAATATATGGTGGTTTTTATATTATTTGACTGTGAAGCTTCCTGAGCAGTTGGATTTTCATTTTCATGATGCTATTACTTTTCTAGCAAGATGGAATTGTTCATTAGATGTCGTGCTAGTATTTATATATATTATCCACTACCAAGTGCATCATTGATATCCACTATAAATATTTTATTTATTTCTTTATAATTTGAATTGTATATGAATTAATTTATGTTTAATGAATTTTTGGTTATAAAACCATAATAATAAAAATTTCATTCAAGTTTTCTAAATTTAAATCTTCAAATCCAATTTATACCCAATTTATCTTAGCTATTTGAATGGGGAATAACTTAAATATAACAGCCCCCCAACATAGTGGTATTAGTGCATAAATGAGTTTATGTTTTTCATCATTAAAAATTTGAAATCGTTTGTTATTTTCTTTAATTTATTTTGTTAGTGGATTTTACTCTGTAGTACGATTCGATGTTTTTTTTTATAATTGGTCGTTTTTTGAATAAATTTTACAATTTCTTTATTTATTGTTTTTTCCTTGTTGTATTCCTATTTTGTATTCCCTATTGGATACCTTTGGAAGATATGGAGTTTTCTAGTTTGTGTCTCAGGTTATCTGGTAGAAGGGGTTCATGTGAGGCTTGCCTAGGTGATAATGTATCTATTAGCAATGTGGTGTGTGGCATGGTCAATAGTATTTTTTGTTCTGGTAGTTCTTCCATTAGCATGAGGGGATTCAGGTGGTAATTAGCTCATGTTTTGTCATCTAATTTGTGCTCTATATAGGGTTTTTGTCTCTTGGTATTAACCAGTTATGAGTGGTGATTCGACTTGAGCATTGTGAAGAGTGGAAGTTTCATGTTAATGGGTTCGGTAATGATCAAGCTTCTCATATTTCCTTGTATTTAGGTATTGTCTTCCTTTTATATGGAGTGATTTTTAAACCATAAATAGTTCAGGTGGAGGTCATTTATTTACTATTATTTATTTTTGGTAGTTCATTTAATTAATACAATTTTCATCACTAACCTTGTTTACTGTTTGATTATTTGTGTTTTTTCTATGTTTTATTTTCACTATGGTTTTGGGAGATGTGTATTGTTGGGTTCAACCATGGGTTGCCGGTACAAGTGATTAGACTAAGACATCCTTGATGGAATGGTATCAGGTTGACTCTGGTATGTGAAGGTATGTTATCTATTTATCTCTAGTGTTGATTATTTCATTTCATGTTTAGTAGCATTAGAATGTAATTAATTTGGGTGGCATGTGTCACATTGATGCTTGATTGGTGAAATTTTGGTTCATACCCTACAAGTTCATTTTAATTAAGGATGTGATTACTAAATTAATTATTGTAGTTTGTGAACAATAATATTTTGGTTAAATTTTAATTTCTATGGGTGAGTTCGGTGACATTGTTATTGCATATTGAAACTATTCCTGCATTTTAATTTCCAATGAAAATATTTTTGAATTCTGATATTCATTTTCATTATTAATTAAAATTATATTTTCTTAATATGACTTAATTGTATGAATATGTTACGTATATTAAAAAGGGAACTTTCCATTGCATCTCTACCGTCAATATGCCCCTCCCAACTCTGTTTAATTTTACGAAGATAGATCATCTTCATTCATGGCCTGCCTACATTATAGCCTAGCAGCATATTGATGGTCACCTTGAAGAGGATGCAGTGGTAGTTCTCCTTTTGTTATTGAAAATGGAATCCACCCCTTGGTGTAATCTTGATCCGAAATTGAATCCATATCATGAGGGGTTTCATGTTCCTTATCCTGGAATGTTGGGTCCCTATATAATGTTAATATCATGTAATAATTGTATTAATTCACTGTTGTTGATTTCTAGTCTTAGTTAATACTACATGTGAGATCCACCATATTAGATAACATGAATTTAATCTCATGTAGGCCCATGCCACATGGGATTCAATATATTTGTCTGACCATATTGCAATCCATTTTTCCAAGGTTGGTTTTCACCCACTAATTACTCCTTACATGAGCGTATTTTAATAGAATGTGAGATTGAGTGGATGGATCTTATTAAGGCCTTGGTGCTGGAGTTAATATCTTGTAGGATTTTGGAAAGTGTAATATTAATCAATGGATAATCAATGTCAAAAGTCCTTGGTTCCTGTATAGCAATAAACAAGAAACCCCACGTATAATCTCACATAGGATGAAAAAATACAAACTGATTCCATAAATTACATTTATAAATTAAATTATATTAGTTATAATGTTTTTCAAAAAAATATATAGAAATGGTATTTTATGATTTTGTTAATTTATAATAATATATATAAATATATTAATTAGAAAATATAAATATCTAAATAGTACAAGTTTGTTACCAATTAATAATTGTATGTGAAACATTAATTAAATAAATAATGTAAATATTAAATAATAATATAATTTGTTTCCATATTAAATAGTATTTCTTATGACTTAGAAATAATATTTTTATATAAATATCACAAGTGTGTTTTATAAAAGGCTTATAAATTATTAAATTAGAACAAAAAGAGTTTGTATCTAATATTATGAATTCATTATAATATCAAATTTGAATTGATCAAATTAAAGCGTCATATTTAATAAATTATATCAACTACATCTTAATGATTTTTTGTGATTTATTTAATTGAGGTTTGAATAATTATAAATATATGATATTTAGATTATAAAAAATGTTTACATAAAAAATTAAGATTATTAAATTTATATATTTCAGTAAAAATCACATATTTAAATTAGATTTTATTTGTGGATGAATATGAAAAAATTTTGTTTGGGTTAAATATAAAAATTTTATATATACATAAATAATGGAATTTTCTAAATGAATTAGATAAATAATAATTTTTATAATTTTATGTTTTATTTTTTATTTGTTTATAAACAATTTGTGTCTTGATTAAATAATCAATTACAGATTTTTATTTGTTCCTTATTTTATTGATAAATATAAAATGTTTATTTGAATTGGAGAGTAAGGAAGAAGTTCCACTTTAATGTCTTCAACAAGGAGATCCAATCATGAACCCTAGTTTTACCTTTATGGATGTTTTTTCTTAGAGATCCTTCATGTACACCATGAATGAAGTCTTAAATATAATTACTCCATTTGATTTTTGGAATAGGGAGAAACCATCAACTTCTTTTTCAAATATGGATGTTGATCTTCTATCATTAAATATGTTGTTCTTAATTAATGGATTTATTTATACCTTAAAATTGTTTATCTATTTTATTAGGTGTTCACATAAAACTATCACTGTTTCTTCATTTGATTAAGGGATTCTTGAATCTCGAAATTTAATGGTTTCATTTTTAACTTCAGAATGAATTATTATATATGTTGGTCTCATGGTACATAGTCATTTATAGGATGTTTTATGGAGATTATAAAATGGTCTCAAGCTTTTAGAATGATGCTGAACCTATTATTTTTTAATTTGGGTTGGTTTTCAAGGTTTACCTTGTCATATCTTCAAGTTGTATGAAATATCTATTAATGATTATCTTTTATCCAAGCCTATTAGTCATGATTCATCTACCTCTATGATCTTGAGACCATTTTTCATAAGGATCTCCACTGAGGTGGATATCGACAAAACTTTACCCATGGTCATCTGGATCAAGAATAGGGAAAACCGATTTCAGAAAATGATAACTTAGGAAAATATTCTTGATTATTTTATTTACAATTAGAATTTATGTCACACACCTATATCACGTGGTAAGGTAATCCAAGAAAAACCATCTACATGAACATTAGTTAGGTAGAATGAAATCTGGGTTCAAAAAGAGATGTCTCATATTCCTATTATTGGGGAGGATCAATTTAAGCATAAGAAATCATATTGGATTGCGTCTAATTATGTTATAATTATATATTATGATTTTGTTTAATAAAATAATCATGTGTTTTCACCTGATTTGGGGGATGATATGGATTTGTGAATAACGATAATGATTCTAAACCCACCACTATGGAGATACTAAAGAGGTTTGATCACAGTAATGTCTGAAAGGATTACCACCCCACAAAGAAGGAGGCTCAGAAGAGTCACAATGATTCTGGTGAATCCCATCATGACCCACTTTAACAACCATGTCAACACAAAATTTTATTTTTACACTCGTGTGATAGAAAAAAGTATTAAACCAATGGTTGATGTAACACCTCAAATTTCCACAGTACGTTTCCCTTTGAATAATGCTATAGCCTGCGTTCTATGCAACTTCGAGATTCTAACACACCAAAACCAATAAAACTATCCATTATGAATAGAAATACCCACTTTTTGAAATTTTATAAATTTTATCTTTCAAAATTTACTCCAGTTTTTGATTCGGAATATCGAAATTATCTTAGGGTGAATTTATGTTATTTTTCTGAAAACATTCAATTTTTGATGAATAGTGAAAACAATGAATTATAGTTTAAAACCGAATTTTTATTTAAATAATTATTTATTTTATTTAAATTTATTTTTGGTGAAAATAGATTCATAATACCTTTATAAGTTTAATGTAATTCATTAGAGTCAGTTTATAATAATTTTAGATGTATAAAAATTTTAATGAACTTTTTACCGTCTTTTACCCACCTCCTAGGAGCATTTTCAAATTTATATAAAACATAATTTTACTACTTATGTGAGTTGAATTTCAAAAATCTGAGAAACACTTTTGATATCAGTAAGTAAAATGTGGTTCAATAAGATGAAAATATTTTTTGGTGAATAGTAACTTTTTACTTTTATTTACTACGATTAAAAGTAAATAGGGTAATTATGGGTAAAAACGATATTATTATTACTGTAACACATGTGTTAATTCTATTGGATAAGTGTAATTAGACCGAAAAAAACCTTAGGCATAAAATGTGAACCTCTTTTTTCCACATGGATTAGATTAGGACATTTATTATTATTTAATTCAAAGAAGAAATAAAAGAGTTAAAATCAATGTTTGATAAGTAAAACATTTTTAATATAGGGTTACACATAATAAAAATTAAAGTATAAATATTAATTATAATGATAATAATATTTCCTACATAATGGTATTTTATTTCTATTTTTTAGACATTAAATAATTTAATTTATTTATGACATAATGATGATGCAATAATTACCTAATTAATGAAATATTGAAATAAGTTATATTATAAGTATCCATATAAATGTAATTTGAGAGTTTTTATGAATTAAAATAATTTTCTATGTTAATATGACATATTATGGTTGGTTAGATGAATTTTTTTCGAAGTAATAATGCTGTTATAAATTAAGAAAAAACAAAATACCAAATAGTGTCAAAATTGACATAAAAGAGATTGTAAAACAAATATTATATAATTAATTTTTATTTTATTCTTAATAATCTAATGATCATAAAAAATACTAATATAATGATTTTTGTATCATTAATGAACCACTTGGGGTTCTTTTGAAAGTATATTGAATGTTTATTATCTATAAAATATAAAAATACAAAGAGACATGTTAAATGTCAACCTATTTAACTATTAGTTAAATCTAAACGATAAAGTAAATATAGTGACCCAAACAATAAGAAAACCTATTTGTTGGGAGGTTATCAGCCCATCCATATCTTAGTCTTTAAATAATCTATTTTGGAGCCATTAGAGAAATTTTTTTTTATTATGAAATAATATTTCTAGCTTTTCCTATGATACCCCTCACACCTCTTATAAAAGGTAACTCCCCCATCTCTCTAATTCACAACATCAAAGACATTTGAAACAGACAAACCCTGCCGAAATACCCTCTCAACTATCTTACCTTCATCCTAAAGGCATTACTTTAGTCAGATAGCCAACCAAAGGATCCCTTTTGATCAAATCAAAAGGAAGAACCCAAAGAAGAGGTAAATATTTCATCACATATTTCAAGTTCCTTTCATATTCCACTTCCTTTTTCATTGTTGTTTCCATTATAAAATAATAACTTCAGTATCTTCTATATACATTGATGATTTTATACATATGGTACAACAATATTAATTATTCTATCTGTCCTTTGAATGACATGTCACCATACGTGCGTACGTACGACTTACCGTCTCCACGTCGTTGTGTAATTGTTATTCAATACATTATTATTTGGATGGGTATAATAATGATGTGTAATTGATTATAAAATAATAAATATAACATGATAATGATTTTTTATTTATTAAATAACATCCAATTATATATTATTTTAATATCAAAAGAATGATATTGTCGCTCGTGCGTACGTACAGATTATTATCTCCACGAACGCGATGAGATTCATTCCCCATCATATCCATTCATGAATAATTTTCATATAAGGAATAAAAATAATTTTTAAAGACATGATATCTTTCTGTATATGAATAGGATACATCCCATCCATAAAACATATGAATCACATAGCAAATAATATAATGGAAAACTAATCTGTTAACACCCGAAACGACAATAATACTACAATATTATTGTCAATGCAATGTTAAAAGATCATATATGATATAATTTTAATGTATATAATTCTTTTATAATTTAATAAAAATTATTTCACCATTATATAGGAGGTTAACCTACCCTAGACCAAGTAAAAGTACAAGGTAAGGGTTAATTCTACAATCTCTTCATTATTCGAGGTTGTTTATACGTAATTATCTACTGGGACCTCTTTATCATTCACATCCATGATTCTTTAAAATGTAATTCAAAACATTCTTACTATTTTATAGAATATTGGTTGAAGTCATGTATACCATTGTTTGAATTTTTTTATATGTTTATAAAGGAATCATTATGTCATTTTCCAAACAAATTAATTTATGACCTTTTTGACAAATTTAATGTAAGACTGTTTTTTTAACATATACGGTGGGTGTGGCTATTTTATGCCATTATAACATCGCCGAAGAATCCCTTAGAATATTATAAAAATATTTTCAAAATAAATGTTTTTTTATAATTATATGACTTTTAAATGATTTCAAAATAGAAAGAGATATTTCATGAAAATGTTTTGATTTCATCTATGTCAACATACTTTGATGGATTATAAGCTTATTTGAATTTGATTTATTATGATACAAACCTACCATATTTTGTTAAAGTTTTTGTGATATTTTTTACCGTGGATGTGCAATTTTTATACCATTCATGGTTTATGGATAATGTACTGAAAATGTTTATGCATGTTTTAATACAAATGATTATGTTATGTTTAAACCTTTTCATATGAGGAATTCATTAGACTTAGTATGTGAATGGTGGAGCCCACTATAGCTACTCGATGCATCGATAGGTCTCTTTAGACGAAATAATGTCTTGGCATATGGAATTGACAATATCTTATATGTAGTCTTGGAATAAGGCCTTGACTATGTGGTTATGAAAGTCTGCCATTATGAATTCCATCATTATGAAAGTGGATATTGATATTTCATGTGATTATTCGACTAGGAAAATATTCATGTGAGTAAGTAAATGGAATTATTTTGATTTATATTTTCCATATTATGATGAAGTTTATGATGAAATTTATTTTGTTTTAGTTTTATACATTTACTTAAATGTTTATGTTTATTTATGAATGTTTCTATTGTATTGTTATCCTTAATGAGAATCTGAGATCACCCCTTTCTGTGTTTTATTTTTCCCAGGATGCGAAGACGTATATTATGGATGACCTATAGGGATAGTCTATGGGATCTCAGGGTTTTCAATGGAATCATTTTTGTTGTATTTTTCTATTTTACGATTTAATGTGACCCTCATGAATGTATCAAGTACTTCAAGGCTTCTAAAATAATCGGTCTTTCGAGACATTATCTTTTGTGATCATTCCAATGATACATAATAATGCACCGAATCAGGGCTTCTGGGGTCGAGGTGTTACAGTTGTTATCAGAGGAAGTTTAGTAAAAACCTTGGAAACTTGATTTAGGTAAACTTTGATTAGATCACATAGCCCTAATATTGACTTTGAGAATTATTATAAAATAAATTCAAAGAATATTCTTATTGTAGACATTTTTTGAGTCTTCAATGAAATACATCCCTATCTTGATACGAGAAGGTAGAGGCAACTCTGGTACAGATTTACCTAGGGTTAAAACCCGAAAACACCGCTTTAATCTAGACTCGAACGGGAACTGGTGCCGACAACAAGCCTTACTGCACTCTTGGTTACGACACTCCAGGGGGATATGATTAGGATAATTATCATTTTCATTACAAAAAATTATAAAGGTTTTATGAGTATATATGTAACATACCAAGTAAGTAATGAATAATTGATTTTCTTATATATGTCTATTTATGAATTAGATAGTGTTTTAGAGGCTTAAAATGAGAATACATCCAATCTTAAGAATTGAATACACTAATATTTTCAAAATATTGTTTTACTACCTTTTAATGGAAAACCATTTTTAAATCAAAAATTTGACAATTTTATAAGATATATTTGTCCAAATAACCTTATTATTTATTATTGGTACATTGAAATTTAATTTGGATTAATTTTTGGTATTTTTCTGACAATGTTCATTTTTTAATGAATAGTGAAAAATACTCCATTTTACATCAAAAATTCTTTTTCATCTAATATAATTATATGGTTATATTATCATTATAATTGGTTTTAAAGTTTAATTATAATATATTTTTACCATTTAATTAAATGGTGGTCATTATAATTAATTTCACATTGGAATTGGTCATAAACAAGTGCCAATCTTTTCATAGATATTATTTAAAAAAAACCCGCTATTTGTTTTGATAGCGAGAATTATTTTTAAATTAGTTATTTCAATTTCTGTGTTTAGAATTTGATAAAATGGATTCCATAATTGGAATCAGGAGTTCCAAATTATGTAATTAAGACTCTTTTGTTTTTGGACATTATGAATAGTAACGACACTAATTATCTTTAATTATCTTGATTAATTAGTAATCGGGTAGTTAAGGATAATAAAATAATATCATAATAATAACAAATGACCCCAACATGTGTCTTGATGATACTGGTTGTATCATGTCTGACCTTGGGATGCCTTGTTCCAAACTTAGGGACCCCATGGAATCACTTTTGGGTGAAAGTGACACTTTATCTTTTTATTTTTAAAGAAAGGGGAATATCACTAAAGAATGTATCACTCGAGTAAAACATTTTTAGTTTTGTCTGTGTTAATTATATCTTAGACTATAAATAATAATTGGAAATCTAAAACTATTTACTACATAATAGTATTTTTATTTATAATTTTTAGACAATAAATAAATTAATTTATTGATGACATTATGTTGATGCCGCAATTATCTCATTATTGAACGATTTAAATAAAATGAAAAGATGTTGTAAAATCAAAGCCTTACACTTGTCAAAAACCTATTGGATGAGTATATTTAGAAAACTTATCACCTAGTCTTTTAAATATATCAATGTGGGTCCTTTTCAATCTGAAACACATTTTAAAATAAAGTAACATTTCTTGGCTTTCCAAGAGTGCCCCTCCTCCCTCTTATCAAAGGCCCCCACCTCTACCACCTTAACCACACATCTCAAGCCTTTGTATCGGCCACACTCTACTCATTTTATCTCTCCACATCCCTCTCCTCATCCTAGAATCCTTACCTTACGCAGTATTCTCTTCAAAAAACCCTTTTGGTTCAAGCCAAAGGGAGTTACCCAATTTAAAGGTAATGTCTTCACTTGTGTGATTTTGTTTTATTTTGCTTTTCCACCCCCCTAAAATCTTATTACTACATTATTTTGTAACAAAAACCGTAACTTAAATATATTAGGATGTTTTTATAAGAATTATTCGAGCTACACTTACACACACCTACATCTAATGGTTAAAGAACATACTGTTTCTGTGGATGACGAATTTCTGCCTCACGAAATGATGATTGTTCAATATTCTTTTAACACCATCAAAGGTGGCCATTAAGATGTCACTATATTTATAAATGATATATAATATATTTATGTTTTACTTAATCTTATGTATTTTTCGTTTATGTCATACCTTTATGGTTTCCATTATGGGTAAACGTGATATCTTCATTTTAGGATGTGCGGACTACCGCCCCCTCAAAGTGATTGGATTCGTTAATGCCATATGCGAGATGTAAAAAAGATGAAATTATTGATATTATATATGATATTATACTGGAATTATAATATACCTTTATATCATTTTGATTCCATTCCATAAAATATAAAATTGAAATGAAAGTAGTGTTAATGCGTACATACGGCTTATCGTCTCCATGAACGATGCATTTTATTTCTTACCTCTAAATGTTATGTAATATATTAAATTCATATATATAATAGATATATATGATATATATGATAGCTACATGATGAATATAATTCTATGAATAATGGATATTTTACCACATGAACAACTTGTAATTATAAGGAGCTTAACTTTTGACTCAAGTACCAATGACGGACAAAACGACCGTTATTAACTTAAATAATTACATAGTGTTCATAACATTTTAATAAGTGATATAAAAGGAAAAATGAACTTGAAAAAGGTTCTTAAGAAAGTATAAATTAACTCATGTTTTTTATTCAGGTGATTAAAGAATGATCGAGTCAAGTCGGACCTGGGTAAGGGACTTCGTCTCAATCTTGTTTCATTGAGGCATATTTTGTTTTATACACAACCTCCTTTTATACGGTGTATAAAACCTTTGACTACGTTTATTAAAAAATAATATTTTTTATACTAAGCGTTTTACTAAATGACAAAAGGGAATGTTTTTGTCGTACGTATGCGGCGACAACGACTTCTCGGCCACCATGGCCATTATTTGAGTTTCAGCTTCCTCTAAAAGCCATAACTTTTTTTAAAATGAAAAATAACTACCATGTTTTACTTTTCTTTTATTTTGGTATTGAAAATGGTTTTCATAATGTTTTTATTATATCAATGTGTTGTATTGATATCTTGTGATTGAAATGTGGAAATGTAATGTTTCCATTGTGCATGTTTTATGTGATACGATTATGTTATGGTTCTTGGGCATTGTTGTGAAGACGAGTGGTTCCGTGATAAACTAAGGGCGGGTGATCCCGATATAGCTCTCCAATGCATTGTGTAACGCGAATGGGTAAAATTATAAGGTTTCTCCAAAGATATTTAGGGAATATACTGTGATGGGTATTCCAATCGTAACCATGAGGGTTACTCCCGGTGTAAGAATGTTATGAAAGCCTCAAGTTACCTTTATGACTTATGATTTCTAGGATTTATTCATGATTTGATGAGGTATGTTAAAGTGCTTATGTTTTATGGGTAAAGTATGATTTCATTGATTCTTATGTATACATGGACTAATGTTTTCATTCCGTATTTTTATATACCATACTGAGCTTTTTATGCTCATCCCATGTTTTTGAAATGTTTTTCACATGTCAAGGGAAAGGTACATGACGTGATGATATTGTCAAGGAAGTGTCATGAAAGAATCCATGTTTCATTTTAAATATGTTTCCTTTGATTTGATAGGTTAATATTGTCTTTAATTTAACCACCTTGTTTAAATGTGGAATATAATGCAAGATTTGTGATCTAATTCTCTAAAACTCTAAACCTGAAAAGACCCTCAATGTGTAATCTTGTAATAACTCAAGATTAATTAAGGTTTAAGGATGGGGCTTATAGTTGGTATCAAAGGTTGGTTTAGATACCTTTAGGAGTTAGAATTCTATTAAATTATTATCCAAAATTATTTTTTTTATGGTAAAATTGAAATGATATAGCATTTGAAGATTACCATGTTGCTTCATCTAAGACATGTTTGTTTAGAATGGTTTTCGGAAGAGGGAACAGGGAATCAGTGCTAGGAAGGAATACAAAAGGAAATGGCCTTCTGAATCAGCATCCTAAGATTTTCGGAAATGGAACTGAACAGTTTTTTGCAGTAATGGAACAGTTGACTCAAGCGATAAATGGTGGTGGTATCCATGCACGAGACCAACCAGATTAACTGGAGAGGAACATGTTAGTGGTGGAACATTTAATAAGGCGACATCCCACATCATTCAGAGGGTCATCTGACCCTGGGCTAGCTAAATGGTGGATTAAAGCACTGGAGAATATTTTTGATGTCATGGGGTGTTCAGAAAATCAAAAGGTTAGTCTTGTTATTTACCTTATAGAGGGTGAAGTAGATCAGTGGTTATCGATGGTAAAAAATATGAGGGACACTAATGATATTGATGCTCTCAACTAGGATGAATTCAAAGGTATGTTTGTTGAGAAATATTTTCCAAAGGCTTTATTACTTAGGATGGAAAAACAATTCTTGGAATTGAGGCAAGAGGACGACTCAGTGGCTGCTTATGAAGAAAGATTCACTCAATTGGCAAGGTATGCCCCAAATTTTATCTGAGACCTTGATAGTAAAATAAATCATTTTTACTAAGGATTAAATCCAAAATATTGAAAGGAATTAGCTTCTCATGAGTTCAAAAGTTATGAAAAGCTTGTTCGATATGATGATAAGGTGGAAATGGAGTTTGCTGATGATCAAGTGTTCTATAACAACCAACAGAAGAAGAGACCGAGGTGGCAGGAGAAACGGAAGAATTATTCAAAAAGGTCTGATGGTAAGAAAACTATGTTTCAAGTTTGTGATAAATGTGGTAAAAAGCATGTTGGGGAATGCCTTTTGAATATTGGAAAGTGATACTGATGTGTTAAGATGGGACATAAGGCTCGTTATTGCACTGAAAAATATTAGGGTGATCATAAGAACAAATTTGATTTATAGTTAGTGTAATTTTTCAAGTGCAATGAGATGGGTCACTATGAAAACAAGTATCCGAAAAAGAGATCAAGTGATGGGAAGCAGTCAGACTACAAGCAGAAAGGTGTGGTGAAATCCTTTGTGACTACTTTAGCAGATGTTGGGCCATCAAATGAAGTGGTATTAGGTACTTTGTTTTTTTAGATTATTCCAGTTTGTTGTTTGATTCAGGGTCTACACATCCCTTCATCTATGAAAACATTTCTAGTAAAGTGGGAATACCATCTCAAGAAATGACTCCTGAACTTGTGGTAAAAACACCTGGGGGAAATGTTGAGGCAAAAATAATTTATAAGAATTTCCCTATCCTTATCTGTGGAAAGAACCTACTTGAAAACCTTATTGTTTTACCTCTAGTAGGGTTTGATGTTATCTTGGGTATGGATTGGCTCTCTGTTTACCAAGGTAAAATTTATTGTAGAGATAAAAAATTTTCTTTTCAGAAATACTTTCAGTTTGTGTACAAGAATGAACCCTTATTGTTGATAACATATCAATAGGCTAAGAAACTTGTAAAAGTTGGAAATGAATGTTACCTTGCACATATTTTTGAAAACAAAGGAACTGTTCAAATTAATGATGTGCCAGTGGTAAATGAGTATCCTAATGTTTTTCTTGATGAGTTTCCTAGAATAATACCAGATCGAGAAGTTGAATTTACTGTTGACTTAGTTCCTGATGCTAAGATAATTTCAAAACCCCCTTATCGAATGGCTCAAATTGAACTTTTACAGTTGAAGGAGGAATTGCATGATTTATTTGAGAAAGGATTCATTCGACCTAGCACATCACCATGGGGTGCTCCTGTCTTATTTGTTAAAAATAAAGATGGTTCTATGATACTTTTCATTGATTATAGAGCCTTGAATAACATCACTATTAAGAACAAATATCCTTTGCCTCATATCGATGATTTTTTTGATCAGCTCCAGGGAGCTTAGTTTTTTTTCAATGATTGACCTGAGATCGGGGTACCATCCGTTGAAGGTAAAGGAAGAAGATGTTCCAAAGACTGCATTTCATACAAGATATGGCCATTATGAATATGTATTAATGACTTTTGAGTTGACCAATGCACCTACTGTATTCATGGACCTTATGAATATAATTTTCCATGAGTTCTTGGATAAGTTTGTGGTTGTTTTCATTGATGATATTTTGGTGTTTTCTAAAAGTAAAGAGGAGCACGAAAGACATTTAAGGGTTAGTTTTAAAACCTTAAAAGAAAAGATATTGAATGGGAAATTCAGCAAGTGTGAGTTTTGATTGCAAAAAATTTCTTTCCTTGGTCACATTGTTTCTAAAGATGGAATAACTGTTGATCCTGCAAAAACAAAGGTTGTTGAAGAATGGCCAAGACCCACAAATGTGACTGAGATTCATAGCTTTCTTGGTTTGGCAGGCTATTACCGAAGGTTTGTTAGAAATTTTTCCCAGTTATCTAGTCCAATGACAAAGCTAACTCAGAAAGGTGTTAAGTTTATCTGGACAAAATAATGTGATGATTGTTTTCAGGAACTGAAAATAAGATTAGTGAATGTTCTAGTTTAGGAACTACCTTCCAGGAATGGTGAGTTTGTTATATACAGTGATGCTTCGTTGAAGGGACTTGTTTGCGTCCTAATGCAGAATGATCATGTAATTGCTTATGCTTCACATCAGTTGAAAACTCATGAGGTAAATTACCCTATACAAGATTTGGAATTAGCTTTTATTGTTTTCGCTTTAAAAATTTGGAGGAATCATTTGTATTGAGTAAAGTGTGAAATATATACCGATCACAAAATTTTAATGTATATATCCACTCAGAACGAATTGAACATGAGACAGAGGAGATGGATAGAATTAATCTAGGATTATCATTGTACAATTCATTACCATCCGAGAAATTCAAATAAAGTGGCTGATGGTTTGAGTCGAAAAAGTAATGCTTCATTAACAATGTTGCGTTTGGAACATGATCCTTTGGTTAAGGATTTGATGAACTTTGGCATTGAAGTAGATGGTGCAGGATGTTCTTCTGTTTTGTTTTAGGTATCAGTGAAATATTCTCAATCAGACAAAATTATGCAAGCACAGAATCAAGACAGTGAGTTGAAGAAAAAGGTAGAGCTGGTTCAGAAGGGTAAGTTGCTGGAATTCAACATTGATAATGATTGTGTTTTGAGATTTTGGAATAGATTGTGTGTGACTTGTGATTCACAGTTGAAGAGAGAATTGTTTGGCAGTACTAAGATGTATAGAGATCTTTGGGAGTATTACTGGTGGGATGGAATGAAAAGAGATATTTCTGATTTTACTATGAAGTGTTCTACTTGTCAACAGGTTAAAGTAGAATGGTAGTTTCCAAAAGGGATGCTTTAGCCTTTACCAGTGCCAGAGTGGAAATGGGATAATATATCAATGGACATCATTGTGGGATTGTCGAAGACACCTCGAGTTAATAATGCAATCTGGGTTATTGTTGATCGCTTGACTTAATCTGCTCATTTCCTTGCTATACGAGATACTTTTTTACCTAGATCAACTTTTCTGTTTGTATCTTAAGGAGATAGTCAGGTTACATGGAGTTCCCATCTCCATTGTATCTGATCGTGATCTATGGTTCACTTATAACTTTTGGAAAGGCCTTTAGAAGTCATTGGGTACTGAATTAAATTTTAGTACAGCTTTTCATTCTCAATCAGATGGGCAGTCAGAACGAACAATTCAGACTTTGGAGGATATGCTACGTGCTTGTTTGATGGATTATCAGGGAAGTTGGGTCCCACATCTTTCTTTGGTTGAGTTTTCTTATAATAACAGTTTTCATTCCAGTATACATATGGCACCATTTGAGGCATTATATGGGAAGCGGTGTCGAACTACAACTTTTCTAGCTGAAGTAGGTGAAAGGAAGTTGATGGGACCAGAATTGGTAGAAGAGTTGGCAGAAAAAGTTTAGCTGATACAAAGACACATGAGAACAGCTCAGAGCTGGAAAAAGTGTTATGCAGACAACAGGAGGAAGGATCTCTCTTTTGAGGTTAGTGATCATGTTTTTCTCAAAGTATCTCTATTGAAAAGTGTGATGCGATTTGGTATGAAAGGAAAGATGGGTCCAAGGTTCGTTGGACCATATGAAATTCTAGAGAGAGTTGGATCAGTTGCATACCGAGTGGATTTACCTCCGAGTTTATCTCGGTACACAATGTTTTTCATGTTTCAATGTTAAGGAAGTACATTCCAGATCCATCTCATGTTTTGAGTCCATAGGTAGTTCAGTTGAAAGAGAACCTATATTATGAGGAACAACCTTTCCAGATTCTTGACCACAGGGAGCAAGTGTTTTAGAATAAGGTGATTCGTCAAGTAAAGGTTTTTTGGAAAAACCACATGATTGAAGAGGCAACATGGAAATCTGAAAATGCAATGAGAGATAAATACCCCACTTATTCGATAAGTAAATAAATTACGAGGACACAATTTTCTAAAGGGGGGAAGGATGTAACATCTCAAGTAAGTAATGAATAATTTATTTTCTTATCTATGTCTATTTATGAATTAGATAGTGTTTGAGAGGCTTAAAATTAGAATAAATCCAATCTTAAGCATGAAATACACTAATATTTTTAAAAGATTGTTTTACATCCTCTTGATGGAAAACCATTTTTAAATCAAAATTTTGACAATTTTATAAGCTCTAGTTTCAAAATAAACTTATTCTTTATGATTGGGACATGGAAATTTACTTTGGATTAATTTTTGGTATTTTTCTGACAATGTTCATTTTTTTAATGAATAGTGAAAAATACTGCATTTCACATCAAAACTGCTTTTTCATCTAACTTAATTATATGGTTATATTATCATTTTAATTGGTTTTAAAGTGTAATTAGAATATATGTTTACCATTTAATCCAATGGTGGTCATTATAATTAATTTAACTTTGGAATTGGGCATAAACAAGTGCCAAAATTTAAATAGATATTGTTTCAAAAAAACCCGCTATTTATTTTGACAACGGGAATTATTTTTAAATTAATTATTGAAATTTATGTGTGTGAATTTGGTAAAATTGATTCCATATTTGGAATCATAAGGTAGAAATTATGTAATTAAGACTCTTTTGTTTTTGGACATTACGAATAGTAACAACGGTAATTATCTTTAATTATCTTGATTAATTAGTAATCAGGTAGTTAAGGATAATAAGATAATATCATAATAATAAAAAATGACCCCAACATGTGTCCTAATGATACTAGTTGTGTCATGGTCGACTATTGGATGCCTTGTGCCAAATTTAGGGACCCCATGGAATCACTTTTGGGTGAAAGTGACACTTTATATTTTTATTTTTAAAGAAAGGGGAATATCACTAAAGAATGTATCACCTTAGTAAAGCATTTTTTGTCTGTGTTAATTATATCTTAGACTATAAATAGTCATTGGAAAGATACAAATATTTCCTACATCATAGTATTTGTTTTATAAATTTTAGATAGTAAATAAATTAATTTATTTATGACATCATGATGATGCAGCGATTATCTCATTAATGAATGACTTAAATAAAATGGATAGATAATGTAAACTCTAAGACTTTCACTTGTCAAAAACTTATTTTATGAGTATATTTTGAACCCTTATCACCTTTTCCTCTAAATATATCAATTTGGGACTTTTTAAATCATAAACTCATTTTAAAATAAAGTAACATTTCTTGGCTTTCCTAGAGTGCCCCTCCTCCCTCTTATAAAAGGTCCCCACCTATACCACCTTACCCACACATCTCAAGCCTTTGGCTCAGCCAAGATCTTCTTATTTTATCTCTCCAAATCCGTTTCCTCATCCTATAAGCCTTACCTTAGGTAGGAAGATCTTCAGGAAACCCTTTCGGTTCAAACCAAAGGGAGTTACCCGATTTAAAGGTAATGTCTTCACTTGTATTCTTTTGTTTTATTTTTCTTCTCCAACCCCATAAACTCTTTTTAATAATTTATCTTCTAAAAAAACAAATATATTCAGTATACTAGGATATTTTTATAAAAATTATTCGTGCTACACTTACACACCCCTACATCTAATGGTTAAAGAACATACTGTTTCCGTGGATGGAGAATTTCTGCCTCACAAAATGATGATTGTTCAATATTCTTTTAACACCTTAAAAGGTGTCCATTAATATGTCACTATATTTATATATGATATATAATATGTTTATTTTTTACTTAAGATTTTGTATTTTTCATTTATTGCATACCTTTATGGTTACCATTATGGGTAAACACGATATCTTCATTTTAGGAAGTGCGGACTACCGCCCCCTCAAAGTGATTTGATTCGTTAATGCCATATGTGGGACGTATAAAGGATGGATTTAATGATATTATATATTATATTATACTGGAATTATAATATACCTTTATATCATTATTATTCCCTTCCATAAAATACGAAATAGAAATGAAAGTAGCATTCATGCATACGTACGGCTTACCATCTCCATGAGCGGTGCATTTCATTTCGTACCTATAAATGTTATGTAATATTATAAATGCATGTATATACTGGATATATATGATATCTAAATCATGAATATAATTCTGTATATAATGGATATTTTACCACATGAACAACTTTTAATTATATGGAGTTTATTTTTTACTCAAGTACAAATGATCGAAAAAACGACTGTTATTAACTTAAATAATTACATAGTGTTCATAACATGGTAAAAAGTGATATAAAAGAAATAATGAACTTGAAGAAGGTTCTTAATCAAGTATAAATTAACTCAAGTCTATTATTCAGGAGATTAAAGAATGATCGAGTCAAGTCGGACCTTAGGTAACAGAATTCATCTCAATCTTCTTTCATTGAGGCATATTTTTTTATACACAACCTCCTTTTATACGGTGTATAAACCCCTTTGACTATTACATTTATTAAAAATTATTCTTTTTTATATTAAGAGTTTTACTAAATGAAAAAAGGGAATGTTTTTTTCGTACGTATGTAGAAACAATGACTTCTCCGCCGCCATGACCATTACTCGAGTTTCGGCTTCCTCTACAAGCCATAACTTTTTTTTATAATGAAAAATAAATACCATGTTTTAATTTTCTTTTATTTTGGTATTGAAAATGGTTTTCATAATTTTTTTATTATATCAATGTGTTGTCTTGATATCATGTGAATGAAATGTGGAAATGTTATGTTTCCTTTATACATGTTTTATGTGATACGATTATGTTATGGTTCTTGGGAATTGTTATGAAGATGGGTGGTTCCGTGATAAACTAAGGGTGGGTGAGCCCGATATAGCTCTCCAATGAATTGGGTAATGCGAAGGGGTTAAACTCTAAGGTTTCTCCGAAGAGATTTAGGGAATATAATGTGATGGGTATTCCAAATGCAACCATGAGGGTTACTCCCTATGTAAGAATGTTATGAATGCCTCAAGTTAAATTTATGTCTTATGATTTCTATGATTTATTCATGATTTGATGAAGTATGTTAAATTGCTTATGTTTTATGGGTAAAGTATGATTTTATTGATTCTTATGTATACATTGACTAATGTTTTAATTCCGTATTTTTATATACCTTACTGAGCTTTTTATACTCATCCCATGTTTTTGAAATGTTCTTGACAGGTCAAGGGAAAGGAACATGATGTGATGATAGTGTCAAGGACGTGTCATGAAATAATCCATGTTTCATTTTAAATATGTTTCCTTTGATGGGAAAATTGAATATTGTCTTTAATGCAACCACCGTGTTTAAATGTTGAATGTAATGCAAGATTTAAGATCTAATTCTCTAAAACTCTAAACCTGAAAAGATCCTCAATGTGTAATCTTGTAATAACTCAAGATTAATTAAGGTTTAAGGCTGGGGCCTTATAATATACATCCTCAATGAATTTTTTTTTATGATTATGGATTATCTCAATTAATTGTTCAATTTATGCTAATTATTTTAATATTTTCGATTTTATGTTTTGGGATTCATAATCTAATCCAGTTTTCACCATTTTTAAGAAATGTCACCTAGTGGAAGGAATGGAAGCTGTATCAATCCACACAATCATTGTAGGGATTTCCCTCCTACTCAAGATAATTATAGTGGAGCTGGTGATACAATTGGTGTTGATCAGCTAATCACCATACTCGGTCAACTAACTCAGGTTATGAATAATAACCTTAACCATATGGAGCACCCTGATCCACTGTGTGGATGATCAATGTTATATCTCTTCATGAGGGAACAACCACCAACATTCAATTGGAGTACAAATCCATTCATAGCTATGCAATTGATATATTCCTTAGAGAAAACATTCCACGACTTGGGGAGTAGTGAAAGGGAAAAAAACTTCATGGCAGTTTACCACCTCAGTGGAGATTTTAATCAATGGTGGTCATTGATTAAAAACACAAAGGAAGATGTTGAAGTATCAAATATGGAATGGAGGGAGTTTAAAGAGATTTTCTTAGAAAAATACATTCTTTGTGACCATTGAACGGATATGGAATGGAAATTTCATGAGTCTGAGGAAAAAGGAGGATGAGAATATCGCAATATATGAGGCTAACCTTACAAGGTTAGCTTGTCATGCTTTAGATTATATACGTAACCCAATAAGTATGATTGATCATTTCATTGGTAGGTTAAAACCATTTCTCCATAGATGATTAGTCTCATAATCATTCTTTTTATACGAATATATTGTCTCATGTGCTATCAAGATAGAAAATGAATTTTCTATGTCTTATGACTTTAAAGAAAAGAAATAGAAGAAGAGATCCACTGAACACTCTGGAAATAAAAAAAAGGTAAAGAAGGGAAAAGTTGAATATCCATCCTGTAGTAAATGTGGGAAGAAACACCCTGGTACTATCCTGAAGGGAATGAGAGTCTGTTACAAGTATGGTGAAAAAGTCCACCAAGCTCGTGATTGCAAGGGGATGAAAGAGATTGTTGATGTTGAATGCTACAATTGTAGAGAAAGGGGGGAATTAAGGAATTAATGTCCTTATCGTCAAGGGAACTTACCTCAAAAAATTCCAAGGGATCAAGGCCATGCTTATTCTATAACTACATCCGAGGTTGAAGCTTCGAAAGACATAGTGGAATGTAATTTAATGGTTTCCTGAAGTTTATAAAATTCTTTATTTTATTTTGGATCATCACATTTTTTCATATCTTCCCTGTTTTCTAAGAAAATTATATATTTCCAATTTTATTTAACAAGGGATTTGTCAGTCAAAACTCCTAAGGGAAGTATCATTGAAACAATGTTTTGTGATTCAGTCCCCATTAGGGCATATAAATGTTCATTATATACTGATCTCATCGTCATACTAATGATTTAATTTCATATAATCCACGTTATGGATTGTCTTTCAGACAATGATGAAAAAAATTTATTGTAAGAAGAAGGATGTTACTGTTAATGATGACGATGATAAAGATCACCTTATCTTTAGAGCAGAATTGTCACCACCTAATTCATATATGTATCCACCACCAGTAGCTTAACTAAATTCAATTATTGGGTAGTAAGAGAACGTAATAATTTTGGGTGATGGAATGAATGTTCAAATAGAGGATGGACTTATTGTGATTGAATAAGTTGATGTTTTTAATGAAGATTTACCTGGACATCCTGCAGAACGAGAAATTGAGTTTTCTTTTGATTAAATTCCTAGATCAAGGACCATATCAAAGACCCCTTATAGAATTGACACTATGGAATTAGTGGAAATAAATATACAACTAGAGGAAATGAGTAATAATGAATTTATTCTCCCTAGTGTTTCTCCATGGAGTGCCCCTTTACTTTTTGTTAAGAAGATAGATGGATCTACGAGGTAGTGTATTGACTATAAGGATATCAATGATATAACAATAACGAACAAGTATCCCCAACCTCACATTGATTATTTATTCTACAAACATCATGGAGCTCAATACTTTTCAAATATTGACCTTCGATCTGGATATCATCAGTTGTGTGTGATGAAGGAAGACATTCTGTATACTGCATTTTGAACCAGGTATGAGCATTAATAGGTAAAAAATAATTCCTTTTGGATTCACTAATTCCCCCTCTGTCTTCATGGATATAATTAATAATGTTTTCATGTAAAATCTAGAATAATATTTAGTGGTATTTATTGATGTTATCTTGGTATACTCTAAAATCTACGAAGATCATGAAAATCACTTGCACATTATCCTGAAAACTCAGAGAAGACGTGAATTATATGGGAAGTTTAGTAAGTGTGAATACTGGCTTCAGGAGATTTTTTTTCTTGGCCATATTGTCTCCATGGATGGAATCTCTGTTGATCCTTCTAAAACCAAATCAATCTATGAATGGACAACATCGATGAGTATAACTGAGGTACACAATTTTATTGGTTTAGCAGGTTAGAAATGATGTTTCGTCCATAATTTTTCCGGGTTGGTTAACCCATTAACAAAGCTCACAGGAAATGGGGTTAAATTTTCTTGGACAAAAGAGTGTGATGAATGTTTTGAAGAATCGAATAGAAGATTAGGTAATGATCTTATATTGACACTGTCATTGGGGAATGATGGGTTTGTTTTTTATAGTGATGCATTTAAAAAAGGAATTGGTTGTGTCCTTATGTCGAATGATAGGGTTATTGCCTATGAATCATGATAACTAAAAATTCATGAGAAAAACAATACCACTCATGATCTTGATTTAGCAGTTGTAATCATTGATTTTATGATATGGAGACATTATCCCTATGGTGAAAATTGTGAGATATATATTGATCATAAAAGTTTTATGTATATTTTCTCACAGAAAGAACTCAACATGAGGCAAAATTGATGGCTTGAACTACTCAATGATTATGATTTCAGTATACACTACCATCTGGGGAAGGAAAATAAGGTGGAATATGCTTTGAGCTAAAATGGACATGTAGTTTTGAACAAGATGAGAGTTTAAAGAGATCTTATTTTCATGGATCTAGAAAAGATGAATATGGGAATAACCATAGAAGGTGAAACATCAATGCTTTTTCAAATGGTTGCAAAACCATCTTTACTAGAAAGGATACAAAGTTCTTTGGTGGATGATGAGGAGTTTCTTAAGAAGATTAAATCTTTGAATGATGGGAGATTGAGTGAATTCTTATATGAAGATGGTATTTTGACATTTGGGAAAAGATTTTTTGATCCCAATATACCTGATATAAAAATGGAATTTTTACATGATTCTCATAGCTCCAATTTCTCTATACACCATGGGAGCACCAAAATGTATAGATATTTGAATGAACATTTTTGGTGGGACAACATTAAGAGAGATATTGCAGATTTTGTGTCAAGATATATGGTTTGTCAACTTGTGAAAGCTGGAAGGAAACATCCTGGAGGAGTCTTGCAACCAATTCCCATGCCTGAGTGTAAATGAGATAATATTACGATGGAATTTGTCATAGGAATACCAAATACTCATAGAAGGAACGATATAATATGGGTCAATGATGATCGTCTTACCATGTCAGCACATTTTATTTCTATAAGACAAGATTTACCACTTGAACGTTTAGAAAGACTATATATTAATGAAGTTGTAAAACTGCATGGATTACCACCATTGATTATTTATAATCATGATCCCCATTATACATCATGATTCTTGAAATATCATTAGAAATCCGTGGATAAAGAACTTCGTTTGAGCACTTCCTATCACCCCCAAACTGATGGACAATCATAACGGACTATTCAAACCTTAGAAGACATGTTGAGATCTTTCTCACTTGACTTTCAATGTATGTGGGATCAATATTTACCTCTAGTAGAATTTTCCTAGAACAACATATTCCATTCAAGTTTTCAGATGGCACCATATGAAGCATTAAAAATAAAGAGATGTCACACACCAACCTGTTGGTATGATGTTGGTGAAAGAAAACTCATAGGCCCAGAACTTGTGGAAGAAATGATGGAAAAGGTGAAGGTAATCAAAAACTACACCAAGAAACTATATATAGGCAGAAGAACTATGCCGATAACTGAAGGAAGGATTTGGAATTTCAGGTAGGAGATCATGTTTCCTTGATGATATCTTCAGGGAAGGGAGTTATACGTTTCAGTAAGAAGGGAAAATTAAGACCCATGTACATCAGACATTTCGATATTCTAGAACTAATTGGGGTTGTAGCTTACTGTTTGGAAATGTTCACAAGTCTCTCTAATGTTCCAGATGTATTTCACATATTACTATTGACAAAATACATGCCTATCCCAATGCATGTACACACATGTGAGGAATTAGAACTGGAAACCAATCTGTCTTATTGCGAAGAGCCTTTCAAGGTTCTTGATATAAGAGAACAACTGTTGAGAAACCGGATGACTCGTCTGGTAAAAGTTCTATGGAGAAACCATAATATGAAACAGACAATGTGGGAACCCGAGGAACATAAGATGAAGAGCCACCCAAATATTTTTACGCAGTAATATTCTAGAAATTTTGAGGAAGATATTATTTGAAGGAGAGGATAATGTAACACCCCAAGCTTCTACGGTACGTTTCCCTTTGAATAATGCAATATCTTTTGTTGTACGCAATTTCGAGATTCTAACACACCACAACCAATCAAAATAGCTGTTATGAATAGTAATACCTAATTTTTGAAATTTAATAAATTTTATCTCTCAAAATGGAGTTCATTTTTGTATTTGGAATATCGATATTAGCTTAGGGTGAATTTTTGGTATTTTTTCCGAAAACATTCAATTTTGGATGAATAATGAAAACCACTGAGTTATAGTTTAAAACAGAATTTTTATTTAAATAATTATTTATTTTATTTAAATTTATTTTAGGTCAAAATAGATACATAATACCTATATAAGTTCATTGAAATTTATTGGAGTCAATTTATAATAAATTTAGATATATAAAAATTTTAATGATCATATTATCGTCATTGACCCACCTCCTAGGAGCATTTGAAAATTTAAATAAAAAGTAATTTTACCACTTCTGTGAGTTGAATTTCAAAAATCTGAGATACACAGTTGATATCAGTATGTAAAATTTGGTTCAATAAGATGAAAATAATTTTTTTTGAATAGGAACTTTTTACTTTTATTTACCACAGTTCAAAGTAAATAGTTTAATTAAGGGTTAAATTTATATTATTATTACCGTGACACATGTACTAATTCTATTGGATAAGTGTAATTCGTCCAGAAACAACCTTAGGAATAAAATATGAACCTCTTTGGTCCACCTAGATTAGATTATGACATTTATTATTATTTAATTCAAAGAAGAGTTAAAAGAGTTTAAATCAATGTTTAAAAACTAATACATTTTTAATAGAATTTTACACATAAGATAAATTCAACTATAAATATTCATTAGAAAGATAAAAATATTTCATACATAATGGTATTTTATTTATATTTTTAAGACATTAATTAATTTAATTTATTTATGACACAATGATGATGCGGTAATTACTAAATTATTGAAATATTAAATTAATGGATATTATAAATATACAAATAAATGTAATTTGAGAATTTTTATTAACTACACTAATTTTCTACGTTAATATGACATATTATGGGTGGTTAGATGAATTTATTTTGAAGTAATAGGTCTGTTATGAATTTAGAAAAAACAAAATACCAAATAGTGTCAAAATTGACATAAAAATGTTTTTAAAACAAATATTATATTATTAATTGATATTCTATTCATAAAAATCTAAGGATCGGCAAAAATACTTATATAATGATAGGTGTATCATTAATGAACCAATTGGGGTTATATTGGAAGTATATGGTATGTTTATTAATCATATAATATAAAATTACAAAGAGACATGGTAACCATCAAACTATTTAACAAATTGTTAAATAAAAAAGATAAAGTTAATATAGTGACCGAAACCCATCTAAAACCTATTGGTTGGGTGGTTTTCGACCCATCCATACCATAGAATTTAAATAATCAATTTATTAGCCATTATAAGCTGAAAATTATTTTATTATAAAATAATATTTATAGCTTTTCCTAAGGTTCCCCTCACCCCTCTTATAAAAGGGCACTCCCCCTTCTCTCTAATTAACAACATTAAATCCATTTGGCTCATCCAAACCCTACCCAAATACCCTATAGACTCTCCTAACTTCATCCTAGAGGCATTAAATTAGTCAAAAATCCAACCTATGGACCCCTTTTGTTCAAATAAAAAGGAAGAACCCAAAGAAGGGGTAAATATTTCATCACCTCTTTCAACTTCCTTTATTCTTCCACATCCTCTTTATTTGTTGTTTCCATTCTAAAATAATAACTCCAGTGTCTTATATTTACTGTGATGTTATTATAAATATGGTACAACCATATTCATTATTCTATCAATCCATTGAATGACATGTCACTGTACGTGTGTACCTACGGATTACCGTCTCCACGTTGTGGTGTAATTGTTATTCAATACATTTTTATTTGGATGGGTATAATAATGATAAGGTCCCTGCCTTAAAGAATACATAATTTTTAATTTAGTTTATAATTCATATTTTGGATCTATTCAAATTTATTTTTTTATATAAATAGCTCATAATTATTAAATTTCTTATCAAAAATTAAAAATTAGAAACTTCTACTCAGTTTCTATTTTTTAACACAAAAAAAAATCTTAAAAAAGGGTCATGTCTAGTTCCATGTTTAAGATAGAATGACTCTTCTTGGATCCCATCCTTGACTTTAATATTTGTTATGTCCTGTGAAAAAAATTTCAAAAACATGGGATGAGCATAAAAAGCATAGTAATGGATACACAAAGAAGGAAAACTATTAATTTTTTCAAAACAACAAGTAAACCTTGAATACTTTAACATAAGTAATACTTTTCACCTTTATGAAGTAGTAAATACTCTTCACTGAATAAAATATCATTACTTTCCATTTTAGAACCAAAATATTACCAACAAACCCATATAAAGATCACATAACATATAAAGTTATCTTGGGACATAAACATACTTAAATGGAATATCCATACGGTCGAAATCCACACATATCACTAAATTGAATAGCCATACGACCAAATTCTATACCCAATGCATTGTATGTTATGACGCAACCACCCATCCTGGTTTTCATGACCCCACATTTCATTTGGTTTATCACGTAACCACCTGTAAAATGTCCAAGTACCATTATAATATCATAACACATAAAAAAAATATAAGGAATGAAAACATTTCCAAATTTCAATCACAATATATCACTTAAATATATTGACATAACAAATCCATTATCAAAACCATTTTCAAGACCAAAATACATAAAAAAGTGTATGTTATTTATTTTCCTTAAAAGAACTTTATGGCTTGTTAAGGAATCCAAAGAACAAATAATAATCATGGTGGAGGAACGGTCATTGTCACCACTTACTTTAAAAGAAACATTTATTATTGTCGCTTAGTAAAAAGATTCGTAGATAAAGATTCCCTATGAAAATTAAAGGGTGTTAATACAGAATTTAAAATAAAGACATATATTAAAACAAAATATGCCTCAATGAAAGGATATTGATATGAAGTCCCTTACCTCGATTCCGACTTGACTGAATCAATCTTTATTCTCCTAAATAATAAAATAAAGTTGATTTCTACTTTCTTAAGAAAAATTTTCAATTTATTATTCCATTTATATCACTTATTACCACATTATAAACATTATTTAATCATGTATGTTATTAACGTATGTTTTGTCGATATTTGGAACTTGAGTAAAAATTGAGCACCTTATATTTACAAGTTGTCCATGTGGTCAATAGTCCATTATATCCAGAATGACATTAATTATTTAGATATCATATATATCCAGTATATATATATATAACAGTACATATCATATGGGGGTATGAAATGAAATTCACCGTTCATGGAGACGGTAATCCGTACATACGTATGAAAGCTACTTTCATTTCTATTTCTTATTTTAATAGAATTAAAACATAATGATACCTAGGTATATTATAATTACCTTATTATATCATATATAATATCATTAAATCCATCATTTAGACATCCACATATGGCATTAACGAGTCATATCACATTGAGGGGGTGGTAGTCCGCACTTCCTCAAATGAAATTATCACATTTGCCCATAATAGAAACCATAAATTTATGATATTAATGGAAAACACATAAGAATAGAAAAAGAATAAACATAATATATGTCATATATAAATATAGTGCCATTATAATGGACACCATGAGTGGCGGTAGGAGGTAATTGAACAATCATCATTTCGTGAGGCGTTAGTTTTCCATCCAAAGAAACATTATGTTCTTCACCCATTAGATGGAGGTGTCTATAAGTGTAGTTCGAATACATCTCATAACAACATCCTAGTATATTGAGGATATAAGTGTTTTTATAAAATAAAATAATAAAAAGAGTTCAGGGGTTGTAGAAGTAAAATAAAAGAAAAGAAGTTAAGAGAAACTGTTATCTTTAATTGGGATAACTTCCTTTGGTTTTAACCAAAATGAATTCTTGAATTTCCTTCTACCTATGGTAATGCTTCTAGGTGGAAGATAGGGATGTAGGAGCCTTAATTGGGTATAGGTAGGACTAGAAAAAAGGCTTGAGAGGTGTGGGTATTTGGTTATATGTGATGACTTTTTATAAGGGGGAGGATGGGCTCTTTAGTAAAGTGTTAAAATATTATTTTATTATAAAAAGATATTCAGTTCTTAAAGGTCCAAAAATCATTAGAGTCGAAGATAAGATGACTCATGGTCGAAATAAAATCATCCAATAATAATTGGACAAGTTTTAGATGATATTTTAATATTTATAATCTTATTTATTTAAATGTTTTATTAATGAGGTAAACACATCATTATTATTGTGTCATAAATAATTTAATTTATTCGATTTATAAAAATTCTAAAAAAAATACCATGATGTAGAATATATTTCTATCTTTCCATTGAAAATTTATAGTCAAAAGGACTAATCATATAACACCATATAAAAATTAATTTACTAAAATATTTTCGTTTATTTCATTTTTTCCTTTACATTAAATTAATTAATTTAAAGTGTCATTATCATTCATAAGTGACTTTATGGGGTCCCAAAATCGACCCAAGGATTCCCATGGTCGTCCATTCTCATCCAATAAGGTTAGGACAATTGTTAAGGTTATTTTGAATTATTATAATATATTTTTTACCTTGAATTACCTCTAATAACAACTATGAATGTTGGATTTTAGAAATTTAATTCACAGAAGTTGTAATATTCATTTAAATGAAAAAGTCGGTTTTTTAACTACAACTATGTGGTTTCACTATTCATAAAAAATTTATGTTTTTCAGAAAAATACAAAAAAATTAGCCTAAGCTATATTTGATATTCCGAATTCAGAAATGTTGTCGATTTTTCCAAATTCAAAACATCGAAGTGGTGTTAATTAATTTAAAATTAATTCCCATTGTTAAAACAAATTGTGTGTTTTTTAGAGAAAATAACTATACAAAGATTGACACTTGTTTATGTCCACTTTCAATGTGAAATTAATTCCAACGACCAACAATGGATTAAATGGTAAAAATTTATTTTAATTACACTTTAAAAAAATTAAAAATATTATATCTCCATACAATCAAATTAGATTAAAATGCAATTTTGAATTAAAATACAATATTTTTCACAATTCATTAAAAAATGACCTTTATCAGAAAAATTCCAAGAATTTACAAAAAGTAAATTTTGATGTCCCCATTTTAAATAAGGATCTTATTTGGTCAATTAGAATGTATTAAAGTGACAAAACTATATTTAAATAGGTTTCTCCATTAAAAGGCAATAGGTAGACCATTTAATGTAAATTATGCTTAAAATTTGATTTATTCGAATTTTAATCCTCTATCATTTATTGAATAAATGTAAATACATTTAACAAACATGTATAATCATATTGTATTTAGTTTCATTCATTCCTTCCAATACAATGGTTAGGAGTTAACTATCATTTAAAATAATATTATATTATTAGTGTACAACGTAAGATTTCAAAGAAACCTGTTGTTGTGTATCGAGTATTCTATCAAACATAGCTTCCCTTTTAATGTAAAATTAATATTTAATTCACAAATATTAATAAATAGAAAAATATCTTATTATGCATTTATCTGGAATGTTACATCCTTCCCCCCTTTTGGAAATTGTGTCCTCACAATTTTTATTCACTTATCAAAATAAATGTGTGTATTTATCCCTCATTTAATTTTCAGATTCACACGTTGCCTCTTTAACTATATGGGTTTTCCAAAACACTTTTACCTGGTGAATTACCTTATTTCGCAACAGTTGCTCTATACGGTCAACAATATAGACTAGTTATTCCTCATAAGAGAGATTTTCTTGTAACTGAACTACCTATGGACTCAAAACATGCGAAGGATCTTGTATATAATTTCTCAACATCGAAACATAAAAAACATTGTGTACCTAGGATAAACATGGAGGTAAAGAAACTCTGTACACCACTGATCCAAATTTCTCCAGGTTTTCATAAGGTCCAATGAACTTTGGACTAACATTCCCTTCATTCCAAAACACATCAGACTTTTCCATGGAGAATCATTGAGAAAGAAATGATCACCTACCTCAAAAAAATATCCTTCCTCCAGTTATCTGCATAAAATTTATATCTACTCTGATCTGTTCTCATGTGCTTCTGAATCAACTGAAATTTCTCTACCATATCTTCTACAAATTCTTGTCCCATCAGTTTTCTTTTCACCTACTTCATCCCAAAATGGTAGAGTTCGACAATGATTTCCATATAATGCCTCAAATTGATCCATCTGTATACGGAAATGAAAACTATTATTAGAGGAAAATTAAACCAAAGAAAGTTGTTGGTCCCAAATTCCCTAATAATCCATCGAGAAATCAAATAACATATCCTCCAATTTTTGAATTGTTCATTATGATTTCCCATCTGATTGAGGATGAAAAGATATTCAAAAATTTAATTCAGTACCCAATGAATTCTGAAGTCCTTTAAAAAAGTTAGAAGTAAACCAGGGATCACGATCAGATACAATGGATAGGGGAACTCCATGCAACTAGACATTCTCATTAACATGGAGCTGAAAAAGTTGATCTAGTGACAATGTATCTAGAATAGGATGGAAATGAGAAGATTTAGTCAATCGATCCATAATAACCCAGATTGCATTATTACATCGAGTTGTCTTTGGTAATCCCACAATGAAGTCCATGTATATATTTTCCCATTTCCACTCTGGCACCGGTGAAGGCTAAAACAATCCTTTTGGTAACTTCCACTCTGCTTTAACCAACTGACTAGTCAAACACTTCACAATAAAATCAACAATAGCTCTTCTCATTCCATCCCAACAGTAACACTCCCAAAGATCTCTGAACTTCTTAGTGCTGTCAGGATGAACTGAAAACGGGGAACTTTGATATTCACATAACAACTCATTCTTCAACTGTGAATCACAAGGCACACATAATCTCTTTCCAAATCTCAAAAAACAATCATTATAAATGCTAAATTCTGGTAACTTACCCTTCTGAACCAACTCTACCTTTTTCTGTAACTCACTATCTTCTTTCTTCACTTGATTTATTCTGTCTAATAGAGATGATCTCACTAACCCCTGATACAAAACAGACAATTTTCTTGCACCAACAACTTCTATGCCAAATTTTATCAAATCAAAAAACGAAAGGATCCTATTCCAAACGTAACATGGTTAATGAAGAATTAAATTTTCATCTCAAAGCATCTGCCACTTTATTTTCATTTCCCATATGGTAATGGATCGGGAAATCATAATCCTTGATTAATACTAGCCATCTCCTTTATCTCATGTTTAATTATTTTTGGGTGAATATATACTTTAATATTATGTGGTCAGTATATATTTCACATTTTACTCCACAAAAATGATGCGTCCAAATTTTTAAAGAAAAAAACAGTATAAAATTCCAAATAATGTGTAGGGTAATTTAACTCATGTGGTTTCAACTGACATGAAGCATATGCAATTACCTGATCATTCTTCATTATGACACAACCAAGTCCTTTCAACGAAGCATCACTGTAGATAACAAACTAACCATTTCTGGATGGCAGTGCCAACACTAGATCATTCACCAATATTTTATTCAATTCTTGAAAAAATAATCACATCCTTTTGTCTAGTTGAACTTAACACCTTTTCGAGTTAACAAAGTCATTGTACTAGATAGCCATGAAAAAGATTCCAAAAACCTCAGGTAATAACCTTACAAACCAGGAAAACTATGAATCTCGGTTATATTTGATGGGCTTTTCCATTCTTTAACAACTTTTTTTAGCAGGATCAATAGATATTCCATTTTTGAAACAATGTGACCAAGGAAAGAAATTTGTTGCAACCAAAACTCACACTTCCTAAATTTCACAAATTGTTTATTTTCATTTAAGGTTTTCAAGACAACCCTTAAATGACTTTCTTGTTCCTCCTTACTTTTCGAATAAACCAAAATATCATCAATAAATACAACCACAAACATATCCAAGAACTCACGGAATATTCTATTCAAAAGATCCATTAATACAGTAGGTTTATTGGATAAACTAGAATCCATAACTACAAATTCATAATGGCCATGTCTTGTAAGAAATGCGGTCTTCAAAATTTCTTCTTCCTTTATTTCAAATGATGGTACCCTGATCTCATGTCAATCTTTGAAAAATATTGATCTCCTTGGAGCTGATCAAAATAATCATTGATATGAGGCAAATGATACTTTCTCTTCACAGTGATGTTATTCAATTCTCTATAATCAATGAAAAGTCTCATTGAACCATCTTTCTTTTTAACAAAAAATACAGTATCACCCCATGGTGATGAGCTAGGTCGAATGAAACCTTTATCTAATAATTCCTTCAATTGGTTCTTTAAATCTAAAAGATCAATTTGAGTAACTCGATAAGGGGGTTTTGAAAATGGATTAGCATCAGGAACTAAGTCAACAATAAATTAAACTTCCTGATCATGTATACTACCGGGAAACTCATCAGAAAAAACATCAAGGTACTAATTTACAACTAGCACATCATTAATCGGATCAATTCCTTTATTTTCAAAAATATGTGCAACGAAACAATCATTTCCATCTTTTACTAGTTTCTCATCTTCCTGATATGTTATCAAAAGAAATTGTTCATTCTTGTACACAAACTATAAATCTTTATGAAAAGAAACATCTTTAGATCTATAGTCAATATTATCATGATAAAAAGATATCCAATCCATGCCCAAAATAACATAAAACTCTACTAGTGGAAAACCAATAAGGTTTGCTGGTAGATTCTTCCCGCACACAAGGAATGGAAGATTATTATGTTTTCTTTTTGTCTCAACATCTCATCTAGGTTTTTTACCATAAGTTCTATAATAATATCTAGAGATGGAAATCCAAATTTACTAGTAAAAATATCGAAAATGAAATATTGTGTAAACCCTGAATCAAACAACACATTGGCATAAAATGAACAAAAAATTAGTGTACGTGATAATACTTCGTTCGATGGCCCAACATTTTCTGAAGTAGTTGCAAATTATTTCACCACCCTTTTCTGCTTGTCATCTGAAAGCTTTCCCTTAGTTGAGTTCTTCTCTGGAAACTCATTTTTATAATGACCCATTTCATTACACTTAAAACATCTTACCGATGGATTTTCATTGCCTTCATGATCATCTTCCTTACAGTTATGAGCAATATGACCATAATTATCACACTAGAAGCATTTTACAAACATTGATAAACATTCCCCATGATTCTTTTTGTCACACTTCTCACAAGTTGTATATTTAGTTTTCTTAACTCAAGGCTTCTTTGATGATTTCATTCCCTTTGACTTCCAATTGGACCTCTTATTCTTTTGTTCATAAAAGAACACCTGATCATCTGCAAACTCCATTTCCACCTTCTCCGTACATCGAACTAGGTTTTCATAACTTTTGAACTCACAAGAGGCTACTTCCCTTCGATATCTTGGCTTCAGTCCTGAGTAAAATCGATTTATCTTACTATCAAGATATCGGATGAAATTTGGTGCATACATTGCCAGTTGAGTGAACTTTGCTTCATAAGTAGCCACTGAGTCATCCTCCTGCCTCAATTCTAGGAATTGTTTTTCCATCCTAAGAGGAACCACCTTAGGGAAATATTTCTCAAGAGACATACATTTGAATTCATCCCAATAAAGAGCATCAATCTCTTCACTATCCCTGATATTTTCCACCATCGACCACTACTGATCAGATTCACCTTCAACATGGTAAGCAGTAAGGCTATCCTTTTGATGTTCTGAACGCCCCATAACATCAAAAATCTTATCTAGTTCTTTAATCCACCCTTCAGCTAGCACATGGTCAGATGATCCCCTGAATGATGGGGGATGTTGGCTCATGAAATGATCCACTACTGATATGTTCCTATGTGGTTGATCTACATGATCTCATGTATGGATACCACTACCATTTATAGCCTTTTTCAACAATTAAATCACTACAATAAACTGTTTAGTTCCGATTCTGATCATCTGATGTTGCTGATTTGGAAGGTTGTCTTCCTCCTGATGTCATCCCAACATAGCTGCCCTTTTTCCTCAATGGAAAACCATTCTGAAAATAGAAATATCTAAGGTGATGCAACATGGTAATATGTAAATGTTATATCATTTCAATATTACCATAAATTAATTTATGCACATTTATTTAACAATACACAAACTCCTATAGTTATCTAAACTGACCTATGATACCAACTATAAGGCCCCGACCTTAAAACATACATAATATTGAATTAAGTTATTAATTCACATTGATGATCTTTTCAGGTTTAGAGTTTCATAGAATTAGGTCATAACTATTATATTTATTTTCAATATTTACAAAGTTGAAACTCCTACTCAGTTTTCAATTTTTTCACAAAACAAAAACTCTTAAAAAAAGAGTCACGTCTAGTTCAAAGTTTAAGATAGCATGAATTTTCCTTGATCTCCTCCTGGACTATAATCTTTTTTATATCCTGTGAAAAAACATTTCAAAAACATGGTATGAGTATAAAAATCTCAGTAAGGGATACACAAAGAAGGAAAACTATTAGTTTTTCAAAACAACAAGTAAACCATGAATACTTTAACATAAGTAATACATTTCATCTTTATGATGTAGTAAATACTCTTCACTGAATAAAATATCATTACTTACCATTTTTTAACCAAAATATTACCAAAAAACCTATATAAAGAGCACATAACATATAAAGGTAACTTGAGACGTAAACATACTTAAATAAAATAACCATATGGTCAACTTCCACAAATATAACTAAATATATTCTCCATGAGTCCAACTTATATTCCCAATGCATTGGAGGTTATAATGTAACAACCCATCCTAGTTTTCACGGCACCACCCGTCATTTTGTTTATCACGTAACCACCCGTCAAATGTCCAAGTACCATTATATAGTCATAACACATAAAACAAATAGAAGGAAAGAAAACACTTCCACATTTCAATCACAATATATCACTTAAATATATTGACATAACAAATCCATTATCAAAACCATTTTTGATAACAAAATACATAAAATAGTATATGGTATTTATTTTCCTTAAAAAACATTATGGCTTGTTAAGGAAGCCAATGAAAAAATAATACTGGCAGTGGTAGAATCGTCATTGTCACCACTTACATTTAAAGAAACATTCATTTTTTTGTTTAGTAAAACTCTTCGTAGAAAAAGATTCCCTTTGAAAATTCTTGGGTGTTTATAGAGCGTATAAAATAAAGTCATGTATTAAAACAAAATATTCCCCAATGAAAGGAGATTGAGACGAAGTCCCTTACCTCGTATCCGACTTGACTTGGTCGTTCTTTAATCTCCTGAATAATAAACTAAAGATAATTTCAACTTGATTAAGAACCTTTTTCAAGTTTATTGTTCCTTTTATATCACTTATTACCATGTTATAAACATTATGTAATCATTTATGTTAATAACGTTTGTTTTGACGATATTTGGTACTTGAGTCCAAAATGAGCACCTTATATTTACAAGTTGTCCATGTGGTCAATAGTCCATTATATCAAAAATTAAATTAATTATTTAGATATCATATATATCATATATATCCAATATATATATATTTATAACAGTACATATCATTTGGAGGAAAGAATTGAAATGCACCATTCACGGAGACAGTAAGACGTACATACGCATGAACGCTACTTTCATTTCTATTTCTTATTTTAATAGAATTAAAACATAATTATAAATAGTTATATAGTAATTATTGTACAATATAATATATAATATAATTAACTCCACCTTTTAGACATCCCACATATGGCATTAATGAGTCATATCACTTTGAGGGGGCGGTTGTCTGCACTTCCTCAAATGAAATTATCGCATTTACCTATAATGGAAACAATAAAGGTATGATATAAATGGAAAATACAGAAGCATAAAAAAATAAACATAATATATATAATATATAAATATAGTGACATCATAATGGCCACCATGAGTGGCGGTAGAAAGTAATTTAACAATCATCGTTTCTTGAGGCGTTAGTTTTCTACCCACAGAAACATTATGTTCTTCAACCATTTGATAGAGGTGTGTGTAAGTGTAGTTCTAATACTTCTCATAAATACATCCTAGTATATTTTGGATACTGGTTATTTTATAAATAAAATAATAAAAATATTTTAGGGGTTGGAGAAGTAAAATAAAAGAAAAGAAGTTATGAGAAACTGTTACCTTTAATTTGGGTAACTTCCTTTGGTTTGAACCAAACAGAATTCTTGAAGTTCCTTCTTACTAAGTTAATACTTCATGGAGGAATAGAGGGATGTAGGGAACTTAATTGGGAAAAGGTATTATGATACAAAAGGATTTAGAGGTGTGAGGAATTGGTTAGAAGTGAGGGCTTTTTATAAGGTGGGGGGAGGGGCTCTTTAGGAAAGTGTGAAAATATTATTTAATTATATAATGATATGCAGCTTATAAAGGTCCAAAACTCACTAGATTCTAAGATAATATGACTCATGGTCGAAATAAAATCATCCAATAAGATTTGGACATGTTTTGGATGTTACTTTAATATTTAAAATCTTATATATTAAAATGAATTATTAATGATGTAAACACTACATCATTATTGTGTCATTAATAATTTAATTTATTTGATGTCTAAAAATTATAAAAAAATACAATGATGTTTGAAAACTTATTATAATTATAATTCATTTTTATAGTATAAAATACTACTTATATAACACTATATAAAAATTAATTTAATAAATGATTTTTTATGTGATTTTTCCCTTTACATTAAATTAATTAATCTAAAGTGTCATTATCATTCATAAGTGGCTCCATGGGGTCCCAGAATCGACCCCAGGATACCAATGGTCGGAAATTACTCATCAAATAAGGTTAGGACAAGACTTAAGGTAATTTTAAATTATTATAATATTCATTTTAACTTGAATTAACTTATTTATATTTAATTGCGGTAAATAAAAGTCAAAAGTTACTATTCACAAAAAAATTATTTTTATTTTATTGAACCACATTTTACTTACTAATAACAACCATATATGTCGTATTTACGAAATTAAATTCATAGATGTTGTAAAATTTCATTTAAATGAAAAATTAAGTTTTTTTATCTACTACTAAGTGGTTTCAATGTTCAGAAAAAATTTATGTTTTTTAGAAAAATACCAAAAAATTAGCCTAAGCAATGTTGGATATTCCGAATTAAAAAATGATGTTTATTTTGAAAAAAATCAAAACAAAAAAGTTACATTAATTAATTTTAAAATTAATTCTCGTTGTTAAAAAAAATAGTTGTTTTTAAGAAACAATAACTATCAAAAGATATACACTTGTTTATGTCCAATTTCAAAGTGAAATTACTTCCAATGACCAACATTGGATTAAATGGTAAAAATATATTCTAATTAAACTTTAAAACAAATTAAATAGATAATCTCACCATATAAATATATTATATTAAAATCCAGTTTGGAATTAAAACACAATCCTTTTCACTATTCATTAAAAATGAACTTTATCGTAAAAATTCCAAAAATTTAACGAAATTAATTTTTGATGTCCCTGTTCTAAAAAAGGATCTTATTTGGTCAATTTGAATTTATTAAGGTGAAAAAAACGTTATTTAAATAGGGTTCACTATTAAAAGGTGGTAAATCGACCATTTAATGTAAATTATGCTTAAAATTAGATTTATTCACATTTTAAGCCTCTAACTATTATTGGATAAATGTAAATACATTTTAAAAAAATGTATAATAATATTTTAGTTAGTTTTGTTCATTCTTGGAAATACAATGTCTAGAAGTTAAATACCATTTAAAATAATAATATTATATTATTTGTGTGCAACGTATCGTTTCAATTAAACCCATTGTTGCGTATCGGGTATGCTATCAAACATAGAAACTCTCTTAAAGTAAAATTAATATTTAATTCAAAAATATTTATAAATATGAAAATATATTATTCATCATTTACCTGGAGTGTTACAATAATGATGTGTAATTGATGTAAATAATAAATATAACATGATAATGATTCTTTATATATGATATAACATCCAATTATATATTATTTTTATATCAAAGGAATGATATTATTTCTCGTGCGTACGTACGGATTACCTTCTCCACAAACGAGATGAGATTCATTCCCCATCGTATCCATTGAAGACTAATTTTAATTTGATGATTTAAAATAATGTTTAAAGAATTGATATCATTCTGAATATAAATAAGATACATCCCATCCATAACAAATATGACTCACATAAAAAATAATATAAAGGAAAATGATTCTGTTAACACCCGAAATGAGGATAATACTAAGATATTATTAACAAAGAAATGATAAAAGATCATATATGATATCTTATTAATGTATATGATTCATTTATAATTTAATAAAAATTATTTCACCATTGTTTAGGAGGTTAACCTACCGTCGACCAATGCAAAGTACAAGGTAAGGGTTAATGCTACAATCTCTTCATTATCCGAGGTTTTTTATGCGTAATTATCTACTCATAACTCTTTATCATCCACATAAATTTTTCTTAAAAATGTATTTCAAAAAATTATTAATATTTTATAGACTATGGTTTAATATCATTTATACCTTTGTTTGACATTTATAAGATGATTATAAAGGAATCTTTCTATCATTTTCTAGACAAGGTACATTTTGACCATTTTGACAAATTTAAGGTAAGAATGTTTTTTTAACATACACTGTGGGTGAGGCTATTTTAGGCCATTATAATATCGTAGAAGCTTCCCTTACATGATTATAAGAATATTGTAAAAATAAATGTTTTCTTTTATAATTATATGACTTTTAAATGAATTCAAAATAGAAAGTGATATTTCTACAAAAAAATGTTTTGATTTCATCTATGTCAACATCCTTTGATGAATTGTAAGCTTATTGGAAGTTGATTTATTATGATACATAATTTCCATATTGTATTGAAGGTTTTGTGATTTGTTTGACTGTGAATGTGCTATTTTTATACTATTCATAGTTTATGGATAAAGTATTGATATTTCCTATGCTAGTTTTAATATAAATGTTTTTGTTATGTTTAACCCTTTTTATATGAGGAATGAATTGGACTTAGTAATTGATGGGTGGAGCCTGCCATAGCTCCTCGATGCATTGGTAAGTCTCATGAGACAAACTAGTGTCTTGGAACAATGCCTTGACAAAATATTATTTGTAGTCTTTGAACAAGGCCTTGACTATGTGGTTATGAAAGTCTGGAATTATGCATTCCATCATTATGAAAGTGGCTATTGATATTTCATGTGATTTTTCGACTAGTAGAATATCCATGTGAGTAAGTAAATAAAATTACTTTGATTTATATTTTCCATATTATGATGAAGTTTATGATGAAAAAGATTTTTTTGTTTTATACATTGCCTTAAATGTTTATGCTTTTTTATGAAAGCTTCTACTATATTGTTATCCTTACTGAGCATCTCAGCTCACCCCTTTCTATGTATTATTTTTCCTAGGATGCGAAGAAGTATATTATGAATGACCTTCAAGGATAGTCTATGGAATCTCAGTGTTGTATATGGAAACAATGTTGTTGTAGTTTTCCATTTTATGATTTAATGTAAACCATATAAATGTATCTCATACTTCCAAGGCTACTAAACTAATCGGTCATTTGATACTTGATCTTATGTGATCATGCCAATGATATGTAATAATTCACCGAATCTGGCCTTCTTTGCATGGGGTGTTACAGTTGAATTAGATGTATTTATCACACAACACCATAGGAAGATATGTAATGGTTAGGATTACTATAAATTATAGGGAACTATTATCACCCGATAGTCTGAGATTGGAATCAATGAAATTCCTATTTTTTTAGTTGTTGAGTGACCCTCTTCGTCCTCTGATGTAGAATCCTATCCTCCTTCTTATGATCAATAATGTGTATATGATATCAATAAGATCATGAACCACATTGTTGTTATTATGGAGGGTCTCAATGATGAATTCAATATCACGGTTAATGAAAAAAATGAGTTATATTTCATCAGATATCAAAATGGAGAAATATATTTGGAAGATTTCTAGGATTGTAGGGTGTATATGATTGATTTAATTAAATCTCAATGTGAAAATAATAAATACTATTTTCATTAAAATTTTATTAGGAATAGTGTTTTTGAGAACTGAAAAGGTGTTTTTGTTTATTTAATAAATGGGGGGGGGGGGGTAAGATTAAAGGAATTCTTTGATTCCACTTGAATTTTGAATTTCAATATTTCATATTTTATGTTAATATTATTTTAGACTATTGAATAATGTCATAGTCCATTAAAGATATTCATCAATACCATGATGGATGGATCCTAAATACAATCTATATATTCAATATTCATTAATAGAAACATCATTTAATTCAAATTTCTGGATGATTTCTTACTGATAACATAACTTAATTACCCATCCATTAATTATTTACAATACCTATTCTTCAATACATACTCACCATTTTACTGATATCCTACTCTTACCTACATAAAATGACATTTTATACACTTTAATACATGGGCATGCTTTGATGAAACCTCTTGAATTTCAGTAATGGATCCTCAATACTATCAATTATTGGATAGAACTAGAATTAAAATATGTTATATTTTCATCTTTTATAGTGGAATCTTATTATGTAATTCTTATTTTTTGTAATAGTCATACTATGATGGAACACAATAGTTGTGGAATAACTAGAAAATGGTTTGTTTCTCTTCTGAGTATAAATACCCTTCCATGAAGGCTGAAATGAAAATATTTTTACTTTATAAAAAATAAATTCCTCATGATTGTGAGTCATGATAGATATGTCATCAATCATTGTTGATGTGATACTTGGAGGTTTCATATCTCATTATTTTGTGCCATCGTGAGTCATTAAGAAGTGATTATTATTAATGCAGTTGATGTTTTTTAATGACCCTAATTGATATCTCAAGATAACATCTGGAATATAATTTGAAAATAATTCTATCATTTGTGGTCTCATGTAGATATATTTTATATTGGTGAAAACATGATTATCCTCATGTTTTAACTTCTACACTTTTATTTTTCTAGTAATGTTTTTGGGGTCATGATTTGGCCTCCTAAATCATATATCATGTAATGTATGTTACATTTTTTATATTATTAATTGATGTATGATTTAATTTAATGTTTTTAAAAATAATTTTTGTTATCATACATGCATCTAATGAATTACATGCTCTGTATGAATATATATTTTATTTTATTCTATGTTTAATTTCATTTGTATGGAGTTATGAGCATTAACTAATTAGTTAATAATGATTCGAAGATATTTAGAGTTATAATTATGATATAATTATGACATATAATGAAAATATTATGACAATTAAGAGGGACATATGGTTAGAATACTTAGTGGAATTGAAACTTATGCCTTACCTAGAAAAGAGAGGGTTGACTATTTTCAGCTCCGAGATTCTCATTTGGGGATTAATGATATCACATAAATATAAAAATATAATTGAAAGGGATTAATATATCATTTGAATTGGATTCATTTTTAATGTTAGTTGGATTTTAATTAGGGTTCGTAACACTAGGTATTATTTTTGAAAAAAGAAACACATCACTATTTTTTGAACATAGTAATTTTTTAAAAGAAATTGGATACAAAACATAATCATTATAAGCATACATAAATGAAAATTTAATACATGATATAAGATGGTGAGTTTAAATCACCTAAAAAATAATATGTGTTAGGTTCCTTCCAATGTGACACATGTAAATATATCCGTCAGGAAAAATGGTGGTTATTACAATGATGGGTTCTCCTATATTATTATTTATATGGAATGAATGTAGTGAGTGACCCAAATAGTATTATGTTACTACATATAACATTTTATTTGGGTTATAGTTAGCTAGGATACCCTAATGTGATTGGGTTATTGGATGAATACGGTTTAATTTATTTATATAATGGATTGGTTAATGAGTTATTTATCACACCGTCCAAGAGTCATATATTATATGATGAGGAGAATGCCAGCATAAATAACTAAATTCTAATAGAAATTCCAAAGTGGACTCATTTCATAGTGAAATATGGACCTTAGACCAGTAATTTATATATTGAATAAAAACATTTCATAATTTTAGTTAGAGTGAATTTAATGAATATCCATATTATGTTCTTCTAGAACATGATTCCCATTTAATAAAAGTATTTATTATAGAAAAATTTCATCTTCATATAGCATAACATCAAAATCAATCCATTAAAGGAAGACTCATAATGTAATAATCATATGAAGGATGAAAACATAAGAAACAAAATTTTGTTAGTGAAATGTTATTTGATACAGAAACACCTACATGAATATACTAAAATTTTACGTTTTCCAAAAAATGAATCTATATTGTAATAAGAATCATAAAATGATTCATTTAAGGTTTTAAAGTTATTATATTATTTATAACATAAGGAAATTTTTTAACCGCCCAAATACACTCAATATGATTGGTCGTGTAAATGGATTACATAATCTTAAAGTTTCCTCTAATTATAGTTCTCATTTGAGATTTCATTATGTTTTCATCTTAGGAAATGTTTCAAAAATGTGAATGAGTTAAAACATGTTTTCTCTATAGTCAAAATGTGTTGAGAATATATGAACTATGATTATGATGACTAGGTCATATTATTGTGTTGATTGTTTATAGGGATAAAAGTTTGAATTAGAAGAAGAAATGTTAATTGGAAAGTCTTCTATGAGACAACAAAGGTAATTGAAACCGAATGATGATATCTTGAAGGACAAGTAATGATTCAATTGGGTTTAATTGTCTAGAATACCTAATATAATTGGTGAAATTTCCAAGAATGTTTATTTCTAGTATTGGTTATAGATAAACTATCTCTTCAGTTGTAAATTGAATATGATAGGAATTTATAAATTAAAAATATTTTGAGTATATAAGAGTTATAAAATAGAAGATTAATTGACAACCCTTGTATCCTTCACTGATGTGATGAAGAAAAGAGTATTTACACCAAATAACTGAATATAAAGGAATTTAACAAGAAATAGAAAGATATAAAAAAACAATGTGAATAGTTATTTAATTTCCATTATATTTTTAATGGTTTTGTTTACAAATAAAATGTTGGTATTAACAATATGAGATAATAAATTAAACACACATGTTTTATGATCAATCCGATTCTATAACATGTTTTAAAATGATAAAAGTATAAAAATGTATTGTAAAAGATAATATTATATATTTGGATGTCTATTAAAATATGAATAATTGAGATTCTACTTCAAATTATGGCATGTTTTGATGAATTTAAATTTTCATGTAAATGATCGAAACACATTGTATTCCATGACATATATGGAAGCAATAATTAATTTAATAATTATTAATACTAAGAGGAAATAAGTGTTATTTTCAAAACAAAAAATATTTGGTGTATATGAACATAATAATATAAATTGAGTATAGTGACTATTAGGTTAGTGGTTGTATGTTTTGGATTTATATTTTCAATGTAAAAAATAATACTAGTCAAAATTTAAAAGTTAAAGTCACTTTTTATTTTAAATAATCTGTTGATGTATATTGGTACAATACTATTGTAAAGGGTTAAAAACATTACGTAAATATTTCTAGGAAATTTCTAAACTAACAAGATTCATGAATAGTAATGATGTACTTATAAAGAGTTATATGTAGACAATATTTGTTACAAACATTATTACATTCGATGTTTTGAAGTTAAAAAGATTGAAAATGTTTATGGTGTTTAACATTATAAATTTGATTCCAAAATCCATAAATTATTTAAATTATCTAAATAAATTTATTTTAATCCCAAAATAGTATTTTTTATTAAGGTATTCACTTAGTGATGTGCCAATAATTACATATTGATGTAATAAGTTGAATGAAACTCCTAAAAGTGAAGAAAAACCCCAAGTCAATCTGGTATTCTATTATATATTTTATGTCAATTTGAAACTTATGTATTGGTTTTTATATATACTTAATGTTTTTTAATAATATAAAATGTATCATGATATGAAAAATGATATCACCCCTATATATTTAACATTAGTTTTATATATGTAAATACTAATATAAATCTTTTGAGGAGAAATGATATTTTAACTCTCAAAGTATGGATTGGAGTTATATTTCTGGTGACAAAACCATAAAAGTTGTTTTTGTGGTCGAATATTCAGATGATGATGATATTTCTATGCAATCTATGACATGAAAAAGAGGACGACATCAATGTGGTATAGGTGGAGGCATGGGTCATCACAAAATGAGTACATTCTCACATATGGGATAACCATTTCTTTTTCGGTTTGTGATCATTTGTTTTTCTTCCATCCGGTTACATTTTATTAATTCCATAATGATATCTTTTCCACTCAACCATTTTAAAAAAATTAATAAATTGGGAAAAGATTTTTATACAATAAATATCCAAAATTTAAAATCATTTTAAACAATATTTTTCAACCATTACAACATTATATTATATTTTATTCTAAATCAAAAAATTATATGCCTAATAATCAATTAATTAATTAAATATGGTGTTTTGTCACTCAAATTTAATGAAAAATTATGAATTTTTTCCCTCATTAATATTGTACATGTTGGTCACAGAAAGGATTTAATTAAGCCCATTAAATAAGGTGGATGTTATCAATATAATATCCCTTTTTTCTACAAGGAACTATACATTGATGAGTTGAAGATATATAATATATAATCAATATTTTCACTATAGTATACCCTTTTAACATTTCCATTAGGTATGTATCAATTTTAAATGATGGGTCATCTGGTCCCTTTACTTGTGTTCATTGTTTCCTTCTATCTTTGTGGGAATGGTCATATTTCTTTCAGAAACATCTATTTCACATTGGTTTTAGTGTTCGTTTATCATAATAGATGAGGATTGATCTACTAGAGAATATTTTATCAATGGAAGAGAAGCATTTGTTGATGACTAGTCCCCCATGGGGATGGACTATTAATTCCTTTAATGAGAGGGCCTTTATTGTAACACCACAAGATTTTCTAAAAAAATAAATTGAAATTATTGAAATGTTGTTTAAGGTAGATAGTTATATGTATCCTTTAAACATAATTTTATTTGGTCTATGTTTTGCATTTCATGAAACTGTTATCTACAATTGTGTTCAGTATGTTTTTTAGAGTCTGATGAAACCAACTTGTTTTTTTTTGTGAATAGTAACATACCCTTATGAATAGTAATATGACCTTAATGAATAGTAAATTTTATTATTATTTTATTTTCTTAACGCTAGAATATAATATCATCTTGGTTAATTTTTCATTTTGATAAAGAAGTAGTTGCAGAATTAGAACAGTAAATTTCTGAATTAGATAATATTTTATTTTAAAATTAAATTAATAATATTTTGAAAATTATTTTTCAAAAATGTAATTCATTTTTGTATTCTACACGTTGAAAAATGTTTAGGGTAAATTTTTGGGATTTTTCTAAAATTTAAGAATTTTTTATGAATAGAAAAATACGATAAAAAACGATAAATGCTAAATACATGATTTACTGCATCATAGGTGATGAAAGGGTGATTTAAGACAACTTGGTTCAAAAAAACATGCAAATATTACTATTTAGGGTCACTTTCATTGGGATTATTCATTGTCTTGATAAAAAATATTATAATAATGATTAAAATAATCCAAAAAACCTCCCCTCCTCCACTATAAATACTACCCTCACTCCCCTCTTTCTCCCACATCTCTCAAGACTTGAGCGTTGTCTAATTTATGCCAAATTCCTTCCCCAATCTTCTTCCCCATGTCATAGAGCTTCTGGTCTCACCAAAAGTCCAAAATCAAAGCCCTTAAGGAGGATCTCAAGGAGAAGAGATCAAGAGGTAAACATCCTCTTTTATTTTCTTTCTTTTCTTTCATTTTATGTTATTCTCTTCCATTCCCTTTGTCCTGTGTTGGGATATTTCATTATATATTCCCCCTTACTGTCCATATTTTGTATGAATGATGGGATATTCCATTCCTCTCATCAATATTGTTTTTATGAAATTTTTAAGAGACACCGTTAGGCTGCCGAATTTTTGTGCGAAATTTCTCAAGATTTTATTTTATTTCATGATTCCTTTTTCTTATTTCCTCACTACCTCTTATACAAGAGGCATGAAATCTCCAGAATCGTGTATATGTAGGACGTTCTCATTTTTATGGAAAATTCCTCGTAATTATTCTTCTCCTCTTCCACTTGTTTAAATAATAAAAAACATTGTCCATTTGTGTCGAATTACCGACATCGTGGACTATGTATTTTCAATTTCCATTAATTCATTAAAGTCTGGTCATGAAACCATTTATATTTTTGAACCAGGTTATAATATATGTTTTATAACTCATATATGGTTCTGTAATTCTTTTGTACTCATAGTTCTAATTTATAACACTAAATGAGGTTGTTATTATCAAAGAACCACATAAATGATCTAAGCGAACATCATTAATGTTTTAACTAATGAATCATCCTCATATAAAGAATCAATGTGATAAATTGTATAATTTATGGTACTAGAAATATGTAAATACTAATCCATTCCAATTCTAGATTTTCACTTCCAATCAACAAGAATGATTCATTATGAACCGATCATGAAATTCATAAAAGAACTCACCCAAAATAATGCAAGGAACAAAATACTAACAATTAAGGGGGAAATGAGGTTATGAAATGACCATATAAGATGTTATAAACATGAACATGTTTCTGTAAAATACTAATAACACTATTTTAACCATTATACATGAGTTTTAAACATGTTTGAAGTAAGAAAATCCTATGGTAAGAGAATTCTTAACTCAATTTCCATTCTTTGGGTTAACATTCTATTTCGTTATTTATGTTGTATTTGAATTGTTTGTGTGAAGAATTATGATTATAATATGTTTAATAATATGTATTCATAGATTATATACATATTCCATCCACTCTATTAAGTCTCACTTCAAGTATATGATGTTTATAATGGACTTTTCTTCTAAAATAATCTTTTAAAATCCTGTTTTACAAAATACAAAAGAAATGTTTTTATGCTATTATTTATGTTGTATGATTATGTTTTGGTTATTGGGAATTGTTTATTATGAAGTGTGGGACCTATATTTCCCTCCAATGCATTGGGTATGAGTATGTTAGAGGTGAGTCGTATGGTTACTCCATGTGTAACTGCGATGGTTACACAAAGTAAGGTAGCCGTGAGGGTTACAAATTTTAAGGTAGCCAAGATGGTTACAAGATTATATAAGTAATGCCCCAAGATACCATTATGATTATATTTATGTTTTCATGTTTTTTGTGGATATTTTTTAAATCTCATGTTACACAATTTAAGTATATATGGGTGAAAGCATGACTTCTAAAAATGTTTTCATATGTTATGAGTATTCATGGACTAATGTGATCTTTCATTTTTTTTCATACCTTAGTGAGATTTTGTTCTCATCCAACGTTTTTAAATGATTTTCCACAGGTTAATAGATGTGTAATAAAAGGAAGTAAGACATGTTAAATGTTGAATAATTTTCAAGGAGTCTTGTTTTAAGTTTTAATATTTTATATTTTGAAAAAAATGGAAACTGTTTTTATGGTATCCACTCTGTAACAGTGTGTAATGTTATGAATGTATTGTCTTAATTCTCTAATTCTCTAAACATGAAAAGATCCTCAATGTAAAAGGAAGTGTTTTCTTGACTAAATTCGAGATTATGTATGTAATAAGGTTGGATCCTTACAGTTGGTATTATAGGATGGTTTAGATAACATAGGGGATTAGGGTGATGTTAATAGAATACCATAAATGATTTTAACTCTATGTATAATTTGAGATGTTATTGCCTTTAAATATTACCATGTTGCTTCATCTACGACACGTTTGTTCAGAATGGTTGTCTGTAGAAGGAATAGGGATGCTAAAGAGGAGAGGCACTGACAGAATGACATCCTTCCTGATCTACAGCCTGGAATGATAGTGTTTGGAACTGAGTAGTTTGTGACAGTAATGGCTCAGCTAACGCATGGAATAAATGGTAGTTGCATCCATGCAAGGGGACAAATAAAGGTACCACAACGGAACATGACAGTAGTGGAATATTTTATGAGACAATATCCTCCATCGTTCAATGGATCTTCTGACCCAGTAGCAGCTTAAGGATGGATCAAAGCCCTTGAAAATATATTCAATGTTATGGGATGTTCATACAATCAAAAGTTAAGTCTTGACATTTATCATTTTGAAGCGGAAGCTCTTCAATGGTGGTCAATGGTAAGGAATATCAGTGGTAGAAAGGATTTTGATGTCTTAGAGTTGGATGAATTTAAAAGTCTTTTCCTTGAAAAATACTTTCCTAAGGCTGTGTGACATAGAATGGAGAAACAATTCCTTGAATTTAAATAATGGGAGGAAGATTCAGTGGCTGTGTATGAAGATAACTTCACCCGACCGATGAGATATGCTCCCAATCTTATTCTGGATCTCGATAGAAAAAATAAATCGTTTTTACTCAGGATTGAAGCCAAGGTATCGAAGGGAGTTGGCCTCCCATGAATTAAAAAGTTATGAGAAACCAGTCCGATGTGCTGAGGGGGTAGAGATGGAGTTTTTTGATGATCATGTGCATTTTGGAAACAAAGAGAAGAAGAGGTCTAGTTGGAAAGAAATGGGAAATTATCAACCAAAGAAATATGATGTTAAGAAAATAAAATTTCACGTTTGTGAAAAGTGTGGAAAGAATCACCCTGGGGAATGTCTTAGCAAAATTGGGAAGTTTTTTAAATGTCGTAAGTTTGTACATATGGCCCGAGATTGCAATGAAAATGATCCAAATAAAAATCCTGATAAGAAAACTGTAAAGTGTTTTAAATGTGGTGAGATGGGTCATTATGAAAATGCCTGCCCAAAGAGAGATCAATATGATACAAAGAAGCTAGACTACAAACAGAATTGTGTAGTGAGATCCTTTATGACTACGTCAGCAGATGTCGGGCCATCCAATGAAGTTGTATCAGGTACATTGTTTGTTCACTCAGATTTTTATAAATTTTTGTCTGATACGGGGTCTACACATTCCTTCATCTCTGAGAAATTTTTTGGTAAATTGGAAATATCACCTCAACAAATGAGGCCCGAACATGTTGTTAAAACACCAGGGGAAATTTTATAGTAAAGAGGAATTATAAGAGTCTTTCTATTTTGGTATATGGAAAGACTTTACCTGCAAACCTTGTTGTTTTACCCTTAATCGTGTTTGATATTATTCTGGGGATGGACTGGCTTTCTGATTATCATGCTAAGATTATCTATAGAGCTAAAGAAGTTATTTTTCAGAAAGAGCTTTAGTTTGTATACAACAATGAACCCATACAATTGATAACATATCAGGAAGCTAAGAAACTATTGAAAGATAGAAATGAAAGTTATCTTGTTCATATTGTTGAAAACAAAAGAACTATTCAAATTAATGATGTGTCAGTGGTAAATGAATACCATGATGTTTTTCCTGACGGGTTACCCAGTGTCATACTTGATCGAGAAGTTGAATTAAAAATTGACTTAGTTCCTAAGGATAATCCAATTTCAAAACCCCCATATCATATGGCTCCAATAGAACTTCTTGAATTGAAAAATCAGTTGCAGGATTTGCATGACAAAGGCTTCATTCATCATAGAACTTCACCATGGGGATCCCCTGTTTTGTTTTTTAAAAAGAAAGATGGTTCCATGAGAATTTGTATTGATTATAGATATTTGAATAACATCACTATTAAAAACAAGTATCATTTGCCTCATATTGATGACTTGTTTGATCAGCTCCAGGGAGCTCATTACATTTCCAAGATTGACTTGAGATCCAGATACAATTAGTTGAAAGTGAAGGAGGATGACATTCTGAAAACAACCTTTCGTACTAGATATGGGCATTATGAATTTGTTGTTATGCTGTTTGGATTAACTAATATACCTACTGTATTAATGAATCTTATGAATAGAGTATTTCATGAGTTCTTGGATAAGTTTGTGGTTGTATTTATTGATGAAAATATTTTATTTTCTAAAAATAAGGAGCACCATGAAAAACATATAAGGGTTGTTTTGAAAACTTTAAAAGAAAAGAAACTATATAGAAAATTCAGAAAGTGTGATTTTTGGTTGCAAAAGATTTATTTTCATGGGCACATTTTAAATAAGGATGGAATAACCGTTGATCCTGTCAAAACAAAAGTAGTTGATGAATGTACAAGACCCACAAATGTTATAGAGATTCATAGTCTTATGGGAACAGTAAGTTATTACTGATGATTTCTAATGAACTTTGCATGGTCATCTGGCCCGATAACTAAGTTAACACAAAAAGGGGTTAAATTTCTTTGGACAGAGGAATGTGATGTTTTTTTCAGGAACTGAAGAAGAGATTGATGAATGCTTCAGTTTGGGCCTTACCTTCCCATAGTGGTGAGTTTGTTATCTATAGTGATGATTCTTTGACAGGACTTGGTTTTGTTTTGATGTAGAATGACCAGGTAATTTCCTATGCTTTGAGACAACTTAAAACTCGTGAGCTAAATTATCCCACACATGATTTGGAATTGGAAGCTGTGGTTTTTTCTTTGAAAATTTGGAGGCATCATCTATACGGAACCAAATGCGAAATATATACTGACTATAAAAGTATAATGTGTATATTCACTCAGAAGGAATTAAACATGAGGAAAATAAGATGGCTAGAACGGATAAAGGATTATGATTGCATGATCAATTACCATCCTGGGAAAGAAAACAAAGTGGTGGGTGCCTTATGTCGGAAACATCATGCATCATTGACCATGATACATTTGGAACATTATCCCTTGACTAAATATTTGATGAATTTTGGATTAGAAGTTGTTGGTTCCAGGAATACATCTTTTTTGTATCAGGTTTCAGTGCAGTATTCATTGTCAGACAGAATTAAGTGAGCACAGAAGGAAGACTGTGAGCTATAGAAAAATGTAGAATTGGATAAAGTGGGTAAGTTTCCAGAATTTAACCTTGATAAAGATTGGGTTTTAAGATTTGGAAAAAGGTTATGTGTGCATTGTGATTCCATGTTGAAGAAAGAATTGTTGTGTGAAGCTTATAGTTCTCCCTTTTCTGTTCATCATGGCAGTAATAAGATGGAAAGAGACCTTCAAGAGTATTATTGGTGGGATGGAATGAAAAGAGATATTGTTGATTTTACCATGACATGTTTGACATGTCAATAGGTTAATGCAGAGAAACAATTACCAAAGGGGATGCTACAGCCTTTGACAGTGCCAGAGTGTAAATGGGAGAATGAATCCATGGACTTCATGGTCAGACTACCAAAGACTTCTCGAGGTAAAAATGCGATTTGGGTAATTTTTGATCGGCTAAGTAAGTCTGCACATTTCCTTTCTATTCAAGATATTATTAATTTGGATCAGCTTTCTCGATTGTACCTCAAGGAGATTTTCAGATTACATGGAGTTCCTCTTTCCATTGTGTCTGACCGAGATCCCAGGTTTACTTATAAATTTTGGAAGGGACTTCATAATTTATTGGGCATAGAGTTGAATTTCAGTACAAATTTTCTTCCTCAATCATATGGGCAGTCAGAACGAACGATTCAAAATTTGGAGGATATGCTTTGAGCTTGTTCAATGGGCTATCAGGGAAGTTGGGATCAACATCTTTCATTATTTGAGTTTTCTTATAATAACATTTTTCATTCTAGTATTCAGATAACACCTTTTGAGGCATTGTATGGTAAGCGGTGTCAGACTCCAGCATTTTGGGATGAAGTTGGCGAATGAAAGTTGATGGGGCCATAATTATTTGAAGATGTGGCTGAGAAAGTGAAGATGATCTAGCAACACATGAGGAAAGCTCATAGCAGGCTGAAAATTAATGTAGATAACAGAAGAATGACTTCCCTTTCGAGGTAGGTGACCATGTTTTCCTTAAAATATCTCATTGGAAAAGTGTGATGTGTTTCAGTAATAAAGGGAAAAAAATTCCACGGTTAATTGGTCCTTTAGAAATCTTGGAGAAAGATGGAACATTTGCATACCACGTAGCTTTTCCTCCAAGTTTGTTTCAGGTACACAATGTTTTTCATGTTTCGATGTTGAGAAAGTAGGTGCCAAATTCATCACATGTCTTGAGCCTGGAAGTAGTTCAGCTGGAAGAGAACCATTCTTATGAAGAGAAACCGGATCAAGTTCTTGATCGAAGAGAACAAGTATTGCAGAATAAGGTAATCCACCAGGTAAAGGTTTTTTTGGAGAAACCACATGGTTGAAAAAGCAAAATGGGAGTTTGAAAATGCTATGAGGTAAAAATATCCTTAGTTCTTTAATAAGTAAATAAAATTATGAGGACGCAATTTCAAGATGTTTGGGATAATGTAACACCCCAAGATTTTCTAAAAAATAAATTGAAATGCATGAATTTTTTTAAGGTGGATAGTTAAAGTATCCTTTAAACATAATTTTATTTCTTCTATGTTTTGAATGTCAAGAAATTGTCATCTACAATTGTGTTCATTATGTTATTTAGAGTCTGATGAAACCAACTTGTTTTTTTGTGAATAGTAAAATACCCTTATGAATAGTAATATGAATAGTAATATGGCCCTAATGAATATTAAATTTTATTATTATTTTATTTTCTTAAGTATATAAGATAAAAACATCTTGGTTAATTTTTCTTTGTGATAAGAAGTAGTTGTAGAATTAGAACTGTTAATTTCTGAATTAGATATGATTTTATTTAAACATTAAATTAAGAATATTTAGATAATTATTTTCCAAAAATGGACTTAATTGTTTTATTCTACACGTCGAAAAATGGTTAGGGTAAATTTTTTGGGATTTTTCTGAAATTCAAGAATTTTTGATGAATAGTAAAATATGATAAAATACGTTAAACGATAAATACATGATTTACTGCATCATAGGTGATGAAAGGATGATTTAAGCCCACTTGGTTCGAACTCACATTCCATTATTACTATTTAGGGTCACTTTCATTGAGATTATTCATAGTCTTGATAAAAAATATTATAATAATGATTAAAATAATCCAAAATACCTACCCTCCTCCACTATAAATACCACCCTCACTCCCCTCTTCCTCCCACACCTCTCAAGCCATGAGAATTGTCTAATTTCTTCCAAATTCCATCCCAAATCTTCTTCCCCACGTCCTAGATCTTATAGTCTCACCAAAAGACCAAAATCAAAACCCTTAAGGAGGATCTCAAGGAGAAGAGATCAAGAGGTAAACATCCTCTTTTATTTTCTTTGTTTTCTTTCATTTTATGTTATTCTCTTCCATTCCCTTTGTCTTGTGTTGGGATATTTCATTATATATTCCCCCTTAATGTCCATATTTTTTTATTAATGATGATATATTCCATTCCTCTCATCAATCTTTTTTTTATGAAATTTTAAGAGACGTCGTTAGGCTGCCGAATGTTTGTGAGAAATTTTATCAAGATTTTCTTTTCTTTCATGATTCCTTTTTCTTATTTACTCACTACCTATTATCCAAGAGGCATGAAATATCTATAATCATTTATATTAAGGATGTTCTCATTTTTATGGAAAATTCCTTGTCATTATTCTTCTCCTCTTCCACTTATTTAAAGAATAAAAAACACTGTCCATTTGTGTCGAATTACCGACATCGTGGACGATGTATTTTCCATTTCCATTAATTCTTTAAAGTCTGGTCATGAAACCATTTATATATTTGAAAAATGTTATAATATATGTTTTTTAAATCTTATATGGTTCTGGAACTCTTTTGAACTCATGGTTCTAATTTATAAAACTAAATGAGGTTGTTATTATCAAAGAACCACTGAAATGATCTAAACGAACAACATTAATCTTTTAACTAATGAATCATCCTCATATAATGAATCAAAGTGATAAATGGTATAATTTATGGTACTAGAAATATGTAAATACTACTCCATTCCAATTCTGTATTTTCACTTCCAATCAACAAAAATGATTCATCATGAACCGATCATGAAAATCATAAAAGAACTCACCCAAAATATTGCAAGGAACAAAATATTAACAATTAAGGTGTGAAATGAGGTTATGAAATGACCATATAAGATGTTATAAACATGAAATATTTTCTTTAAAATACTAATAACAATATTTTAACCATTATACAGGAGGTTTAAACAAGTTTTAAGTAAGACAAGCCTAAGCTAAGGGAATTCTTAACCCGATTTCCATTCATTGGGTTAACATTCTACTTCGTTATTTATGTGGTATTTTAATTTTTTTTGTGATGAATTATGATTATAATATGTTTAATAATCTTTATTTACAGATTATATATACATTCCATCCACTCTATTAAGTCTCAATTCAAGTATATGATGTTTATAAAGGACATTTTTTTCTTCTAAAATCCTCTTTTAAAATTCTGTTTTACAAGATTCAAAATCAATGTTTTTATGCTATTATTTATGTTGTATGATTATGTAATGGTTATTGGGAATTGTTTATTATGAATGATGGGACCTATATTTCCCTCCAATGCATTGGGTGTGATTAAGTTGGAGGTTGGCCGTATGGTTACTCCAAGTGTAACTGCGATGGTTACACAAAGTAAGGTAGTCATGAGGGTTACAAATTTTAAGGTAGCCAAGATGGTTACGAGATTATGTAAGTAATTACCTAAGATACATTTATGATTATATTTATGTTCCCATGTTTTGTGTGGATTTTTTTTAAATCTCATTTTACAAAAATTCAGTATATATGGGTGACAAGCATGACTTTTGAAATTGTTTTCATACATTACGAGTATTTATGGACTAATGTGCTCTTTCCATCTCTTTCATACCTTACTGAGATTTTGTGCTAATACCATATTTTTAAATGATTTTCCACAGGTTAATGTATGTGTATTATAAGGAATGAAGACATGTTCAATGTTGAAGAATTGTCAAGGAGTCTTGTTTTAAGTTTTATTGTTTTATATTTTGAAAAAAATGGAAACGGTTTTTATGGTATCCACTCTGTAACAATGTGTAATGTTATGAATGTATTGTCCAAATTTTCTAAAGCTCTAAACTTGAAAAGATCCTCAATGTAAAAGGAAGTGTTTTCTTTACTAAATTCAATATTATGTATGTAATAAGGTTGGGTACTTATATTTATGATGACCATGTTTTTCACTATCATATTTTGTTATTGGAAAAGCATGCTCTAAATCCAATTTTTTAGGTATAAAGAGTAATAATTTAATATCAGTATCCTGATTTTTGGGTATTTTGAATGAGATATTCATTAAATCTAATATTATAGGATACTTTTTAATGTATGATATGTTTGTATGTCATAATATATGACATTATTGATTATATGTTATATTATCTACCTTATATTAGCTATATCATAAACATATTATATGATATGAAGCCACTACTGTTTCATGCCCTTCTAAAGATATGGACTTAAAAATAACACAAAATCGGAATTTATATTAATAACATGGCATTGATAATCTAGGATCTATTAAAATATGATCACTTTTGTTAGTGGTAAAATCTGTGCTGATAAAGAACCCTTTTTTAGAGGTAAGAAAACACTGATAAATTTCAAAAAAAACAAACAAACAATTTTTTAAAAAAATTCTCTCCCCTACAAATTTGGAGGAAGGACCGACCCCCAATTTATCAGTTCTTGAACCCCCATTAATAGCACATGGCTAGCCTCCCACTCCCCCATTAACAATTCTACCCCCCCTTAACAGTGTTATGCACTTCCTCACCCACCAACATTCACCCATCCATTTGGTGTGTTTTTGAACCTCATACCCACCTTATAATCTGGTGCATTTCCCACTCTCCTATATTTTATTCATTATTTTAAGACATATCTGTATATTTCTATATAATTTGTTAATTTTTTTAATTTATTTTTATATATATGTATTTAAATATATTTATATAGAATATGTTTTGTGTGTTTATGTGTGTTTATAAATACAAACATACATATATTTTTATATATGTGTTTTCATCAATAAATTTAATTATTCATATTTTTATTTATTATCATATATAATATTTTAATATATATACATATATATATATATATAAATATATTATAATATGTTGATAAATATATATAGATTTGACAACACAGACACAAATATATTTATATATATATAAACATTATATAGAAATTAATTTTATATTTATATAAATATTCATAATTGTTTTTTAAATATAATGTATATTATTTTCTATATATATATATAAAATATATTTTGATAAATATAATTTAATTGTAAATATATTTAATTATTTATTTATAAAATTAAAATTTGTATGTGTAAATTTATAAAAAATGTATATATTTTTATATAATTGATTATAAATTACTGTACATTATTAAAATGATACAAATTCAAATCCATTTTATCAACAAAAATGTTAGACCTAGGAATATATTTATTCCCCATGGAAAAAAGTAAAAAATATGGCCATAAATGGGGTTGAAATTCCATCTAATGTTAAAATATTTGGTTACCCCAACTAAAAACTCTCTTTTGGAGGTTTTCTGTGTGTTTTTGGCCTGGGAGAATTTTATAGAGGTTTTCCCTCTATTATAAAGGCATATAACTCATCATTGGGTTTGATATAATATGTGTAACACCCCAAGATATCAAAGTACATTATTTCTTTAAAGTATTTCAATAACTTGCACTACACGCAACACCGAGTTCAAGCGCACCACAACTTACCAAACTAGCCGTTCAAAAGCGGTTATGAATAGTATTAACTAAATTTTGAACTATATATAATCCTTATAATTTTAGAATCAATATTATGAGTTTCTTATACATAATGTAAGAACTAATTCATTTTTTTCAAATAAAAGAAGTATTTTTTAAAAAATGCACTTTTACCACATTTTAATGGTGAACCATTTTTAAATCCAATATTTAAAAATTTTATATATTCAAATTGACAAAATAAACATCTTCTACAGATTCGGGACATAATAATTTGGTGTCAATAAATTTTTTGTGTTTTTCTGATAACTTTCATATTTGGGTGAATAGTAAAAAATACTCTATTTTATCTAAAAAAAAAATATTAAATAAAAAAAATTTATAATGTCGAATGATAAATTTTAATTGTTTGGAAGTATAAATAGATTATATTTTAACAATTTAATCCAATTCTGGTCATTTTAAGTAATTTCACTTTGAGATTGGACACAAAGAAGTGTCAATCTTTTGGTAGATATTGTTTCTTAAAAATATACATTTTGGTTTTGATAGTGGGAATTAATTTTAAATTAATAAATTCAATTTTTTGTTTTGAATTATTTAAAATAGACCTCATTTTTGGATTCGGAATATCTAAATTATCCTAGGGTGAGTTATTGGTATTTTTCTGAGAACGTTCATTTTTTGATGAATAGTGAAAAAACATTGAGTTATCGTTTAAAAGGGAATTTTTATTTAAATAATTATTTATTTTATTTAAATTTATTTCAGGTCAAAATAGATATGTAATACCTATATAAGTTTAATGTAATTCATTGGAGTTAGTGTTGGATCGGATTACACCAAATATACACAAGAGGGGGGGGGGGTGAATTGTGACTTTTCAAAAATATTTACGAGATTGTGTTCTGCCTTTTAACTTTAATCAGATAAAATGATGCAATGGAAATTTAAATAGTAGAAACAAAAGATTTATAGTGGTTTTGGGAATAGAAGGCCCCTAGTCCACTCCACCAACACTCCACTCCATGAGCTTGGTGATTTTCACTCTCTGGTCCCCGTTTCAACAGACCGGTTCACAACTGAGTACAGGAAGTTGATACCTTTATTGTCCAAGGCAAAATAAAGCCTTCTGGTTTACTTACAGAACCAAAAAAGCTTAGTACGATAAGCCGATCACTCAATAATAGAAAATAAATATTTTCTTATTTTGAAAATACTTTCCATTTGTCCTTCACAATTGCAACAACATGCAATTGACAGTAGGTAGATCGTCACCTTCAGAAATAATAATCTTCACAAAAGAGACATTCAGAGTCGATTCTGTTGCAGTACAAAAAATTATTCACTACTTCAGTAGAGACAGATCCACAATAGATCTTCGATATAGAACAAGTGAATTTTCTATCGTGTTCCTTCCTCTTTAACAAACAGAGTTTTGACGCTCTTTTTGAAACAAAAGATCGGTATGTTTCAGTAGTCTATGTTTTCCTTTTTTTCAGAATAATCAAAAGATCACACATGATCAATAATTGTCGATGCAGTTTCAAAAAGCCCATATAAATAAAAGAATGATTAGAACTTATCTTGTAAAATTAGATCCACAAAAGTCACCTTTTTACTCGTGATATTCAAACATTTGAATTTTTAGAGTAGTCGTAACATCCCGGAAGAATCTGCTTAAAAAGCTCCTTTTAATTCGATCAAAACATTGATAAAATGGTTTTGAATCAGTCAAAATCATACGTTAAAATCAGATTTAAATCTGTCTTGAAATCAGCCTAATAATCAGCGTACTGACTGTTGCATAAAAATATCGACTTTAAATTCTTCAACGCCAAATGTAAGGTTGAGTTTAACTGTATGAATCCTTTGAGCGTAAGTTTGATGACGTAGTCTTGAAATGTAAGGTTCATAACGTAAGGTAGACAACATAAAGTTCACAATGTAAACTTGACAAAAAATGTAAGGTTCATTCCAAATGTACAGTTGGTCATCCATACTTTTCCCTTCAACTTTCAAATGTACGATAAAATATCCATACTTTTACTTGATCCAAACTTTTCCAAGAATGTATTGTTGTTTACAAAAGTAAGGTTTATGATCCATTCTTTTAAGAAATAAACGTCACATTTAATATTTACGTACGGTTCTCCTTCCATATTTTTCTGATATCCCCAACGTAGGGTTCCTCCCTAACGTAGGGTTCTTCTTCCATACTTTGCCGATAACATATGGTTGATTAACCATACTTTTTCCTTATATCAAAAAGTATACACGCTTTTCATCCTTATACTACATTTATCCACATAGAGTATGAAATGTTTTTCCAGAACATGCTGAAGCAGATTCCGAATGAGTAGCGCATGAATAGTGTTTCCAGAACACGCTATATAAAAATACTTTATTAATAAATTCCCGTTATTTAAAGAGTAAAATAAAATAATAAATTCCTGAAAAATACTTAACAAATAAAATCATTAGAAAATAATTAAGGGTATTTGTGAGCATCAAAATTGTCACAAAGAGATAGAGTATTAATATAAACTTCCCCTTTAAATAACAGTATTATGTAATGTTGAAAACAACACTTGTTCAACAATATACCCCTTTTTGATGATCACAAAACCCATAAAATAATTAATAAAATTAACATAACATAAAATTAATTACATATTGTTTTGAAATTTTTAAAAGATAAGTTTTGAATTTGGAAAAGAGAAATATCTGCCTTTAATTTATCCATGTTTTAATTTCTTCCTCAATAAAATGAATTACTCCCCCAAATAAAAATATGTTTCTATTTATCCAAATTTCTCCCCATTTTTGTGATATCAAAAATTATGATAGAATATGGAATGAAACACAGATTAATGTAGCACTGAACAGAAGTAAATACTATTATTAAGTGTTTATTTATAATTCAATCTGGATTACTGGCATATCGAAATAAGAACAGTAAAACAAGTAAATATAGTGAAATATATTTTCCTTAAAAGTAAAAAAATAATAATAAATATAGGAATCAAGGTTTTGGAAATTAACAAGTAGGGTTTATCTTCTCAGGACTGTAGACTTGATTTTGGCTAACTGTTCTCTCAACCTTTTCATTAATCCATCACCGGGATGAATAATAAAAATTCTAGCCTCTTGAGTCATATGAATATCTTTAATGAGATTGGCTCAGAAGAACTCGTGAATCCATTCTTCTTTCTCCATAAACAAATACAACTTCTCTGTGAATTTATCTAAGACAGAGTAGATTCCTGGCTCACTGGATGTCAACTGATCAACCAAGAATTTCTGATTATCTAATAGAACAGATAATGGAGCACTGTTGTACAGAATATCTTACAACCTGCCATTCATGTTGCTCATTGCAGCTGTGATATCTTGAAATCTTCTGATTAGATCAGGTGAAGTACCTGATCTACTAGGAGCATTATTCCTAACTGAGGAAAATTATGTTTCCATAAACAACTTAAGGTTGGAGAAATCTGATTTCATAACCATTTTAGATTTCAATTTGGAAATAGCATTTAGAATATCCTCTTTAAAAATTTCATCTTCATACCATGAAACAGAACTCTCCATAAGATTTTGAGATTTCAACTGTTCTGATGCTAAGGTGTTTCTCAAAGAATCATTATCACATTGTAGTTGAGAAAACTTTGTGTACAACTCTTCAACTTCCATATTCCTTGAATCAGAATAACCATGTGCTTGATTCTCATTCTCAGGCTCTGTGTGATGTAGCAGTACTAAAGGTAATGATTCAGCATCCGATTTTTCTTTATCCTTGTCCTGAGTAGGTTGGTCCACAGATTTTTCCTCAGAGTCCATTTCAAATTATTCCATAGAAAAATACTCTTGAAGAACGTCTGTATGAGATTCAGAAGCATGCTCATCACGAACATCTACAATTGGTTCTTCCAATGAAACATCTAAAATGATATCCTCTGGTGTTTTCTGAGGTCTGTCCACTTTTCACTAGGCTCATCCTTATTTTCTTGCTGAAGTAAAACAGAAACATCAGCTACAACCTGTTGTTCTGATCTTTCATAAAAAATTCTTTCACGATCAGGTTTTGTAATAGTGATATTATGTTCTGGAGGTTGGACAACAAACTTTTCTCTAAAAAAGTTGTAAGAGAGTAAATCACTTGTTGTTAATTTAGGGGAAGTGAGCTCCTCAATCACATGTCTTCCCTTCTGAGTCTGAATTCCCCCCTGACTTCTTTATTCCTCAGTTTCTTCCGCTTCAAATATAATCCTCCTTGCCGCAGTGCTGACTACCGATTCATCTTCTCTCTCCTTGGACTTTATAGATTGAGCTTGAGCACTCTCTGATTTATCATCTTATCCTACTAGAAAAAGTTTTCCTTTGATAGTACACCATAAATAGGAAATATTTCTTAAAGTTACAGCATTAAACACATTACTGTGATGACAGCGTACTCTGGCATCCACCAGTCTCACCATGTCCTTCATAAACAACGTCTTGAAGATGAATCGACCAAAAGGATAAAAGTTCATTCAGGCATCACTAAGATAACAATATCATAGGTATATAACCATATACCTAGGAAAATTGAGTTTAACATCACTGAGGAAAAGATACATTATATACATATCGGGATATAATATCTTTTCTATTTCAAACATCCACGGTGCAATCCCTGTTTGCACAAATTTGACCAAACGTTTCTGATTAGGATCCAAATCCTTAACAAACATTTTCTTTACAATCTTAATACCAAATAAAAACAAAATTATGTCCTATAATTTATGCACATTATCTCCAATATTTTTCAAATCAAAATGAAAAAATCCCTCATGAGGGAAGTTGAGAATCTGACCAATTTCTACTGACGAGATTGAGAAATCCCTATCCTCTATCGTAACCATCATATTTTCCTCAGTATCTCCCAGAATAAACTGTACAGATTTGAAGAAGTATCGAAGATCTACCTCATACAAAAATTTTATTTCTCACTGTTGAAAGTTTGTTCGAGATTCTGAAACCACAGTGCTTGTTTCAACAAGAGATTTGTTTGATATAGCCATTAGAGATCAATCACCTTGCCAGGTATGATTTTTATACCTTCTGAACGTTGTCTCTTGGCACTACTGGTTTTGGCTTCATCAGATCTTTTAGTCTTTTCCATCTCTGCAAGAATATATGACGTTTTGAAGGTTAGGGTTTTAGAGGTTCAAAGATTAGGGTTGACAAGAAGAGGTGCATTTTGCGGGTTCAAAAATGTTTTTGTAGAAATGAAACAATTTAGAGGACGAAAGGGTTTCTGACAACCTTGATTCCCGTGTTTTTAATAGTCATTATATATATTTAAAATAAATAAAATAAATTGCGTGGGGAAAAGAAAATTATTCTATTTGAAAAACAAAATAGCTAAATTATTATAAGCAGAATTAAAATAAAGAACTACTATCGTAAAATAAAATTTTATTTAAAATCAAATAAACCTATCCCCCCTTAATAATATCAAACCTTGTAGTGGTAAGTAGTTTAGTAAAAGCATCAGCTAATTGAATTTAAGTATTTAAAATTTCCAAATATATATCCTTTTTAAGAATATGATATCTTATAAAATGATTTCTGATATCAATATGCTTTGTTCTAGAATGATTAATATGATTTTTTGGATATATTTATAGCACTAGTATCATCACATAAAATAGGCGTATTATTAACATTGAGTCCAAAGTCCATGAGAATGTTTTTCATCCACAACATATATGTATAACAACTCCTAGCAGAATCATACTCTGCCTCAACAGTTGACAGAGCAACTAAATGTTGTTTCTTACTTGACCACGACACTAAATATTTTCATAAGAAGTGACAAGTTCCAGAAGTGGTTTTCCTATATAATCTAAAACTCCCAAAGACTGCATCTGAATATGAAATCAAATTAAAATCAGAAGTTCTGGGATAAATAATATATTGAAAAACAATTCCTTTTAAATATATAAAAATTATTTTAACAGCAGTTAAATGAGATTATTTAGGATTTGATTGAAATATTTCAAAAAGACATACTGAATACATTATATCTGGCCTACTAGTAGTAAGATATAATAAACTACCAATCATACCTCTATATAACTTGTTGTCAACTGATTTTCCAGTTTCATCCAAATAATGTTTTATATTAGTGGACATAGGTGTTGTATATGTCTTGCTGTTTTTACGTCCAAATTTCGTAAATAAATCAGTAATGTATTTGCTTTGATTTAAAACATTTCAAAAATCTTTTTCAGAAATTTGATGTCCTAAAAAGAAATTTAGTTCTCCCATCCTAATCATTTCAAATTATTCTTGCATTAAATTAGAAAACTCATGAAAAAGTGTTTTATTAGTTGATCCAAAAAGTACATCATCAACTTAAATTTGAACAAATAAAATATTAGAATTCACAGTTTTCTTAAATAGTGTTGGATCTGCCATTCCAATAGTAAAATAATTTTCCAAAAGAAAAACAGTTAATCTTTCATACCAAGATCTATGTTCTTGTTTAAGGCCATAGATATCATTATTAAGTTTAAAAACAGAATGTTGTTTTTAAGAGTTTTCAAAACTAGGAGGATGCTCAACATAAAAATCCTCCATTAAATAACCATTTAAAAAGGAATACTTAACATCCATCTGAAATAATTTAAAGTTCATATGAGATGAATAGGCTAAGAGGATTATAATGGATTCTAGTCTAGATACAGGTGTAAAAGGTCTCATAATAATATATACCTTCTTCCTGATTATATCCTTTAGCTACAAGTCTAGCTTTATTTCTAGTTGCTTATTTATAAAGACCCATTTGGTTCCTATCACTGGATAGTTCTGTGGTCTTTCAACTAATTCCTAGACTTCATTTCTTTTGAACTAGTTTAATTCTTCTTGCATTGCTATCATCCAGCTTTCACCATTTAAAGCTTCTTCTATAGTCTTGGGTTCTAATTGGGATAGAAAGGAACATAGTTCTACAAGATTTCCTATATTTCTTCTAGTTTTTATTCTTGTATCTAAGTCACCTATTATAGTTTCTAAAGGGTGATTATTTAGGGTTCTAGTCTTTCTATCCAACACACATATCGGTTCTTCAGTGTCATGTTTTTCTGAACTGTATTGAATTTCATTTATATCTTTTCCAAAATCATTTTAAAGTTCTCAAGCCTCATGTTATCATTAGAGTCAAATTCATCCATTTGATATGTCTTATTCTCAAGGGGATCAGATTCATCAAATTTCACATGAACTGATTCTTCAACAATCCCTGACTTCATATTATAGATTCTATAATCTTTGGAGGTATCAAAATATCCTAAGAAGATTCCTTCATCCGATTTTGGATCGAACTTACCAAGATTATCCTTGGTGTTCAAGATGTAAACCTTGCATCCAAAAACATTAAAGTAGTTAACATTAGGTTTTCTGTTATTCCAAAGTTCATAGGGTGTATTTTTTAGAAAAGGTCTAATTAAAACTCTATTAACTATATAGCAAGCTGTGATTACAGCTTCTGCCCAAAAGTAAGCAGGAAGACTGCATTCATTTAGTATAGTCCTAGCCATTTCCTGAATAGTCCTATTTATTTTTTCAACAATTCCATTTTGTTGAGGTGTTCTAGGTGCAGAGAAGGTGTATTTAATACCCATATTTGAGCAGAAGAAATTAAATCCCGGATTCTCAAATTCTCCACCATGATCACTTCTTAATGAAATTATTTTAAAAACTTTTTCTTTTTGAACAGCTTTACAAAAACATTCTAATAAAGTAAAAGCTTCATTTTAAATTTTCCAAAAGAAAATCCATATAAATCTAGAATACTCATCAACTAAAACAAATACATATAATTTACCAGCCATGCTTGATAGTCTTGAACATCTAAAAAAATCTATATTGATAAGTTCTAGAGGTTTAAATGTAGCAATTTTGTTAACAGACTTGAAGGATGATTTCTGTTGCTTTCCAAGTTGACACGCATCATAGAATCTGTCACATTCAAATTTGATACTAGGAAAATCAGAAACTAAATGTTTCTTAGATAACTTATTTAAAACATATACATTACAATGTCCAAGTCTCCAATTACAGATCAAATATTCATTCATTTTAGTAGTTACGAAATTTACTTGTTGTTTACACAAGGAATTTAAATCCACGGTATCCACATTATCAGTTCTTGGTGCTCTAAATTTAAGAAATTTATTTTTGAAAATAGAACAACAATTTTTAGGAAAATCAACAGCATAACCATCATCAAATAGTTGAGAGATACTTATCAGATTTTGTTTCAATCCTTGTACATAAAGAACATAATTAATTGAGACAACATCTAGATCTCAAACTGTTCCAATACCAATGATTTTTCCTTTGGAATTGTCACCAAAAGTGACACGTCCACTATCTTTTTGAGTGAGTGTAGATAAATTCAATGAGTTTCCGCTCATATGTCTTAAGCTTCCATTGTCTATATACCATATTCCATTTTTTCTTTTGTGACATGCTCCCTGCAAAGACATTTACACAGATTGGTTGGGTACCCATATTTTGTTGGGCCTAGTGGTGTTAGCTAGCATGGATTTGGGAATCCAGAATAGCTTTGATTTTCTAATTTCTCATGAGTCAAATAAATCTTTTTATACAAAATTGTTCTTAATGCCACTTATTTGGGGTTGTCTTAAGAAATATTTTTTAGAAATATGTCCCCTTATTCCAAGTAATTACAATTTTGTCTTTTTGCACTTGGAATAAAATAGTTTTTGTACATCTTGGGTTTTTCAACTTTACTGCCCATTCCAAATATTTCCTTTTTAATTACATTTTTCCAAAGGATTTCATTTAAAGTATTTTATCATTTAGTAAAAACAAGGGATGCAGTTTTATAATTTTCTACTTCAGTTTGCAATGATTTTATATTTGATTTATAATCTGTATTATTAGAATTAATTGAATCAAATTTTTTAGTTAACTCTTTATATTGTTTCAGTATTGTATCTATTTCATAAAAAATTGCCTTATGAACATTCTTAAAAGAATTATTATTCTTAAATAGAGATTCATATTTTTCTTCAAGAATATTGCAGTAGGATGCATGTTTTTCATTAGAGTAATTAGATTCAGAACTTGAATCAGAAGAGTTGTAATATTGTACCTCATCTGTTTCATCCATAAAAAACATGTTGGCTTTCGGATTGGATTCCTCCTTCTATGAGTCTAATTGAAAAGTACTACTGGCATCTTCAGATACACTTCATTTAGATTTCATGGCTTTCTTATCCTTATGCTCATATTCATTTATTTTGAAAATTTTCATTCTCTTATCTTCATTTGGCTGAGGACAGTCAGGTGTGATATGCCCCATTTTCTGGAATTCATAGCATCTAACATCCTTGTAATCCTTTTTAAAGGATTTTAAGAATCCCTTTTTCTTTCTATATAATTTTTTGAATATTCGGGATAGTTGAGCTAATTTCACATCAGAATTAGATAAATCAGAACTCTCTGACTTCTCTTTTACATTTTTCTTCATCTTTCTGTTTTTACTCTGTGATGACGCTTTCAAGGTAGTATCATCTCTTTTGATAAGCCATTTATGTTCAATAGCTTCATCTTCCATCTCAGCTTCATACATAATTAATGTTCCAATCAGTTCTCTCATGGTTAAATATTTGACTGGTGTCGACTGTCTGATTTCCACAAAGATTCCATTCTATCTTGAAGGAAGTACTCTCAATACTTTTAAAGATTGATCAGCTTGTTTAATGGGATCTCCCAAGGAAGTTATGTTATTGAAAATCTCAGTCAATATTTTATTCATTTGAGTAATTCTCTCACCTTTATGTATGGTTCTCCTTCCATACTTTTCTGATATCCCAAACGTAGGGTTCTTCTTCCATACATTGCCCATAACGTATGGTTGATTAACCATACTTTTTCCTTATCTCAAAAAGTATACACGCTTTTCATCCTTACACTAAGTTTATCCACGTAGAATATGGAAAGTGTTTCCAAAACATGCTCATGAAGATTCCAAATAAGTAGAGCATGAACAATGTTTCCAGAACACACTAGATACGAATAACTTAGTAATAAATTCTCATTATTTCAAGAGTAAAATAAAATAATAAATTCCTGAAAAATAATTAACAAATAAAATCATTAGAAAATAATTAAGGGTATTTTTGAGCATCAAAATTTTCATAAAGAGATAGAGTAATAATATAAACTTCCCCTTTAAATAACATTATTATGTATTTTTGAAAACAACACTTTCTCAATAGTCAGTTTATAATAATTTTAGATATATAAAAATTTTATTGAACTTTTCACCGTCTTTTACCCACCTCATAAGAGAATTTTCAAATTTACATAAAACATAATATTACCGCTTCTGTGAGTTGAATTTCAAAAATCCGAGAGACATGGATAATATCAAATATTAAAATTTGGTTCAATAAGCTAAAAATAATTTTTGGTTAATAGTAACTTTTTTACTTTTATTTACCACGGTTAAAAGTAAATAGGGTAATTAAGGGTAAAAATGATATTATTATTACCATAACACATGTCCTAATTCTATTGGATAAGATTAATTAGACCAAAAACTACATTAGGAATAAAATATGACCCTTTAGGTCCACTTGGATTTGATTAAGAAAGTTATTATTATTTTATTTAAAGAAGAGTTATAAGAATAAAAATCAAAGTTTAATAACTAAACCATTTTTAATATAGGGTTATACATAAGATAAATTTTATAATAAATATTCATTAGAAATATAGGAATATTTCCTACATAATGGTATTTTATTTATAATTTTTATAGATTAAATAATTAAATCTATTAATGAAACAATGATGGTGCAATAATTACCTTATTAATGAAATAATAAAATAAATGGTATTATAAATATTAAAATAAATATAATTTCAAAGTTTTTTTATCACATCCACGAATTCTCTAGGTGAATATGACATGTTAGGATTGATTTAATGTATTTTTTTGAAGTAATTATGCTGTTATTATATTAATAAAAAAATTACCAAATAGTGTCAAAATTGACATAAAATAGTTTTTAAAACAAATATTATATTATTAATTGATATAATAGTACTAAAAATATATTATTTCTTCAAAAATACTTATATAATAATATATATTAAATTAATGAACCAATTGGGGTTAAAATGGAAGTATATTGTACGTTTATTAACCATATAGTGTAGCAAAATAAGAAGACACAGTAAAAGTTAAAATTATTTAACTTAGAGTTAAATCTAAATGATAAGGTTAAATTGGTAACCTAAACTTGTCTAAAACCAATTGGATGAGTATATTTAGACCCATCCCCACCCTATACTCGAAACAAGTCACTTTGGAGCCATTATAAACCGAATATGAATTTATTATAAAATAGTATTATAAGTTTTTCCAAAGGTTCCCCTCACCCCTCTTATAAAAGGGCACTTCACCTTCCCTCAAATTCACACCTCAAAATCCATTTGGATTGGCAAAAATCTCTCCAAATATCCTCAAAAATGTTCTAAATTCATCCTATAGGCCTCTTATTGGTCATAAAGCCCACCTAAGGAGACATTTTGATCAAAACAAAAGGATGAACCTGAAGAAGAGGTAATGATTTCACCACACTCTTTCATGTTCTCTTATTCTTCCACTTAATTTTTCTTCGTTATTTCCATTATAAAATAATAACTCTATCATCTTTTATATATTGTGATTTTTTTATAAATATGGAACAACTATATTCATTATTCTACCAATCTTATGAATGATAATTTCACCATGCGTGCGTACGTACAGCTTACCGTCTCCACGTTGTGGTGTAATTTGATATTCAACACTATATTTTTTGGATGGATATAATGATGAGTATTATGTATATAAATAATGAAAATAACATGATAATGTCTCTTTAAAATTAATATACCATCCAATTCTACACCTTCAAGTAAATTATATTGCCGCTCATGCGTACGTACGGATTATCGTCTCCCCAACACGGTGAGATTCATTTCCACGTTCATGATTCATCGACGATTATAAATATATATTTCTAATAAGTATGTAATATATGAAATAATAATGTTAATGGAGATATATATATATATATATATATATACTTACATATATCTTATTCTCTTAGTTCCGTTCAATACGATATAAAACAGAAACAACGTTTATGCATACATACAGACTACTGTCTCCATAAGCGGTGTTTTTCATTTCACATATATATATATATATATAATACATATTTAAATTCTAAATATATATGATATATAAATCATTTTTTATATTTTGGAACTATTTAAATCTTGGTCTAAGTGATAAAATCATGAGTAACAAGTTAAAACACGTAAGATAAAGAAAGTGATTATTACCCAAAATATTAATTTAACAAGGAAATAATTATTAAATGGGTATAATAAAGTCATTAATGAATCATGTATGATATCATAAATATTAATATGGTTATGTTATAATTTAATAACATACTATGATCTTCATACAGGTGGTTAAACGTACCCTCGACTAAAGGGAAGTGCAAGGTAAGGGTTTATTTCACAATCCCTTCATTATCTGAGGTTGTTTATACGTAATTATCTACTAGGACATATTTATCATCCACATCCATCTTTCTTAAAAATGTATTTCAAAAAATTCTTACTATTTTATAGACTATGGGTTATAGTCATTTATACCCTTTATTGACCTTTTATAAGATGTTTATAAAGGAAACTTTATGTCCATTTCCAAACAAGGTCCTTTTAACCTTTTCGACAGAATTAAGGTAAGAATCTCTTTTTAACTTATACGGTGGGTGTGACTATTTTACTCCATCATAAAATCGTTGAAGCTTTCCTTACAAACTTATAAGAATATTTTCAAAGTTAATGTTTTCTGTTATAATAATGTGATTTGTAAATGATTAAAAAATGAGATATTTCTGTCAAATAGTTTTGATTTCATCTATGTCAAAATCCTTTGTTAGATTTTAATCATATTTGATGTTGATTTGTTATGATACAAAAATACCATATTTTATTTAAGGATTTGTGATATGTTTGACTGTAGATGTGTTATTTTTATACCATTCATGGTTTATGGAGAAATTATTGACATTTCGTATGCTAGTTTTAATACGAATGATTATGTTATGTTTAAACCTATTCATAGGAGGAATGCATTGGAATTACTAAGTGATGGGTGGAACCCGCTATAGCTCCTCGATGAATCGGTAGGTCTCATGAGCCAAACTAGTGTCTTGGAACAAGGCCTTGGAAAAATCTTATTTGTAGTCTTGGCACAAGGCCTTGACTATGTGGTTATGATAATCTGGCATTATGCATTCCATAATTATGAAAGTGTCTATTGATATTGCATGTGATTATTCGACTAGTAGAATATCCATGTGAATAAGTAAATGGAATTATTTTATTGTATCTTTTCCATATTATTCTGAAGTTTATGTTTAAAAAGGCTTTTGTTTTCTTTCTATACATTTCCTTAAAATTTTAAGCTAATTTATGAATGTTTATGCTATATTGTTATTCTTACTGAGTATCTGAGCTCACCCCTTTCTATGTTTTAATTTCTTCAGGATTCCAAGAAGTGTATTATGATTGATAAGTAGGGTTAATCTAGGGTATTATTGGAATTCTCAAAGGATAATTTATGATGTGTTTTATTTTATAAAGTGTAATGTAACATCCATGTATGTAATCTATTTTCCATTACAGCTAAATTGATCGGCTTTTCATGACTTGATTCCTTGTAATAATTCCAATTTATTAAAATAATGCACTGACTCTGGGAAACTGGGGTTGGGGCGTTACAATATGTGATAGATCCCAAACGGAAACTCAGATCAAAAGTTATGTTCTTTTGAAGTTTAAGTTATGTTTTCATCATATTTTTGATATTTTATGGATTTTTCGTTTTTATTGTCTTCAAATTGTTATTAAATTATTATTACTCAATAATTAATAAAAATATATTAACTTAAAATATTTTCATAGTTTTTTTATAATAAATTTAAAATGAATATATTATATATTATCTATAAGTCCATATTTATCCTTATCTAATTTTTTTTAAAATGTAAATATTATATTTTTATCATTATAAATAAATTAAGATACAAATATATTATATTTATCGATTTTTGAAATATATCATTTATCAGTTCTAGTAAAAATGAGATGATAAAAGGCCCCATTTATAAGTACTACTAAAAAATGGCTGATAATGGGGTCCGTTTAATAACATTGAAATATTTCTAAAAAAACGACACCTTTAGTAATGCTAAAAAAGCATTGCTATAGGGTGGCCCTCCAAAACCCGTTTCTTTGCTCATGATGTAAATGAAATGACCATTTGGATATTAAAACATCACATATCATAAATGAAGTGTCACATAAGTTTCAACACATCAGAGGATTGTTATTTCCAAATTTTTATAAAGGTTTTTGTAACATTGTAGTTTCATATTAAAATTGTTCCTTCATTTTAATTTACAACATATAGATTTGTGAATTTTGAAATTCATTTTCATTATTAATTAAAATTAATTTTATAAAATGCATTCCCCTTAACCACCCACTACAGCTCCACCATCAATATGCCCCTCCACTCTCCTAATACATCTATATTATAGATCATATATCGCCCAATGTATCAAATATGGATACAACAATTAAGGATTGTCATGGAACACATTTATCATTAGAGAGATCAGAGAAAAAGTGATCTCAATAACTCAATTTTTTAAGATCAGTTCTTTAGGAGCTCAATAACATGGGTCCTGGGGAGATTTTGTCTCTAGTGGATGAATCTCTTCCTACTTCTTGGAATGATCTAGGGTTCCAAATCATAGATCATTGTGGGGTTAGAAGAAGTTTTGGTCAGGTCAACAATAATACAAATTCACCGCTCTTTATCCCTATAACCATGCCTTCAGTGGAAATTTTCTCCCTAGAGTGGTGGGATCAACTCACGACATTGACTTGGTTAGGAGAATACTTCTTAATAGAGCATGACACATGGGATACCATCGAAGATGATGATGATTATTTATACAAAAGAGAAGACATCAAGAAATTTTCATACACACTGGATATGTCTTGTGAGAATATTTTTCTAATCGGGAGGAGCTTCATGACATACTCGACTCTACTGAATTTGATGAAGATGAATCATCACCATTCATAGAGTACCTATTTAGACTCCTAGAAGCAATTTGATGGTCTCCTAGAGGTTGTTAAGTGGTGGTTTTCCTAGTATGATCAACTTTGGATGCTACCCCTCAGTGTGATATTCATTTCTGCTTGAATTTAGACTGTAAGGGGTTGCAAGTTCCAGATTCTAGCAAGCACTATCAACACCCTAAGAACCTATGATAGTTTTAGTAGGTACACAAAAACTACATACATAAATACGAGTGATGATCTAAAAGATTTATAATATAAAATAACATGACTAACATGATTTCTGCAGCTCTCCATCACCTTATTCATTGTCAGAGGTGAGACTGAGACCGGGTAAGGAGGTTTCAATAAAATTTATAGTTTATTTCCTTGTCCAAATAATTGTGAGCATTGCATTTTATTATTTTTTATATCATGTAATTTATATTTGTTTTTCTATTTTTTGTTCATGTATATAGAATCCCGTTTTTTTATAACATAAACTTTCATTTCATTACACGGAACTGAGGATCTTTAAGGTTTAGTGTCTTGGAAACAAGGAACATAATACATGAAAACAACATAAAACATTCTTCTTAAACACTTGAAAGTCTTATACTTAAGTTCATCCTAGGTTCAATACTACATCTCATAACATGGGGACATACATCAAAAGAAAGGGTGAGCAGAAGGCCCAGTAAGGGAAACAAGAGAAACATTTTACATGTGAACTTGAGATACTTCAATAAGGACATGAAAAGAACTTTAAGGCATAAGAAAGAAATCATGAGATATATCATAAAAAAAACATTTTTCATAACATGAATATGTGGCTGCAACATTTAATATTGACAATCATTTCGTTTCACTAAGGTCCATCCCCACGGTGTCATTAAAAATTACCAAGGTTATTCACCAAGGTATCAGTCTAAAAAGTCATCTCTAGAGATTAAGCCTTTACCCAATGCATTGGAGCGCTATCTGGGAGAACCATTGACATGTATTTATTATCATGTGAGCCACATATATCATCATCAATAATTTCATAAACAACCCATATAGAATAAAAGAAATGGGTTTCATTTCATAATCATAACGTTTTAAAAACTGCTTTAAAGACATGATCATTATGTTACTTTAAACTCACGGAAAGGGAAAGAGGGTTTCATGTATATAAATCCCAGAATTTAAAATATAACATTTATATATATATGTGAATACCCCTGTAGAAATACAATCTTTGAGTATTCACTTTATAACATAAAATAATTTTGAGAAAAGAGAGAGACATTTTGAGATGAAAATTCTACAGCATAACGGCTATGTTTCGGGGTTTTTAGAAAACATTGAAAAGAGAGGGGGAATGGGTCAAACAATCATAAATGACCCATAAAACATTAGAGGGACAGAATAAGAAGGATATATGAACATGGTGATTCAATTTCAAGGACATACCATTTGAAATGAAAAACATGGAAGGAAGACAAAAATAAGATTTCTCTTATGAAAATTCGGCAGCCTAACAGCGTCACTTAAACATCAACAAAAATGAATTGAAAAGGTTAAATAGGGTCTCTCATCATATAAAAATAAGAGTCCAGTATGATATATATAGAGATCATACCACAAAATAATATAAAGGAAATTGAAAGACTTGACATGAAAGTAGAACATTGAAAAAGAGAAGGGTGAAAGAATTCCTTAAAAATTCAGCAGCCTAAAGGCGTCACTTAAACTTTCATAAAACGAAATGATGAGAGTAAGAGGGGATCTATCATCATGTAAACATGAAAAGGACAGTAAGAGGAATATAAAATAACATCCTCCCACCTAAGAACATGGAGAATAAAAGGAATGACATAAAAGAGACTACATGAAAAGAGAGAGAGAGGTCAGATCCCTTACCTAAAAACGCGACTCTTGAAACTCAAATATTTGGACCTTGAGGGATTGGGGGAACCTTGGGAGGACTCCTTGGGAGGTAAGGAGACCATAACTTCGTTGAGGATGGTTTTTGAGTCGAAATTATGAGAGGAGGGCTTGGTATTTATAGGGAAAGTGAGGGGACAAGGCATTAATGGCCAAGGGACACCTCACAAGTGCTTTTCTCAAACCCATGTGCTCTCTAATGATATTTTCCGTGAAGTTAGGACACATGGGGCCCCCAATACAATACTTCATCACCCTTGTCCAGAAAAACCTTAAAATATCTCATGACATCTTCATGACACAACTATGATGTCTTTAAACATACTGAAACCCTAAAACTGCATTTCTACTATTCACTGAAAAAATTCATCTTTCTCAGAAAAATTCCAAAATTTCACCTTAACCAAATATCAACGCTCTGATTAAAAATATGAAATCCATTTTATAAAAATAATTTTCTAAATATTTTTAATTTATTTTTTAAATAAAAACACTATTCACCGAAAATTCATTTCTTTAGAAAAAACCCCAAAAATTACCATAACATAATATCGGTGCTCTGAGTCCAAAAATAAAGTCCATTTTATAAAAATATTTTTCTAAATATTTTTAATTTAATTTTTAATTAAAAAACACTATTCATCCCAAAAAAACTAATACTTGATTAATAATTTATGAAACCATTATTTACCCATTCTATTGAATCACATTACTTAATCTATGTGTATAATTTATATTAGAACTTTCCTTGAGTGAAATTACTAATCCACTTGGTCACATTACTAATCCTAAGCGTAAAATCACTTTTCATAATTTACTTTTCATCAAAAATTATGTTGATCTTATTAGACTCCAAATTCCTTAATGAACACTTTTGTAGAAGACCATTTTTTGAAAATCATTACACATCATTAATTATTTAAGGTTTACATAAATATTTTAAAATATCCTTTTTTCAAAATTCATCAATAAAATACATCCTAAAATTATCCAGACATTTGAAATTTCACAAACATCACCAAAGGAAGAAATCTCAATTTATTCATCCCAAAGGATCACACAAGGAAGCCAAGGTCTCGTCACATAGCCTCTTATAACACCGACATATGACCTAAGTGTAAGGTGTGCTATGGTGAGAGAATCTGAGGGAGGATCAGATAACATTGCCCTAGTAGTAATCTCTACTAACTTGAACTTCTCCCATATGCATTTCTGTTCAAGCTTGACACGCTGGAGTTCAGCTTGGGCTTGGTCCAAAGCGAAGCCCAAAGATGCCACCTCCTTCCCAAGCTATGATAAGTGGGCTTCATAAGGTTCGAGTCTACTGGATGAAGCCATCGACTCCTCTTTCTGCATTAAGCATTAACATCTTTATTAAATCGTTAAGAGTAAGTTAATATACTATTTAAAAATTTTCGGTCGTTACATTCTTCCCCCCTTAAGAAATTGCGTCACCGAAATTTATACTTGAGGCCTAGTAAAAAAGGTGAGGGTACTTTTTCTTCATCGTTTCCTCAGGCTCCCAAGTCACTTCTTCATATTTATGATTCCTCCACAACACTTTCCCAAGGTGGGTAGTCTTATTTCGTATAACCTTGTCTCTACGGTCTAAGATCTCCACTGGCCGCTCCTCATAAGAGAGGTCATGTTCCAGTTGTACCACCTCTGGGTTCAGTACATGCGAAGGGTCGGGTATGTACTTCCTCAAGAGAGATACATGGAAGACATAGTGAACTTGAGCTAGGTTCGGTGGAAGTGCTAGACGATAGGCCACTTCTCCTATGCGATCAAGGATTTCATAGGGGCCAATGTACCTAGGGCCGAGCTTCCCTTTCTTCCCAAACCACATGACTCTCTTCCATGGAGAAATTCGAAGGAAGACTTTGTCACCAACACCAAACTCCAACTCCCTTTGACGATTGTCAGTATAGCTCTTCTGCCCACTCTGAGCAGCCTTTATGTGTTGTTGGATGGCATGGACCTATTCTGTCATCTCTTGCACAAGATCAGGACCATGAAGCTTTCTCTCACCAGTTTCATCCCAACAAGTAGGAGTTCTACATCGCTTTCCATACATATCTTTATAGGGTGCCATCTAAATACTCGCATGGAAGCTGTTGTTATAGGAGAACTCCACTAATGGGAGGTGTTGATCCCATCCACCTTTAAATTCCATTGAGCATAATCTCATCATGTCTTCGAGTGTCTGAATAGTCCTTTCAGATTGGTCATCAGTTTGAGGATGATAGGCCGTACTAAAATTCAATTCAGTATTCAGAGCATGTTGAAGACTTCTCCAGAATTTTGAGGTGAATCTTGGATCACGATCAGACACGATGGATAGTGGTACCCCATGCAGCCTTACCACATCCCTTATGTATATCTTGGCAAGTTGATCCAGAGAGAAATCTTCCCGAATAGAGATAAAATGGGCTGTCTTGGTGAGACGGTCCACAATAACCCATATTGCATTGTTTCCTTTGGATGTTTTTGGGAGACCAGTTACAAAGTCCATAGTGATATTATCCCACTTCCATACTGGTATGGGTAGCGGTTGTAATACCCCCTTAGGAAGTTGTCTTTCTGCCTTTACTTGCTGACACACCAAGCACCTTGTAGTGTAGTCAGCAATCTCCCTCTTCATGTTATCCCAACAATAATGATCACAAAGGTCTCTATACATTTTAGTTCTACCTGGATGTATAGAGAAAGTAGAGCTATGAGCTTCATCCATCAGTTCTTTCTTTATCTCCGGAATAGATGGAACACATAGTCCTGTACGAAATTTCAATACACCTTCTTGATCAATATTGAAGTCAGGGAACTTCCCATCCTTTACAGCCTCAAACTTCTCCTGCAGCAAAGGATCTTCTTTTTGAGCCTTCTTGATCTTCTCTAGTAATGAAACTTGAGAAATCATTTGGGATAGGGTTGATGATGTCCCTTTCCTTATAATTCCCATGTCTAGTTTTACTAGATCTTTAATCAAGGGATCTCCTATGATCCTCATTGTTTCCAGAACAACAGGGTCTTTCCTGCTTAACGCATCCACGACTATATTTGCTCTTTCAGGGTGATAATGAATTGAACAATAATAGTCTTTAATAATCTCCAAACATCTCCTTGTATCATGTTCAATTCTTTTTGTGTGAAAATATACTTTAGACTTTGGTGGTCAGTGTATATATCACATTTCTCCTCATAAAGATAGTGCCTCCATATCTTTAGAGCAAAAACAACTGCCGCCAGCTCTAGATCATGCGTAGGATAATTCTGCTCATGATTCTTCAACTGTCGAGATGCATAAGAAATTACCTTGTCATTTTACATGAGGACGCACCCAAGCCCTTTCAGAGACGCATCGCTAAAAATAACGAATCCTTCTCCGATAGAGGGTAGTGTTAACATAGGTGCATTAACCAATCTCTTCTTCAGCTCTTGGAAACATTCCTCGCATTCCCTTGTCCAGATGAACTTAACCCCTTTTCGAGTTAACTTGGTTAGTGGATTAGAAAGCCGTGAGAAGTTTTTCACAAACCTCCTATAATATCCTGCTAAACCAAGGAAACTACGAATCTTAGTTACTGTTGTGGGTTGAGGACACTCATCCATAACCATTGTCTTTGCAGGGTCAACCGAGATTCTCTTCATTGGTTACGATGTGCCCCAAGAAAGACACTTATTGTAACAAAAACTCACACTTGCTGAACTTTCCAAAGAGCCTCTCCTTCCACAGAGTTTTCAAAATAACCCTCAAATGATCTTCATGATCCTAAATAATTTTTGAATATATCAAAATATCATCAATAAAAACTACCAAAAAGTTATCAAGGTAGTTCTTAAAGACTATATTCATCAAATCCATGAAGATAGCAGGAGCATTAGTCAAGACGAAGGGCATAATAGTAAACTCATAATGCCCATATCTTGATCGGAAGGCAGTATTGGAAATATCTTCCTTCTTCACCCTCAGTTGATGATAACCAGAGTGAAGGTCAATCTTAGAGAATAATTGAGCCCCATGAAGTTGGTCAAATAAATCATCAATTCTTGGAAGAGGATATCTGTTCTTCACTGTGATCTCGTTCAGTTCTCTATAATCAATGCATAGCCGCATTGATCCATCCTTATTCTTCAAAAAGAGAACTGGTGCCCCCCAAGGAGACACACTCGGTCGGATAAACCCCATCTCCAACAAGTCTTGGAGTTGTTTCTTTAACTCCTCTAGCTCCACATGTTCCATTCTATACGGGGTCTTTGATATCGGTTGAGATACAGGTACAAGTTCAATGGAGAACTCTACCTCTCTTTCGGGGGGGGAGGTCCAGGTAACTCCTCAGGAAATACATCCATGTATTCCTGAACAATTGGAACATCATCTATTTGTATGCTCCCTTTTCCTTCTTCATCATCACCGATTAAGTCCATAAAGAAAGATATAGGAGGTGCTTCTAGATAGGGATCAGTTTGGGATATCTCTCCTTGGAAGATAACCGTAGTTTGTTTATTCAAGACTACTGAGATTTCCTTACTTCTGCATTTTATCCTAGAATTATACATTGAGAGCCAGTCCATCCCTAGTATAACATCGAATTCCAACATGGGAATGACTACTAGATTTTCGATAAGATTGTGCTCACTAAAGTAAACACTAGAGTCTCTAAACACTATTGATGCATGGATAATCCCACTTGGAGTCTTGGCTGACAACTCTACCTCAAGCAATTCAGGGATTGATTCTATATTCTTTGCAAACTTGGAGGAAATAAAGGAATGCGTAGAACCAGAATCAAACAAAGTAGTTGCTGGTTTTGAGAGGACAACTAGAGTACCTACTACCACGTCATTCGGAGCTTCAACATCAGTTGTCGTGATAGCAAAAGAACGACCTTGATCCCCTAGCCTTTGCTGAGGTTGATGGTGATTCCCCTCCACTGCCCTTGGATTTGGACAGAGATTAGCATAGTTCCCAAGATTTCCACACTTGAAACAATGGACTTTAGGTAAGGCCATAACCATCTTTCCTCTGTCGTTAGTGTTGGGGAGTTGAGGCTTCACCTCACTACAACAATTCCGAGCAATATGGCCTCCTCTTCCACACTTGTAGCACTTGCCACTTCTGACCAAGCAGTTCCCCAGATGCTTCCTCCCACATTTATTGCATGTGGTAAGTTTTATTTTCTTTCCACCTCTTCCCTGATCAAAAGTATTCCCTAAACTGGGATCAAACGATATCTTCTTTTCATTTGATTTATGAGACCACTGCGTCTCACCAAACTCCAGCTTGACTTTCATTGCACTCCGCACGATCTCCTCGTAGCTATCATAGTCCCGATTGGCTAAATTCTTCCACATATGAGGTCTCAGCCCACCAAAAAATCTATCAACCTTCCCACTTGGATCCATGACAAAGCTAGAGTTATATTGTGAAAGTCGGGTGATGTTCATCTCATAGCTTCCGACAGATTCGTTCTCCTTCTGCTTCAGCTTGAGAAAATCTTTCTCCATTCTCGTTCTCATGGAATGAGGGAAATACTTGTTAAAGAATATTCCATGGAATTCTTCCCACTCCATAGCTTCCATCTCTCCTCTAGGCTTCTTGTTTTTGACCAGTGACCACCACTGATCAGCTTCTCCCTCTAGGCGATAAACAAAAAGGGTGACCTTTTCTTCTTCCGAATAAAGGAGTACAGAAACGATCTTTTCAATGGAGCTTATCCATTGTTCCGCAACCAAAGGGTCCGTAGATCCACTGAAAGATGGTGGTCATTGACACATGAAGGACTCAATAGAGTGTTGTTCCGTTCGTGGTGAGATCGGCCTCTCAGTTTGATTCAAGTTATTACTCATAACTTGAGTCTGTTGGTTCATCATTCGCATGAATGTTTCCATTCCGGCTTCCATCGGAGGGCCGTCAGCACATGGTGCATTGTGGTCACCATCGGCATGGTTCCTCCTATTTCCCTCCATTTTCTAAAAGAATAAAACCTTATTAGGAAACTTATTTCATTTATGAATCTTTTAACTAAGACTTGATTCTTAGACAATTAAACTTCTCTATAATTCCTTCATAATGATTCATAAAAACCTTGTGATTAACCAAACATATCCCACGGGAGTGTCGTAACCAAGAGTGCAGCATGGCCCATTATCGTGAACCGGTTCTTGTTCGAGTCTAGCTCAAAGCGGTGTTTTCGGGTTTTACACCTATGTACATCTGTGCCAGAGCCGCCTCTTCCTGCTCGTATCCAGATAGGGATGTATTTGTTTGATAAACCACTCACTCAATACTTATAAAAATACCAGGAAGTTTTCCTATATTTAAACTTTTCTATAGGGTTCTTCCTAAAGTTTTTATGTCCTAATTTACACAAATAACTAAACCATCCTTTGATACCAACTATAACATCCCGTCTTTTTTATAACATAAACATTCATTTCATTACACGGAACTGAGGATCTTTAAGGTTTTGTGTCTTGGAAACAAAGAACATAATACATGAAAACAACATAAAACATTCTTCATAAACACTTGAAAGGCTTATCCTTAATTTAATCCTAGGTTCAATACTACATCTCATAACCTGGGGACATACATCAAAAGAAAGGGTGAGCAGAAGGCCTAGTAAGGGAAACAAGAGAAACATTTTACATGTGAACTTGAGATACTTCAATAAGGACATGAAAAGAACTTTAAGGCATAAGAAAGAAATCATGAGATATATCAGAATAAAAAAAACATTTTTCATAACATGAAGATGTGGCTGCAACATTTAATATTGACAATCATTTCGTTTCACCAAGGTCCATCCCCAAGGTGTCATTACAAATTACCAAGGTTATTCACCAAGGTATCAGTCTAAAAAGTCATCTCTAGAGATTAAGCCTTTACCCAATACATTGGAGTGCTATCTGGGCGCACCGTTGACATGTCTTTATTATCATGTGAGCCACATATATCATCATACATCATTTCATAAACAACCCATATATCATGAAAGAAATGGGTTTCATTTCATAATCATAACGTTTTAAAAACCGCTTTAAAGACATGATCTTTATGTTACTTTAAACCCACAGAAAGGGAAAGAGGGTTTCATGTATGTAAATACAAGAATTTAAAATAGAACATTTTGATGTATATGTGAATACCCTTGTAGAAATAATAGCTTTGAGTATACACTTTATAACATAAAATAATTTTGAGAAAAGAGAGAGACATTCTGAGATGAAAATTCTGCAGCATAACGACTATGTTTCGGGGTTTTTGGAGAACATTGAAAAGAGAGGGGGCATGGGTCAAACAATAATAAATGACCCATAAAACATTAGAGAGACAGAATAAGAAGGATATATGAACATGGTGATTCAATTTCAAGGACATACCATTTGAAATGAAAAACATGGAAGGAAGAAAAAAATAAGATTTCTCTTATGAAAATTCGGCAGACTAACGACGTCACTTAAACTTCAAAAAAAATGAATTGACAAGGTAAAATAGGGTCTCTCATCATATGAACATAAGAGTCCAGTATGATAGATATCGAGATCATACCCCAACATAATATAAATGAACTTTAAAAACTTGACATGAAAGTAGAACTTTGAAAAAGAGAAGGGTGAAAGAATTCCTTAAAAATTCGGCAGCCTAACGACGTCACTTAAACTTTCATAAAACGAAATGATGATAGTAAGAGGGGATATATCATCATGTAAAAATGAAAAGGACAGTAAGAGGAATATAAAATAACATCCTCCCACCTAAGAACATGGAGCATAAAATGAATGACATAAAAGAGATTACATGAAAAGAGAGAGAAAGGTCGGGTCCCTTACCTTAAAACGTGATTCTTGAAACTCAAAGGTTTGGACCTTGAGGGCTTGGGGGAACCTTGGGAGGACTCCTTGGGAGGTAAGGAGACCATGACTTCGTTGAGGATGGTTTTTGAGTCGAAATGATGAGAGGAGGGCTTGGTATTTATAGGGAAAGTGAGGGGACAAGGCATTAATGGCCAAGGGACACCTCACAAGTGCTTTTCTCAAACCCATGTGCTCTCTCATGATATTTTCCATGAAGTTAGGCCACATGGGCCCCACAATACAATAATTCATCACCCTTGTCCGGCCAACCCCTAAAATATCTCATGACATCATCATGACACAACTATGATGTCATTAAACATACCAAAACCCTAAAACTGCATTTTTACTATTCACTGAAAAAATTCATCTTTCTCAGAAAAATCCGAAAATTTCACCTTAACCAAATATCAACTCTCTGATTAAAAATAGGAACTCCATTTTATAAAAATAATTTTCTAAATATTGTTAATTGAATTTTTAAATAAAAACACTATTCACCAAAAATTCATTTCTTTAGAAAAAACCCAAAAAATTACCATAACATAATATCGGTGCTCTGAGTCCAAAAATAAAGTCCATTTTATAAAAATATGTTTCTAAATATTTTTAATTTAATTTTTAATTAAAAAACACTATTCATCCCAAAAAAACTAATACTTGATTAATAATTTATGAAACTGTTATTTACCCATTTTATTGAATCACATTACTTAATCTATGTGTCGAATTTGTATTAGAACTTTCCTTGAGTGAAATTACTAATCCACTTGGTCACATTACTAATCCTAAGCGTAAAATCACTATTCATAATTTACTATTCATCAAAACTTAAGTTAATCTTATTAGACTCCAAATTCCTTACTGAACACTTTTGTTGAAGACCATTTTTTGAAAATCATTACACATCATTAATTATTTAAGGTTTACATAAATATTTTAAAATATCCTTTTTTTCAAAATTCATCAATAAAATACATGCTAAAATTATCCGGACATTTGTAATTTCACAAACGTCACCAAAAGAAGAAATCTCAATTTATTCATCCCAAAGGATCACACAAGGAAGCTAGGGTCTCGTCACATAACCCCTTATAACACCAGCATATAACCTAAGTGTAAGGTGTGCTATGGTGAGAGAATCTGAGGGAGGCTAAAATAACATTGCCCTAGTAGTAATCTCTACTAACTTGAACTTTTACCGTAGGCGTTTCCGTTCAATCTTGACACGCTAGAGCTCGGCTTGGGCTTGGTCCGAAGCGAAGCCCAAAGATGCCACCTCCTTCCCAAGCTCTGATAAGTGGGCTTCATAAGGTTCGAGTCTATTGGATGAAGCCATCGACTCCTCTTTCTGCATTAACCATTAACATCTTTATTAAATCGTTAATAGTTAGTTAATATACTATTTAAAAAGTTTGGGTCGTTACAATGTACTACTGCATTCCATACCTCATTATATTTTTTTATTTTCAATAGTGAAACCCCTATTGATTAGGGGCTGTGCATTTAGGTAGAGTGGGCAGAAGCATGTTACATTTTAGTGACCATGTTACTACTTTATGCACATATTTTTTTGACATGGTAAATATATAAAATCATATTTTTTAATTTTATACAAGTTGGTTTTTAAATTATTTGATAGTGAAGCTGTCTGTGCAGTTGGATTTTTATTTTCGAGCTGCCTTTTATTTTCTGGAAAGTTGGAATTGTTCAATATATGTCATTCTTGAATTTATATGTATTAGCCAATACCAAGTGCAGCGTTGATCTCCACTATAAATCTTTTATATATTTCTTTATTATTTGAATTTTATATGAATTAATTTATATTTAATAGATTATTTGTTATAAAACAATAATAATAAATATTTGTTTTTGATTTCGTAACTTTTAATCTACAAATCAAATTTATACCCAATTGATCTTAACTATTTTAATAGAGACATCCTTTCATAGAAAAACCCCGCAACATAGTGTTATTAGTGCATAAATGAGTTTATGTTTTTCATCATTAAAATTTTGAAATAATTTTTTTATTTTCATTAATTTATTTTGTTAGTGGATTTTACTCTATAGTATGATATGATGTTATTTTTATAAATGTTCATTTTTTGATGAAAATTTGAAATTTTTTATTGATTTTTGTTTCCCATGTGGTATTCCTATTTTTTATTCCCTATTAGAGACCTTTGTAATATCTAGAGTTTTCTAGTTTGTGTCTTAGGTTCTCTGGTAGGAGGGGTTCATGCGTGGCTAGCCTAGGTGATAGTGTATCTATTAGCAATGAGGTGTGTGGTAGGATCAGTGTGTTTTGTTGGTCTAGTAGTTTATCCATTATCTTGAGGGGGTTTAGGTGGTAATTATCTTTTGTTTTTTCATCAAATTTGTGCTTGATATAGGACTAGTGTCTCTAGTTGTTGACCAGTTGTGATTGGTGATTCAGCTTGGGCAGTGTGAAGAGTGGAATTTTCATGGGAATGGGTTTAGGGATGATCGGGCTTCTCCTATTGTCTTGGTTTTTGGTATTTTCTTCCCATTATGTGGAGTTATTTTTTAGACCATAAATAGTTGAGGTGGATTTCATTTAATTATTATTCTTGATTTATGAGAGTTCAATTAATTACTAATATTTTCAGTACTACCCTGGTTTACTATGTGACTATTTGTCTTTTTTTGATGTTTTTTTCTCCATGGTTTTGGAGGATGCTTATTATTGAGTTCAACCATGGGTTTTCGGTACATGTGATCAGTCTAGGACATTCTTGATGGAATGGTATCATTTTGAATCTAGAATTTGAAGGTATTTTTTATATTTATGTCTAGAGTTGATTATTTCAGAGCATGTTTAGCAGCATTATATTGTAATTAATTTGGGTTGCGTGTGTCACATTGATTCCTGATTGGGGAAATTTTGTGTCATACCATACAAGTGCTTTTTAATTAAAGATGTGATTACTAAATTAATTGATGTAGTTGGCGAACAATCATCATATGGATAAATTTTAATTTCTATGGTGGAGTTTGGTAAAATTGTAATATCATATACAAATTGTTCTTGCATTTTAATTTCAAATGAAAAGATTTTTGAATTATGTTATTCATTTTCATTATTAATTGAAATGATATTCTTTAATATGAATTAATTGTAGGAATATGTAACATATATTATACAGGGAACATCCCATTGCATCTCCACTATCAATGTTACCCTCCTAACTATTTTGAATTTGACGAAGATAGATCATCTTCATTTATGTCCTGCCTTTATTTTAGCCTAGCAGCATATTGATGGTCGCCTAGAAGAGGATTCAGTGGTAGTTCTCCTTGTGTGATCGACCTTTAAATCCACCCATCAATGTAATCTTGATTAGAAATTTAATCCAGATCGTGAGGGGTTTCATGTTACTTATCCTGGAAAGTTGGGTCAACTCCTTGAGAACCATGGATAGCTGGAACAACAACATAACTACATAATACATGAAAAATAGAGATTATATTGAAGATATCAAACCATGAAAAAAACATTTACATTGATTTTAGTAGCTCATAATCATATTTTTTATCAAAATATGTGAGTCTGAGCCTGGGTAAGGGGGTTTCTGTCTTGTTTATAGTTTTTTACTTTTGTCAAACCATTGTTATCCTTGGTTTTACTGTTTTTCTTGGTCTTTCCAGGTATGTTTATTATTTTGTATTTGTTATTGTACCACTATAGACTTTATGTTCTTTTATTCATTTATTTTTAAAATTGAAACACCCATAATGATCGTACCCCCTGAACATAGTCCAATTGGAAGAAGCATGTAACATGGTTGTGGTCTTTAACTGCTTTCTGTATTTGATTTTTTGACATGTATATCATTGAACATATTCATTTCATCGTGTTTTTTATTTTTAAATATTAATTTGAAATTACTTTTTTGAGAATAAGTTTCACTCTTTGAAATGTAATAGCCACTTCTAGTTTGTGATGTTGTTCAGTAAATTAACATCATTTGTTCATTCCGTTTTTGGTTGGATTGTTTTACAAATATAGTCATTTTTAAATTTTTATCTTATGATACTAGAATATAAAAAATAACTGTTTTATTTTTTATTTGGTGATTATGATATCCATGATTAATAACAATGGATTTAGTCTCATCGAATGAGGACTACTTTCTATAGTGCATCCCCTAACTAGTTTTTAGCATATGCTTTTACATCACTTTTTTATAAAATGAATTATTAAATTCCTAAAATAGATTTATAGATATTATTAAATCTATAAAAATTAATCACTCAATTTATGAGTGAATGTGATATACATTCTTGTAGCTGTCCAAAAATCCCTCTTCCAATAATCTATCTCTATTCACCACCAATAGAATCTATGAGATAAAGTGAATATTGATGATCATGGAGATTACCATTGGTACAATGAGTGATTATATCCATCCTTTGAATAACCCATGGAGGAGGGACATCATTTGGAAACATCTATTTTGATCTTCATCAATCATAGTTGATAAAATTGTTACATTAAATTTCTACGGTTTGACCTATATTGTTAATTAATTATAAATTTATGGCATTGTTTCCTCATTAAAACATGAATATCCTTATATTGGGTTTGTAAAACGAATATTATTATTAGTTTCATTAATAAAATATGGCATGAAACCCATAATGTTTATCTGAGCAATCCCATGAATATGATTTTTAAATGATTGTTTCAAAAATGGTCTTTTTTTAGTATTATTGATTAACATCACATCAAATAATTATATATGATTTTTTTAAGTCATTAAAATTTTTCGAATGTGATGATAATATCTCATTTTAATGAATCATGGGAACCTGTCATGAGCCATCAATTTTTCAAATTCACCCACCCAACGTAGACCCTGTTGAGATTAACTATTCTATCATCGGAATGAAGTTAAGCCTATAAGATTTAATATCACATGAATTATGTATTAATAATACATAGGGAGCTCCCCATATAATTTTAATATCATGTAATTGTTGTATTAATTATTTTATGTTGATCTCAAGTAATAGATAATACTACATGTGACATCCACCATATTAGATAACATGAATTTAATCTCATGTGGACCCATGCCACATGTGATTTATCATATTTGACTGACCATATTGCAATCCACTATTCCAAGGTATGTTTTCACCAACTTATTACTCCTTACACGAGCATATTTTAAAATAATGTGAGCTGTAGTGGATGGATTTTATTAAGGCCTTGGTGCTGGTGTTAATCACTTGTAAGATTTTGGAAAGAGGGATATTAATCATTGGATAGTATATATCAAAAGGACTTGGTTCGTGTATTGTAATTAATAAGACAACCCAGGAATAATCTCACATAGGATAAAAAAATAAAAATTGTTTCCAAAAAATATGTTTATGAATTAAAGAATATTAGTTATAATTTTTTAAAAAAATTATTGAAAAGGTATTTTAAGATTTTTTTAATTTATAATAATATATATAAATATATTAATTTGAAAATATTGATAGCTAAATAATAAATGTTCGTAAAAAATTAATAATTGTATGTGAAACATAAAATAAATAAATAATGTTAATATTAAATTATAATATTAATTTTTATTTCATATTAAATAATATTTCATATAACTTAGAAATAATATTTTTATATACTTATCACATTGGTATTCTATAAAAGCCTTATAAATTATTAAATAAGAAAAAACGTGTTTGTATTTAATATTATGAATTCATTATAATATCAAATTTCAATTGTTCCAATTACAGGGTTGTATTTAATAAATTATTTCAACTACATCATAATTATATTTTTTGATTGATTTGATTGAGGTTTGAATAATTATAAATTTCTGATATTTAGATCATATAAAAAGTTTACATAAAAAATTAAGATTATTAAATTTTTATATTTCATTAAATATCACATATTTAAATTAGATTTTATATGTTGATAAATATGAAATAATTTATGTTGGGGGTAAATATAACAATTTTATATATACATAAATTATGGAATTTTCTAAATGAATTAGATAAATAATAATTTTTATCATTTTTAGTTTTATTTTTTATTTTTTTTAAATTATTTTTGTCATGATTAAATAATAAATTATACACTTTTATTTGTTCCCTATTTAATTTATAAATATAAAATGGTTATCCGAATTGCAGAGTAAGGAAAAGTTCCACTTGAATTTCTTCAACAAGGATATCATATCATGAATCATAGTTTTACCTTTATGGATGTATTTTCTCAGATATCCTTTGTGCACATCATGGATAATGTCTAAAATATAATTAATCTATTTTATTTTTGGAATATAGAGCAACCATACACTTCTTTTTCAAATAAGAAAGAGGATATTCTAGCTTAAGATATATTGTTCTCAATAAATGTATTTATTTCTAACTGAAAATATTTGATATATTTTATTAGGTGTTCACGTGAAACTATCATTGTTTCGTCATTTGATTAAGGGATTCTTGAATCTTGAAATTTAATGGTTTCTTTGTTACGTGAGAATGAACTATTATATATGTTGGTCTCATGGAACCTGATATTTTATAGGATGTTGTATGGAGATGATAAAATGGTCTTCGACTTTGAAAAGCATATTGAACCTGTTATTTTCTAATTTGGGTAGGTTTTCAAGGTTTACCTGGGCATATCTTCTTGTTGTATGAAATATCGATTAATGATTATCTTTTATACAAATCTATTAGTCATGATTCATCCACCTCTATGATCATGAGACCATTTTTCATGAAGATCTCCACTGAGGTGGATATCAACAATACTTCACCGTTGGTCATCTGGATCATGTATGGGGACAAACAATTTCGGAAAATCATAACTTAGGAAAATATTCCTGGTTATTTTATTAATAATTATAATTTTGATCACACATCTATATCATGTGGTAAGGTAATCCATGAAGAACAATCTACACTAACTTCAGTAAGGTAAAAATAAATCTGGGTTCAAAAAGAGATGTCTCCTATTCATATTGTTGGGAAAGATCATTTTAAGAATAAGAAATCATTTTATATTGCGTCTAATTATGTTTTGATTATCGATAATTCTTGTGTTTAATAAAATAATCATGTGTGTTCCCCAGATTTGTGTGAAGATCTGGATTTTTGAATAAAGCCAATGATGCTAAACCCACCACAATGGAGATACTAAAGCGGTTTTATCACACTAGTGTCTCTAGAGCTTACCACTCCACTAAGAAGGAGTCTCAGAAGGGTCACAATGATTCTGGTGAATCCAATCATGACCCACTTTAACAACCTTCTCAACTTTAAAATTTATTTTTACACTCATGTGATAGATTAAAGGATGAAACCAATGGTTAAATTAGATGTATTTATCACTCCACACCATAGGTATATATTGAACGTTTAGGATTACTCTAAATGATAAGGAACTATTCTCACCAGATCCTCTGAGATTTGAATCAATCAAGTTCCTCCTTATTTATTTGTTGGGTGACCCTCTTCATCCTCATATAAAGCAACCTATCCATCTTCTTATGATGAATAAAGTGTATATGATATCAATAAGATCATGAACCACATTATGGTTATAATGGAGCATCTCAAATATGAATTCTATATCACGATTAATGAGAACAATTTTTTATATTTCATCAGATATAAAAATGGGGAAATATATTTTGATGATATCTTGGATCATGGGGTGTGTATGTTTGATTTAATTGAATATGAATTTGAAAATAATAAATACTATTTTCAATAATGAAATTTTATGAATTGTGTTGCTGTGAACTAAAAAGGTGTTTTTGTTTATTGAATAAATGGGGGGTTAAGATTAGTGTAATACATTGATTCCACATGCATCTTGAATTTCAATATTTCGTATTTTATGTTAATATTATGGCAGGACACTGAATAATGTCATAGTCCATTCAAGAGATTCATCAATACTTAGATGGAATGATCCTAAATACCTGCTATATATTCAATATTTTGGGAGATAAACATCATGTTATTCTAATTTTAGGATAATTTCCTACTTATAACACAACTTCATTACCTATCCATTCATGATTTTCAATACCTACACTTCAATAGATACTCATGATTTCACTAATATCTTACTCTTACCTGCAAAAAATGTTAAGTTATACACTTTAATACATGAGCATGCCTTGATGAAACATCTTGAGTTTCCAGAATTGATCCTCAATAATATTAATTTTTAGATATAACTAGAATTAAAATATTCTATATTTTCATCTCTTATAGTGTAATCTTATTATTTACTACTTATTATGGGTAATAGTCATTATATGATGGAACATAACAGTTCTGGAATGACTAGAAGATAGTGTGTTTCAATACTAAGTATATATACCCTTCCATCAAGGATAAAATCAAAATATTTTTACTTTATATGAAATAAATTTCTCATGATTGTGATTCATGATAGATATATCGTTACTAATTGTTGATGTGATACTTGGAGGTTTCATATCTTATTATTTTGTGGCATCATGACTCTTTAATAAGTGCTTATTATTAATAGAGTTGATGATTTTCAATGCCCCAAATTGAAATCTCAAAATAATATTTGGAATATCATTTGAAAATAATTATATCATTTATATTCCAATTTAGATATATTTTATATTGGTTAGAACATGTTTATCCTCATGTTTTAACTTGTACACTTTTATTTTTCTAGTAAAATTTTTGGTGTTATGACTTGGTCTTCTAAATCATATATCATGTACTGTATGATATATTTTTTATATTATTAATGGATGTATGATTTAATTTAATTTTTTAATTATCTTTTATGTTTTCATACATTCATTTAATGAAATACATTCTCTTTATGAATATATGTTTTATTTTATTCTATGTTTAATTTCACTTGTTTGGAGTTATGTGCTTTAACTAAGTATTTAATAATGATTCGAAGATATAGGGTGTTATAATTTTGATATAATTATGAAATATCATATAAAAAGTATGACTATTTAGAGGGACATATGGTTTGACTACATACAAGAATGGACACATATGCCTTACCTAGAAAAGAGAGAGTTGACTATTTGTGGCTCTATGATTATCATGTAGGGATTAATGATATCACATTATTCTAAAAATATTATTTAGAGGGTTTAATATAACTTTGGAATAGGATTAATTATTATATGTTAGTTGTATGTTAATTAGGGTTACTAATAGTATGTATTATTTTTTAAAAAAGAAACACATCATTATTTTATTAACATAGTAATTTGGTAAAAGATATTGGATACAAAACATAATCATTAGAAGCATTCATAAATGTAAATTTAATACATGATATAATATGTTTAGTTTAAAGCGCCTAAAAAATAATATGTGTTAGGTTCCTTCCAGTGGGACACGTGTAAATACATCCATCATGAAAATGGATGGTTATTCCAATGCTAGTTTCCCTTGTATGATTATTTATATGGAATGAATGTAGTGGATGACACAAATATTATTATGTTACAATGTATACCATTTTATTTGGGTTTCCATTAGCTAGTACACCATACCATGATTGGGTTATTAGAGGAATGGAGTTCAATTTATTTATATAAGGGATTGGTTAATGAGTTATTTGTCACACTATCCAAGAGTCATATATTATATGTTGAAGAGCATGCCTGCATAAATAACTAATTTCTGATAGAAATTCTAAAGTGGACTCATTGCATAGTGAAATATGGATCTTAGACCAGTATTTGACATATTGAATCGAAACATTTCATAATTACAGTTACATAGAATTTAAATAATTTCCATATTATGTGCTAATAGAACATAATTCACATCTAAGAAATGTGTTTACTGTATAAAAAATTTATCTTCATCTAGAATAACATCCAAATCAATCAATTAAAGGAAGAATCATAATTTAAGAAACATAAAACGGCTGGAAACATAAGAAAAATTATTTTTTAGTGAAATATTATGTGATATAGAAACACCTACATGAATATTCTAAAATTTTATGTTTTCCAAAGAAATGAATCTATATGGTAATAAGATTCAGAAAATGATTCATTCAAGGTTTTAATGTTATTCAATTCTTTATAACCTAAGGAAGATTTAACACCACTTAAATATACTCAATATGATCGGACATTTTAAAGGATTTTACATTCTAAAAGTTTAATATAATTATTATTCTCATTTTATAATTCATTATGTTTTCATCATTAGAAATGTTTCAAAAATGTGAATGAGTAAAAAACCATTTTCTGTATTGTCTAAATGTGTTGAGGATATACAAACTATGATTATTATTACTAGGTTCAATTATTGTGTTGATAGTTTATATGGATAAAATATTTTTGTAGAAGAAGAAATGATAGTTGTAAAGTCTTCTATGAGATAGGAATGTTCATTGAAATGGAAATATGTTATCTAGAAGGACAAGTAATGATTAAACTGGGTTTTATTGTCTATAATAACAAAATGAATTTGTGAAATAACCAAGATTTTTTTTTCTGGTATTGGTTATAGATAAAATATCTCTTCATTTCTAAATTTTATATGATACTAATATATAAATTAAAAATATTTTGCGCATTTAGAGTTAAAAAATAGAAGATTAATTGATAACACTTGTATCATTCATTGATGTGATGAAGAAAAGAGTAGTTAAACAAAATAACTGAATATAAAGGAATATAAAAGAAATACCAGATATAAAAAAATAATTTCAATAGTTAATTAATTTCCCATATATTTTTAAGGGTTTTGTTTACAAACAAAATGCTGGTATTAATAGTATGAGATAATAAATTAAATACACATTTTTTATGTTCAATCAGATTCAATAAAATGTTTTAAAACAATAAAAGTATAAAAATGTATTATGAAAGAAAAAATTATATATCAATATTTCTATTAAAATATGAGTAATTTAGTTTCTACTTAAAATTATGGCAAGTTTTGATGATATTTTTTTCATGTAAATTATTGAAACACATTGTATTACCCAATATATATGGAGTACATAGGTAATAGGATTATTATTAATACTAAGAGAAAGTAAGTTTTATTTCCAAAACACAAAAAATATGGTTTATATTAGCATATAATTATAAATTGAATACAGTGTCTTTTATGTTAGTGGTTTTATATTTTGGTTTGATATTTTCGATGTAAAAAAACCATAGTAGTAAAAATTTAAATGTTAAAGTCACTTTTAATTTTAAATAAGATGATTATTTATATTGGTAAAATACTATTGTAAAGGGTTAAAAACATTATATAAATATTTCTAGGAAATTTCTAATATAACTGGATTCATGAATAATAAAGATGTACTTATAAAGAGTTCTATGTAGACAATATAAGTTACAAACATTATTACATTTGATGATTTGGAGGTAAAAATATTTAATATGTTTATGGTGTATTACATCATAAATTTGATTCCCAAATCTAAAAAGTATTTAAATTATCTATATAAATTAATTTTAATCCCTATGGAGTTTATTTTTATTTTTTATTAAGGTAGTAACTTATTGATGTTCCAATAATTACATATTGATGTAATTTGTTGAACAAAACCCCTAAAACTAAAGAAAAACCCCAGGCCAATATAGTATTATTTTATATATTTTATGTCAATTAGGAACTTTTTTATTGGTTTTTATATATAATTAATGTTTCTTATGAATATAGAATGTATCATGATATAAAAAAGGACATCACCCCTTTATATTTAACATTTTTTTTATATATGTAAATATTGATATACATGTTTTGAAGAGAAATGATAATTGAAATCTTGAAGTATAGATTTTAGTATTCCCTTGTTGATTTATTTCAAGTAGTATTATAGGTTTTGATGAAATTTAAATATCAGTCTAAGTATGATTCTTGTATTAGTATATATAATATGATCATGAGGTATAAAATATGTTTTGTGCATATGATTTCCCATGATGTATACCACATAGAGTGTCATAAACGATGTCATTGGTAAAATTGGATTGTATGGAACATATTTGGATTCCCAGCTAGTTGATTTATGTGACATAAATAGCATGAGAATTTTCATACATTGATACATTTATAACACAATCCTCGAGACTTTGATAATCATGGGTGGTTTGGTATGTTACTAATCATGCCATCGGTTCTAGCTTAAACATTATAAGAATTAGTTTTTAATATAAATATTATGTCTTATGGACCATTGATTGATATCAACTAATTAAGTGTATCTTTCTCTATATAATTAATATGATATGTTGATATATACAGGTGAGGGGTATTTGTTATTCTCTTCCATAATGCTGAACGATATGTGATGTATTCATCACCCTAGTTTTTCAATACTCATAGATTTTTTAATGTATTAAATTGATATATGAGATTCAAATTCACCATGTATGATGGCCAGACAATGTCCTAGATAAATATATCATATGAAAATTATGGATTTCATATCATATAACTGGTGGACATAGGAATATAAATACATGTGTTTAATGGATATAATTTCAAATCCCATTATAGCTTGAGTTAAATTAGAGCATTGACAGAGATTAATAATTTTTTTCTGTTATAGATATAAGTATTCATATATGTTTTCAATGATACAATGGCCTAGGGGGCCACACATTGAATGAAAAATGATGTGATACATACATAAGTTAAATATTTATTTTCAAAAGTGTTGAGAAATATCCAAAAGAAAATTTGGATATGATTTGACAAGTAATTGTATCTTAAAAAATAATATATTGGATGGAAAAAATCTATGAGACATTATTAAAAGTGAGATATGAAATGAGATTTTATTTAAATACAATGAAATGGTCTATATATTTATGTAATATATGTGTTAATGTTTTACCGTATAATAGGAATGGTTATTAAGAATATTTTAATCTTAATTGTATTCATATTGTGATCCATTTTTGTGATAATAGGACAATTCATATGGATTAACGTGAAATGAAAATTTTAATCATCCAAAAAATTTTATTATAAGTAAATGATTACATTAGAAGAAACCAAAGGGAGAAGTGTTATGGATGATTTTTTATAATGGATTTTTGACTTATATATTTACTCATGCATTTATAAAACATTCATGTTAATGTATACAATATCTCATGTTGTTTCTACAAATGTATATAATTGAAAAACCCATTTGATGGGTGAGTGTTTAATACTTTTATATAGTTCTATTAAACACTATCATCCAATAATCTCTCATTCTCAACCATCTATATCACTAATGAAAAATAATCATATAAATAATTGTTGAGAGTCTCACTCATAGGGTGATTTATTCTATCAAACCTTTTGACAAACCAAGAAGGATGGATGTAATTTGGATGCCTCTTTTTTTTATTTTGATCATCTATAAATGTTGATTAATTTTTAGTTGCATTATAAAATGTAAGGTATGCACATACAATATAATATATTTACAAAATGGTATGGTTATTAATGCATGAAAATTATAGTTTTGGGTTCCTAAAATGATTCTTCTACTTATTTTTATTGTAAAAATAACCTACTAAATACATAATATATATATTTCATGGGTAATTTAGTAACATGATGTATTTAATATTTTTTTATTATCAATCCCATTAAATGGTCTCCTACTTACAATGTTTTTGGATCCAATTTGGTGAGGGGTTCCCCATAAAACCCAAGGAGAGGAAATCTATATGGATTTATACACCCATCGGAAAGGCCTATAAGGTGTGTATCAAACTGGAAGTGGTATTATTTTTAAAAAAATCATTAATGAAATCATAATATTTACCTCTTTAATATTTTGGCATCCCTTTTTAGGATAGGTCAAGACATTAGAGCCACACTAGATCACTTGTAAGGTAGCTAAGCACTCATGGTTTTCATGTTATTAGATTCCACTTGTATCAACACTAAAATTATAGAGAACATGATGAGGTTATCGATGGACATATTTAGAGAGTCAGTGAACCACATAATCTAGGAGTTGATAATTTAGTGACGTGGCCCCACCCTATGTTCTTGGATTCATATCGATGGGATTTGGGTTTCATAGGGAACCTCTAGGGTAGCCAGTAAGGCTCGTTGATAATAATGGATATTATGGGTGGGACCCATGTTTGGAGGCACCTAGGAATATACTTGGATATCAATGAAATTCTATTCAACCACATCTCTATATTTGATAAAGGATTTTTCACATTAGGAAGAGTGATTCCTCAAGAAATTAGTAGTCATGAGAGTCGACACCTAGACCATGATAACAAATGAGCATCAGATCAACCTATATGTCCTCATTAATCGTGGATTTTATATATTATATGTTCATATTACGATCGTGTAAAAATTTATATATTAGCAATATTATAAATTGACCATATGTTATTTAAGGCCATTGGGTGGGGTATAGTGAATGGTAGTTCCAAGAATATATTATAGAGGTAGTTGTAGTAGCTATGAAAGTGGTCCAAGGAATCATGGAAATATTCCACAGTTAATTTAACCATCATCATCGTTTAAAATTATTCAATGATTATCAAATATTACATCGACAAGATCTGATATTTATTCCATTATTGGATGCTAATAGATCATTAAAAAAATTGATACCCATCATAGTATCATTTTAAAAATTCAACTACATTTTTCAATTTTTTTATTGGTTGAGGGATTCAATATTGGGTTCATTGTTTTTACTTAAATTTTACCATTTCTGGAGGGATTAATTTTATTTGGTCCTACTACTACTTTGAAAGGAATGAAAAAAATTCTTATTCACCTATGATTATTTATATGTAAAATTTTATCAAATGAGAGAATGATATTTCAAATACTCTCACTAGGTTATATACTTATATATCAATTCAAGGAATCTTCTATAATATAAAAATTGATTTTGTTTTATTTCACCTAGAAACTCAGTGGGTCAAGAACAATTGATTAAAATAATTGATCGATTGTGATAATGAGAAACTTATTTGATTTATGTAAATAATATATTTCTAGTGTAAGAGGGTATATAATTCTCATTGCATAGTGAAATGAATATTAATAATTAATCTATTATCTAAATAAACATAGAAGAGTACTCTGGAATTAATCTCTATATAGACATGTGATTTAATTCCCCTATTTATCATTAATGTGTGTATAAATATACTAGATCATCATTTTTATATTTCTATATTGTATCCTCACCAATTTTTTACATGGGGATTTATTATATTATATAATTCCCTACAGTAAGACATAAGGGAGTATGATGGAGTTTCATGCTTTTTTGAATTGATTATGAAGGGATGCTAGAATTATATGATATTCGAGAAGGATTCAGAGTCTATATAGGAGATCCATTCCATTTGGTAGATCATAAGAGAGTACACAAGAGTTTAATTTAATTTATAAAGAACTAATTTGAAACTATATGACTTTCTACAGTCAAAGAAGGCATAATAGGGTTTAAAATGGATTCACTAGATCACCATTAGAGTTTTTATTTTATAAATGTATCCTTTTTATAAGATATCAAATAAGTTTACTGTGTTTGATTTTTATTACATCAGGGAATAATTAATGTTTATTAGATGGTAGAATTTTTAATGTATATATGATTAGGCCCATGAAAAGGGATTTTTTTCTCTATTGTAAAACCACGTTTTTAAATCTTGATTTTAATATGTGTTTATCATTCTGGTTTAGAATTTTCCTTCATTAATGGGTGTTTTGGATATACTTTTAATATTTTCTTTAATAATTCCTTTACTTTCTAGTTAGTGTGAATGACTAAGTGGATAACATGAAACCTTAATATGTAGATTTTATTTTCATTTCATGTTTTTATTTCGGGGTTAGGGATTCGTGGGTAGTGCATGATTATACTCTAAAAAGTGTACCTCTTGGGGGAAAAAGTGTTGGATGTTGTATTTTCATGGCTGAGGGAACATGGCCTAAGCATGATTAGTCTAAACAATTCAAAAAGAATGTGCATGGATCTATAGTTTTTATTGAACAAAGTGCATTTTTCCCAAAGAATGTGCAAAAACTGATTAGGTGTCTTGTGAATCCATTAAGAGATGCACTGTTAGAATATGGTTTCCTAAACCATGCACCCTAACTGCACGCAATGCCCAAATTATATAAAAGTGGGTTTTTACTATTTTACCTTTCTTGGTATTTATCTCCAAAACACATCCTTATCTACCTTCTGAATTATGTGACCCTAGGGAGGATCCTCTCGTATACCTCACACATCCCCTCATCTTCTAATGGTGGAAAAAAGGGATTTATTCCCATGCATTGCTAATTTCTCCAATTAACCCCTTCATTCATTCTCCATAGTCTTCATCAATTAATTTTTTTCTTAGTTCATTTTATCCCATTATCTCACAGTTATAGGGTTAATTTTAACAATGTTTTAATTTGTGTGTTTTTCTTATGAAGACTCTACATAGACCTCCTAGTCTCTTTGGACTATCTTTGAAGATGCTTTCTGATTCTATTATCCAAGAACCATGAGTTTGTGGTTGGTTTACCATATTATTTTACCTTTAAATTTAATAATCATTTATTTCATGATGTTAAAACCTAATGTTGATGCTAATTAATGATATTAATTATATAAAATATGTATATAGATTAAAATAAAATGAATTCATCTAGAATTGTATTGTATAAAATTGTTTTATTAATCTTTGGAAATCAAGTTCATATCAAAATTCACACTCAAATTTAGTAAATGTTCGTTGAATTCCAAATGGTGACTCTTGTTTAAAAAATAGAATTCCAAATGTATTTTTTGTTTTATAAGATTTGGGAATGGTTATTTTATTTGGGGTTATCACACTAAGGATATGTCAGGCCTTGTTGGGAACATAAAACATGGGTTTTATTGGATAAATATACTTGGGATATATCTCAATTTATTTTTTATTTTCAATGAAAATAGAATCCCCTATTATTAGACTTCTGCTATGAATTGATGGATGAATTTTTAGAGGGTTATTCATTTGGGTGATTCAGAGGTGATTCTTGGATGTCTGATTCTTATGTAGGCTTTTTTATATTCATTTTTCATATGTGTTAATATGTTTTTCTCTTTGGATCACACATAACATTGGCTTAACAAGGAATCCTCTCATAGAATGTGGATTGTATGAGAATTATTTCTATACTACTATTTGATTATGATATCTCTAGTGGTCCCTTAGTATAAAAACACTCTACATTTGGGACATTTCCCTCATATAAGGCTTGGTAGGGTACAACTAATTTTTGGGGTTATTTTATTTCATCAAGCACTCCAACGGGATGGATCCGGTTGTAGAATGTTAATAAATTTCCCCTCATACCCATGGTATTCCCATGTTCCTTGAAACGTTTTAATCTGTGGATGGTAAACTAGGTTCCACATCTAGATTGGTTATTTCAGAACTATTTTCCCATTTCTATCTATATTACATTATCTCTATTTCCCTACTTATATTATTTTTAAGCATTGAAATAATTGTATGTTTGGATTTCAGAGATGTTTTCAAAAATTTTATTCAAAAACTCTCTCTCTATATATCTCTTCACTATTCTATAGAAATTCTGAAAACCCATTTTTTAGAAAAGAAACCTATTTTAAATAATGTGGCCAATGGAACAGGATTTGTTTTGAAATTTAATGGATGAAAAATATTAGTTTATATAATAGTTTTTCAGAATTACATGAAATGATTATATTATTTTAATGTAATGTATAGGGAATAGTCTTTCTTGGACTTACCTGTTGAGTTTTAATACTTACACATATAATTATATTATTAATTTTAGCTTCATGTGTTGGGCATGTATAGATTAGATAACCATAGAGTGACGTTTTCTTAGGGTTCCGTAGGTGACCCACAGGGACACATGGAGATATGTATGGTCATCAAGTTTACATTCCATTTGTATTTTATTGTTTTATATTATTGTTTAAATGTATTTTATTTTTATATGGTTTTTAATTTTTCTTTATTTTTCTTTGATTATTATATTTTGGGTAAAATCATTACAACTATCTCTCGTTGATGCCCGTGGAGCTTGTTTCCACCACTAGGTTATCGGGTATACACCTCAGGGATGTTAGGGGTTGGATTAGGGGACTGGTTTTTTTTGTATGACTAGCTTGTTTGATGAAACTGTTGATGAAAATTAAAACCATTGTAGTTTGTTTCATATAATGAAGCACATAATGGATTTTAAGTCTTGTTGAATGGACCATAATGACAACTTTTGAGGTTGTTAATCAAAGAATAATTTTTGACTTGTAGAGTACATTATTATATACACATACATTGTGAATTGACCATATTTCACATACCACATGCATGATTCATTGTAATCTAGAGGCTTCCAACTAGTGCCAAGGGTCTGTGTGAGATGTGGGGCAATGGAGGAGATAAAAGTTGGGATAAATAATAAACAAAAACAAGTTTTTATCTCATGTATATTATTTTATATATTTTAGAGTCAATGATATTTGATCATCCATAAAGAACATATTAATATAAATATATTTTCATGTCATTACAATTACTCATTTTCATATTGCATTGGAAGTGTTATTTTTTTACTAATAGCATGTAGCTATGATGTCAACATTTTTCAATATTTATCTAATGATGAATGATTATTATATTAAATTTTATATTTTTATAGCTATATATACTGATGTAGGTATTTTCTATAAACATATCACAGACCCTCACCAATGGTTGGACACCTCTAGAATAAAGGGAGGTAGACTTGTGAGGTATGTGGCACCCATTTCAATCACACTGGAGGAAAACTCAATTATGTAGCTAGATAGTTGTATAAGTCCTTTTTTTCTTGCCATAATAATTTTTGATATGTCATAAAAATATATCATTGGCTATAACATGGGATTGATTATATGTTTTGTTCCATGAAAATACCTACATATTCTATATTCCACAATTCTAGGGGTATGGGATATTTGTTTTGGGGTTTTCTCTATAAATAATGGGTTACATTTATTAATATTGTGTATTATGGTATTCAAATATATTTTATTGGTTGATTTATTTGGATATTGAGCATTATATCATAAATAAATATCAGTATTAATGTGACCCAAATCAATCATAACCTAAATAATACACTAATTTAATGATTGGAATAATACGTCTTGGAAGTAGTTAAAACCCCAATAATAAATCATTTAGTTTCATGGAGATTAACTATATGAATATATTATTTTACTACTCATGGAAGCATTTCTCAATAATTACAATACACTAGACAAATTTTATACATCTCGGATGATATTATCATCTTCATAACCTAGGTAATAAAAAAATAGGATGTGATTATATTCTCAATAAGGGAAAACATTTCGAAAATATATATTATCATAAACATGAGGGAGTAGTTGAGTGGAGGAGGAATATCCTAATAAAAAGTCTTGAGACCATAGAAAATAATAATTATATATTTTATAGAAATATATTATGATTAAAATATCATCATTTAAACATAAATGTTATGGAATTCCTTAAAATATATCTCAAAAATAAAAAATATTTTGGGAATCATATATGAGTTAAGAATATTTAAAAAAATGGTGCAACGTGAAAACATGGTATATCATGAAAGTGGAAAAGAATCAAAGAAATGCGTTGTATCATGGTAATAATCAAGGAATGTGGAGTAACATGATAAATTTCAGGGAAATTTGGAATAATAATATGTATATGAAAACAATTGTAAGAAGACTCATTATACCAACAAATATGGGAAAAAACCCATTATGTCCATGCATAAAATGTGTGTAAACTGTTTATTCCCGAGAATTTGTTAAACAAATCAGAATGTCCACTACTGAATATTTCATGAGATATCAACAAACTCCAATTTATTGGAGGTTGATATATGACCTAAGTAATCATCATCCTTACGTATGTGTGCCACTTTAAACCAATAATCACCACATATTAAAAAACGTTTTAAAAGAGCGGTTTTATAAAAATTTTCAAAATCATAAAATTACATGAACATAAGAAATCATAGTATATCCAAAATATAATTTCCAAAATAAATCATATCATAAATCAATATAGAGGGTGATAATGTGATCAATGTTTGAAAGATAATCATTGGATGGAAAATAAAAGTGTACATAAAAAATCATTCAAAAAAACATATTAGAATTATTTATAAAATTGGATGATAAATTAAATTTTAAAAAATATATATTGGAAGGTTATTAATTTTTAAAATATTATAAACATGAATTACAATTAATTTATTATTGAAAATGACCAAAAAAATGTTACCAAATATAATGGGGTAAGTAATGAAAAGAAATTCCATTATATGGTTTTCAATGAAAAACAAACATCTAAGAAATATTAAAATGATTTAAGTTCTTTTAATAGGTAATGTAAAATTTATTAGGATTAAAATAGGAATCATATTTGGATTTTATTAAAGAAAAACATTTCTTTAGGAAAAACACTTTCACTAATGAAAAAGAACCACTGATAAGCATATTAGTTATTCATAACAATGTTATAATTTTATTTAGAATATTTTTTTTCAATATTTCATTCTTGATTACGAAAATAAATTTACTTATATAATAAAACTAAATTACATATAAAATAGGGGAATTCTAATATTACTGAAATCATTATATATTTATAACTTTTGTAAATACTATGTCCAAATTAATAAAAAATGGAGTTGATGAAACCCTATCAGTGAATTACCTCTTAGGTGGTCACACTATAAAAAACAATATAAAAATCAAAATATAATAATTTATGATTTATGAAATTTATTTATATATATATTTATTTATTTACTTCACTCATAACCATTAATTGAAATTATTTTTGTTAATTTTGTATTGTCTATACCATTGTGTGCAAATAATTATTGATTGTCTTATACACCTTCTATAATGTTGAAATTGAGACCAATTTATTAATATCAATCTTATAATTCATAGATCATCTATGTTACTAGAAAATATATCTTATATTTATTTATTTTATTCATATCTCATTTGATGTTTGTTAAATTGTGTAAAAATGAAATAGTGAAGGTATTGTTTTGGTAATTCATAAAAAATAAAAAGTGGTGTATAAATAATAGGTTAAATAGTAATATAACCATGAAAAAATAATAAAAAACATTATTTATTAATTAATATCAAATAAAACTATCATATATGTTTCCATTTTCATACATGATATGATTTTACAGCATTAGTCATATAGATGGTAAAAAATACCCAAATATAAATATGATACAATTCATTGTGTGTTTATGGTAAAAAATTGTTTTCATTCATATAATATCATTATAAAATATTCATATATATTTTAATTATATGTTTCTATAGTTTTGAATTATATTTTAATAATTTTCAATATTTAATTATGGTTTATATTAAAAAGGAAAAATCTATATTATGAGGTGGCTGTAGTCCCCACGTATGCGTGATCAACATTTTTTATTTGATATGTGGATGGGGATGAATAAAAAATGGATGTTCTATTAATGTAAAAAAATCAGAATGGTGTTAATAATTATTCCATTAAATAAAAATTTAATTTAAATGCTAAAATAAGAGAACATGGAATAAAAACTAAACAGAAGTGTGACACTTAGGTAGAAGAAATTAATCGTCTCATAGAAACCCAAATGATTTTGAAGTGGTTTAGAAAATATTATGTAAAGATGGTTTAAAAAAGTTGGATATGGTTCTATTGAGATAATAATTTAATTTTTTATTGGGGGAATTTTAAAGGGTTAGGTGTTACATGAAATAGTGGAAATGAGTCCCTTTTATAAGTAATGAAAAGCATCTTTTGTAAACACCCATTACTTTTCAAAATAATAATGAATCATATCAATGGTCAAGGGTCCCAAAAAACAATAGTAATGGATTTTGGGGTAATATATGTTCTATAAAGACTCAAATATAAATTTCTACATATTTTTAAACTTGTTTTAAGTCATTTTCCATTATATTGTTTACATTTTATCATTTTTGGTTTTCACCAATGTAAATAGTTTTATTTAAAAATAATATAAAATTTAACTAATATATAAAATAACACCCAAAATGATCTGGGTGTGAGGACATACATTTAAATTATATTTAATGAAATTAAATTTCTATACTTTAAAAAATTAACATTTAACTCGAAGTAATTTTATACACAGAAAAGTAGTTTCTTGTAGAAATTGTTTTAACCATTATATGTTCACAATCTTATTTTGATTTTTTTGATATAAAATTCAAGATAGTATAATTATATATATGTTTAGATGTCATATTATATAAATTATATAAAATATATTCTATTATATGTTAGGTAAAATAAAGAAAAATATTGATTAATCAAATAACAAGAAATAAAAAAATCCCCATTATCAGTGTAATTAACAATAATATTTGTAATCTCATATTCATTCTAAAAAATAAAATGATAATTTTTAACAAATATGAACATAATTATTCCAAATATAAAATATATTTTATAAAATAAAATTTATAAATATTGGTGGTATTGTTCTTCTAAAACATGTCTCCTAGATCAACAATTTCTATTGGATATTCTTAATTGAAGAGAACATGTTCAATTGTATTGATTTCATACATGGTATAACTAATGGATATGGTATGTACTAACAATAATGGGCTAATTTATCTATAGATCAATTTCCCTTCTTCCTAAATTTCAAAACCCTAATCTCGGGAGATATTAAACATAACACTTTGTCACTAACATCAAACATTTGATTCCACTACAAAACATTTACTAGATGGGTGGTCTTTATACTCATAACCCGGGCTTATAGATCCATGATTTCTATAGGTTGTTCATTATATGAAAGTTAAAAATCCAATTATAATATTACAAACATATTATGTGTCATAAATATTCTATGTACAACCTCAAAAGAGATATTTGTACTAGATATTGAATATGGTAGAGTTTTAGACGGAGTGTTATTCTATAGGCTATGACCCCATCATGATCAAGGATCTCAAACAGACCAATGTGTCCCGTGATCCACTTTACATTCTCCCAAAATCTTTTAACCATATTCCATGGATATATTCTATGTAACAACTTTTCACCAATGTTAAATAATTTTTCTCATAAATAATTATATGTGTAACTCTTTTGTATACTTATTTATACTTTTATATGAAATTGAATTATTAAAACAGTCTCTATTTCTTTGGACAATGATTGGATATATCAACTTATTCTCTCTAGTTTTATCCATGAATTTAATTTTCCAACATGTCTCCCATAAAGAGCCTCCCATGGTGTCATCAAAATGATATAATGGAAATTAATGTTATATGGGATGATACCAGGGTATTTGTTGATCCTAATATCCTTGTATTTACTTTTAAAATTAACATAGAATATACGATAGAGTATAAATAGCCATTTCTTTTTGACCATATATTTGAGGGTGTTAAGCTATTCTTAAACATAGTTATATCTGTAATTATTTTTGAATACATCATCATACACCCATCATAACCCTGGAACTCTAATATGATACAATGGATAGTGGTACTCTATATTTTCTTATTACTTCCCTGATTAATATCCTGGAACCTTGATCTAAAGGGTAATCTTCTTTGATAGAAATAAAATTTATTGACTTTGTAAAATGGTCAAATACAAACCAAAAAATATTATGACTGTTAAATATTTTGGGGGCACCAATCATGATGTAAATTTTTATATTTTATTATCTACTTGATACATTAGGTTATGATTTAAACATACCATTATGATTTTGACATTCTGCTTTAAATTTTTGGCTAGCGATGAATAGACTTACATATTCTGTCATTTCTATATTCATGGTTCCCCCCATATGTTTTTTCATATATCTATGAAGATTATTATTTCAAGGATGAACAGATAAAGAAAATCTATGTGCATCATCCAAAAGATTAATTCAAAATTTTGGTTTTTATGGGACATGTTTTTTTGTTCCGTGCATTATAAATCCTTATTTTTCATCATTTGACAATATAATAGTCACTAATATTTTATATTGATATACATAATATTCTTGGGAATCATTGACAATTATATAGATGGATTATTGGGCACCCAATGTCGATATTATGGTAGGTATTGGAAGCCAATGTGTAACGCCCCAACCCCAGTTACCCAGATTCGGTGCATTATTACATAACATTGGCGTGATCACAAAAGATCATGTCTCGAAATACTGATCAGTTTAGTAGTCTTGAAAAAACTAGATACATTCATAAGTCTTTAATTACATCATAAAGTGAAAACTACAACAACATAGTCTCGATATTCCACACTCAAATCCCCTCGGACTATCCTTATAGGTCAGTCATAAAATACTTCTTCACATCTTGGAAAAAATAAATCATAGAAAGGGGTGAGCTCAGATTTTCAGTAAGGATAACAATATAGCGGAAACATTCATAAATAATCATAAACATTTAAGGTAATGTATATATTAAACAAAGGCCTTTTAAACTTGAACTTTATAATAATATGGAAAAAATGAAATGAAATAATTCCATTTACTTAACCACATGGATATAATACTAGTCTAATAATCACATCCAATATCAATAACCACTTTCATAATGATGGAATGCATAATGCCAGACTATCATAACCACATAGTCAAGGCCTTGTGCCAAGACGATAAATAAGATTTTTCCAAGGCCTTGTTCCAAGACACTAGTTTGTATCATGAGACCTACTAATGCATCGAGGAGCTATAGCAGGCTCCACCAGTCACTTAATAATTCCAATGCATTCATCATGTGAAAAAGTTTAAACCTAACATAAACATTCATATTAAAACTTGCATACAAAATGTCAGTAATTTCTCCATAAACCATGGATGGTATAAAAATATCACATCCAAAATAAATCATATCTTAAAATCTTCAATACAATATGGAAGTTTTGTATCATAAAAAATCATTTTCAAATAATCTTGAAATCCATCTAAATATGTTGACGTAGATGAAATCAAAACTATTTGAGAGAAATATCTCTGTTTTGAAATCATTTAAAAATTCACATAATTATAAAAGAAAACATTTACATTGAAAATATTCTTATAATCTTGTAAGGGAAGCTTCGACAATTTTATAATGGCATAAAATAGCCACATCCGCCATATAAGTTAAAAAAAGACATTCATACCTTAATTCTATCGAAAAGGTTAAAATGGACCTTGTTTGGAAAACGAAAGAATGATTCCATTATAAAAATCTTATGAAAAGTAAAACAAGGGTATAAATTACTTTAACCCATATTCTATAAAATAGTATGAATTTTTTAAATACTTTTTTAAGAAACAAGGATGTGGATGATAAAGAGGTCCAGGTAGATAATTACGTATAAACATCCTCGGATAATGAAAAGATTGTGAAATAAACCCTTACCTTGTACCTTTCCTTAGTCGAGGGTAGGTTATACTTCTGTCTAATAGTTAAATCATTTTTATTAAATTATAAAAGAATCATATACATAAATATGATATCATATATAATATTTTAATATTTATTTTTTAATAATATTTTTGTATTATCGTCGTTTCTGGTGTTCACTTACTCATTTTCTTTTATATGTTTTGTTACATAAGCCATGTTTGTTATCCATAGGCTGTATATTATTCATATCCAGAGTGATTTAAAGTACTTAAAAATTATTTTTAATCATCAAATGGAAATTAGTCTTGAATGTATACGATGAGGAATGAATCTTATCGCATTCGTGGAGATGGTAGTCCGTACATACGCACGAGCGACAATATCATTCTTTTGATATTAAAATAATATATAATTGGATGGTGTATCATATATACAGAATAATTATCATGTTATATTTATTATTTACATGAATTACACATCATTATTATACCCATCCAAATAATAATGTATAGAATAACAATTACACCACGACGTGGAGATGGTAAGCCGTACGTACGCACGTATGGTGCCATGTAATTCATGGGATGGATACACTTTTGATTTTGGTTGTACCATATTTATAATAGTATCACAGTATATAGAAGATACTATAGTTATTAGTTTATATTGGAAACAAAAAGGAAAAAGGAAGTGGATGAAGAAAGGAACTAGAAAGAGGTGGTGAGATTTTTACTTCCTCTTCAGGTTCTTCCTTTTGATTTGATCAAAAGGGCTCATTAAGTTGGTTTTATGACCAAATTAAGGCCTCTAGGATGAATTTAGGGAAGTTTAAAGGATATTTGTCAAGGGTTTTCCAAACCAAATGTCTATGAACGTATGAATTTGATAGAAGGTGGAGTGCCCTTTTATAAGAGGGGTGAGGGGCACCTTAAGAAAAACTTAAAATATTATTTTATAAAAAAATTAATATTCAGTTTATAATGGCTCCAAAGTGAGTTATTTCTAGGATAATGTGGGGATGGGTCTAAATCCTTTCAACCAATGGATTTAAGATAGGTTTGGGTCACTATACTAATCTTATCATTTATTTTTAACTCTTAGTTAAATAGTTTTACATTTACCATGTCTCTTTGTATTTTTATATTATATGGTTAATAAACATACTATAACAAGCCAAGAGAACCACAAGTGGTTCATAATTAATATATATAACTTCATATATTTCATTTTTCCAATACTTATATTTTTTGGAATAGAATATCATTTAATAATATAATATTTATTTTAAATACTCCTTTATGTCAATTTTGACACTATTTAATAAACGATTTTTTTAAGTTTTAACAATGTTATTAATTCTAAATAAAATAATTTAATAAATCCTAACATGTCATAGTAACCTATAAAATTAGTGTAATTCATAAAAAGTCTCAAATTACATTTATTCGGATATTTATAATATCAATTATTTTAATATTTAATTAATTAGGTAATTACTGGATCACAATTGTGTCATAAATAAATTAAATTATTCAATGTCTAAAAATTATAAATAAAAAAATATTATTTAATAAATCCGTTTTTTCTTTCTAATTAATATTTATAATCGAATTTATCATATGCATAACCCTATATTAAAAATGTTTTAGTTATTAAACTTTGATTTTACCACTTTTAACTCTTCTTTGAATAAAATAATAATAAATGTACTACTCTAATCCAAGTGGACCAAAGAGGTTCATATTTTATTCTTAAGGTTTTTTTGGTAGAATTATACATAGCCAATAGAATTAGGACATGTTTTAGGGTAATAATAATATCAGTGTTACCCTTAATTACCCTATTTACATTTAACCGTTGTAAATAAAAGAAAAAAGTTAATATTTACCAAAAAATATTTTTATCTTAATGAACTAGATTTTACCCCTTGATATTAACCGTGTCTCTCGGAGTTTTGAAATTCCACCCACAAAAGTGGTAAAATTATGTTTTATGTGAATTTGTAAATTGTTCTAGGAGGTGGGTAAAAGACAGTGAAAAGTTCAATAAAATTTTTATATATCTAAAATTATTGTAAACTAACTCCAATGAATTAAATTGAACTTATATAGGTATTATGTATCTATTTTGACCTTAATTAAATTTAAATAATATAAATAATTATTTATATATAAAATCGGTTCTAAACTATAACTCAAGGTTTTTTCACTATTCATAAAAAGTTGTATGTTTTCAGAAAAATACCAAAAATTCACCCTAAGATAATTTTGATATTCCAAATGCAAAAATGAAGTCCATTTTAAGGACCCACATTTTGAACTGGGTTAGGAAGTGTGGGAAATTGATCTTTTTCAATTACTGAACCGGTCGTTTTTAGAATAGGGCATCAGAACGAGGTTCCAAAGGTTTGAGCCCTTCTTTTTAATGTTTTTGGACATGGGTGAATGCCCGGTAAGTGTCTCGGGTGGCGCGAGTTGTATCAGGTGCATCTTACCCAAAGAATGATAGTTTTTAAAGAATAGCTGAAGGCGCACGGTTTCCAAAACTGTGCAACCCAAGCCATGCGGCCTAAATTAGGGAGGTAGAGGCATCCGCACGGCCTGCGCATGGTTTACCCAAACAGTGTGGCCAGCCCGTGCGAGGTGCCCTGGGTGTCCAGTGGGGTGACGCACGGTTTTCACACGGGTTTTCAAACCGTGTGGGTCAAACCATGCACGACCCTCCATTTTTGTTTTTAATAAAATTTAAAATGAATTTAAAATAATAACTAAAACCTAAATCTATTCACTCCCTTACCCTCACTTGACTTGCACGAGGCCAAGGGGTCTCCCCTGTGAGCCGCGCAACACTACTCCTACAGCCTCCTCTGTGATGCCTTTTGTATCCGGTTTTTCTCCCGATTTCTCTCTGAATCATCAATGTAATACATCTCCCTCCTCTCCTATTGTTTTCTGACCGGATTTCGGCCTCTCTGTGGACCTGTACAGTTTGGCCGAACCCTAGGGCTTTGGGGTTGATTCGTTTTTCAGTTTTCTTTTGGTTCTAGATTATGAGGAAGGTCCTTTGGAGCTCCTTGGTGTGCGTTCCGGCATCCGCCACCGAAGGCGAAGCGGTTCAGGTGGTTTCAGATCGTCAGATTGGTTTTGGGGGGAGGTTTTCACCATTCTATTTGTTTTTAACTTATTTAATTTGGGGATTTTGATGTTTATGAGTCCCAGGATTTTTGTTGGTAGTCCCTTGAGCTTCACGGTGTGGTTTCATATTCATTTTGGATTGTCGCCGACAGCTGAGGTATGACTTTAATGCCGCTATATTGTTTCTCCTTACCTAAATTGATTCTTTATGTGTCTTAATTTTTGTAGTATTTATCTTGTAGTGCATTGGATGTTTTTCCATGGTTTCGATTCGCCAAAGTCTAGGAGACTTTCTTGTGCAGGCATAGGTATGTATTTATATGTATGTGGGTTCCCTGGTATGCATATATTCGTGCAGGGCAGTGAATATACACGTACGGGTCTAGTTGTCCCCATTGCATATATAAAAGTTCCTGTGTAGGTGAGCGGAGACAGTCTTATGAGCATAAGAATATGTGTAAGGATCCTCTTACGCATGCTCATGGCCATGCAGAGAGTGTGCATAGAGGCTAGGTGTCCTCTTACGTATGTGAAATCACATATGCCTCATGAGGGAGTAGCATCATCTATAGTTAGAAAGCACCAAGAGCCAGAGTAGATGAATAGATCCACATTGAGGTAGGGTCCTTCTTCTTTCCCTTTTAATTTAAATAAAGTAATAATGATTTTAATATTGCACTGCCTTAGCATTTTAATTATACAAGTTTAGTTCTGATTAAATGATTTTGTGCAAATCGTGTGAATTGCAGGTATAAGATAAAAGAGGTTTCTTGGTAACTAAACTCACAATTTAATAATAAAACCCCTCAATCAGAGGTGTGATGTCTTCAAGATAAAAAATTAGTGATATACTTTTTATGCTTGCCTATGGACTGTTGTGGTGCCTCTTTGATGATTTGTATGTGAACTTGCATAGTTGAGAAAAGTAGAATGAAATGGCTTTGATACTTGAATTTGGGGTAATTTTCCATGTTAGGAAAATTGAGTAAGATGGTAACCTTAGTGGGAATACCTAAGAATACATGACATGCTTCCTCTAGAAGGTATCAAAGGGTTTAAGAATGAGAAACATATCCTTAAATATGAAATGGTTAAACTAGAATGAACGAACCAGGTATGTACGACCACACCTTGGGATAACGTAATGAGCACGACTCACGTTAGTGAAATGATTATCTGAATATATTGATATAGATACTTAATATGGGTTTCCTTAAGTATGAAAAAGACCGTAACCTTTTACTATATTATTGATTGTGATTGTGATATGACCTTTGAATGCTTTTGAGGTAATGCCATAAGCAGTATACTATAGACATGTTTGTATTGTGAGTGCGCACATGCTGATGACACGTAATGAAGTATACTAAAGGAAAGCTCATGCTGAGGCCACCTAGTGATAAATACATGTATGGAAGGGTGACATGCTTACCCCTTTCCAGTTAACTTATAGGGACGAGAGGAATTCTTACATCGTGCCCTCTTATTCTATCTACGTGAATGGAAGGGTGGAATTCTTACCCCTTGCCAGAATCTTCAAGGAATGAGAGGCATTATTACCTCATTTACATTGTATATTTAGGGACGGGAGGCATTATAACCTTGTGACCACTAAAGGTGAGCACATGCTGATGCCACTTAGTGATCTCTATTCGTGTATGGAAGGGTGGCATTTTTAACCCTTGCCAGGTTATTCTAGGGATGAGAGGCACTCTTACCTCGTTTCCATTGTGTACTAGGGATGAGAGGCATTCTTACCTCGCACCCAATATCTTCAACTAATGGGTGGGAGGCATTCTTACCCTACACCATCAATTATAAATATTTACTTGTGTAACTGTAGTGGCATGATCAGACTAATATCCCGGCAATGTGCCGAAGCTGGTATAGTCGCCAGGTTTCCCTGGGAAACCTGGACGGGTGTGGTTATTTTATATTGTTCTTTTTATTGAATCCTGTTATTCCTGCTTCCTAATTTAATTAATATTACACTTTAAGGTTTGGGTTAGACATTGATTGTGTCAGCCTACTGAGATTTATATCTCACACCCTACTCGGGCCGACATTACACCGGGGTACCTGAGTAGAGCTTTCTTGTTTGCATGACCTAGGTTGGTTGCAGTGTTTCTTGTACCTGGGGATAGGAGCAAAGAACCGAGCGGGAGCTCAGGATGCTCAGGAGAACGTCCGTCGGGCCTTGCTGTCATTTATTTATTCTTTTATACTATATTGTAAGCATGCTGTATTTTTTCCTATTTTCACATTTTATCATTCATCATCCATGTATCGTGTAAACTGGCATTGGCCACCTTTTATAAAAATGATAACTATTTGTCTTCCGCTGCTGTTGTTCATTGTTTATCTATTACTACATCCGCTACTGAATGTTATTTACTCTGATAATACTATTCTGTTACTCTGATATGAGGGTATAGTCTCCACACTATCACCTCTCGAGACCCTCACTACTAGTCGATAGCCTCTGGCATACGGGGAGACACGCATGAGGCTATGTGGCGACTTGTCCGACCATCAGTTTGATGGTGAGCCGGGCTGGGATGTTACAAAGTGGTATCAGAGGAGTTTTCACTTCTGATTTGTTTTACAATTTGGCGACATTAGACAAGGATATGAAGGAATTGGAATTTGGTAATGAGCTATGTCCGGGATTGGCCACCCCGTGCACAGGGAAAAGATAAATTACCTCGAATGCAATTATAATTTTAATGATTTTGATTATGATGGTTGATTTTATTTCACCATTTGGTGACACACATGTTTTCTATTGATACTATTGATGCAATTTTGGGTTCTATTTCTATTTCAAATCGAGGATATGAGGGTATTCCATCACATTCGTCATATAGGCACCTTGTACGAAATTGCATACCATGCATTATTCTATTCCATGTATGATGAATTTGTTGATTCTTGTTGTTGTGATTGGTGTTGTGATAGTTATTCCTTGATTTTGTGATATAACATGTTTCTCTGTTACTGCTTTTGATAACATTCTATGTTCGGTTAATATGTAATTGGTTTCTTTGAACAAATTAAGTTATTGCGGTTATGACAGGAGCCAATTTTCAGTTATAATGTGTATTTCCACCTTATAGCTGGGAAATGGTAACTTGTGTAATCAGATTATTGAAAAAGGGATGTCATTGTTTTAATTGTAAAATGAGATTGGTTTTGATTAAAGGGATCCAAATTCCAAACTATAAAGTGTATGGGCGCTTTACAGATTGGTAGGTGGCCGCCCGTATGACTGGATGATTACTTTGAGCATGTTAGTTTCTGAAATGTGATCTATTTTGTTTAATGGGAGCAAATTTTCAATTAATGGAGTATATGGGCACTTCATGGGTTGGGAAACGGCAGCCCATAAGGAATGTAATGGCAGGATGATTTCTGTAATGTTTATATTTGTAAAAGATGTTTGATTTTGATATGAAATGTTTTGGCTTGTTGGGACCCTCATAGGTCGCCACTTGGTTAAAAGGAAGTTGGTTGAAACTTTCCTATTATGCTTTGAGCTATTTGATAAAATGATCAAGTTCCTATTGACTTTTTGTTTGGAAAAGGGTACTTGATGTGTTGAATTTAATCATTTAAAGTGATCAAATAATAAATGTGAATAAATATAAAGGTCTTGGAAAAAGGAACTGTAGTGGTGTCCTTTGTTGAGACCCCGTGTGTGGGTAGGTTAAGTCTTTCTTGTGAGTGCCTTGGAATGGAACCTTACGCATTTTTCGTAGGCTGTTATCTTTTAGCAATAACGTTAAATGTTAGGATTTGATCCCAGTGACGTTTTTGGGCATGACCAAGTGCTTGGGTCGATGCTTGTTTTTCGTGAGTGGCTAGTCTGTGGTAGGTAGTTCCCTTAGAGCTTATGTGCTTGGCTTGTTCATTGAACTTTCTGATGTTTGGTACTGTTTGGGTACCGCTGTCCCATGTAGGACTTCTAGTTCTAAAGACACACTTGTTTGGATGGGTGGTCATGCTTCTTTTGATCTTTTTAAGGGATTGAGCATCAGCTAATGCTCTATATCAGTTGGTTGGACATTCCTCAGGCATGGCCGGTCACCTTTTTGGTCGTTTCACCTTTTCTTTTTCCACAGTAATTGACGAATTGACATGTCATCATCCAAGAAAATGGTCGTATGGGGAAATATGACAATTGGATATATCTCTTGCACTACTATGTACGGTCTCGGGTCATCTCTGTGGTAGAGTGACCTAAGCATTTGAGAATCAAGTTGTCCCAATGCTCTGGATAATCTTCGGAAGACTCGGGTGGTTGACATGCTGGTCTTGTTGCTTTGGATTCCTTTTATGTTTGATGTGGTAATCATGGATCAGAGGAGCGATGCACGTCCGTTTAGTTATTTATGAACAAGTCTACTTATGAGCAGCTTACCTTTCTCTTTTCGATGATGCCGACCCTTCTCAGGTGGGAAGCATCATTCCAGTTGAGTAAATCATGTCCTTCAAGGAAAAAGGAACATGCCATGTAGGGCCATGTTGGAAAATGGTCAGATTTTTCTCGAATGATTTTGGGTTTTGGTGGTAAAGTTGATCGATGAATGCCTCGTGTGGGAAAAGGCATCGTGATCAGTTGAAATCTTGATGTGTCGGCAGGTGAAGACGAGTTTCATATCTTGAGTCGACCAGGGGTGGTTTGACTGATCTCTTATCCAGTATTCAGGTATCAATAACTGGAATCCATTTTCAATCCTCTTAGTGTACTCTGTTATGCGACGAGCTTGTCCTCTATCTTGATTTCGTCCTGGATGCGCTAAGAGAGCGTCGGTCTTACACCGCGCAAAAGTTTTAAGAGGATGTTGAGCTTTGTTGGTTGTTCCCTTCAAGTGTTTCACACTACATGCGTGGTTTCATTCGTGGTTTGGTCTTTGAGATGTCACCAAGAGTCGGGTCTCAACTTTTCGGCGAACATCCTTGTGGTGAATGAGGGATGCCTTGGGAGAAGGAATCATTGTTCATCTTGTAAAGCGTCGGCCTCCTAAGTCGAGAAACTTCATGAATAGTTAGAAGGAGTGGCTTGACTCTTTTCAACTTGGGTTTAGAGGTCGATGGGGATATTGACCATTAGATCGTTTCAAAAACACTCTAGGTGCGTCATTGGAACACATAGAGCGTGCTTTGGAAAGACAGTTCAAAAGGTGGTGGAGCTGTGGTTTGAGTCTTGGCCTTTTAATGTGAAAAATATATAGTGAGAAGTAACTTTGTTTGGTTGCTTGTTGATATGACGATGTGATCATGTCTCTTGTGGAATGGGATTGGGTAAGAGCTTTCGTGTTGGTTCAGTGGGAAAACGAGCGTTGGCTCGGGTGTTGACAACTTAAGTGTCGTGTGGTTAAGTGGATGATCGTGGAGCCTTGAATGTTTCGATACGTAATGCGATCATTGAATGAAGCTTCACGAACCTTATAGGGCGAATGAAGTGTGCGTTGTTCACAAGGGCTTCTCGGGGACGAGAAGTTCTAAGGTGGGTATCTTGTAATGACCAGCATTTTGAACCAGGTTAAAAAGTGGGGTAAATTGAACGTTTTCAATTACTGAACCGATCATTTATAGAATCGGGCTTCGGAATGAGGTTTAGAAGGTTTGAACCCTTCTTTTTAATGTTTTTGGACATGGGATAATTCCTGTTAAGTTTCCCGGGTGGCGTGAGGTGTTTTAGGTGCATCGTACCCGAAGGAGGCCGGTTTTTAACGAATAGCTGAAGGCTCATGGTTGGCTCACAGTTTCCAAAACTGTGTGGCCCAAGCCATGTAGGCTAAATCAGGGAGGCAGAGGAGTCCACATGGCCTGCACTCAGTTTATCCAAACTGTGCGGCCAGCCCATGCAAGGTGCCCTGGGTGTCCAGTGGGGTGCCACATAGTTTGCGCATGGTTTGGAAAACCATGAGGGTCAAACCCTGTGCAGACCTCCTTCTGTGTTTTTAAAAAATTTCAAAATTAATTTAAAATAAAAACTAAAAACTAAATCTAATCTCTCCCTCACCATCACTCGACCCGCATGAAGCTAATGGGATCTCCTCTATGAGCAGCGTGACACTCGTCCCATGGCCTCCACTTCGATGCCTTTTCATCCCGTTTTCCACCCGATTTCTGTCCGAATCATCAAGGTAATCCGTCTCCCTCCTCTCCTCTTGTTTTCTGGTCAGAATTTGGCCTCTCAGTCAACCTGTACGGTTCGACCAAACCCTAGGTCATTGGAGTTGATCAGTTTTTCAGTTTTCTTTTGGTTCTAGGTTATGCGGAAGGTCCGTTGGAACTCCTAAGTGTGCGTTCCAGCAACCACTGCCGAACAAGAAGCGGTTCGGGGGGTTTCAGATCATAGGATTTGTTTTGGGGTGAGGTTTTCATCTTTCTCCTTGTTTCACACATATTGAATTTGTGGCATTTGATGTTTATGAGTACCCAGATTGTTGTTGGCAGTGCGTTGAGCTTCGCGGTGTGGTTTTGTCTTCGTTTTGGGTTGTCGCTGACACCAGAGGTAAGGCTTTAATGCTGCTGGTTAGTTTTTCACTACCAGAACTGATTCTTTATGTGTATTAAAGTTTGTAGTATTTATCTTGTTGTGCGTTGGATGGTTTGGAGTTGTTTCATGTCTCCAAAGTATAGGCAACTCACCTTCACAGGTATAGGTACGTATTTATATGTATGTGGGTTCCCCCAGTATGTGTATATTCGTTCCAAGCATAGAATATACACATATTGGGATAGTTGTCCCCATTTCATATATAAATGTTCCTATGATGGTGAGCAGAGACATGCTTATGTGAATAAGAAAATGTGTAAGGATCCTCTTGAGCATGCTCATGGACATACGGAGCGTGTGCATAGAGGCTAGTTGTCCTTATACATATGTGAAATCACATATGCCTAGTGGGGGAGCAATAATAGATTCAGTTTGAACAAGCCAAGAGCCGAAGTGGACGGATGGATCCACCTTGCGGTAGGGTCCCTCTCCTTTCCCTTTTAATTTATGTAAAGTAATAGTGAGTTTAGTATTACACCACCTTAGCATATTAATTATGCAAGTTTAGTTCCAATTAAATGCTTTTGTGCAAATCGGGTGTAATGCAGATATAAGATTAAATATGTTGCTTGGTAACTAAACTCATGATTTAATAATAAAAGACCTCAATCAGAGGTGAGTTGTCTTCAAGATAAAAAATAGTGATAGAATTTCTATGCTTGAATGTGGCTTGTTGTGGTGCCACTTTGATAATTAATATGTGAACTTTCCTTATTGAGAAAAGTAAAATTAAATGGATTTGATACTTGAGTTTGGGTCACTTTTCCATGTTAGGAAAATTTAGTAAGATGGTAACCTTAGTGGGATGACCTAAGACTACATGACATGATTCTTCTAGAAAGTATCAAAGGGTAAAAGATTGATAAACATATCCTTAATGATGAATTTGTTAAACTAGAATGAACGGACCAGGGTGGTACGACCACGCCTGTAACGGCCCGACCCTAGTTACCAAGAGTCGGTGAATTATTACATTACATTGTCTTGATCAAAAGAAAGATCAAATCTCGAAAGACCGATTGGTTTAGTAGCCCTGGAAACACTAGATATATTCATAAAGTTTTACATTACATCACAAAGTGAAAAACTACTACTACAACATAGTTACCATATTCCACACTCATATCCCCACATACTATCCCTGCAGGTCATTCATAACTTACTTCTTCACATCCTGGAAAAAATAAAACATAGAAAAGAGTTGAGCTCAAATGCCCAGTAAGGGTAACAATATAGCAGAAACTTTCCAAAATAAGAATAAACATTTAAGGAAATGTATAACTAAAACAAAAGCCTTTTAAACTTGAACTTCAACATAGTATGGAAAAAGTAAAATGAAATAATTCCATTTACTTATTCACATGGATATTTTACAAATCGAATAATCACATGAAATATCAATAACCACTTTCATAATGATGGAATGCATAATGCCAGACTATCATAACCACATAGCCAAGGCCTCGTGCCAAGACTACAAATAAGATTTTGTCAAGGCCTTGTGCCAAGACACTAGTTTGTCTCCTGAGACCTACCGATGCATCGAAGAGCTATAGAGGGCTCCACCCGTCATATAGTAAGTCCAATGCATTCCCATATGAAAAGGTTTAAACATGACATAAACATCTGTATTAAAACTAGCATACGAAATTTCAATACTTTCATCATAAACTATGAATGGTATAAAAATAGCACATCCACAGTCAAACATATCACAAAACCATCAATACAATACAGAAGTTTTGTATCATAACAAATCAACTACAAATAAGCATAAAAACTATCAAAGGATGTTGACATAGATGAAATCAAAACTCTTTTTAGAGAAATATCTCTTTCTATTTTTCAAATCATTTAAGAGTCATATATTTATAAAATAAGACATTTTCTTTGAAAATATTCTTATAATCTTGTAAGGGAAGCTTCGACGATTTTATAACGGCAGAAAATAGCCGCACCCACCGTATAAGTTAAAAAAACATTCTTACCTTAATTTTGTCGAAAAGGTTAAAACGCACCTTGTTTGAAAAATGACAGAAAGATTCCTTTATAAACCTCTTATAAAAAGTCAAACAAGGGTATAAATTACTTTAACCCATATTCTTGTAAATAGTAAAAATGTTTTGAAATACATTTTTAAGAAACATGGATGTGGATGATAAAGAGATCCCAGTAGATTATTACGTATAAACAACCTCGGATAATGAAGAGATTGTGAAATAAACCTTACCTTGTACTTTTCCTTGGTTGGGTTAGGTTAACCTCCTGTATAATAGTGAAATAATTGTTATTAAATTATACAATAATCATATGCATTCATATGTTATCATATATGATCTTTTAGCATTTCTTTGTTAATAATATCTTAGTATTATCGTTGTTTCGGGTGTTAACTTACTCATTTTATTTTATATGTTTTGTTATGTAAGACATGTTTGTAATGGATAGGTTGTATATTATTCATACCCATAATGATATCAAGTCCATAAAAATTATTTTTAAATCAGAAAATGATAATTATACTTGAATGGATACGATGGAGAATGAATCTCATCGCGTTCGTGGAGACGGTAGTCCGTACGTACGCACGAGCGACAATATCATTATTTTGATATTAAAATAATATATAAGTTGATATTATATAATATATAAACAATCATTATAATGTTATATTTATTATTTAAATGAGTTACAAATCATTATTTTACCCATCCAAATAATAATATATTGAATAACAATTACACCACGACGTGGAGACGGTAAGCCGTACGTACGCACGTATGGTGACATGTTATTCAAAGGGTGGATAGAATACTGAATATGGTTGTACCATATTTATAATAACATCACAGTATATATAATATAATGAATTTATTAATTTAGAATGGTAATAACAAAGAAAGAAGAAGTGGAAGAAGAAAGGAACTTGGAAAAGGCTGGTGAAATCATTACCTTTTCTTCGGGTTCTTCCATTTGATTTGATCAAAAGGGCTCCTTAGGTTGGCTTTCTGATCAAACTAATTCCTCTAGGTTGTAGTGAGGGAAGTTGGGAGACTATTTGGGCATAGTTTGGCCGAACCAAAAAGCTTTTAAGGTGTGATGAAATGAGAAGGAGGAGTGGCCTTTTATAAGAGAAGTGAGGGGCACCTTTGGAAAGGCTAGAAATATTAATTTATAATAAATTTATATTCGGTTTCTAATGGATCAAAAGTTGATTATTCAAAGGTTAAGGTGGGGATAGGTCGCAAACCATTGAACCAATAGAATTTAGACAGGTTTGGTTTACTATATTAACCTTATCTTTTAGTTTTAACTCTTAGTTAATTAGTTTGACCTTTACCATGTCACTTTGTATTTTTATAATATATAGTTAATAAACTTACTATATACATCCAAGCGACCCCCAAGTGGTCCATTAATGATCAACCTATCATGATATAAGTTTCTTGGCCGAACCTTAGATTTTTATGAATTTAATATCAATTAATAATATAATATTTTTTAAAAAACTCTTTTATGTCAATTTTGACACTATTCAAAAATTGATTTTTTTGAAACTCATACCAGAATGATTACTTTGACCAAAGTTAATTAAATCAATCCTAACATGTCATATTAGCCTATAAAATTATTGTAATTCATTAAAAGTCTCAAATTATATTTATTTGGGAATTTATAATATCAATTAGTTTAATTTTTCACAATTATGATAATTACTGCATCATCATTGCCTCATAAATAAATTAAATTATTTAAAGTCTAAAAATTATAAATAAAATACAATTATGTAGGAACTCTTATTAGATTTCTAATTAATATTTAAAATCGAATTTATCTTATGTATGACCCTATATTAAAAATGTTTTAGTAAATAAACTTTGATTTTAACTCTTTTAACTCTTCTTTGAATTAAATAATAATAAATGTCCTAATCTAATCCAAGTAGACCTAAATGATAATATTTTATTCCTAAGGTTTTTTTTGGTCGAGATACACTTGTCCGATAGAATTAGGACATGTGTTAGGGTAATATTAATATCATTTTTACCCTTAATTACCCTATTTTACTTTTAACCGTGGTAAATAAAAGTAAAAAGTTACTATTCACCAAAAATTATTTTCATCTCATTGAACCACATTTTACTTCTTGATATTAACTGTGTCTCTCGGATTTTTGAAATTCCATTCACAGAAGAGGTAAAATTAAGTTTTATGAAAAGTTCAGTTTTTTAACTACCACTTAGTAGTTTCACTATTCATAAAAAATTGAAGTTTTTCAGTACAATGCCAAAATTTCACCCTAAGCTATAATTGATATTCTGAATTCAAAAATGATGTCTATTTTACAAAATTCCAAACATATAAGTTTCATTAATTAATTTTATAATTAATTCCCACTGTTACAACAAATAGCGTGTTTTTAAGAAACAATATATATCAAAAGATTGATAATTGTTTATGTCCAATTTCAAAGTAAAATTAATTATAATGAACACCATTGGATAAAATGGTAAAAATATATTCTAATTATGCTTTAAAACCACTCAATAATATAATTTATCACTATAAATTATTTTGATTAAAAATGTTGTTTTAAGTATTTTTCACTATTCATAAAATTTGGAAGTTCTAAGAAAAATACAAAAAATTCAACTTACAATAATTTCAATATTCCAAATCCAAAAATAAAGTCCATTTTGAAATATAAAATATATATAATTTCAAAAAGTAGGTATTACTATTCATAATGGCTAGTTTGATTGGTTGTGGTGTGTTAGAACTCAATGTTGCGTACAACACACGCTATCACATTATTCAAAGAGAAGCGTACCGTAGAAGCTTGAGGTGTTACATTCTCCCCTCCTTCAAATAATTTTGTCCTATAAATTTCTAGAATACCTATCACATGAAAAGACTCAGGTGGTTCTTCATCATATGTTCCTCGGGTTCCCACGTTGCCTCTTCCATCTTATGGTTTCTCCACAAAACTTTTACCAGACGCGTCGTCCAGTTTCTCAGTACTTGTTCTCTCGTATCAAGAATCCTGACGGGCTCTTCACAATAGGACAGATCGCGTTCCAGTTCTAATTCTTCATAGGTGAGTACATGCGTTGGGTCAGGCATGTATTTCCTCAACAGAGATACGTGGAACCCATCGTGAACTTTGGAGAGAGTTGGCAGCATTTCCAATCGGTAAGCTACTGCCCCAATTCATCCTAGAATTTCGAAAGGTCCGATGTACCTGGGACTCAATTTACCTTTCTTACCAAAATGTATGACTCCCTTCCATGGAGATAACTTCAGGAAAACATGATCACCGACTTGAAATTCCAAATCCTTCCTTTGATTATCGGCATAGATCTTCTGCCTACTTTGAGCTGCTTTGATGTGATTTTGGATTACCTTCACCTTTTCCATCGTTTCCTCCACCAGTTATGGGCCTATAAGTTTTCTTTCACCAACGTTATCCCAACAGGTTGGTGTACGACATCTCTTTCTATATAACGCTTCATATGGTGCCATCTGAATACGCAAATGGAAGCTATTGTTATAGGAAAATTCTACCAGAGGTAAATATTGATCCCACATACCCTGAAAGTCAAGTGAGAAGGATCTCAACATGTCTTCTAAGGTTTGAATAGTTCATTCTGATTGTCCATCCATTTGAGGGTGGTAGGCAGTGCTCAAATGAAGTTTAGTATCCAGGGATTTCTGAAGACTTTTCCAGAATCTTGAAGTAAAACGGGGATCACGATCAGAAAAAATCTATAGGGGTACTCCATGAAGTCTCACAACTTCATTAATATATAGTCTTGCTAGACGTTCTAGTGGTAGATATTCTCTTATAGCAAGAAAATGTGCTGACTTGGTAAGACGATCAACAATAACCCATATTGCATCGTTCCTTCTAGGAGTCTTTGGTAGTCCCCTGAAAAAGTCCATCGTAATATTGTCCCATTTCCACTCTGGTATGGGAAGAGGTTGCATGACCCCTCCAGGCTATTGCCTTCCAACTTTCACTTGTTGACGAACCATACATCTTGACACAAAATCAGCAATCTCCCTCTTCATGTTGTCCCACCAAAAATGTTCCTTCAAATCTCTATACATTTTGGTGTGCCCAGGATTTATAGAGAAATTGGAACTATGAGCATCATCCAACAATTCTCTTTTTAGATCAGGTAAACCGGGAACACAAAGTCTCTTCCCGAATTTCAAAATTCTATCTTCATACACAAAGTCTCTCAATCTCCCATCATTCACAACTTTAATCTACTTTTTAAATTTTTGATCATCAATCTGAGAACTCTTAATCCTTTCTAGTAAAGATGGTTTGGCAACCATTTGAAAAAGAATTGATGTTTCGCCTTCCCTAGTTATTCCCATGTCCATCTTCACTAGATCCATGAAAATTGAATCCCTTTCAATTCACATATTGTTCAAAACTCCATGGCCTTTTCTGTTCAAAGCATCTTCCACCCTGTTTTCCTTCCCCGGGTGGTAGTGTATCATGAAATCATAATCCTTGAGTAATTCAAGCCATCTCCTTTGCCTCATGTTGAGATCTTTTTGTGAGAAAATATACTTCAAACTCTTTTGATCAGTATAAATCTCACATTTTTCACCATAGAGGTAGTGCCTCTATATCTTCAAAGAAAAGATACAGCTGCTAACTCGAGATCATGAGTAGGATAGTTTTGTTCATGAATTTTCAACTGTCGTGATTCATAGGCAATAACCCTATCATTCTGCATAAGGACACAACCAAGTCCTTTCTTCGATGCATCACTATAAATAACGAACCCATCATTCCCCGATGGTAGAGTCAAAATAGGAGCATTGAGTAATCTTCTCTTCAGTTCTTCGAAACATTCTTCACACTCTTTTGTCCAAGCAAATTTAACCCCTTTACGTGTGAGCTTCGTTAATGGGTTAGCCAATCGGGTAAAATTCTGGACGAATCGTCGATAATAACCTGCTAAACCAATAAAACTACACACCTCAGTTATACTCGTAGGTGCTGGACATTCTTGGATTGCCTTGGTCTTAGAAGGATCAACAGATATTCCATCTTTAGAGACAATATGGCCAAGAAAAGAAATCTCCTGAAGCCAGAATTCACACTTGCTAAACATCCCATATAATTCATGTCTTCTCAGAGTCTTCAAGATAATTCACAAGTGATTTTCATGATCTTCATAGCTTTTGGAGTATACCAAGATATCATCAATAAATACCACCAAAAATTCATCGAGATACTCCTTGAAAACTCTATTAATCAGATCCATGAATACAGAGCGTGCATTAGTCAATCCAAAAGGCATTACAGTAAACTCGTAATGCTTATACCTGGTTCGAAATGCTGTCTTCGGAATGTCTTCCTTCTTCACACACAAATGATGGTATCCAGATCGAAGGTCAATATTTGAAAAGTATTTATCTCCATGCAGTTGGTCAAATAAATCATCAATGCGAGGTAGGGGATACTTGTTCTTTATTGTTATAGCATTGATCTCCCTGTAGTCGATACATAACCTCATAGATCCGTCTTTCTTTATAACAAAAATAACAGGGGCTCCCCATGGAGAAACACTAGGGCGAATAAATCCCTTATTACTTAATTCTTCTAGTTGTTTCTTTAGTTAAACTAATTCTACAGTGGCCATTCTATAAGGGGTATTTGATATAGGCCTTGATCCAGAAATTAAATCAATGGAAAACTCAACCTCTCGTTCTGGAGGATGTCTAGGTAAATCTTCCAGAAATACATCTACAAATTCTTTCACAATAGGTACATCCTCTATTTGAACATTCCTTTCCTCACCCACAGTCATTTCATTATCTTCCTCCCCAATAATTGAATTTAGTTGAGCTATTGGGGGTGGATCTAAATAAGAATTAGGCGGTGAAGATTCTGTTCTAAAGATAAGGTGTTCCTTATCATTATCATCAAGAATTGTAACCTCATTATTCTGACAATAAATCTTCGCATCATAGTCTGAAAGATAGTCCATACCGAGGATTATATCAAACTCAATCATAGGTATGATGATGAGATCAGCAGATAAAGAACATTTATGTGCTCTAATGGGGACTGAATCACAAAACTTTGTTGCAATGATACTTCCCTTAGGAGTTTTAACTGAAAACTCCCTTGTTAAATCAAATTGGAAATATCTAATTTTATTAGCAAACTGGGAAGATATGAAACAATGCGATGATCCAAAATCAAATAATGCATTTTCTAAACTTGATGAAACCATTAAATTACCTACCACCATGTCTTTCGGAGCTTCTACCTCAACAGTAGTGATAGTATAAGCTTGGCCTTGATCCCTTGTCATTTTCTGAGGTAAGTTCTCCTGATTCATAGGACATTCATTTGCATAATGCCCCATCTCCCTGCAATTGTAGCACTGGACATTGGTGGATTCCTTCTTCCCCTTGCAATCACGAGCTTGGTGGCCTTTTTCACCACACTTGTAACAGTCTCCCGTTCCCTTCAAGAAAGTACCGGGTTGTTTCTTCCCACATTTACCACAATATGGATATTCAACGTTTCCATTATTCCCGTTATTTTCATTCACATATTCATCAGCATGTCTCTTCTTCTCTTTCTTTTCTTTAAAGTCATAAGACTTAGAGAATTCCTTTTCGGTCTTGATAGAACATGAGACAATGTCTTCATACGACGAGAAGGATTGTGAGACTAATGCTCGATGGAGAAATGGTTTTAACCCATCAAATAAACGATCAATATTACTTCTTGGGTTATGTATATAATCTCTAGCATACCATGCTAACCTTGTAATGTTATCCTCATACTTTGTGACATTCTCATCCTCCTTTTGTATGAGACTCAGAAATTGCCTTTCTATATCTACTCGATGGTCGCGAGGAAAGTATTTTTCTAGAAATAGATCTCTGAACTCTCTCCATTCAAAATTTGATACTTCATCATCTTCCTTCATGTTTTGAATCAATGACCACCATTGATCAGCATCTTCAGTGAGTCGGTAAACTGCCATGAATACATTTTCCCTTTCACTACTCCCCAAAGCCTGAAATATTTTCTCTAGGGAAAATATCCATTGGTCAGCTACTAAGGGATTTGTACTCCCATTGAACGTTGGTGGTTGTTGGCTCATGAATCGATCTAACATTGATCCTCCACGCTACGGATTAGGGTGCTCCATATGGGTAAGGTTATTATTCATAACCTGAGTGAGTTGTCCCAGTATGGTGATTAGCTGATCGGCACCAGTTGCATCACCATCTCCACTATAATTATCTTGTGAAGGAGGGAAATAACAACATGGAGTGTGTGCATTGATTCAGTTTCCATTTCTTCCACTAGGCGCCATTTCTAAACAATGGCATAAACTAGATCAGTTTATGAATCAAAATACATAATCCCATACTTATAAAACACTTAACATAAATTGAACTATTTATGGATATAATCCATAATCATAAAAATGTTTTCTTTGAGGAAGTATATACTCATAAACCCTTCATAATGATTTGTAATTAAAATGAGAGTTATCCTAAGCATATCCCTTGGGAGTGTCGTAACCAAGAGGGCAGCAAGGCCCGTTTTCGTGCACTAGTTCCCGTTCGAGTCTAGCTCAAAGCGGTGTTTTTGGGTTTTACCCCTAGGAACATCTATGCCAGAGCCGCCTCTACCTGCTCGTATCCATACAGTGATGTATTGCTCAGAAAACTCACAAAATCTCTACAATACCAAAATTCTAGGAAGTTCTTCTATACTAATCCTCAAAGTTCATCTTAGGTATACGTGCTCTAATCAGAGTTTATCTAAATCTAGCTTCCAAGGTTTGTACTAAACTTCCTATGATACCAACTGTAATTCCCCGACCCTAGTTACCTAGAGTCGGTGCATTATTACATTACATTGGCATGATCACAAGAAAGGTCAAATCTCGAAAGACCGATTGGTTTATTAGCCTTGGAAACACTAGATATATTCATAACGTTTTACATTGAATCACAAAGTGAAAAACTACTACTACAACATAGTCTCCATTTTCCACACTCATTTCCCCACATACTATCCCTGCAAGTCATTCATAACTTACATCTTCACATCCTAGAAAAAATAAAACATAGAAAAGGGGTGAGCTCAAATGCCCAGTAAGGATAACAATATAGAGGAAACTTTCAAAAATAAGCATAAACATTTAAGGCAATGAATAACTAAAACAAAAGCCTTTCAAACATGAACTTTAACATAGTATAGAAAAATTAAAATGAAATAATACCATTTACTTATTCACATGGATATTCTACTAATCGAATAATCACATGCAATATCAATAACCACTTTCATAATGATGGAATGCATAATGCCAGACTATCATAACAACATAGCCAAGGCCTCGTGCCAAGACTACAAATAAGATTTTGTCAAGGCCTTGTTCCAAGACACTAGTTTGTCTCATGATACCTACCGATGCATCGAGGAGCTATAGCGGGATCCACCCATCACATATTAATCCCAATGCATTCCCATATGAAAATGTTTAAACATGACATAAACATTCGTATTAAAACTAGCATATGAAATGTCAATACTTTCATCATAAACTATGAATGGTATAAAAATAGCACATCCACAGTCAAACATATCACAAAACCTTCAATACAATATATAATATTTGTATCATAATAAATCAACTACAAATAAGAATAAAATCCATCAAAGGATGTTGACATAGATGAAATCAAAACTCTTTTTAGAGAAATATCTCTTTCTATTTTTGAAATCATTTAAGAGTCATATATTTATAAAATGAAACATTTTCATTGAAAATATTCTTATAAGCTTTTAAGGGAAGCTTCGATGATTTTATAACGGCGAAAAATAGCCGCACCCGCCGTATAAGTTAAAAAAAACATTCTTACCTTAATTTTGTCGAAAAGGATAAAAAGTACCTTGTTTGGAAAATGACGAAAAGATTCCTTTATAAACCTCTTATAAAAAGTAAAATAAGGGTATAAATGACTTTAACCCATATTCTTGTAAATAGTAAAAATGTTTTGAAATACATTTTTAAGAAACATGGATGTGGATGATAAAGAGATCCCAGTAGATTATTACATATAAACAACCTCAGATAATAAAGAGATTGTGAAATAAACCTTACCTTGTACTTTTCATTGGTTGGGGTAGGTTAACCTCCTGTATAATAGTGAAATAATTGTTATTAAATTCTACAAGAATCATATGAATTCATATGATATCATATATGATCTTTTACCATTGCTTTGTTAATAATATCTTAATATTATCGTTGTTTCGGGTGTTAACTTACTCGTTTTCTTTTATATGTTTTGTTACGTAAGCCAGGTTTGTAATGGATAGGTTGTATATTATTCATATCCAAAATGATATCAAGTCCTTAAACATCATTTTTAAATCAGAAAATGATAATTATACTTGAATGGATACGATGGATAATGAATCTCATCGCGTTCGTGGAGACGGTAGTCCGTACGTACGCACGAGCGACAATATCATTCTTTTGATATTAAAATAATATATAAGTTGATAGTATATCATATATACAGAATCATTATCATGTAATATTTATTATTTACATGAGTTACACATTATTATTATACCCATCCAAATAATAATATATTGAATAACAATTACACCACGACGTGGAGACGGTAAGCCGTACGTACGCACGTATGGTGACATGTTATTCAAAGGGTGGATAGAATACTGAATATGGTTGTACCATATTTATAATAACATCAAAGTATATATAAGTTACTGGAGTTATTATTTTGGAATGGTAATAACAAAGAAAGAAGAAGTGGAAGAAGAAAGGAACTTAGAAAAGGGTGGTGAAATCATTTCCTCTTCTTCGGGTTCTTCCTTTTGATTTGATCAAAAAGGATCCATAGGTTGGCTTTTTGATCAAACTAAGGCCTCTAGGTTGAAGTGAGGGAAGTTGGTAGAGTATTTGGGTAGATTTTGGCCGTACCAAAAGGCTTTGAATGTGTGATGAAATGAGAAGGAGGAGTGCCCTTTTAAAAGAGGGGTGAGGGGCACCTTTGGAAATGCTAGAAATATTAATTTATAATAAATTCATATTCAGTTTCTAATGGCTCCAAAGTTGATTATTCAAAGGTTAAGGTGGGGATATGTCGAAAACCATTCAACTAATAGAATTTAGACAGGTTTGGGTTACTATATTAACCTTATCGTTTAGTTTTAACTCTTAGTAAATTAGTTTGACATTTACCATGTCACTTTGTAATTTTATAATATATAGTTAATAAACATACTATATACACCCAATCTACCCCCAAGTGGTCCATTAATGATGAACCTATCATGATATAAGTCTCTTGGCCGAACATTAGATTTTTAAGAATTTAATATCAATTAATAATATAATATTTGTTTTAAAAACTCTTTTATGTCAATTTTGACACTATTCAAAAATTGATTTTTGTGAAACTCATAACAGAATGATTACTTCGACGAAAGTTAATTAAATAAATCCTAACATGTTATATTAGCATATAAAATTATTTTAATTCATTAAAAGTCTGAAATTATATTTATTTGGGAATTTATAATATCAATTATTTTAATTTTTCACAATTATGGTAATTACTGCATCATCATTATGTCATAAATAAATTATATTATTTAAAGTCTAAAAATTATAAATAAAATACCATTATGTAGGAAATATTATTATCTTTCTAATGAATATTTACAATAGAATTTATCTTATGTATAACCCTATATTAAAAATGTTTTAGTAAATAAACTTTGATTTTAACTCTTATAACTCTTCTTTGAATTAAATAATAATAAATGTCCTAATCTAATCCAAGTGGACCTAAATGATAATATTTTATTCCTAAGGTTGTTTTTGGTCGATATACACTTGTCCAATAGAATTAGGACATGTTTTATGGTAATATTAATACCATTTTTACCCTTAATTACTCTATTTTACTTTTAACCGTGGTAAATAAAAGTAAAAAGTTACTATTCACTAAAAATTATTTTCTTCTCATTGAACCACATTTTACTTCTTGATATTAACCATGTCTCTCTGATTTTCGAAATTCCATTCATAGAAGCGGTAAAATTAAGTTTTATGAAAAATTCAGTTTTTTAACTACAACTTAGTAGTTTCACTATTCATCAAAAATTGAAGTTTTTCAGTACAATGCCAAAATTTTACCCTATGCTATAATTGATATTCCGAATTCAAAAATGATGTCTATTTTAAAAAATTGCAAACATATAAGTTGGATTAATTAATTTTATAATTAATTCCCACTGTTACAACAAATAGCGTGTTTTTAAGAAACAATATATATAAAAAGATTGATAATTTTTTATGTCCAATTTCAAAGTGAAATTAATTCTAATGAACACCATTGGATAAAATGGTAAAAATATATTCTAATTATGCTTTAAAACCACTCAATAATAAAATGTATCACTATAAATTATTTTAATTAAAAAAGTTATTTTTAAGTATTTTTTACTATTCATAAAAATTGGATGTTCTAAGAAAAATACAAAAAATTCAACTTAGGATAATTTCGATATTCCGAATCCAAAAATGAAGTCCATTTTGAAATATAAAATATATATAATTTCAAAAAGTAGGTATTACTATTCATAACAGCTAGTTTGATTGGTTGTGGTGTGTTAGAACTCGATGTTGCATACAACACACGCTATCGCATTATTCAAAGAGAAGCGTACCGTAGAAGCTTTGGGTGTTAAAATGCCTTGGGATAACGTAATGAGCACGAATCACGTTAGTGAAATGATTAGGTGAATATCTTGATTTAGATACTTAAGATGGGTTGCCTTATATATGAACAGGATTGTAACCTTTTACATGGAAATGGGCGATATTATTGATTTTGATTGTGATATGACCTTTGAATGCTTATTAGGTAATTCCATAAGCAGTATACTATAGACATGTTTGTATTGTGAGTGTGCACATGCTGATGGCACATAGTGAAGTATACTAAAGGTGAGCACATTCTGAGGTCACCTAGTGATATATATGTGTATGGAAGGGAGGAATTCTTACCCCTTGCCAGTTAACTTATAGGGATGAGAGGCATTCTTACCTCGTGCCCGCTTATTCTCAATATGTGTATGGAAGAGAGGAATTCTTACCCCATTCTAGTATCTTCTAGGAACAAGAGGCATTATTACCTCATTGCCATTGTATATTTAGGGATGAGAGGCATTCTTACCTTGTGCCCACTAAAGGTGAGAACATGCTGAGGCCACCTAGTGATCTCTATACATGTATGGAAGGGAGAAATTCTTACAACTTTCCAGTATCTTCTAGGGTCAAGAGGCATTATTACCTCATTTCCATTGTATACTAGGGACAAGAGGCATTCTTACCTCGTGCCCTCTATCTTCAACTTATTGTTGGGAGTCATGCTTACCCCAGACCATCTACTTTAAATATTTACTTGTGTAAATGTAGTTGCATGATCTGACTGATATCCCAGAAACAAACCGAAGCTGGTATAGCCGTTAGGTTTCCCTGGGAAACCTGGACGGGTGTTGTTATTAAAATATTGTTCTGTTTATTGAATCCTGCTATACATGCTTCATGCTTTAATTAATATTACACTGTCTGATTTGGGAAAGAATCCAGTGGTGCCGGCCTACAGAGATTTATATCTCACACCCTACTCGGGTCGCCATTTCATAGGGGTACCTGAGTAAGCCTTTCTTGTTTGCAGGACCTAGGTTGGTTGATGTGTTGCTTGTACTTAGGGATAGGAGAAAAGGACCGAGTAGGAGCTCGGGATGCTCAAGTGAACGCCCGTTAGGCCTTGCTGTCTTTTCTTTATTCCTTTACACTGTATTGTAAGCTTGATATATTGTTTCATGTTTTCACATTGTATCATTCATCATCCCTGCATTGTGTAAACTGGCTTTGGACACCGTTTATAAAAATGATCAATATTTGTCTTCTGATGATGTTGTTCATTGTTTATCTATTACTACTTCTTCTATTGAATGTTAATTACTTTGATAATTCCGCTGAGTTACTCTGATATAAGGGTATAGGCTCCCCACTATCACCTCCCAAGACCCTCGCTGCTAGTTGGCAGCCTTTGGCGTATGGGGAGATGCGCTTGAGGCCATCTAGCGACCAGTATGGCCACCGATTTGATGGTGAGCCAGGCTGGGATGTTACATCTATTTTGAATGATAAAATTTATAAAATTTAGAAAAGTGGGTATTACTATTCATAACGGATAGTTTGATTGGTTGTGGTGTGTGTTAGAACTCGAAGTTAGGTACAACACACACTACTGTATTATTCAAACAGAAGTGTATTTTGGAAGCATGGGGTGTTACATTCTCCTCTCCTTCAAATAATTTCTTCCTCGGAATTTCTAGAATATTACTCCATAAATAACTTGGGTGGTTCTTCATCATAAGTTCCTTGGATTCCCACGTTGCCTCTTCCATATTATGGTTTTTCCATAGAACTTTTACCAGATGAGTCATCTGGTTTCTCACCACTTGTTCTCTTGTATCAATAATCCTGACGGGATATTCACGATAATAAAGATCGGGTTCCAGTTCTACTTTCTCATAGGTGAGTACATGCATTGGGTCAGACATGTATTTTCTCAATAGTGATACGTGGAAGACATCGTGAACTTGGGAGAGATTTGGTGGCATTTCCAAATGGTAAGCTGCATCCCCAATTCGTTCTAGTATTTAAAAAGGTTTGATGTACTCGAGACTCAATTTTCCCTTCTAACCGAGTCGTATAAATCTCTTCCATGGAGATACCTTCAAGAAAACATGATCTTCTACCTGTAATTCCAAATCCTTACTTCAGTTATTGGCATAACACTTCTGCCTACTTTGAGCTGCATTGATGTGGGTTTGGATTACCTTCAACTTTTTTATAGTTTCCTCCACATGTTCTGGGCCTATGAGTTTTCATTAACCAACATCATCCCCACAAGTTGGTGTGTGACATCTCTTTTTGTATAACACTTCATATGGTTCCATTTAAATACTTGAATGGAAGCTATTGTTATAGGAAAATTCTACCAAAGGTAAATATTGATCCCAGATACCCTGATAGTCAAGTGAGAAAGATCTCAACATGTCTTCTAAGGTTTGAATAGTCCATTCAGATTTTCCATTAGTTTGGGGTTAGTATGAAGTAATCAAACGAAGCTCATTATCCCGTGATTTCCAAAGACTTTACTAGAATCTTGATGTAAAATTTTGATCACGATTAGAAACAATCGGTAGGGGTACTACATGAAGTCTTACAACTTCATTAATATATAGTCTTGCTAATCGTTCAAGTGGTAAATCTTCTCTTATAGAAAGAAAATGTGCTGAATTGGTAAGATGATCAACAATGACCCATATTACATCGTTCTTTCAAGGAGTCTTTGGTAGTCCCATTAAAAAGTCAATCATAATATTATCCCGTTTCCACTCAGGTATCAGAAGAGGTTTCATGACTTCTCCAGGCTGTTTCCTTCCATCTTTCACTTGTTGAGAAACCATACATCTTGACACAAAATTAGAAATATCCCTCTTCATTTTGTCCAACCAAAAATGTTCCTTCAAATCTCTATACATTTTTCTTCTCCCAGGGTTTATAAAGAAATTGGAACTATGAGAATCGTCCAACAATTCCATTTTTAAATCAGGTATATTGGGAACACAAAGTCTCTTCCCAAATTTCAATATTCCGTCTTCATACACATAGTCACTCAATCTCCCTTCATTCACATCTTTAATCTTCTTTGGAAATTCTTCATCAATGGTCTAAGAACTCTTAATCTTTTCTAGTAAATATGGTTTGGAAACCATTTGAAAATGTATCAATGTTTCACCTTCCATGGTAATTCCCATATCCATATTCACTAGATCAATGAAAATATGATCCATTTCAACTCTAATCTTGTTTAAAATCCATGATCATTTATTCTCAAAGAATATTGCCACATTATTTTTCTTCCCCAGGTGGTAGTGTATCTTGCAATCGTAATCCTTGAGCAGTTCAAGACATAACCTTTGCCTCATGTTGAGTTCTTTCTGTGAGAAAATATACTTCAAACTCTTCTGATTGGTATATATCTTACATTTTTTACCATAGAGATAATGTCTCCATATCTTCAAAGAAAATATTAAAGTAGATAACTCAAGATCATGAGTAGGATAGTTTTTCTCATTAATTTTTAGCTGTCGTGATGCATAGGCAATAACCCTATCATTCCACATAAGTACAAAACCAAGTCCATTCTTCGATGCATCACTATAAATAACAAACCCATCTTTAACCAATGGTAGAGTCAATATAGGGTCATTGATTAATCTTATCTTTAGTTATTCAAAACATTATTCACAATATTTTTTCCAGACAAATTTAACCCCTTTATATGTGATCTTCGTTAATGGGTTAGCCTATCGGGAAAAATTCTAGACGAAACATTGATAATAACCTGCTAAACCATTAAAACTGCACACCTCGATTATACTCGTTGGTGATGGACATTCTTGGATTTCCTTGGTCTTAGAAGGATCAATATAGATTCTATCCTTAGAGACAATATGGCCAAGAAAAGACATATCCTGAAGCGAGAATTCACACTTGCTAAACTTCCCATATAATTCATGACTACTTAGAGTCTTTAATATAATGCGCAATTTATTTTCATGATCTTTGTATATTTTGGAGTATACAATGATATCATCAATAAATACCACTAAAAATTCATCAAGATATTCCTTGAAAACACTGCTCATTAGATCCATGAAAAAAGAGGGTGCATTAGTCAGCTCAAAATGCATTACTGTAAACTCGTAATGCCCGTACCTGGTTCAAAATGATGTATATAGAATGTCTTCCTTCTACACACACAACTGACGGTATCTAGACCGAAGGTCAATCTTTGAAAAGTATTGAGCTCCATGCAGTTGGTCATATAAATAATCAATGCGAGGTAGGGGTACTTGTTCTATATTTTTATAGAATTGATCTCCCAGTAGTCAATACATAACCTCATAGATCCATCTTTCTTCTTAACAAAAAGGACATGGGTTCCCCATATAGAAACACTAGGTAGAATAAATCCATTATTACTCAATTTTTCTAGTTTTTGCTTTAGTTCCACTCATTCCACAGTAGCCATTCTATAAGGGGTCTTCGATATCAGCCTTGAACCAAGAATTAAATCAATAGAAAACTCAATTTCTTGTTCTGGAGGATGTCCAGGTAAATTTTTTAGAAACACATCAACATATTCTTTCACAATAGGTACATCATATATTTGAAAATTCCTTTCCTCAACCACATTTATTTCATTCTCTTCCTCTCCAATAATTGAATTTATTGGAGCTACTAGGGGTGGATCTAGATAATAATTAGGTGGTGATGATTCTGCTCTAAAGATAAGGTGTTCCTTATCATCATCATCAAAAATTGCAACCTCCTTCTTCTTACAATAAATATTTTCATCATAATCCGAAATATAATCCATACTGAGGATTATATCAAACTCAATCATATGTATAACTATGATATTAGTAGATAAGGAACATGTATATGCTCTAATGGGAACTGATTCACAGAACATTATAGCAATGAGAGTTCCCTTAGGAGTTTTAACTGACAACTCCCTTATTAAATAAAATTGGAAATATGTAATTTTCATAGAAATATTTGAAGATATGAAACAATGAGATGATCCAGAATCAAAGAAATCATTTTCTAAACTTGAGGAAACCATTAAATTACATTCCACCACATCTTTCAGAGCTTCTACCTACGGAGTAGTGATAGCATAAGCTTGGCCTTGATCCCTTGGCCTTTTCTGAGGTATGTTCCATGGACACTTAAGACATTCATTTGCATAATGTCAAATCTCTCAACAATTTTATCATTGATTATCAATAGATTATTTCTTCCCCTTGCAATCACGAACTTGGTGGCCAATTTCACCACAGTTGTAACAGACTCCCATTCCCTTAAACCATGTACCAGGGTGTTTCTTACCACATTTACTGTAGGATGGATATTCAAATTTTCCCTTATTCCCCATATTTCCCTTTCCAGAGTGATCAATAGATATCTTCTTCTCTTGCTTTTCTTTAATGTCATAAGACATAGACTATTCCTTTTCTATCTTGATAGCACATGAAACAATATATTCGTATGATGAGAAGGATTTTGAGACTAATGATTGATGGAGAAATGGTTTTAACCCAACAAATAAATTATCAATCTAACTTCTTGGGTTACGTATATAATCTGCACCATGCCTTTCTGACCTTGTAAAGTTAGACTCATACTTTGAAACATTCTCATCCTCCTTTTGTCTCAGACTCAGAAATTGACTTTCCATATCCACTCGATGGTCATGAGAAAAGTATTTTTCTAATAAAATATCATTAAACTCCCTCCATTCCATATTTGATACTTCATCATCTTCCTTTATGTTTTTCATCAATTTCCAACATTGATAAGAATCTCTAGTGTGGCGGTAAACTGCCATGACAACTTTTTCACTTTCACTGCTCCCCAAGCCGTGGAATATTTTCTCTAAGGAATTTATCCACTGCTCGGTTACTAATGGATTTGTACCCCCATTGAATATTGGTGGTTGTTTCCTCATGAAGTGATCTAACATTGATCATCCATGATTCAGATCAGGGTGATTTATACAGTTAAGGTTATTATTCATAACCTGATTGAGTTATCCCAGTATGGTGATTAGTTGACCAGCACCAGTTGCATCACCATCTCTACTATAATTATCTTGAGCAGGAGAGAAATCCCTACATGGTGTGCGTGGATTGATATGGTTTACATTCCTTCCACTAGGAGCCATTTCTAAACAACGACATAAACTAGATCAGTTTATGAATCAAAATACATAATTCCATAATTGTAAATAACATAACATAAATTGAACTATTTATGGATAAAATACATAATCATAAAATAATGTTTTCATTGAGGAAGTATATACTCATAAACCCTTCATAATGGTTTTTAATGAAAATGAAAATTATCCTAAGCATATCCCTCGGGTGTGTCGTAACCAAGAGTGCAGCAAGGCCCATTGTCGTGCACCAGTTTCAGTTCAAGTCTAGCTCAAAGCGGTGTTTTTAGGTTTTACCCCTAGTTATATATTTACCAAATCCACCTCTACCATCTTGTATCTATAAAGGTATGTATTTCTCGGAAAACTCACAAAATCTATACAATACCAAAATTCTAGAAAGTTCTTCTATACTAATCCTGAAAGTCCATCTTAGGTCTATGTTCTCTAATAAGAGTTTATCTAAATCTAGCTTCCAATGTTTGAACTAAAATTCCTCTGATATAAACTGTAATGCCCCGACCCCAGTTACCCAGAGTCGGTGCATTATTACATAACATTGGCATGATCACAAAATATCATGTCTCGAATGACCGATTAGTTTAGTAGCCTTAAAAACACTAGATACATTCATAAGTCCTACAATATATCATAACGTGAAAAACTACAACAACATAGTCTCCATTGTCCACAATCATATCCCCTCAATCTATCCCTACACGTCATTCATAAAATACTTTTTCACATCCTGGGAAAAATAAAACATAGAAAGGGGTGAGTTCAGATGCTTAGTAAGGATAACAATATAGCGGAAACTTTCATAAATAAGTATACACATTTAAGGTAATGTATAAGTAAAACAAAAGCCATTTAAACCTGAAATTTATCCTAATATGGAAAAAATGAAATGAAATAATGCCATTTTCTAATCCACATGGATATTCTACTAGTCGAATAATCACATGCAATATCAATAACCACATTCATAATGATGGAATGTATAATGATAGACCATCATAACCACATAGTCAAGGCCTTGTGCCAAGACTACAAATAATATTTTGCAAATGCCTTGTGCTAAGACACTAGTTTGTCTAATGAGACCTAACGATGCATCGAGGATCTATAGAGGGATCCACCTATCACTTCCTAAGTCTAATTCATTCCTCATATGAACAAGTTCAATCAAAACATAATCATTTGTATTAAAAATACCATAAGAAATGTCAATACTTCTTCCATAAACCATGGAAGGTATGGAAATAACACATACATAGTCAAACATATCCCAAAACCTTCAATAAATTATGAGTTTTTTGTATCATAATAAATCAACATCATATATTCTTAAAATCCATCAAAGGATGTTCACATAGATGAAATCAAAACTATTAGAGAGAAATATCCCTTTTTGAAATCATTTGAAAGCCACATAATTATAAAAGAAATCATTTAATTTTAAAATATTCTTTTATGCTTGTAAGGGAAGCTTAGAAGAATTTATAACGGTTGAAAATAGCCACACCCACCCTATAAGTTAATAAAAGACATTCTTACCTTAATTCTGTCGAAAAGGTTAAAAAGGACCATATTTGGAAAACGACGGAATGATTCATTTATAAAAATCATATAAAAAGTAAAACAAGGGTATAAATGAAATTAACCAATATTCTATAAAATAGTATGAATGTTTTGAAAAACATTTTTATGAAACATGGATGTTGATGATAAAGAGGTCCCAGTAGACAATTACGTATAAACAACCTTAGATAATGAAGAGATTGTGAAATAAACCCTTACTTTTTACTTTTCCTTGGTCGAGGGTAGTTTAAATTCATATATAATAGTTAAATAATTGTTATTAAATTATAAAAGAATCATAAACATAAATATGATAACATATATGATCTTTTAATATTTTGTTTTTAATAATATTTTAGTATTATCGTCGTTTTGGGTGTTCCCTTACTCGTTTTCTTTTATATGTTTTGTTACATAATTCGTGTTTGTTATTCATAGGATTTAACTTATTCATATCCATAATTATATCATGTCCATAAACATTATTTTTAATCATCAAATGAAAATTAGTCTTGAAGGGATACGATGGGGAATGAGTCTTATCGCGTTCATTGAGACGGTAGTCCGTACGTAGGCACGAGCGACAATATCATTATTCTGATATTAAAATAATATATAATTGGATGGTGTATCATATATAACGAATAATGATCATGTTTTATTTATTATTTACATGAATTACACATCATTATTATACCCATCCAAATAATAATGTATTGAATATAAATTACACCATGACATGGAGACGATAAGCCGTACGTACGCATGTATGGTGACATGTCAATCAAGGGATGGATAGAATAATGAATATGGTTGTACCATACTTATAATAACATCACAGTATATATAAGATAATGGAATTATAATTCTAGAATGGAAACAACAAGGAAAAATGTAGTGGAATAAGAAAGGAACTTGAAAGAGGTGGCGAGATTTTTACCTCTTCTTCGGGTTCTTCATTTTGAGTTGATCAAAAGGGCTCTTTAAGTAGGATTTATGACTAAAGGATGTCCTCTAGGATAAACTAAGGTAAGTTGAGAGGATATTTGGGTAGAGGATTCCCGATCCAAAAGGCTTTGAAGGTATGAATTTGAGAGAAGGGTGAGTTCCTTTTTATAAGAGGGGCGAGGGGCAGCTAAGGAAAAACATAAAATATTATTTTATAATAAATTCATATTTGGTTTATAATGGCTCCAAAGTGACTTATTTCACAGAAAAGGTGGGGATGCATCGAAATTATATCAACCAATATATTATTTATAGGTTTTGTTCACTATATTAACCATATCATTTATGTTTAACTCTTAGTTAAATAGTTTGACATTTACTATGTCTCTTTGAATTTTTATTTTATATGGTTAATAAACATACTATAACAAGCCACACTAACCCCAAGTGGTTCATAATTAATACATATAAACATATCTATGTCATTTCTCCGATCCTTATACTTTTTGGAATAGAATGTCAATTAATAATATAATATTTGTTTTAAATACACCTTTATGTCAATTTTGACACTATTTAATAATTGATTTTTTTTAAAGTATTAACAACTCTATTAATTAGAAATAAATTCATTTAATCAATTTTAACATGTCATATTAACCTATAAAATTATTGTAATTCATAAAAAGTTTCAAATTACATTTATTTGGATATTTATAATATAAATTATTTTAATATTTCATTAATTAGGTAATTACTTCATCACTAATGTGTCATAAATAAATTTTATTATTTAATTTCTAAAAATTATAAATTAAATACCATTATGTAGGAAATATATTTATATTTATAATAATATTTATAACCGAATTTATGTTATGTATAACCCTATATTAAAAATGTTCTAGTTATTAAATATTGATTTTAACTCTTTTAACTCTTCATTGAGTTAAATGATAATAAATGTCCTAATCTAATCCAAGTGGACCAAAGAGGTTCATATTTTATTACTAATATTTTTTTCAGTCTAATTATACTTAGCCAATAGAATTATGACATGGGTTTGGGTAATAATAATATCAGTTTTACCCCTAATTACCCTATTTACTTTTAACTGTGGTAAATAAAAGTAAAAAGTTACTATTTACCAAAAATAAATTTTATCTAATTTAACCAAATTTTACTCCTTGAAATTAACCGTGTCTCTTTGATTTTCTAAATTACACTCACAGAAGCGGTAAAATTATGTTTTATTTGAATTTGTAAATTCTCCTAGGAGGTGGGTAAAAGACGGTGAAATGTTCAATAAAATTTTTATATATCTAAAATTATTCTAAACTACTACAATGGATTACATTGAACTTATATTGGTATTATGTATCTATTTTGACCTTAATTAAATTTAAATAAAATAAATAATTATTTAAATAACAATTCGGTTTTAAACTATATCTTAGTGTTTTTTCACTATTCATAAAAACTTTAATGTTTTCAGAAAAATACCAAAAATTCATCCTAAGATAATTTCAATTTTCCAAATCCAAATATGAAGTCCATTTTGAATGATAAAATTTATAAATTTTCAAAAAGTGGGTATTACTATTCATAACGGCTAGTTTTATTAGTTGTGGTGTGTGTTAGAACTCGAAGTTTCGTACAACACACGCTACTGTATTATTAAAAGAGAAGCGTACCGTGGATGCTTGGGGTATTACACAATGGGTTGAGGATTTAATTTTTTTTATCACTAGTGAAATGAAACATTTCATTTATATAGCCTTGATTTATAGCCAATGATCATTGCTCAAAAGATCTAAATTTTAACCCATTTAGATCATCTAAAAATTCTCTAAGAATCAGTGCACATACCGATCACCATATTTTTGGTGCTAGTGCAGAGCTCCAATGATTCTTTGAATGTCAAAATGTTTACCTCAATCCCATCCCTTTGATATATCAAATGAATTCATAGATCGGTATCTTAGAGAGAGAAATTATGTCTCTAGAATATTGGGTGATATAGAAAATGACAATAATTATCACGGAGAGTCTATAGAAATTGAAATATCTCCATCATATTTAGCAGGACTTTTAAAAACCTAGAATGGGTTCCCCAAACTCCAGAGATTAAATGACTACTAAATAATTAATAAATATTGTATTAAAATTGACAATCATTGTCATAAATATTATTTATATATAATCAAATAAAGTTAATATATATTAAATATATTACATGAAAAACCTGAGTGATTAACTCAATCCATAATTACTACTAATATTAAAAAAACATTGAATATTTAAATAATATCCGTATGTATTATATTTTTCATGTATTTACCTAAATTCATTGTCAATAAATTTAATAAATAAATTAAACACAAATATTCTATACTTTAATAATAATGAATTTATTAATTTTTTAGTGATTGACTACTTGGACAACTCTCAGTCCCCGTGGTGGGTCCAACCATGTCCAATATTCCTATTCTCAAAAATGGGAAATAATGTTGTAGGAACTATTATGTGTTACCCTCTAATCCCGAATGTCTATTGTAATGAAAAATTTTCAAAGACAAATATTGGAGTATAGAAACCCTTCTAGGAATATAAAGAGATATAAAATAGTCATAACAGTTACAATTATCCAACAAATACACACTGTGTAATATAATCTCATTGTATGATTATTTATCATAATGTAGGAAACACACCTATGTCATCATCCATTATATATTTATTATTTAATGATCTAATTGGTTGGACATTCCATCGACTACCCTAGATAAGGAATTAGGAAGGTGACAACCAACTGAGCCACTTGTACCATGATATTACATCATCATCTCAGAAGTGATAAATTCTATCTTGATCATTAAAATAAAAAAAGGATTAGCGATTCACAAATAATAAATGCATTATTTATCTGATATCATAAAGTCAAATGGACTCATTGATATCTTTTTATCCATCAAAAGATAATGGGTTTGTAATAAAATAGTAGGGAATGGAAGAGCCCGGAGGATAATAGATTGGGGCCTCATGAATCTGCAAGGGTTGGATTCAATTGTATCCAATTCATTTAAAAATCGCACTAGGTACCTTTCATATGAGGCACATTTTCTAGTTTTTTTAAATAATGAAAAAATGAGGTAACATTTTTCAACAATTATAGTGATTGGAATCACATGGAGGGCTTATTAATGATGGTTTAACAACCCTATGATCAACAAGAGGGATGCTCCTTGTCCTATCCGGATTTAATGGTTCCACTGTTTGAAAAATGATATTTAAAATTTGTGTAATAATAGGAATGTGGGGTGTTAGTTTGTAAGAGCTTAAAAGGTAAATTTAAAATATGTAGATAATCTCTAGAATGGGTGGGATGAGTACATTGTTATTTCCATTGTTGAGAAACAAAAATCTTTATCTGAAAGACTTCTCGAGTTCAAAAAGATTTTTACATACAAGTAACAAGTAGTATGGATGAGATATGGGGACCATAAAAACATATTTTCAAGAGTATATTAAAAATATGATGTTATCAATAATATTAATTTTCATATAGTAGATGGTTCCTTCAATTTAAAGGTGATTATCGTAGGGTAGAGAGTCATAAATCATTATGAGAACCTTATTGCTGGTCCAAATTGGAGAAGGAATTTTGGTTCAAGTAGATCAGATGATGAAAAGTAATTCATGTATTGAATTACAATGTTGATTTCTAATCAAGATACAGAAGTGTTAAATATTATTATTATGGAGGATGAAATCAAAAATCATTGACTTCATCAAACATCAAGAGAGTTATCCATCTCATGACGAGTGTCCTTTTTAATTATTTGTAGCCTCAAGGGATAATGTTAAGAATCATTTTCTGGGGTTGTTCAGGACTACATTAAAGTGGGAGCACATACCAAGGAGGTATGTGTCACATTATTGATTTAGATTCCCAAATTTAATGATCTTACCTAATTCAATCAATACAGACCAATTTGTTACGTAATTTCAAAATAAAATTCTTGACAACCAGATAAATAAGAGGATTAGTTGTATCATTCCATGACATATATATAAAAAATCAGGGATTTATGAAAGTCTGTAGCAACCAAAGGGCCACCAAAATTTCAAAATATATGGTGGAAGACTTGAATAAATGGTAAATTCAATCAATTTTCATGATCAAGGTTAATATGAATAATTAATAGGACGAACTGGAGTGTAGATTTATTTTATGGGTCACGAAGATGTATGGATTAATGATTGTTCTTGTGACTTGTTCATTAGATGATATGGTACTATGTGGTTCATGATCTCTTTGATGGGATGAATATTTGGGTTATTTAAATCTATTTGCGGTGTAATACAAGGAGATCCTCAATCATTTAGCCTTTTTATCATGGACCAATAATCTCACACTTGAAATAACAAGTGGTGTTTGAATGAATGGTGAATTATTTTTTCCACCACTGGTTTGCGAGTGGAATTATATTTGTAGAGACCCAAAGCTTGACATACATGGACAATACATTAATTTTGTGGAATACTTAATACATAACAAAAATATACACACAGGGATTGTAATAGTTTAGTGTCTTTGAAACTCAGAATATAAACATCTAATCATGTTGAAAGATCTTCAACATCTCCCATAACGATCTTACCCTTTTCGTTTCCTTACCTATAACCTTTATTTATTTCTTGGGGAAAATAAAACATAAAAAGGGTGAGCTCAAATGCTCAGAAAGGGAAAAAAGGGAGAACATAAAACAATCCATAAACATTTGAAAGAAAAAACATGAACATGAAATCTAATCATTAAACCCTTGAGCAAAGACATAAATCGTGGAAGTATGTAAGACATATATCATAATGGAACATCAATCATGATAAAATATAATGGGAATAAACATGTAATTGTGGAAAGCATTCTCCACATGTCATGATTTCCATAGTAGCCAAGGATTTGCTTCCAGGGCCATCTTAGTGGACAAAGTCGCTTTCTGAATCGAGTTCACTCATCATTTTAGTCCTGTAACACTGAACCAGATTAAATTATCATTCCAGCCATGTCTATCACATGAGATATAAATCTTTACCCAATGCATTAGAGGGATATATAGGTCCCACCCATCTCATAATGAAATCATTCTTACTCGTGCCACAAAATAAACATACATCATTCATAAAAACAAAATACATAAAATCGGTTTCATAAACATCATCCATTCATCCCATAATCCATATAAAAGAAATGGATATCATATCATAATATGAAAATTGAAACCATGTAAATCATATAGACATGATAGTTGAAACATAAAAAGGTGAAATAACTTCATCTTAGATGAAAATTGTTTTGATAAAACACTTGAAATGAATTCTTGAGGAAAATATATTTTTTTCTTCAAAATCATTTTATTTTCACAAAATGTCATGAAGTTTTAAAATAAAAGGATTTTTTTGAAATAGTCATGAAATATTTTAGAGGAAGCTTCATGAAAATACGGCTTTATAAAACTATAAAAATCCGTTCATTCTGTATAAGTTAAAAAACATTCTTCTCGTACTTTTGCCGGAAAAGTCAAAAAGTACCTCATAAAAGAAGGATTCCATACATACCATGTAGTAAAAGTAAAAATGGGTGAAAAATAATTTTAAACTTATATGAAACCATTTTTAGAAAATAAGTACATGGATGATAAATATAACCCTGGTAAATACTTATGAATAAATAATCTCGGATAAAAAATGAGATTTGCAAAATTATCCCTTACCTTAGGTATGATATGCTTTGTATGTATCCAAACCTCCAGTATAATGATTTAAATAATGTCATTGACTTATTAAAAAATCATATTCATTTTTATGATATCATATATGTTTCACTTATGACTTTATATTACCCGTTCTTTTGTAAATTCCATGTTAAAGCAGCGTTTTGGGTAAAATCATTTCATTTATCGTATGTGTTTCGACTTGTCGTTCTTGATATTATCACTTATATCATTATTTACATAATTCCAGAATTTAATACATGATTTATATATATAATATATATTCATCATATACATATATATATTATAGATCGATAATAGGAATGAAATACACCGTTCATGGAGATGGTAGATCGTACGTACGCATGAATGCTGTTTTCGTTTCCTTATTGAATTGAATGAAACTAAATAGATGACATACATATATATATACATAAATCCAGTAGCATTATTATTTAATATATTTCATTATTATTCATTATATAAACTTTATGATCATTCATGTATGGTTAACATGGAGAATGAATCTCATCGCGTCGTGGAGACGGTAGTCCGTACGTATGCACGAGCGATGATATCGTTCCCATAACAGTTGAATAGAATTGGAGTGGATGGTATAATATATCAGAATCATTATTATGTTATAAGGGCCATATATAGTTATTCTTTACACCAATATACCCATCCATGTACGGTGTTGGTGGAAAAACAGACTTCACCACGGCGTGGAGACGATATTCCGTACGTACGCACGCGTGGTGATTTCATTTTCCGTAGGATGGATAGATGGTGAAATAGGGTTGTTTCATACTTATAATAACATATCAGTATATGAGTTATACTGATGTTATTACTTCATAATGAAACAAATAAATAAGAATAACTGTAAGAAGAAATAAAGTTGAAAGAATCGGTAACAGACATTACCTCTTATTTGAAGCGCCTCTTTGAGACCTCCTCTTAGGGCACCCAAAATGGTCTTTGAAGAAGACCAGAACTTCTAGGATGTTTATATGGAAGTGGAGAGGAGAATTATGAAGGGTTTGGTAGAGCTTTAAGGCTCAATGTGGTGTGAGGAAGAGAGGGAGGAGGTTCCCTTTTATAAGGGAGGAGAGTGGCACCATTGAAAAAACTAAAAATATTATTTTATTATAAAGTCATATTTGGTTATTAATAGCTCCAAATTGATTTATTTCGAAGGTAATGTGGTTATGGGTCGAATCCTCTCATAAAATAGAATTTAGACAAGTTTATGTTTTTATTTTAACATTATCATTTAGATTTAACCTTAAGTTAAATAATTTTACTTTTTACCGTGTCTTCTTATTTTCTTACACTATAAGGTTAATAAAATTACTATAACAAGCCAAAAGAATCCCAAGTTGTTTATTATTAATATATATAACCTTATCTAATTCATTTGGCCGAACCTTATATTTTTAGGAATAAAATAACAATTAATAATATAATATTTGTTTTAAAAACTATTTTATGTCAATTTTGACACTATTTGTTAATTGATTTTTGTGAAAATAATAACAGAATGATTTGTTTGAACAAAGTTTAATTAAATCAAAAATAACATGTCATATTAACCTATAAAATTAGTGAAATTCATAAAAAGTCTCAAATTACATTTATTTGGGTATTTATAACATCAATTATGTCAATATTTCATTAATAAAATAATTACTGCATCATCTTTGTGTCATAAATAAATAAACTTATTTAATGTCTAAAAATTATAAATAAAATACCATTATGTATGAAATATTTTTAGATTTCTAATGAATATTTATAGTCGAATTTATCTTATGTATAACTCTATATTAAAAATGATTTACTTATTAAACTGTGATTTTAACTATTTTAACCCTTCTTTAAATAAACTAATATTAAATGTCCTAATCTAATCCAAGTGGGCCTAAATGTTCATATTTTATTCCTAAGGTTGTTTTTGGTCGAATTAAACTTATCCAATAGAATTAGGACATGTATTAGGGTAATAATAATAATATCATTTTTACCCTTAATTATCCTATTTACTTTTAACCGTGGTAAATAAAAGTAAAAAGTTACTATTCACCAAAGATTATTTTCATCCCATTGAACCACGTTTTAGTCCTTGATATTAACCGTGTCTCTCGGATTTTTTAAATTCAATTCATAGAAGTGGTAAAATTTAATTTAAATTAAAAAAACACAGTTTTTTAACTACCACTAAGTGGTTTCACTATTCATCGAAAATTCATGTTTTTTAGAAAAATACCAAAAATTAAGCCTAATCATTATTTGATATTACGAATTCAAAATTTATGTCTATTTTTCCAAATTCATAACATATAAGTGGTATTATTTAATTTTAAATTTAATTCCCGTTATCAAAACAAATAGCGTGTTTTTAAGAAACAAAAACAATCAAAATATTGCTACTTGTTTATATCCAATTTCAAAGTGAAATTAATTCCAATTAAAAACATTGGATTAAATGGTAAAAATATATTCTAATTAAACTTTAAAACCAATTAAATAGATAATCTAACCATATAAATTTTTGCGATGAAAAAATTTATTTTAAATTAAAATATAGTGTGTTTTTACTATTCATTAAAATATAGAAGTTATCAGAATAATATGAAAAATATATTCAAAGTAGATTTTTATATTCTGATTCCAATGTAGAATTTTATTTTGTCAAATTGAACTTATAGACATGTCAAAAACAATATTTAAGGTGGGTGCGCCATCAAAAGGCGGCAAAGCTACATTTTTTGAAAAATACTTATTTTACACGAAAAATTGATTTTCTTCTCATACCATGTTCTAGAAAATGTGTAAGATGAATAATAATGTTATAAAATTTAAAATTTAGTTGATACTATTCATAACATCTAGTTTATAATAATATTATAACCATTTATCATTGTTTAGTGAAACCTGGAATTGCGTACAACACACGCTATCGAGGAAAGTCGTGATTGCGTGTAATGCAAGCGAAGTCAGGGTTGCGTGTTCTGCAAGACTCCTCCATTGTTTTGTATAACAGAATCCCACCATATTTCATTTATACATTGAATATATATATATATATATATATTTATATATATACACTCAATGTTTCTTAGAATAACTACTATCAAAATTGTGTGTAACATGATCCAAGAATAGTGTTGTGTATACTGCAAGCTCATACGGTGTTCCATATAGTGAGAGGTAATCTTGTTTTAGATTACAACATAAGAAATCAATGAAATTAAAAGAATATTTTTCATAACATCTCGCGTTGTTACATTCCCCCCCCCCTTAAAATTAATTTCTCCCTCGAAATTCGTCGGGGTTATAAATCGTTTACTATTTATAGAAACTCACATCGTAAAAAGGAATAATAAAACATAATTTTAAAAACTAAAGTATGAAATGTAACGATTACCCAAAGTAACTCATCACTGGAATTCCATATAGGAGAACATAAATGAAAATATGGATATGGAAGAAAAATCTAACCATCAAGTTCTGATGGAGAGTGGTAGAGAACATGACTATGAAAAAGGAATCAATCAAAAATCAATAGATTTGTGATGATCTAAGGTAACATATGATTCATCGGATATAAGGGCACTAGGACAACATTTTTGGTTTTCATGATCATTTCCCTAAAGTTGATGAAATTGGAATTAGAATAATTAATTTCGTGATTTTGGTACAGTCTCACCATTGGTCATTCTTTGGAAAATTTTCACTTCATCTTTTAAAGAAATGAAGTTGAATTTGTCATTCGTGAAGTGTTAGCAGATCATGTGATAGAATGATGGGTCATTCCATCTGTCTCAAAAAAAGGTTATAAATGTTATCAAAAATACATAAGTCCATCTATAGTGAGATTAATCAAATATGGTTCCTAAAATGGACTTATAATTCAAATATCATACTCTTTAATATAATAAAACTAGTTTCTACTAAACATGGACTTCCTGTAGGCCAGTGGTAAGCGATAAAGGCCAATCACACTTCGGTTGTGGGTTCGATTTCCACAGCCTTGTCCGACACAATGGGCTGTCACTCGTCCTGCAGGTTGTCCTTTTTCTAAAACTACATTACTATAACATCCCATCAGTAACATCGAAAAAGTCATATCCTTAAACAACAATAAATTATGTCCAACATAATCGATTCCAATATTTATATAAAATACTTTGTTCCAAGCTCATATTATAAAGGAAAAGATTACTTGAAATGTCATCAACCAAGCATTTGAATACCATAATTTATCCCCCATATATCTTGTTGGTCACATTCCAATCATGTGAATACCTTAATCATGTATTCTCTTGAAAAATGAATACCCATTAAACCTTAGTGAAAACATTAATGTTGTAAAAAGTTAACTCTTTCCACATACCAAAATCCAAAAATTCTATATACTCAAAACATGATATAACTTTCTCCTTATATCATTCATGAGCTCATGAATACTATCAAAAATTTAATTTTCTCCTTATCCCTTCATTATGCACATATCATCTACTTTCCAAAAATATCTGAATAACCTTTCATGGTTACTGGTACCATTCATCATTCACTTTCAAATCATAAGGATAGACAACAGTGTAACAATCCGTAGATGTCTCATTATTCCATAGTACTGTGAGATTACTTATACAACATTACACTTGATAAACATGTAATCATTCCACTACCTTCTTAAACCATTGACGGAGCTTCAACAATTCTTTTATCTCACATATCATTTGTAGTCTCTTCATCATCATCAACATAAATACTACCCATAGGACCATACTAATTCTCTTCATTAGACTTTCCCTTAGGGAATTGGTTTGCATAATTCCCATACATTCCACATTTAAAACATTTAACCATTGTTGATGTCGTAGAAATACCATTATCCTCATCCATGGTGTTAACTGAACCGTATCCTTTTTACTTGCGGGCTTTGTGTCCTTCGTTTCCACACTCAAAGCATCTTCCAGTTCCTTTGAAACATTCTCCTTGATGCCTCTTCCCACTTGATTTACATAGGGGAAATTTAACTTTCTTTCCTTAGTGATCATCACGAAACTCCATATTTCTCTTATTAGCCGAGTCAGGAAACTTACCAAATTTGAGTTTATTGATCATATTATGAGATTGCTGATTCGTCATAATAATGATGTTTGGACTTCCAAATCCCATTTCATTTGGTTTCTCATGAAGAATATCATTCCATTGTCCATCATATCCTCCATTATCATGAATCATCTTGTTTCCAGCCATTTTCTAAAACCCAAAATGAATAGTGTGAGAGGAAAAAATCATGCTAGGGAAAACAACATAATAAAGGGGGAGTACCTTCATTATTTAACATATTAGGATTAATTCTAAGATCGTTACCGTAATTCTAGGACTATAACCTATACTTATACTTAACCTTATGGACATCCCAAGACACACCATAGAAATATCTCTAGATATCTCAATAAAGTTCTCATATCCTAGTTTCCAAAGGTTGAATAAACCTTTCCTCTGATACCAACCGTATAGAACCAAATCTTGACGTACATGGACAATACATTACTTTTGCGGAATAATTAATACATAAGAAAAACTGACACAGAAGGATCGTAATAGTTTAGTGTCTTTGAAAACTCGGAATATAAAAATCTAACCATGTTGAAAGATCTTCAACATCTCCCATAACAATCTTCCCCATTTTGTTTCCTTACCTAAAGCCTTTCTATATTTCCTGGGGAAAATAAAACAAAAAAAGGGTGATCTCAAATGCTCAGTAAGGTAAAAAATATAGAACATAAAACAATCCATAAACATTTGAAATCAAGAACTTGAACATGAAATCTAATCATTAAAAACATGAGCAAAGACATAAATCATGGAAGTATGTAAGGCATATATCATAATGGAACATCAATCATGATAAAATATAATTGGAATAAACATGTAATTGTGGCAACCATTCAACACATGTCATGATTTCCATCGTAGCCAAGGCATTACTTCCAAGACCATCTTAGATGAAAATGGTTTTGATAAAACACTTTAAATGAATTCTTGAGGAAAATATCCTTTTTTCTTCAAAATCATTTTCTTTTCACAAAATGTCATGAAATTTTAAAATAAAAGGATTTTTTTGAAATATTCATGAAATATTTTGGAGGAATCTTCATGAAAATAAGGCTTTATAAAACCTTAAAAATCCGTTCATGCCGTATAAGTTAAAAAGAACATTCTTCCAGTACTTTTTCCAGAAAAGTCAAAAAGTACCTCGTAAAAGAAAGATTCCATACATACCATGTAGTAAAAGTAAAAATCATGTAAAAAGGGACTTTAAACATACAGGAAACCATTTTTTAAAAAAAGGTACATGGATGATAAATATAACCCCAGTAAATACTTACGAATAAACAATCTTGGATAAAAAATGAGATTTTCAAATTATCCCTTACCTTAGATCCGATATGCTTCGTACGTATCCAAAAATCTTGTATAATGATTTAAATAATGTCATTGAATTAGTACAGAATCATATTAATTGTTATTATATCATATATGTTTCACTTATTACTTTATATTACCCATTCTTTTGTAAATTCCATGTTAAAGCAGCGTTTTGGGTAAAATCATTTCATTTATCGTATGTGTTTCGACTTTTCGTTCTTGATATTATTACTTATATCCTGATTTAAATAATTCCAGAATTTAAAACATGATATATATATATATATAATATTCATCATATACATATATATATATTATAGATCAATAAAAGGAATGAAATACACCGCTCATGGAGAAGGTAGGTTGTACGTACGCATGAACGCTGTTTTCGTTTCCTTATTGAAGTGAATGAAAATAAATAAATGACATACATATATATATATATAAATAAATATAGTAGAATTATTATTTCATGTATTTCATTATTATTCATTATATAAACTTTTTGATCATTCATGTATGGTTAACATGGAGAATGAATCTCATCGCATCGTGGAGACGGTAGTCCGTACGTACGCACGAGCGATGATATCATTCCCATAATTATTGAATAGAATTGGAGTGGATGGTATAATATATCAAAATTAGTATTATGTTATAATAACCATATATTGTTATTCTTCACACCATTATACCCATCTATGTAAGGTGTTGGTGGAAAAATAGATTTCACCACGGCGTGGAGACGGTATTCCGTACGTACGCACGCGTGGTGATTTCGTTTTCCGTAGGATGGATAGATGGTGAAATAGGGTTGTTTCATAATTATAATAAAATATCAGTATATGAGTTATACTTATGTTATTACTTCATAATGAAACAACTAAATAGGAAGAAATGGAAGAAGAAATAAAGTTGAAAGAATAGGTAACAGACAATACCTCTTCTTTGAAGCTCCTCTTTGAGACCTCCTCTTAGGGAACTAAAATTGGTCTTTGAAGAAGATCAGAACCTCTAGGATGTTTCTATGGAAGTGGAGAAGAGAATTTTGTAGGGGTTGTTTGATCTTGAAGGCTCAAATCCGTGTGAGTAAGAGAGGGAGGAGGTGCCCTTTTATAAGGGAGGAGAGAGACACCTTTGGAAAAACTAAAAATATTATTTTATTATAAAGTCATATTCGTTTTTTAATAGCTCCAAATTTATTTATTTCTAATATAATGTAGGGATGAGTGGAAATACTCTCATCCAATATAATTTAGACAAGTTTAGGTTTCTATTTTAACGTTATTATTTAGATTTAACCTTAAGTTAAATAATTTTACTTTTACCGTGTCTTCTTGTTTTCTTACACTATAAGGTTAATCGACTTACTATAACAAGACAAAAGAACCACAAGTTGTTTATTATTAATATATATAACCTTATCTAAGTTATTTTTCTGATCCTTAGATTTTTAAGAATAAAATAACAATTAATAATATAATTTTTTTTAAAAACTATTTTATGTCAATTTTGACACTATTTGGTAATTGATTTTTGTGAAAATCATAACAGAATGATTAGTTAAAACAGAGTTAATTAAATAAAAACTAACATGTCATGTTAACCTATAAAATTTTTTAAATTCATAAAAAGTCTCAAATTACATTTATTTGTGTATTTATAACATCAATTATGTCAATATTTCATTAATAAGAAAATTACTACATCATCATTGTGTCATAAATAAATTCAATTATTTAATGTCTAAAAATTATAAATAAAATACCATTATGTAGGAAATATTTTTATCTTTCTAATTAATATTTATAGTCGAATTTATCTTATGTATATCCCTATAATAAAAATCATTTACTTATTAAACTTTGATTTTAACTATTTTAACCCTTCTTTAAATAAATTAATATTAAATGTCCTAATCTAATCCATGTGGGCCTAAATGGTGATATTTTATTCCTAAGGTTGTTTTTGGTCGAATTAAACTTATCCAATTTAATTAGGACATGTTTTAGGGAAATTATAATATCATTTTTACCCTTAATTATTCTATTTACTTTTGACCGTGGTAGATAAAAGTAAAAAGTTACTATTCACCAAAAATTATTTTCATCTCATTGAACCACATTTTAGTCCTTTTTATTAACCGTGTCTCTAGTATTTTTGAAATTCAATTCACAGAATTGGTAAAATTTAATTTAAATTAAAAAAATGTCATTTTTTAACTACCACCAAGTGGTTTCACTATTCATCGAAAATTGAAGTTTTTCAGAAAAATACCAAAAATTCAGCCTTAGAATTATTTGATATTCCGAATTCAAAATTGATGTCTATTTTTCCAAATTCATAAAATATAATTGGAATTAATTAATTTAAAATTTAATTACTGTTATCAAAACAAATAGCGTGTTTTTAAGAAACAAAAACAATCAAAAGATTGATACTTGTTTATATCCAATTTCAAAGTGAAATTAATTACAATGAACAACATTAGATTAAATGGTAAAAATATATTCTAATTACACTTTAAAACCAATTAAAAAGATAATCTATCCATATAAATTATTGCGATGAAAAAAGTTGTTTTTAATTAAAATATAGCGTGTTTTTACTATTCATTAAAATATGAAAGTTATCAGAATAATATGAAATATTTACCCAAAGTAAATTTTTATATCCTGATTCCAAATAAGAATTTTATTTTGTCAAATTTTACTTATAGACATGTAAAAAAAATATTTAAGGTGGGTTCTCCATTAAAAGGCGGCAAAACTACATTTTTTGAAAAATACTAATTTTACTTGAAAAATTGATTTGGTTCTCATACCATGTTCTAGAAAACGTGTAAAATGATTAATAATGTTATAAAATTCAAATTGTAGTTGATACTATTCTTTACATCTAGTTCATAATAATATTATAACCATATATCATTGTTTAGTGAAACCTGGTATTGCGTACAACACACGCAATCGAGGAAAGTCGCGATTGCGTGTAATGCAAGCCAAGTCAGGGTTGCGTGTTGTGCAAGACTCCTCCGTTGTTTTGTATAATATAATCCAACCATATTTCATTTATACATTGAATATATATATATTTATATATATATACACTCAATGATTCATAGAATAACTACTATCAAAATTTTGTGTAACATGATCCAAGCATAGTGTTGTGTATACTGCAAGCTCATACAGTGTTCCGTATAGCGCAAGGTAATCTTGTTGTAGCTTAAAACACAAGACATCAATGAAATTAAAAGAATATTTTTCATAAAATCTTAGGGTATTACAATATTCCATTTTATGCATTCCAATGAAATGTTTTTATTATCAATGGAAGAAAGAACACAATCAACATTTTCATCAGAACCATGGAAATATATTACATTTTCAGTTTTCAATAAAACAATAAAAGATCATGAATATTGATTATTTTTAGTATTATTTCAGGCAGAATAGGTGGCATGATATATGATAAATTGGTAATTCAGATATGGAAACATAATATGGAATATCTTAGTGGTCCGATGTCTAAGTGGATAATAAATAAATATTTATGTTAACCTATATTAATTAGATAATATGGATTATTTTCAACTAGAAATATATAATCCTCCCATTTCGAGGTCTTATCAGTTTAATTAATAGTGTTAATGCTTTAGTGCCAACGTATATTGCATCCATTCATAAACACAAAGACATTAAAATTGAATGGATGGATCATATCCTGAATTCTATTCATTAGGATGAAATCTAGGATGAAAAATTACATTAGGGATCTTGGAAATGGTTATTTATGCCATTTTAATATTGAAAGATTGATCTACACAATATAAAAGAAACCATGATTTCATTAAAGGAATAATTATTGAAAAAATTTATGACAAATAAATATGATGACAATTGGGATGTTTATGATAATTGGGATGGCTAGTCTAGAAAGACTATAAGTCATGCATGCTGCTTTCTGGGCCACCTGAATATCCTGGATGAAACATTCCACCATATTATTTTTTGGGGAGACCAAAACATCTTGTAAAAAACATTCTGGGTGAAAATTTATATTATCTGAGATGTATGGTTCCCAATATTATCTTTTATGAAGCCTCTAAGTACCTAGCCTTTATTAAAACAATTTTAAATCATGATCATAAGACCTGTTTCAAAAATATATTCTTAAATGTAGTGGTATATCAACACATCTTCATTGAATTGTTTTTAAGGGTCTTTAATGGTATGTTGTACATAGATATGGATTTTATTATTTAATTAATGTATAATAACGGAATGAAATTGTGGTAAAAATAGACCCTAAGTAAGTTAAACTTTTTATTTTTTAGACCCATAAATAAATTCCATCCCAATGAATGAGAAAGCAAGAAATAGATGTTTTCCTAGTTTACAAATATTATTGTTGTGTATCATATTAGAAAAAATCAATGGAACTATTATTTTTTCATGGGTGGATGGGTGTGAGATATTTTTTGTTTTTTAACACATTTTGAATATTCCAGTTTGTGGTATTACAATATAGGAGACCATTGATACATGGATTTCCATTGTAGGTATGAAGGGAGAAGAGGTGAAGGCCCGAGCAGTCATAATTTCTATTGCGTAATTTTCTCTATAGGAGGCTCAAAACAAATCTAGAGATGGTAAAAACATTAAAATGTTTTCCTTCAGGTATGTGTTATGGCGGTGGTTGGAGAACTAGGTTCCCTCACTCATAGTGTGTTATCTAACCCTTCATTTCAAAGGCTTCTTCCTCAACTTGGTTTATATTTGGAATTAAGAAGATTTTTTCTAGATAGATGGATTCATTAGAAATCCTTTTTTGTGGGTATAAAGATGAATGTTTATGGATCGTGTATTTCTTAGAAAATGAGAGGTGGCAGGCTAGTGAGACAAAATAGGGGTGTAATACATGTGAGTTTTAGTAGTTTTTTGGGCTATGAAATTCCATTGAAGAAGAGGCAAGGGCCTTTCTCACCAGCATGATGATGTCCAAATAACATGATATCAATATCATAGAGGTTGAATCGGAATCATATATTCTATATGAACTACTATAGGAGAATAAAAAATATCCATGTATATTGGCCATCATTAGTAGTAAGTGTAGTTTCTTTTTCAAGTACGGAATCCTGGTCAAACACACCAGGAGAGAATGTAGTTTTGCATTGGATGAGCTTGCTAGAAAAGGGATCATAGTGGATAATATTACAATTTATGATTATTTTGGGTATTTATCATATGTTTGTAAATGCATTATTAATTGAAACACACTTGGTATTTATTATTTTCATCCCCCATGATTCGTGGGGTCATTCATTGTATGATCTATATGCATTAAAACCAAAAATAAACTCAATTTTTAGTTAGTCACTCAGACAATTACTTACCTCCAATGACTCACAAGACACAAAATACCTATATAGGAATTCAATGTCATGTTTTCCTTTATATCAATGTACCTGATCAGATTTTACAAATTGATAATGATCTGAATCTTGGAGACAGATGAAAAATTCCATAGATTAGAACAACCAGTGAAACCTGAAACCTGTGGTGTTCCTATTAGATGATATTCGCTCAAGATATTATCTAAGAGATATCACCACTTGAACATAATGGATAATAATAGTAGTATAATGATAAAAATTTATATAGTTATGACTTTTTATTGGTCTAACACGACTCTAATCCATGGAAGTTCTTCTATGTGTGACCTTAAATCCTTGAGTAAGACACCTCAAGAGATTTAAATTCGGAGTGTATATCCATTTATACTATTTAACCACTTGACATACTGGATAATAATATTAGTATAAGGGTAAAAATTTATATTATAATAAACATTATTGATTTGATGAAATTACAAGAATTTGAACATATATTTTCATATTATACACTGATTCTTTAGCCTCCCTAGAAGTTGCACCACACTCGGAATTTGTTGGCATGGGTACCACTAGAATAAATGACCTCGTATTGATAATTACCATATAGTGACTATAATATTAGATCATATTAATCTAAAGGAATAATATTTTTTGTCCATTTTAAATTTGTGTCATTTTTTGTAAAAATACTAGCTATATATCATCCGATCATTCATACGTACAATTGGATTGTTCTGACTTCTTCCCCTAGATTTCTCCAGCATAAAGTATATATTTTCCTACCATAAAATATATTATATAAATATAAATTTTAGTACATAACAAGTCATATATGATTGATCCATTTCAAAATATTATGGAAATATACTCCCCACCTAAATATCATATTATAAAAATTCATATCTTCTTTTTGATTTCTATGTCCTATGACATTGGTAAAAATTAAATTTTAAACTATTCTAACATTTATTGTCAATTAATTTTTTAGTATATGTACTATAGTCTTAGTCTATGTAACATTTTCATCTTTTACAGTTTATGTTTATCCCTATATATTTTGTTGTTAATTTAATTCGATATCTAAAGTGTTATATTCCATATGTTTTAAACTAATAGTATGACAAAAAGTTTTTTCCCCTATGATATCCAACATATTTCACATTTAAAAATATTGATGTTGCACTAATAGCGAGTATTGACATGGAAAAATTGATTCCAAATAAATATTCTATGATCTTGTTTCATAATATTAATATAGAACTAGATTTTATTAACTTTTACCCCTTATTAGAGTTAAATATATTCAACACCCCATTCTGGTTGCATTATATATAGACCTTTCAATATTTTTGGTCATGAAATCCGATTCTGAATAAAAAATTCATATAAAGTATCTATATCATGAAACAATTTAATTGATTAAGGAAAAAATACTTGGTGTTTCCAATAAACCCTCATTGGTATCATTAATGTACCATTCATGTGTAGTTTCAATTGAATACTAGCTGCACTATTCAGTATAAAATACAATATAATATTATTTATAGAATCAATTATTTAATTTCAATGGATCATGTCAATATTATATTATTAAAATATATATATTACATTTTTGATTAAATATTCTCAATAAATAATTTATCACCATCCCAAATGAATATAAAACCATCACTATAGTTTTATCTTTCCTACAGAGTATGTGTATCTGGAAGATTCTCTTTTCAAAACTCTTGTGGAACACATTTCTATTAAAAGTATTTTTGTATCATAGAAATTGAGTAATCTAAATTCTTTTTTCCTCCCACTATCTCAGATAGAAATGTTCACCCTTTTATAGAAATATATTTTATATATTGATTTTTTATATAAGAGATTAATGTAATACTGATTAAATTTTGTAGGATATTTACTTTAGATTCACATGGTGTTTTTCATGAAGCATGATTGTTTATATGCTAAAAAAAGTGGGCATGAAAACACAATGTTCATATGACACAATGGATTTCCATCATACTTTAAATCATATGATATATATTTTTCATGATAGTTGGAATTTGGTTGTGGGATAAACTCATTATTTTTTTTAAATATCTAGAAAAATTAGGGAATTCACTAAAATGAATTTATGTCATAACATTGATTCACCTTAACATATATCAATATTATGATGTGTGTAATGAAATGTTCATTTATAAATTACTCCACTCTACATTATTATGATCAATTTTAATATATAATACTTTTCATCGGTCTTCTTTTTTTTAATCATTTATTTGATGCGTGTAAGGTAATGTTCACTTAATAATAACTCCATGCTACATTATAATGATCAATGAATTCATGTCCATGATGTTCTTTATCACACTAGATCAAATTAACTCTTAATTTATAACCATGAAATATCATATGTCACATTCACATTCCTTATAAACACATAAAAGAATCTAAGAATTATATTTACCTCCATCATATGCATGGAATAGGTCACAATATCTAGCCAAAAAAATATGAATGCTTTATGGAATAGATATATTTCAAAAGAAATATTTTTTCAATATAAATAGTTATTTCCATAGATAATAAATGTGGGGTTTTCTCCAATGATAAAAAATAGAATACTAGGTATATAATTGATATCCACATTTAGTTTTTCTTGAGAAATAATTATCCACCCACCATATGGTATTAATCCTTAAATGTTATATTAATTTTTTATTTCTATTGATTCATGAATTACTGAACAATTAATTTAGTATTTATCCCCTCAAACAGTATCCATTCCAAAAATATAAGAATTTATTTTTGTTTCTAATGGACACACATGGTTATTTTTTTTGGTTATACTCTAAATATTAAAATAGAATTAGAAAAAATATAAATATGAAAGTGGGTTTCTTCAAACCACTAATGTATGATTCAAACTTTCTCAACTTCATAAAGAAACATACATTATTCTAGTAATGTTTGAGAAATGTTATTATAATTTATTAATATTCCTAAATATGAAATTGATACATTCTTCTTCAACTTAGTTCATGAAAATTAAAATTACATAGATTTTATTACATTATATGAGAAGAAAATAACCACTTGTTTAATACCAATTTCTCGGATGGATGTTACAAAGGTGAATTTTATTTCACACATTCCATTGGCCTTTTTACCTTGTAATTACATCGGATCACCATAATAATTAAATATTGATCTTTATTTAATATTCTTATTTCTTATAGAAACATACAAAAATGTAATGATGTTCTTTTTCTATACTATTAATTTTTCTAATCCTTAAATAAAAAAGAGTATAAGGGTGATAAATATACAACAGTGGGATGTAATGAAAGATCATGATGGATCCTTCTTATTTACACATTAATATTATTATAATCACCCATTAATGTATTGATTTACATTCTCCTTGAAAACTTCTCAATGACGAGACAATATGATAAATGGTTTATTTCCTATTGTTTTATCCCCAAATGGTATCATAAATGAATGATAAAATGATGTAATAAAGATTATAAGTGTCATACATGATTCTAATATATGATTTTTTCTCACTGTTTCTTATTGAGGTGCCTCAACAAGTAATGGGGACACTAACGGATTGAATTTCTAATGACTTCATACTTGGTACAAACACACGTACTACTCATTGAGAAATTTTTTTAGTTTGAACATTATCTATTTCAAATAGTTATGATAACATTATTGTGGTATTATATTCTTTTAAAAAAACCAATCAAATTAATACTTTTATCTTGACTACTGATTAGAATTTTATGATTAAGTTGAATTAGTAAGAATCTCCTACTATTTTATCAAACTCTTGAATCCATGAATTTTAGCATCAAATACATTGTCACTTGAGTATTCAAGAGGAAAGGACCACTAAAACCTCCTCTAATAGTATAAAATATTTTTTTTACTAGTTAGAGCGTTTTTTGGTTAGCACTAGACTTCCCAAACACATTACCTAACAGATACATGATTTATTAAGTAATGTACCAGCTTCTAAAACCATTGAATGATTTACACAATGCATGCCTAAAATATTTAAACTAGCTATATTTTAATATTTCATTGACTTAAACATTAGTTAAGTCAACCCATCAATCTTATAAAAAATCCATAGCATTAAAAGTGTTCCTCAACATTGGATGACCAGAACCCTATACACTTATTTTTTATCAAATATGAGTGATGAGAGTAATTTGTGACTAAATATTTCATCGAGTGTTTAATAATTTTCAATGAATTTAATCTATTTCTATTACATATTTTCACTTTATATTTACATTATCAATAGTTAACATTAATATGAAAAAATTCATTACGTCTTTATAAATTTTATTATTCATTATTTCATGTGTTTCTTGTAGACATTAAAATACATTAGATAATTAATAATTCATTATTGAAATAAAATTTAATGATTGTTCTTGATCATTTCAAATTAGATTATCCATTTAAACTCAATGGATTAAACATGACCTAGTGGAATCAGAACTGAATCGGGTCTTGACTCATGATGTTTCTCATCTATGGTTCAGTGTGTACATTTCTCATCTGGATATCACCTCTACTTGGCATGGTCTGTGACTAACAACATCATCATAAATAGTACATCAATACTCACACACAGGCTTGAGAGTCTCAAGAAGTGAAAAATACATACAGAAACACTAATGAAAGAACAAAAACATATACATATTGATTAAAAATTATTATATAAAAACATCAATAAAACTAATTAATAATTACATTCATCACACATAGGTGAAAAATAATTAAATAAATTAAACCATACATGCATGGGTGACAAATTCTTAAGACCTGTCAATGGGTTAATGTAATGGGTTATAAAAAATTAATTGAAATAAATTTAAGTATGAAGGTTTTTATATAAATAAATTGAATTATTTGAATTTGAATTATTTAATTCAATTTGGTCAAAATATTAATTTAATTTTTTTTTTCAAATATAATATAATTAAATAATTTAATTTTAGAACCTATATAAAATTAATTTTAAAAAATATATTTTTATTATTTTTTATAATAAAAAATTTGTAAAATAATCGTGATTATATTTTACTTTTTTCGGGCAAAAAAACCCTTGAAATACCCATTATGGGTCATGTTGAACCCACACAGGTAATACTAGGCCAGGAAAACCCAATTCATGGGTGATTTGGTCCAAGAAATCCCGAACTGACCCATTTTAGGTTAGGATAATTGATTCTCGCTCAAATTTAACAAAGAGAAGAAGGTAAGATGGTCTTTGTAGTTTAGCTTGGGTTGTCGAATCCTTAAAGACCTAAGAAGTAACCCATAGACACGTAAATTCTATGGACTATTTTTGGATATGAAGTGGCCAACTTGGGTTGATTTTAGATGGGTTTAAAGGAACTCTAAGAGACTTAAGTGAATTCAATTAAAAATAATGAGTTGATCCTAGGTTATCGCTCGGGGTGGATTGGACGTATATCTTTTTTAATGATTTCAATTTCTTATATTTGAGATGGGCTCATTTAAGGAGATAAAACAACATCATCACTTACTATTTTAATGCCTACACCCTTTAATACTAATCACCTATACACTTTAAGGATCATAATTTTGAGCACTTCAAGGTAAAGGTTCATATTAGCACTTGAAGTGTGTGGCTTAAATTCAACATGGACGATGGAGTTTAAAAATCATCAAATAAAAATATCAATTAAAGAAATGATTATAAATCAATGAGGTGATAAATAACATCAAATCTAGACCCTTGATACTCCCTTGTATCAACCCATAAATGGGTTATCCTTCCATTGATCCCATGGTTTCAATGGAAGCGGAAAGTAGACTCATGAGGGAGGAAATGGAGAAGTAAAGAAAAGAACAAAAATAAAATGATCACTCCACCATTGTGTGAATAATTTCACAAGGTTTTGTGTGAATAAATTCACACCTTGATCCAATGGTATCAAAGTGATATTAAGTACAATAGAATAAGAGTAGAAGAAGAACTTTTTTTAAGAAACTAAATTGAATTGAACAACTTACGTGTGAAAGACAAATTTGAGACAACAAAATTGCAGCATAACATTACAATTGAACAAAGCATCCAAGATACATCAATCCTCCAACACCACTTCCTTAAATAGAAATTTTTGAGCCCTTGGATCGAGCCTCCAACAGTCCATGTCTCCTCAATTAATTGTGGTTGGCCATAGGTGGGTTGAAAGTAAGGAAGAGTTGATTTTTCCACCCTTGACCTGAGGTGGCAGCCAACTTTCCTTCACCGAATAGAAGTTCTTAGAATACCTTCTAGATGGCTGAATCAGAGTGGGCCATAGAGGAGGAAAATGGAGCTCCAGATGTCTTCTAACCGACTGTAATATTGGGGCCCATTTTGAGTCATGGATTTCAAGATATGATCATATTAGTGAGATGTTTTGCTGGGCTGCAGAATCTGGCCTAGAATTTTATCTCTAACGTGTGCCGCCTAAATGAACGCAATATAGGCTGAATTAGCATTTGATACTGAATAGTTATTTGTTACTATACATGTTTTCTAGCATCTCACAAAATTTGGGATTTATTGAGCTTTTATGTTGATCCCCACAGTCTCATCAGTGGGACGGTGTCCAATCCGACTTCTCCATAATTGCTTCCTTTCATCATAAAATATCCCCATATTCTTCAATGAATTCTCCATTGATACCTAAATAAAACATGATCATATTGAAGTGAAAATCAATTTACCAAAATAAAAAATTGAAATATAGATAATTAAATTCCTTAAAATCAGATGAATCATTGGGTACTTTAAATGATCTTAAAAAATGTACCACATAATAGTGCATTTTAAGAAGGTATTACAATCATAATGTGCAATGATGTTCAAAGTGTAAAATGCACTAAAATTGTGTTTATGAATAAAAATGAACATGAATATTATGTATATTAACAATGAATATTAGCCCCATTTAGTGGCTAATCACACCCCCAACTTGAGTTTTGCTAGTCCTCAGCAAAATATATCTCAACAACAAGAAATTTGAATTCCATTTTCCAAAAACATTTTAATACATAATGATCACCAGAAACCCTTATACCAAACAATCATGAAACTCATAAAAATATTTTAATAAAAGATAGTTTCATAAGCAGATCCCAATCCCAATCCCATTCCTTTGTTCAAATTCATTGCCATATTTCATCCAATATCAATTAAGTATGAGGATGTTTTGTGCATCACAATAGACATGAGGGTTTATATTTATTCAAGGGGAAAATTATGGAAGCTCTAGGTGGAATCACATTTCAATATTAAGATGAGTATTCAAAAAAAAATTATATATTTTTTTTGTTTTTTTTGTTTTTGCAATTTTTCCGTGGTAATTGAAATTGCACTAAAAAAAGTCAACCCCTATAGCAAGACTTTGCCGATGACTCACGGGCTCAAAGAACATAGGGCACTACGTTAAGACCACATAATTGGGCATCATCTCGAGTTAACACAGTCAAAATCAAATTCAAATTACCAAAAATAGAGATAAAATTACTAACTCTAGGCCAATCAACTATGGAGTCACGATCCCCATGTGCCGAAAGCCACGCATTAGGACATTTCATTGCTCTACGAGAATTTTTTTTGAATACTCATATTAAAATAAACTGATCACCAAAACGATGCTATTTATTTAGGGGACCCCATGAACTCAAACTAATACCCCACTATCCGAAGGACATGCATTGTGATCTTTTTTTATTTGGATGAAAATATAAACAATGAAATATCACATTAGACAGCCACACTTTCCAAAATCTATGCTCATGAAATTATACAAGGATTAAAATCAGAATCAGGGAATGCTAAATTATTTGATATTCAGTTTCAAAGTGTGCAATGTGTATTACCATGTTCCAAGATAAAGGAATTTTTCCTTCCATTTACACAATTTTTTTTTTCAAATCATTCATTTTTTTTGACTCGAAATCATTTTTTTATTTTATCTACCCCCCAAATTAAAATAACATTGTTTATAGTGTTTAAAGAAAAGAAAATTTATATTGGGGTAGAGGAATAAAAGGGGAGTTCAATAAGGAAATTGAAATATTAGGATCATGGAATGAAGTCACCTGGTGGTTGAAGTTTGAAGTTCTTGCTGCTCCAATTTAGTACTTTGATCTCTTGGGGGATGTAGGAACCTACTTGATTGAACATGTATCACCCAAAATAGTACCTGAACCATAAAAATAAGAACAAACCCGCCAAAAAAAAACAACACAACGACTTATTCAATTCCAAGTATCATCATATTTATGGTTTTTCTTGTTTTCCTTTTTTTTTTAAATCAAACTAATGATACATTGTATTCTTTTAATTTTCTGGGTAAGATATTACTCAGGGATCACACCACGTGACACGGATTAATACAATGCTCCCCTTTAATACCAATCCATACTCATAATAGAAGAACATGTCAATAGTATTTAAAAAAAATATAAAAATGATTATTTAATCCTATTTAAAATATAAATTTTATTAAAACAACAAAATGATAGGAAACTTGAAAACCATGGGTTTCCTCCCATGCAATGCTTTTTTTAATATCGTTAGCCCGACATGGACCCTAAATCTATCAATTTTTTCCTATTTCATAGGTTGGCTCAGTTAACTCAACCTCTATTTCCTGTTTATTTAATGATTCAATGAATGGTTTTAACCATTGACCATTGACCGTAAAATTTTTACCACTTGTGGGATATTGAATCTCTACTACCCCATGGGGGTATACATGCTGCACTATGAAAGGACCTGACCATCTATACCTTATCATTCCTGGGTGTAAATGAAGTTTTGAACTATACAAGAGTACAAGTTTTACCGGTTCAAAATGTTTGACCTTGATATTCCAAGATTGGTAGGCTTGAACTCTGGATTTATTGATCCTTTAATTTTCATAAGCCTCTATACTTAGTTCCTCTTGTTTATTGAGATCTAATTTCCTTTTTGTTCTGGCCAATGAGAGGTCATAATCCATTTTCTTAATTGCCCAAAAGTCCTTATGCTCAATTTCAATAGGTAAATGGAATGCTTTTCCATAAACCAACCTTTATGGGGACATTCCTAGGATGGTTTTGAATGATGTATGATATAGCCAAATATAATCCAAGAGTTTCTCATATCAATCTTTCCTAGAGGGGTTGACAGTTTTTTCAAGAATTTGCTTAATCTCCCTATTTTCTAACTCATCTTGACAATTGGTTTGAGGATGGTATGATGTGGAAACTTTATGAGAAATACCATACTTAGACATGAGTGAAGAGAATGGGAGATTGTAGAAATGGGTTCCTTGATCATTGATTATAGCCCTCGCAATTCCAAATCGAGAGAATAAGTGCTCTTTCAGAAATCAGATCATAATAGGATGGTCATTAGACTTGGTGGGAATGGATTCAACCCATTTTAAGACATAATGTACAGCTAAAAGGATATAGAGGTATCCCCTAGAGTTTGGGAAGGGTCCCTTGAAATCGATTACCCAACAATCAAATATTTCCACCACTAAGATGGGAGTGAGTGGCATTTGATTTCTTTTTTTGATGGACCCTACTTGTTGACACCTAGGAAAACTTTGACAAAGTGTGTAAGAGTCCCTTGAGAGGGTGGGCCAGAAGAGACCACATTGAAGAATCTTAGCAGATGTTTTATTAGAGGAAAAGTGACCTCCACAAGCCTCACAATGACATAATTTAAGGATAGACTCTTGTTCAGATTCTAGGACACACCTCCTAATGACTTGGTCGGGGAAGAACTTATCGAGGTATGGATCATCAAACACATGGTGTCTAATATCAGAAAGGAATTTCCTTCGAGCTTGAGTCCCTAAGAATTTTGGAATTAATCATGTAACTAAGAAGTTGTATATGTCGGCATACCAAGGGAAGTTACTGAAAGAGTATAGGTGTTCATCAGGAAATCAATCAAACACAAAAAGCTGATTTGAGTTGTCCTTGAATTCCACCCTAGAGAGGTGATCAACTACAACATTTTCAACGCCCTTTTTATCCTTGATTGTGAGGTCCAATTCTTGTAAGAGAAGGACTCACCTAATTAGTCTAGCCTTAGCATCTTGTTTTTGGAAGAGTTATTTTAGTGTATAATGGTCAGTGAACAGAGTGATGGGGGATCATAAGAGGTTGGACCTAAACTTTTCTAAGGCAAACACAATAGAAAGTAACTCCTTTTCAGTGGTGATGTAGTTGATTTGGGCATCATTTAAGGATTTTCTTGCATATGAAATGACCTAAGGATTTTTATCACAATGTTGTCCTAACACAACTCCTACAGAAAAGACACTGGAATCACACATAAGTTCAAAAGGAAGGTTCCAATTTGGATATTTCATAATGGGAGGAGAGGTGATAGAGGATTTGGGGGTTGAGAATGAACCCTCACAGCTTTCTGTCCAAACAAAATGAGCATCCTTTACTAGGAGAGCACAAAGGTGACAAGATACTGGACTAAATTCCTTGATCAATCTTCTATAGAAACCAGCATGTCCTAAGAAAGACGTCACTTCCTTGATAGTTTTCGGTGATGGAAGGTGAATAATTATGTCAACCTTGGATTTATCAACTTCAATCCCACTACCTGAGACCAGATGGCCTAGAACTAGTCCCTCTTTAACCATGAAATGACATTTTTTCCAGTTTAGGACTAGGTTCTTTTCTTCACATCTTGACAAGACTCTATCTACATTCCTCAGACATCCCTCAAATGTATCCCCAAACATAGAGAAGTCATCCATGAAGACCTCTAGAAAATCCCCTACCTTGTCTAAGAAGATTCCCATCATGCACCGTTGGAAGGTTCCAGGGGCATTTCATAACTCTATGGGCATGCGTTTGAAAGAAAAGGTTCTGAATGGACATGGGAATGTAGTCTTCCCTTGATCCTCTAGGGAGACCTCAATTTGATTTTACCCTGAGCACCCATCTAAGAAACAGTAGAACGCATGACCTGCCACTCTCTCAAGGTCTTGTTCAATGAATGGTAAGGGGAAATGGTCCTTCTTGGTGAATGAGTTTAACTTCCTATAGTCAATGCAGACCCTCTATCAACTACTCACCCTTTTTGGAAGAATATCTCCATCCTCATTGGTTCTCACTGTGATTCCAGCCTTTTTTGGAACCACTTGGATTGGGATCACCCATTCACTCTCAACTATGGGATATATGATACCAGCTTTTAACAATTTCATAAGTTCTTTCCTTACTACCTCCATGAGATTGGGATTGAGTTTCCATTGAGGTTGACGACATGGCTTTGAATCATATTCCAGAACAATCCTATGAGTCCCGATAAGTGGGATAATCCCAGGAATATAAAAAAGGGTCCAACCAACGGCTTTCTTATGCTTCCTAAGGACATCTAGAAGAATCCTTTCATGATTGGATTCAATAGAAGAATAAATGAAAATAGGATGTGTTTGATTGTACCCTAGGAAATAATACTTGAGTGTAGTGGGAAGTTCCTTCAATTAAAGATCAGGTTGGTTCGGAATTTCAAAAGAAGATTGAGACATTAGATCGGGTTCAATTTCCTTTTTTAGATTTTCATATAGGATTGATTCCCCACATGTAGAATTTTCAGCTACTAGATTGGCTTGATCAGATTTAGGGAAGGATGTTTGATTGGTATCCATGAAATTGGTTTCCTGAAAGGTTTTACTAATTTTTGGATGTAAGACTTCATCATAAGAGCAATTTGAAAATGATTCAAGCCAAAGAGATAAATTTCCTTCATGTGAACAAAGGAAATCAATCTCATCCTGACTTAAACAATCATAAAATATTCATTGATCTCTATGGATTCATTATCAATTCTTCCTATCATGTTTACTTCATGAATGTCCTCATCATCCCCTATTTGTGAGCCTACATTATAGATTTTCAAGTCTAGACTCATGTTCCCAAAGGTGATGGTCATGTTCCCATTTCAGACTCGGATAACAGAGTTGATTATAACAAGAAAAGGATGGCCAAGGATGATTGGGGTTTGTTCCTTATTTCCTATGTTTGGATGGTTGTCAAGGAAAATGATGTCAGAAGGGTAGATGATGTTTTCAACCTTTACCAAAACGTCCTTTAAAATCCCATTTGGAACCCTAATGCTACGATCAGAAATTTGATGTGTGACAGATGTGGGTTGGAGTTCTTCTAGGCTTAACTGGAAGTACACAGCATAGGGGATGAGATTGACACTAGCACATAGATCACACAAGGCCTTGAAAACTTTGCTTTATCCTATTTCAAGATTGATGTAAGGGAAACCTGGGTCTTTCAACTAAGGAGGAATGGTCCCTTAAAAGGTGGTACTCACATTAGCATCCAAAAGGACTTGGTTTTTATGTGAAAATTTTCTTTTAAAAGTGCACAAGTCCTTAAGGTACTTTGAGTAGGCAGGTATGGTTTGTATTTCATCGATAAGGGGTATCTTCAACTTGACTTGTGAAAATATTTCCATCAATGATTCACTCAGTTCAGGCTTGGGTTTCCCCCTCATGTGTTGAGGAAATGGTGCAGGTCGTGGGGTTGTTTTTTGAAGAGTTGTTTAATTCACATTGTTATGAGTTTACTCAGTTTGATCTTGGGGTTAATTTTAATTTTCATCCAAGTTTGAATCTTCAGGTGGGTTCTAAATTAGTTGATCAAGTTTCTCAATTGATTTCCCACTTCTTAAGACAGTCACAGCCTTTAGTTGTTCATGATTTGTTTGAGAACAACTTGACTCTCCCCTTGAAGTTGAGGATGGCACCACCTGAGTAGGAATTGGTGCCTTACTAGTTTTGATGGTTTTAATTTCTTGATTTAGGGAAGTGACTTCTGAGTTCATCGTCTCCATTTTCTTTCACAGTTGTTCTAGTAGGCTTTGTAGAACAGTTTGGGTTGGTGCTTGAGAAAATTTGATTATCCCATGGGAATATTTTGTAGGTGGTATGGTTTGTTGAAAATGGACCGGTGGCTATTGGTATTGGATAGGTTGGGTTTGGAACTGGTTATGGGTTTGGTAGTTTTGATGGGGGTAAGGATTTTGTCCCTGTGGTTGGCTAGGTTGTAGGTTATCTTTCCAACAGAATTTTGGGTGGTAATTATACCTTGGGTTGAAGTTGTTTTGGTATTGAGTCTTTTTCAAGTTCAAATCCTTTACTTCCACTGGGGGTCCTCCTAAGAGAACATCCTAGATGGATGGAATGGTTGAGTAGATGTCTGTATTATGGTCATATTTATCACAAATTGTGCTAACAGGGTCTACAGTTTGGATTTCATGGACATTCCTACGGTCTATTTCTTAAACCATCCTAGAGAGTGCTGCAAGTTTAGCCCTAAGGCATTCCTCTTCTCTAAGTGTATTAATTCCAGTAGTTCTTTGTGTATTTTCAGAATAAGTTGAAGTTCCACATGTTTGGTTTTGTTCATAAAGGCTTTCTAGATACTCGTAAGCATCATTTGGGGCTTTGTTGTTAAAGGTTCCATTACACATCATGTCAATGAATTGTTTTTTCCCCGTACCCAACCCTTCATAGAAAATTATCACTTGTTCTGGAAGAGAGAAACCATGGTGTGGAACCATGTTTAGAGTGTCTTTGAACCTCTCCCATGTTTTATAGAATGACTCTCCCTCTTTTTCGAAACAGTTTTGGATACTCCTTTTAAGCGCAATTGTTTTGTGGTGGGGAAATTATTTTTGTATAATTCTCTTTGTAGTTGGTACCAAGAGTTTATGGATGATGGTCTCAAATTGTTTAGCCAATTTTTAGCTCGATGCTTTAAAGAAAAATGAAAATAGCCTCATCTCAGATGATTCTAGTTGATGTGGGGGACACATGGTTTCTATAATGTCATTGAACTCCTTAATGTGAAGGTAGGGCATCTTGGACACCATTCCATGGAATGTGGGTAGATGGTTTAGGACATGGGGTTTAAAGATGTAGTTGGAATATCCTAGGAAATTTTGTCTAATGAATGAGGGGGAATTGGTCCAAGAAGGTGTGAGGTAGTCATTCATGGTTTGATCAATTGCATTCCCAAAGTTTTGGGGTACCTCATTTGGGTTTCCATTTTGGTTTCCACCCGGGTTTATGAGTTGGTTTCATTGAACACCTTTCATTGAAATTGGCTCAATTTTGGACTCTAGAGTATTAGGAAGATTAGGATCCAACAGAATGAGTTCCCTTGGCGTACTTGACTCCCCAACCCCAGGACTATCCACCCTAACTAGATGGTTTGATTGATCGTGGGTGTAGGTGGACATGCGCGAAAAGAAAAAAAAACGAGAAAGGGATAAGATAAGATAATTTGGATGAGAAAATAAGAAATGGGGGAGAATATAATGGGTGTTTAGATGAGTTAATTGGGTCCCTGACAACGGCACCAAAATTTGATTCTCGCTCAAATTTACCCAAGAGAAGATGGTAAGACGGTCCTTGTAGTTTAGCTTGGGTTGTCGAATCCTCAGAGACCTAAGAAGTAACATATAGACACATACATTCTATGGAATGTTTTTGGCTATGAAGTGACCGACTTGGGTTTATTTTATATGGGTTTAAAATAACTCTAAGTGACTTAAGTGAATTCAATTTAAAATAATGAGTTGATCCTAGGTTATTGCTCGGGTGGATTTGACGTATTTACTTTTTAATGATTTCAATTTCTTATATTTGAGATGGGTTCATTTAAGGAGATAAAACAACATCATCACTTACTGGTTTAATTCCTACACCATTTAATACTAATCAACTATACACTTTAAGGATAAATGTTTTGAAAACTTCAAGGTAAAGGTTCGTATTAGCACTTGAAGTGTGTGGCCTTAAATTTAACAAGGAAGATGGAGTTTAAAAATCATCAAATAGAAATCTCAATTAAAGAAGTGATTATACATTAATGAGGTTATAAATAACATCCAATACATCCCCTTGATACTCCTTTGGATCAACCAATAAATGGGTTATCCCTCCATTGATCCCATGGTTTCAATGGAAGCATAAAGTAGACTCATGAGGGAGGAAATGGAGAAGTAAAGAAAACAACAAAAATAAAATGATCACTCCACCATTGTGTGAATAATTTCACAGGGTTTGGTGTGAATAAATTCACACCTTGATCCAATGGTATCAAATTGATATTAATAAAAACATAATAAGAGTATAATAAGAACTTTTATTAAGAAAATAAAGTGAATTGAACAACTTACATGTGAAAGTCAAATTTGAGAAAACAAAACTGCAGCATAACATTACAATTGAACAAAGAATCAATGATCCCTCAATCCACTGAAACCAATGCCTTAAATATGCATTTTTGAGCCCTTGGGTCGATCCTCCAATAGTCCATGTCTCCACAATGAATTTTGGTAGGCCATAGGTGGGTGGAAAGTAAGGGAGAGTTGATTTTTACACCCTTTACCCGAGGTGGCAGCCAACTTTCCTTCACCGAACAGACACACTTGGAATACCTTATCAATGGCCAAATCAGAGTGGTACATAGGAAAAGAAAATGGATATACTGATGTCTTATAACCTCCTGCAAACTTTGGGCCCATTTGGAGTTGTTTATTCTGATATATGATCATATTATTGGGATGTTTTTCTGGTCCACAGAATCTGGCCCAGAATTTTATCTCTAACGTGGGCCACCTAAATGACCACAATTTAGGCCGAATTGGAATTGTATAGTAGAGAGTTATTTGTTACTATACATGTCTTAGAGAATCACACAATATTAGGGATTCATTGGGCCTGTATGTTGGGCCCCACAGTCTCATCAGTGGGCTGGTGTCGAATCTGACTTCTCCAAAATTGCTTCCATTCATCACAAAATATCCCCATCTTCTTCCATGAATTCTCCATTGATCCCTAAATGAAACATGATCATATTGAAGTTTAAATCAATTTAAAAAAATATCAAATTTAAATATGTATAATTATATTCCTTAAAATCATATGAATCATTGGGTACTTTAAATGATGTTAAAAAAATGTACCACATAATAGTGCATTTTAGGAAGGTATTACAATCATAATGTGAAATGATGTTCAAAGTGTAAAATGCACTAAAATGGTGTTTATGAATAAAAAATAACATGAATATAAGGTATATTAAAAATGAATATTATCCTCATGTAGTGGCTAATCAATAATCCTTATAAGCACTGTGTGGTTCGGATCCTGTTAGATGAGACTTGTTATATGATTAAAAATCAGGTGAAATGTTTGGGTTGCCTAGGATGGGGTTTTTAAATGGTTATGGCTATATAATACAATGTAAACTAGTGGATGGTTGGTTGTAATTGATATCCAGGGGAAACACATGGCCTAGAGTCTGAGCCGTGGTTGGTAAAACAGATGACTAGGAGGTGATATTTACATAGTAGAGGGATAATCTGATGAAAACTATGCTTGGAGTAATGATGAGGGGAGATGCTAGTCTTAGCCAGAGCATGTCTTGATTTTGAGTATGTTGTAGCATATTGGTTATTAGTAGCCATAAAGAGTAGTACTATGACTGTATTAATGGTGGGTGGTGGCGCTATATGAACATGGTCTTTCATTTATGTATGGAACATTCTAATTTTCTAGTTGAAGCACTCGTATTGTTCTCTTTTTGATTAGTCACTAAATCCAAACATGTGTCCAGTTCAGTTATTTTTGGATAAGAATAAATGAGGGATAAAGGTCATCTATAAGACAAATACATGACATGTATTTTGAATACACAATATATATTCAATATAAGATTTTTAGTGACCAGGGATGGAAAATTCACGACGTGTACAATATATTTCTAGGGGGAATACCTCAATGCATTACACGATGTGTAAATAATTTAAACATAATATAAATTTAAAAGGTTATCTTTTAAAATAAGAGTCAGGTCTCTATTTTTTATCGAACACCACCCCTCCCATTTCCCACACATGAGTTCCTATTTGATCCTAAATTTTGTCTTTGATCTTTCATTAAAGTCTGATGTCTAATTACAAAATTGTATGTCATGTTGGTAGGGCACTAATAATCCCTCAATTCATTATGCTCACTTATTCATTTTTTATACTCTCAATTACTCTATCTTGTTGAATCCTAACATTCCATATTTTTATGGGTTTGATCAATTATTTTATTTTTATCTAATAAATGCCTAATTGAGGGATGATAGTAGATTATGAGAGTGCTACAAGACTATGGTTTGAGGTACATGAATTTTCCCTAAAAGTCACATCATTTATAAAATACTATTGTTTTGGCACCGTACATTTGTGTTAGACATGAACAGGATATGGTAAGAAATTTAAATAAACTATTTATCCTTTATAATGTTAAATTATATGTATGTGTTAACATTCTTTTGAATCTTATAAGGAAGTTTTTTCAATTTTATAATTTAATCATTAATTGTTTAATGAAATGTGTACATTTATACATATATATATCTAGTTCCTAGATACATGTAATTAAATGGTAATTGTTTGCATGTCCTCTTCCATCCTAGTCATGAATATGAAACCTAAAGGCATGAACCTAAAAAATTATAATGTAATTAAAGTAATAAAGGGTTCTATGGCCTTAATATTCCTCATCACCTTAATGAAAGGTATGGAATAAACCTAATAACTTATTAAAATGCATTAGTATTACTTGTAAATAAATTAAATAATCATATATGTATAAGGGTAATATTTGATATGGAACTTCTTATATCTATAAGTGTGGTTTGACATGATCAATCCTTAAATTCTTGAGGGAATCCCCTCAGAAGTTAGAGGAAACAAATTCAATTCACTGATTTTTTTTCCTAAGCTAGATACCCAACTTGTAACAATGTCATTGGCTACTAGTAGATGCTCTGAATGACATGGTTGGAATCCATTAATGTCTTATAGATATTAAGATTCATCATATATAATCCTTGGATCCATCGTGATATCTTTATACATGTGGTGCAAGGGATTAAATATCTTAGGCCTAGTAATTCTTATCATGTTCTTACCTTTGATGATATACATGGAATCCGATGGAATCTATTATAGTGGAACAACTTGGATATTCCCCTTGGAATACACGTAGACACCACTTCCAAACTAAATTCTATTACTATGATTTACGATAACCCATGAGGTTGAGAATTTATTGGTTATTCATATGGATCCTCTTCAATATTGTCTTCCTTATTGGATTGATTGGAATTGGATACATTTTAATATGTTAGTTGGATTTTAATTAGTGTTCATAACACAAGGTATTATTTTTGTAAAAAGAAACACATCACTATTTTTTAACATAGTAATTTGGTAAAAGAAATTGGATACAAAACATAATCATTAGATGCATACATAAATTTAAATTGAATACATGATATAAGAGGGTGAGTTTAAATCGCCTATTAAGTAATATGTGTTAGGTTCCAATGTGACACATTTAAATTTATCCATCATGAAAATGGTTGGTTATGCCAATGCTGAGTTCCCCTATTTTATTACTTATATGGAATTAATAGTGTGGGTGACACAAATAGTATTATGTTACTATGTATAACACTTTATTTCTATTATAGTTATCTAGGAAACCCTAACATGATTGGGTTATTATGGGAATGGTGTTTAATTTATTTATACAATGGATTGGTTAATGAGTTATTTGTCACACTATCCAAGTGTCATAAATCATATGAAGAAGAGAAAGCCCACATGAATAAATAATTTGTAATAGAAATTCCAAAGTGAACTCATTTCATAGTGAAATATGGATCATGGACTGGTAATTTATATATTGAATCAAAACATTTCATAATTTTAATGAAAGTGAATTTAATTAATATCCATATTATGTGATTTTATAACATGATTCACATCTAATAAAAGTGTTTATTATACAAAAATATCATCTTTATCTAGTATATCATCGAAATCAATCCATAAAATGAAGATTCATAATGTAAGAAACTTATAAAGGCTAAAAACATAAGAAAAATTATTTTGTTAGTGAAATCACATGTGATATAGAAGCACCTATATGAATATACTAAAACATTATGTTGTCAAAAAAATGAATCTATATCGTAATAAGATTCCGAAAATGATTCATTTAAGGTTTTAAAATTATTATATTCATTATAACCTATGGAACTATTGACACCACTCAAATATACTCAATAATATTGTGCATGTTAATGGATTATATATTCTAAAAGTTTCCAGTAATTATTATTCTCATTTGAGATTTCATTATGTTTTCATTTATGGAAATGTTTAAAAATTGTGAATGAGTTAAAAAATGTTTTCTATATGATCTAAATGTGATAAGGATATACAAAATCTGATTATGATGACTAGGTTATATTATTGTGTTGATAGTTTATTGGGATAACATATTAACGTAGAAGAAGAAATTGTAGTTGGAAAGTCTTCTATGAGACAGTAAAGTTCATTGAAACTGTTAGATGTTATATGGATGGACATGTAATGATTTAATTGGGGTTAATTGTCTCTTATACCTAAAATAATTTGTGAAATTTCCAAGAATATTTATTTATGTTATTTCTTATAGATAAATTATCACTTTAGTTTTATATTGTATATGATACGAATTTATAAATTAAAATTATTTTGAGCTTATAATATTTATAAAATAGAATATTAATTGATAACAAAAGTGTCCTTGATTCATGTGATGATGAAAAGAGTATTTAAACCAAACAACTAAATATAAAGAATTTAACAAGAAATAGAAAGATATAAAAAAATATTTTGAATAGTTATTTAATTTCACTTATAGTTTTAATTGTTTTCATTACAAACCAAAAGTTTGTAATGACAATATGAGATAATAAATCAAATACACATTTTTTTAACCAATATGATTCTATAAAATGTTTTAAAACGATAAAGTATAAAAATTTATTATAAAAGATAATATTATATATCTATATGTCTATTAAAATATGAAGAACTATGATTCTACTTCAAATTATGGAATGTTTTGATGAATGTGTTCTCATGTAAATGATCGAAACACATTATATTCCATAATATATATGGGGGAAATAGTTAATTTGATAATTATTAATACTCAGAGTAAATAAGTGTTATTTCTAAAACACTAAATATTTTTTGTATATTAGCATAATATTATAAATTGAATACAGTGACTATTATATTTGTTGTTGTATGTTTTGGTTTTATATTTTTTATGTAAAAAAACAATACTAGTAAAAATTTAAATGTTAATGTCACATTTAATTTTAAATAAGCTGATGATGTATACTAGTACAATACTATTGTAAAGGGTTAAAAACAATACCTTAATATTTTTAGGAAATTTTTAATATAACGGGATTCATGAATACTAATGATGTACTTATAAAGTGTTCTATGTAGACAGTATAAGTTAAACCATTATTACATTTTATGTTTTGGTGTTAAAAAAATTAATATGTTTATGGTGTTTAACATTAAAAATATGATTCCAAAATATAAAAATAATTTAAATTATAAAAATAAATAGATTTTAATCACTAAAGAGTTTATTTTTATTTTTTAGGTAGTCACTTTATGAAGTGACAATAATTACATATTGATGTAATAAGTTGAAAAAACCCCTAAAAGTGCAGAAATCCCCCCGGTCAATCTAGTATTCTATTATGTATTTTATGTCAATTAGGAACTTATGTATTGGTTTTTATATATAGTTAATGATTTTTATGAATATAAAATGTATCATGATACAAAAAAGGATATGACCATTTTATTTTTAACATTTTATTTATATATGTAAATATTGATATACATCTCTTGAGGAGAAATGATAATTGAACTCTCAACGTATGGATTTGAGTTTTCCCTAGATGATGTATTTCAAGTAGTACTATAGGTTTTGATGAAATTTAAATATCAGTTTGAGTATTAATCATCCATTGGGATATCTAATATTACCATGAGGTAGAAAATATGTTTTGCGCACATGATTTCCCATGATGTATAACACATAGTGTGTCATAAACCATCTCATTGGTAAAATTGGATTGTAGGGAACATATTTGTATTCCTATCTAGATGAGTTATGTGACATAAAATGCGTGAGAATTTTCATACATTGATACACTACTTATGAAATCCTCGAGACTTTCATAATCATGGGTGGTTTTGTATGTTACTAATCATGTCATCATTTCGAGCTTAACCATGATGAGAATTGTCTTTTAATATAAATATTATGTCTTATGGACCCTTGATTGATATAAATTAATTAAGTGTACTATTGTTCCTATATAATGCATATGATATGTTGATCTATACAGGATAGGGTTATCTGTTATTCCCTTCCATAATGTTGAATGATATGTTATGTATTCATCATCCTAGTTTTTAAATACTAATAGATTTGAGAAAATATTAAATTGATATATGGGATGCATATACCCCATGTATGATGGACACACAATGTCCTTGATAAATGTATCATAAGAAAATTATTGATTTCATTTGATATAACTGGTGGACATAGGTATGTAAATACATGTGTTTAATGGATATAATTTCATATCCCTTTATAGCATGAGTGAAATTGGTTCATTGATAGAGATTAATAATTTCTTTCTATTAAGGGTATATGTATTCATATTTTCTTTCAATGATACAATTTCCTAAGGGGCCACACATTAGATTAAAAATGATGTGATACATACAGAAGTTAAATATTTCTTTCAAAAGTGTTGTGAAATATCCAAAATTGAATTTGAATATGATTTCAGAAGTTATTGTATATTAAAAAATAATATATGATATTGAAAGAAATATATGAGACTTTATTAAAAGTGGGATATGGAATGAGATGTTATTTATATACCATGAACTGGTCTATATTTTTATTTATGATATGTGTTCAAGTAGTTCAGTATAACAAGAATTGTTATAAAGAATATTGAAAGATTTGTTGTATTCATAGTGTGAACCTTTTTTTTGATAACATGATAATTCCTATGGATGAAGGGAAATGAAAATTTTAGTCATCCAAATTTTTTTATTATAGGTAAATGAATACATTAGATGAAATAAAAGGGATAAGTATTATGGCTGATTTTTTATAATGTATTTGTGACTTATATATTTACCCATGCATTTAAAAAAAATTCATGTTAATGTATAAAATATCTCATGAGGTTTCATCAAATCTATTTAATTGAAACACCTATTTGATGGGAGAGTGTTTGATACATTTATGTAGTTTTATTAAACTCTATCTTCCAATAATCTCTCATTCTCTACCACCTGTATCATTAATGACAAATAATTGTATCATGAATTGTCGAGAGTCTCAATCATAGGTTGATTGAGTCTATCCAACCTGCTGATAAACCATGAAGGATGGATGTAATTTGGATTCCTCTTTTTTTTTTATTTTGATCAACTATAAATGTTCACTAATTTTTAGTAGCATTATAAAATGTAAGGTATGCACATACACTATATTATATTTACAAAATGGTATGGTTATTATTCTGTGAAAATCTTAGTTTTGGGTTCCTAAAACTATTCTTCATCTTATTTTTATTGTAAAAATAGCCTAGTAAATGCATAATATATATATTTCAAGGGTAATTTAGTGACATGAGGTATTTAACATTTTGTTATTATGAATCCCATATAATGGGATCCCACTTACAATGTTTTTGTATCCAATTTGGGGAGGTGTTCCCTATAAAACACAAGGTGAGGAAATCTATATGGATTTGTAAAAGCATGGGGAAGGTCAATGAGGTGTGCATCAAAATGGAAGTGGTATTATTTTTAAAATAATCAATAATGACATCATTATATTTACCTCTGTAATATTTTGGAATCCCTTTTTAGGATAGGCCCAAACACCAAAGCCACACCAGAGCACTTGTACCAGGAAAGCATAGCCATAGGTAGAACCCCTCACCGTTTATTAAAATAAAATAAAAGACAGTAAACGAGCATTACAGACCCATCACAGTCACAGCAAATCATCAAAATCACACCCCTCACCACCTCCATGATAAAAAGACTCTTCCTTAGTCATTGTTTCCCAAACCGAACTCTCATAGTGCTTTAGAACGTTGGCAAACTTCCTCCTCAGATTCAGCCGCTCCAGCTCAAGAAACTCATTTGGAGATTGCATACTTCTGACAGTAGATCTAGTAGGCATCGAATTTGAAAAATGAGATTAGTGCTTCCTCATCCTTCCTCTCGGAGAGGCAATAACCTTGTCCTGGATCACCGACAGTGTTTTGTTCTCCACTTGGACAATCTCACTGTAAGATGGCCTCATCATGTCCCCATGATTCTCCTTATCACTATCAGTCAAGTCTCCCCATTTACCATGGTACTGCATCTCTTGATACCTCACCAAATGATTTTGCTTAAACTGGTTATTTATTTCAATCATATCCAAACATTGAGGCTGCTCCACCGTTGTATCCTCTGCAGCAAAACCACTTTTGCACATTACTGCATCATCTTTTAACACATTCTGCATGCTACCACTGCCACATAAAGGAGGAATCTCATCCCCATTCGCTATGACTAACTCTTGAAAACGATTCCCTGTGGGTACGCAATCATTACACCATTAGGAGAAATAACCTGCCCACCGCAGTTGTCAACAATACCCATGATTCTGTTATCCTTGCAACCAACAGATTTCATCTTCTTCACCGTAGGAGTTGACACCTACATGTGATCCATTTCAGACATCGAATCAGACCCCTACTTTCCTTTACACACAGCCTCGCTGCTATTCCCCTTCCATTGATTGTCCGCACCAGCATCAGACTGACTGAATTGAGCATGGGCTACCCTCCCCGACAAAACAGAGGTTTCAGTCTCCTGCGGAAGGTCTGCTGCCGGGTGTTCATCTAAGGGGAGTGCCACACCACCATCACCAGTAACCTTAGTATCAAAATTCTTCACAGCCATCCCCCCATTCAGATACTACTTTAGCCACGTGAATACAGCAGACAACAGCGGGTTCAGGGGAGCACCCGTGGAAGTGTCAACAGACAAATTGCCCCGAGGTCCCAGATCGCATGGCACAACATCAACAACAGTAGGTCCCCTGTTCTCTTTAGAGGAGCTCGGTTCCGGTGACCTCCGTCTCTGAATTCCAGCATGACATCTCAAGAAGGGATGACCCAATTTCTTATAGCTTGAGCAATAATCCACCCAGGACTCGTAGATAACAGACTTCTTCCATCTAAAGTCCTCCCCGACTGAGATCCAGACCCCTTCCACCGGTGGTATAGAAATGTCCACCTCAACGCAACATCAGGGGTTAATCGGATGGCTCAGAGTAGACGTACGCACATCGGAACATAAGAAACGGCCTATAATGTTCCCAAGCATTCGAAAAATTGTTGTATTTTGAAAGGGTAAAGGAAGATTCGGGAGACTTACCCAGATCAGAAAGGCGGTAGGATTCCGGTTCATACAACAATAAATCATCCACCAAAATAGAACAAACATGCAGCCGTTGCAACGTCGAGGGGCGCTAGACCAAGAACGAACCAGGTCCTCATCCGAGGAAAATCAGATCATAATATGAAGATTATCAATGAGGCCAACCACTTCTCGATCACGCAAATCCCATTTGGCAAAGACGAACCGATCAAAGTCATCAACAGACAGCCTTCACGAACTGAATCGAGCCACAAGCGTCAGATCAAGGTGTTTCGTCACATCAGAGAACTCCGACACCAAGATCGGAAGATGAGGATTTCCAAGATAAAGATAAGGCACCTTTTGGTGTAAAGAAATCGAAGATAAATCAGGAAGAAAGTTAGGGTTAGAAAAAGGCACAAAGGGACTCCGGGGCTTCAACGACAAAAGAATCGGATCATCCTCTCCCCTCCCGCCACCAGGAAGGGGGGGAAAAGCCTCATTCGGCATACGCTAGGGTTCCCGCATCACGAGCTCCAAGTAGACAAAAATATCTATCTCCCAGAGCACTTGTAAGGTACCTATGCACTCAAGGTTTTCATGTTACTAGAGTCCACTTGTATCTACACTTAAATTAGAGGGAACATCATGAGTTTTTTGAGGGGAATATTTAGAGAGTCTGTGAACGACACAATCATAGAGTGGATAATATGGTGGCATGGCCTCACCCGAAGTGTTTGGATTCATATGGATGGGATTTGGGTTTCATATGGAACATCTAGGGCATCCAGTAAGGCCCGATGATAATAATGGCTATTATGGGTGGGGTCCATCTTTGGAATCACCTAATAATATACTTGGATATCAATGAAATTATTTTCAACCACCTATATATATTGGATGAAGGATTTTTCTCATTTGAAAGAGTGATTCATGAAGATATTAAATGTGATTATAGTGGACACATGGACCATGATATCAAATGAGCATCAGATCAACCTATAAGTCGTCATTTAATCATGGATTTTCTAGAGTATATTTTCATTTTATGATCATGTAAAAATTTATATATTACCAATATTAGGAATTTATCATATGTTATTTAAGGACATTGGGTGGGGTAGAGTGAATGGTAGTTATAAGAATCTATATTAGCAGTAGTTGTAGTATCTATGAAATTGGTCCGTGGAATCATGGAAATATTCCACTGTTTACTTACCATTATCATCATTTATATTTCTTCACTGATTAACAAATAATATTACATCGACAAGATCTCATTTTTATTCCATCATTGGTTGATAATAGATCATTAAAATAAAAAATTTATGCCCATCATAGTGTCATTTTAAAAATTAAACTACAGTTTTTCATTGTTTTTATTGGTTAAGGGATTAAATATTGGGTTCATTGTTTATTCTTAAATGCCTTCCTCTCTGGAGGGATTAATTTTATTTGGTCCTAATACTATATCCAATGTAATGAAATATATTAATCTCTTTTGAGTATTTATATGTAGTCTTTTATCAAATGAGAGAATGATATTTCAACTAATCTCACTAGGGTATATACTTATATATCAATTCAAGAAATCATCCAAAATATAAAAACCATTTTCATTTTATTTCTTCTAGAAACTCAGTGGGTCAAACACCATTGATTAAAGGAATTGATCAATTGTGATAATGAGATACTTATTTGAATTATGTAAATAATATCTTTCTAGTGTCAGGTGGTATATAATTTTCATTGCATAGTGAAATGTATAATAATAATGAATCTATAATCTAAATAAACATAGAAGAGTACTCTTGGATTAATCTCTATATAGATAAGTGATTTAATTCAACTATATAACATAAAGGTGTGTATAAATATACTACATCATCATTAGTATATTTCTATATTGTCTCCTCAACAATTTATTACATGGGAATTTATTATATTGTATATTTCCATATAGTAAGACATAAGGGTTTATGGTGGAGTTTCATGCCTTTTTTAATTGATTAAAAAGGCATGCTGGAATTATATGATATTTGAGAAGGATTCAGAGTCTATACAGGAGTTCTATTCCATCTGGTATATCATAATAGAGTACACATGATTTTAATTTCATTTATGAAGAACTAATTTGAAACTAATGATTTTTGTGGAGTCAAAGAAGGCTTAATAGGGTTTAAAATGGATTCACATGATCACCCCTGGAGTTTTTATTTTAGAGAATGTATAATTTTTATAGGATATCAAATAAGTTGAGTGTGTTTAATTTTTATTCCATCATGGGATAATTAATGTTTATCATGAGGTAGAATTGGTATTTTATATAGGATTAGGATGATGATAATGGATTTTTGTTTTTCTCTATTATAACACCCCATTTTTTATTCCTTCTTTAATTATGTGTTTGTAATTCTGGGTTAGAATTTTCCATCATTTTTGGGTGTTTTTAGATATAATTTTAATATTTTATTTTATAATTCCTCTACTATCTAGTTAGTGTCAATGAATAAGTGTATATAATAAAAAATTCAGATGTAGATTGTATTTTTAGTTCATTTTTTATTTCATGGATAGGGTTTCATGGGTAGTGCATGATTATACTCCAGACTGTATACCTCATTGGTGAAAAATTGTTGGTTGTAGGATTTTCATTGCTGAGGGGACATGGCCTGATCATGATTAGTCTAAATATTTTGAAAAGAATGTACATGGATCTAAAGTTTTTGATTGAACCAAGTGTATATTTTACCAAATAATGTCAAAAAACAGATTAGGTGTCTTATGAATCCATTAAGATATGGACAGTTAGAAAATGGTTTCCTAAACCATGCACCCTAATTGCATGCAATGCCCATATAATATAAAAGTTTTTTTCACCATTTTACCTTTCATGGTTTTTATCCCCAAAACACATCTTTATCTCCTTTTTGAATTATGTGACCCTAGGGAGGATCCTCCCATATTCCTCACACACCCCTTCTCTTCTAGAGATAGAATAAAAGTATTACTTCATGAATATGGCTAATTTATAAAATTAATCCCCTCTTTCATTCTCAATAGTATTCATCTATTAATTTTCTTCATAGATCCTTTTATTACATGGTACCACATCTCTACGGTTAATTTTATCAATGTTGTAATTTGTGGGTATTTCTTCTTAAGGTTCTTCTTACCCTTCCATATCTCTTTGGAATATCTTTGAATAAGTTTTCTCTTTATATTATTTAGGAACCTTGAGTTTGTGGTTGGTTTACCATTTTATTTTACCTTTAATTTTAATAATAATTTATTTCATGATGTTAAAACATAATATTGATGCTAATTAAAAATATTTATTAAATAAAATGTATATTTAGATTAATATAAAATGAAATCATCTATAATTCAATTATAGAAAATTGTTTTATTAAGCTTTTGAAAACAAGTTCTTATCAAAATTCTCAAGTAGCCTTTGTAAATCTTCTCTGAATTCTCAATGGAGACTCATGTTTAAAAAATGTAATTCCAAAAGTAATTTTTGTTTCATAAGATGTTTGCATGGTTATTTATTTGGGGTTATCACAGTAAGGATATGCCCTGCCATTTTGGGACTATAAAACATCGTAGTGATTTGAATAATATACATGGGTTATATCTCAATATCTTTTTTATTATTAATGAAGATGGAATTTCATGTTATTGGACTTCCGCTATGAATTGATGGATGGATTTCTATAGGGTTGTTTAGTGGGGGTGACTTAGAGGTGATTCTTGGATGTCTAATTCATGTGCAGGCTTGTGTGTATTCTTTGTGCATATGGGTTGATTATTTTTTTCTCTTTAGATCACACCTAACATTTTCCTGACAAGGAATCCTTGCATAGAATGGGGATTCTATGAGAATGATTTCTACACTACTATAGGATTAAGAAATCTCTAGTGGCCCCTCATTATGGAAACACTATACATTAGGGACATTTACCCTGTTAAGGCTAGGTAGGGTACGACTAATATATGGGGTTATTTTATTGCATCAAGCACTCCAACAGGATGGATCAGGTGGTATAATGTTAAAAAATTTCCCATGATACCCAGGGTATTCACATCATCCTTGAAAATTTTAATCTATGGATGGTAAACTAGTTTCCATATCTATATTGGTTATAAGAGAACTATGTCCCCATTTCTCTATATACAACATTATCTCTATTTCACTGATAAGTTATTTTTATGCATTGAAAAAATTGTTTGTTTTGATTTTAGAGATGTTTTCATAAATATTATTCAGAAACACTCTTTATATCTACCTCTTAAATATTCTATTAAAATTTTGAAAACTCTTTTTTTGAAGATAAACCTATTTTAAAAATAGTGGTGAATTTAACATGATTTGTTTTGAAATTGAATTGATGAATTTTTTTTAATGTAATATTATTTCAAAATTACAATAAATGAATATATTATTTTAAGGTAATGTATAAGTAATTGTCTTTAATGGGAATACCAGTGGAGTTTTAATACTCACGAATATAATTATATTCTTATTTTTAGCTTCATGTGTTGGTCTTACATAGATTAGATCAACATAGAGTGATGATTGGTTTAGGGTTCTGTGGGTGACCCACAAGGACACATGGAGATATTTATGGTCATCAGGTTTAGATTTCGTTTAGATTTTGTTGTTTTAAAAAAAAATTTACATTTATTTTATTCTTTATTTGGTTACTCATTTTTATTTCTTTATTCAATGTTTATTCTATTTTGGGTTAAATCCTTACTACTATCTCTCGTTGATTCCCTTGGAGGTTGTTTCCACCCCAAGTTGATCGGGTAAACCCCTTAGGGACATAATGGGCTGGATCATGGGTCTAGTTATTTGTAATACCAGGTTGTTTGATGAAACAGTTTATGAGAATTACAACCTTTGTAGTTTGTTTCATATAATAAATCATATCATGGCTTTTAAGACTTGTTGAATGGACCATAATGATGAATTTTGAGGTTGTTAATCAATGAATAATTTTGGCATGTAGAGTACCTTATTCTAGATACATACATTGTGAATTGACCATTTGTCACATACCTCATGCATGATTCATTGTATGCTAGAGGTTGACGGAGAGTGTCAAGGGTCTGTGTGAGATGTGGGGTAAGGTAAGAGATAAGATATGGGAGTAATAATGGACTAAAAAAAGTATTTCTTTTATGCATATTATTTTATATATATTAGAGTCAGTGATATTTTATCATCCGTAAAGAAACTATAAATATAAATATATTTTCATTTCATAACCATTACTCATTTTGATATAGTAGGGGAAGTGTTATTTTTTTAGTATTAGCATGTAGCTATGATGTCAACATTTTTCTTTATTTATCTAATGATGAATGTATATTATAGTAATTTTGATATTTTCATAGCTATATATATTAATGTAGGTGTTTTATATACACAGTTCACAGACCCTCACCAATGTTAGGACACCTATGGAATAATGGGAGGAAGACTTGTGAGGTAAGTGGCACCCATTTCAATCACAGTGGAGGAAAACTCAATTATGGATCTTTCTTGTCTTATATGTTCTTTATTTTTCTTGACATAATATTTTGGATATGCAATAAAAATATAGTATTGGATATAACATGGGATTGATTCTATGTTTTGTGCCACAAAAATACCTACATATTCTATATTCCACAATTCTAGGGGGATGAGATTATTATTTTGTTGTTTTCTCTATAACTGTTGGGTTACATTTATTAATATTATGTATTCATGATATTGACATATAGATTATTGGTCAATAATAATGAATTGATTCAGATATTTAGCATGATATCACAAATCTTTATTAGTATTAATCTGACCCAAACAAAACATAACCAAAATTATACACCAATTTAATGATTTGAATAATATGTCTCATAGGTAGTTAAAAACCAAATAATAAATCATTTAGTTTAATGGAGATTGACTTTATAAATATCTTATTTTACTACACATGGAATCATTTCTCAATAATTATATTCCTCCAGAAAGATTTTTATACATATCACATGATATAATATTCTTCATAACCATGGTAATAAGAAAATAAAATGTCCATAAATTCTCATTAAGGGAGAACTTTTCAAAAATGTATATGCTCATAACCATGAGTGGAATTTTGAGTAGAGGTTGAATATCATAATAAAAAATCATGAGACAATAGAAAATAATCATTAAATATGATATAGAAATATATTACCATAAAAATATTATCATGTAAACATAATTTTTATGGCATGCCTTAAAATATATCTTAATAATAAAAAATATTTTTGGAATCATAAAAGAGTTAAGAATATATAAAAAATATGGTGTAACGTGAAAACATGGTATATCAGGAAAATGAAAATGAATCAAAGAAATGTGTTGGAACATGGTAATAATAATGAAATGTGGAGTAACATGATAAATTTCATGGAAATTTGGAATAATATTATTTATATGAAAACAATTGTAAGAAGACTCAATATACCAACCCATATGAGAAAAAAACCATTCTGTCCATGTATAAAAATGTGAGTAAACATTTTATTCCCAAATATGTGTTAAAAACACATTATGTCCACTCCGGAATATTTCATGTGATATAAACGAAATCCAATTTATTTGATGGTGATATATGACCTGACTAATCAACATACTTACATATGTGTGCCACTTAAAACCAATCATCACCACATATTAATAAAACATTTAAAATAGTGGTTTTATTAAACATTTCAAAATCTTAAAATAACATGAACATAAAAAATCATAGTATATCAAAAATAAAATTTTACAAATGTAATCATATCATAATAAAATATTTAGGGTGATAGATAGGTCAATTATTGACAGATAATCAATGGATTGAAAATAAATGTGTAAATAAAAAATCATTCAGAAAAACATATTAAAATTAATTATCAAAGTGGAAGAGAAATTAAATTTTATAAAATATATATGGTAAGGTTACTATATTTAAAAATATTATAAATAATAGTTACAATTAAATAATTATTGAAGAAAACCAATTAAAATTAATTTGACCAAATCTTATGGGGTAAGTAATGAAAAGAAATTACATTTTAGGATTATAAACGACAAACCCACATCTAAGAAATATTACAAGAATTTAATTTCATATAATAAGTAATGAAAATTTTGTGGAATTTAAAATAGGAAACATAATTGGATTTCATTAAATAATAATCATTCTATAGGAAAAACACGTTCACTAATGAAAACGATCAATTGTTAAGAACATTAGTTATTCTTAACAATGTTATAATTTTATTTATAAAAACAAATTTTCAATATATGATTCTTGATTATGATAATAAATTTAATTATATGATATTAGTATATTCCTTGTAAAATAGGGGAATTCCATGATTAGTGAAATCATTAAATATTTATAACTGTTGTAAATACTATGTACAAATGAATAAAAAATGGAGTTGATGAACCCCTAACAATGATTTACCTCTTAAGTGATCACACTCTAAAAAACTATAAAACGAACCAAAATATCTTAATTTAATATTTAAGAAAATTATTTATATATATTTTCATTTATTTACTTCACTCATAACCATTTATTGAAATTATTTTTGATAATTATGTATTATCAATACCATTATGTGTAGGTAACTATTGATTGTCATGTAGTCCTTATATAAATTTGAAAATGAGACCAACTTATTAATATGAATCTTATAATTCATAGATCATTTATGTTACTAAAAAATATCTCTTATATTTATTTATATTTTTCTTATCTCATTTGATGATTGTTAAATTATGTGAAAATGAAATAGTGAAGGTCATGTTATGGTAATTGATAAAAAAGGTGGTTTATAAATAATAGGTTAAATATTAATATAACCACTACACAATAATAATTTTTTTTTATTAATTAATATTAAATAAACCTAACATATATGTTTCCATTTTAATACATGATATGGTTTTATAGCATTATTCATGTATATCGTAAAAAATACCCAAATATAAATATGCTATAATTCATTGTTTGAGTATGGTTAAAAATTGTATTATTTGATAGAATAGCATTATAAAAAATTCATATTTATTTTAATTATATGTTTCTATAGTTTTCAATTATTTTTTAATAGTTTTCAATAGTTAATTATGATCTATATTAAAAAGGTAAAAAATATATTATGTGTTAGATGTAGTCCCAACATATGCATGATCAATGTTTTATTATTTTTATATTAGGATGGGGAAGAATATATAATGGATGTTCCATTAATATAAAAAAATCATAATTGTGTTAATTATTATTCCATTAAAAGGAAATTTAATTTGGGATGTAAAATAAGAGAACATGGAATAAAAACTAAAGGGAATTATGGAACTAATGTAGATGAAATTAATCTTCTCATAAAAATCCAAATGATTTTGAAGTGGTTTAGAAACTATTATTTAAAAATGGTTTAAAAAAGTTGTAGATGGTTCTATTGAGAAAATATTTTAATTGTTTAATGGGGCATTTTGAAGGGTTAGCTGTAACGTGAAATGGTGGAAATGTGTCCCTTTTATAATTAATGAAAAGAATCTTTTGTGAACACTAATTAATTTTCTAAATAGTAATGAACCATTTCAAGGGTCAATGGTCCCAAAATGGGAATATTAATTGATTTATAGGTGATATATGTTCTAAAAAGACTCAACTGTAAATTTTTACACATTTTTTAAACTTGTTTCATGTTATTTTCCATTATTTTTTTTACATTTTATCATTTTTTGTTTTCATTTAGCTAAATAGTTTTTATAAAATTAATTTAAAATCTACCAAATATATAAAATATCACCCAAATTTTTTTTAAGAACATAAATTTAAATTATATTTTAAAAAATTAAATTTCTATATTTTATAAAATTAACATTTAACGGAAAAGAATGTTATACACCGAAAAGAAGTTTTATGTAGAATTTTTTTATATGCATTATATGTTCAAAATATTATTTTTAATTTTTTATAATTAAATACAAGATAGTATAAATATATATATATATTTAAATAATTTGGAGATAGTGATTCCAAATATAAAATCAATTTTATGAAAAAATATTTATAAAGATTGGGGGTCATGTTATACTGAAATTTCTCTCCTAGATCAATGATTTATATTGTATATTATTTATTGAAAATGACATGTTTAATTGTATTGATTTTGTACATGGTATAACTGATTGATTTGGTATGTAATTACATGAATGTGATAATGTATCTATATATCAATTTCCCTTCCTCCTAAATCACATAACCCTCATCTCGGAAGATATTCTACATAATACCTTGTCACCAACATCAAACATACGATTCCACCACAAAAAATTTACTAGATTGGTGGTCTTTTTCCTCATAACCCAGGCTTAAAGATATGTGATTTCCATAGGTTATTAATTATATGAATTTTAAAATTCCAATTATAATCTTCCAAACATATTATGTGTCATGGATCTTCTATATAGAACCTTAAAAGAGATATTTTTAATAGATATTGAAGATGAGAAAGTTGTAGATGGAGTGTTATGCTATAGGCTATGACCCCATCATGATAAAGGATCTCAAATGGACCAATGTGTCTAGTGATCATCTTCACATTCTTCCAAAATATATTAACCATATCCCATTGAGATATTCTATGTAACACCTTTTCACCAATGTTAAAAATTGGTTCTTATAAATAATTATATGTTTAACTATTTGGTATTTTTTTGATACAATTATATGAAATTGAATTTTCAAAACCTTCTCAATTTCATTGGGCATGGTATGGACCTATCAAATTCTACTATCATGTTTTAACCATGAATTTAATTCTCCTACATGTCTCACATATTGATCCTCCCATGGTGTCATCATAATGATATAATGTAAATTATTGTTATATGGAATGATTCCAGGGTAGTGGTTGATCCAAATGTACTTGGATGTCCTTTTAAAATTATAATAGAATATACTATAGAGTATGAATAGCCATTTATGTATGATCATATATTTGATGGTGATAAGGTATTCTTAAACATATTTCTATTTGTAATTCTTTTTCAAGACATCTTTGTATCCTCATCTAAAACATGAAATCCTGATATGATACAATGGATAGTGGTACTCTACATTTCTTTATTGCTTCCCTAATGAATATCATGGAACCATAATAAAAATGTTAATCTTATTTTATAGAAATAAAATTTAATACTTTTTAAGATGGTCAAATATAAGCCAAAATAATATTATGAACCTTTAATATTTTGGGGGAACCAATCATGATGTAAATTTTTATATTTTATTAACTACCTGATACCTTAGGTTATGATATCAACATAACATTTGGATTTTTACATTTAGCCTTAACTATTTGGCATACCATGAATAGAGTTAGATATTCTGTCATTTCTATATTCACAGTTCCCACCATATGTTTTTTCATATCTCTATGAAGCTTTATATTTCAAGGATAAATAGATAAGAAATATCTATGTGCATCATCCAAAAGTTCAATTCAAAATTTTAGTTTTTATGGGACATATTTTTTGTCCCAAACATTATAAATCCATATTTATCATCTTTTGGAATTATAATAATCGCTACTATTTTATAATTATCTTCATAATATTTTGGGGATTATTTGATCATTATATAGATGGACTATTTGGCACCTAGTGTTGGTATTACGATAGGCATTGGAATCCAATGGGTTGAGGATTTAAATTTTTATCACCAGTGAAATGAAACATGTCATCTATAGTGACATGATTTATGGCCAGTGACCATTTCTCAAAGGATAAAAATTTGATCACCGTTAGATCATCTAAATATTCTCCAAGAATTAGTGTAGATGTCGATCATCATATTTTTGGTGCTAGCACAGATCTCCAACGATTCTTTGGATATTGTAATGATCACCTCAATACTAACCCTTTGATATATCAAATAAATTCTTTGATGAGTATCATAGAGAGAGAAATTATGTCTCTAGAATAATGGGTGATACAAAATATGACAATAATTGTCACGGAGAGTCTATGGAAATTGAAATATCTCCTTGAAATATTGCAGGAGTCTTAAAAACCGGGAAAGGGTTCCCTGACCCCTAGAGATGAAACGACTAAAAAATAAGTAATAATTTTTTTTTAAAAAAAATTAACTAACAATGTCATAAATATTGTTTATATATTATCACATAAACATAATATATATTAAATATATTACATGAATAACCTAAGTGATTGACTCAACCCATAATTACTACTAATATTAATCTAACATTGAATATTTAAATAATATTTCTATGTATAATTTTTTTCATGTACTTACATAAATTCATTGTCAATAAATTTAATAAATAAATAAAACCCAAATATTAAAAATTTTAGTAATAATTAATTTATTAATTTTTCAGTGATTGACTACTGGGCAACCCTTAGTCCCCATTATGGGTCCCACCATGTCCAATATTCCAATTCACAAGAATGGGAAACAATATTGTATGCACTATTATGTGTGACCCTCTAATCCCTAATGTCTATTGTAATGAAATTTTTTTCAAGACCAATAGATGAGTATAGAAACCCGTATAGGCAACTAAAGTGATTTAGAATATTCATAACAGCTAAAACTATCCAATGAATATGCACTGTTTAATATAATCTCTTTATCTCATGATTTATCATAATGAAAGAAACACACATATGTCATAGTCTATTATACATTTTTTATTTACTGATCTAACTAGTTTGACATACAATTAACTACCCTATAGAATTATTTTGGAAGGTAACAACACCCTAAGACACTAGGAAAAAGATATTAATTCCTCAACTCAGAAGTGATGAATTATATATTGACCATTAAACTAATAAAGTAGGAGGATTAGTGATTCAAAAAAAATAAATTCATTATTTATCTAATATCAAAGATTCGAAATGACTCATTGATATGGGTTTCTCCATCAAAAGCTAGTGGTTTGGTAATAATAGAGTAGGAAATGGAAGATCCTAGAGCAGATTAGATTGGTGCCTCATGGATCTGCAAGGGTTTAATTCAATTGTATCCAATTTAGTAAAAAAATGCATTATGCCCCAGTCATATGTAGCACATTTTCTAGTTTGTTTAATTTATGTGAAAATGGGGTAAGAATTTTCAAGTATTATTGTAATTGGAATCATATGGAGGGCTTATTACTGATGATTCAACAACCCTATGATCAACAAGATGGGGTTTACCTTATCCTGGCCTAATTAAATGGTTCCAACATTTCAAAAATGATATTTAAAATTTTTGTAATAATAGGAATGAGGGGGGGGGGTGTTAGTTTTGACCAACTTAAAAGGTAAATTTAAAATACATAGATAATCTCCATAATGGATAGGATGAGGACATTGTTATTTCCATTGTTGAGAAATAAAAATCATTAGCTGAAATACATATAGAGTTCAAAAATATTTTTAGATACATGTCACAAGTAGTATGGATGAGAGATGATGACCATAAAAAAACATATTTGAAATATTATATTAAGAATATGATGTTATCAATAATATTAATTTACATATCGAAGATGGTTCCATCAATTTAGAGGTCCTTATCGTAGGGTAGAGAGCCTTAGATTATTCTGAGAACCTTATGGTCAGTCCAAAATGGGGAAGGAATTTTTGTTCGAGAAGATGAGATGATGAAATGTAATTTATGTATTTAATTACAATGTTTATTTCCAATCAAGATACTTATGTGTTAAATATTATTATTACGAACGATGAAATCCAACATCATAGTTTTCAGCAAGCATCAAAATATTTCTATATCTCACGATGACTATCATTTTTAATTATTTGTAGCCTTATTGGATAATGTTAAGAATCCTTTTCGGGGGCTGTTCAGGACTACATTAAAGTGGGAGTGAATACCAAGGTGGTCTGTGTCACATTATTGATTTTGATTCCCAATGTTAATGAACTTACCTCGTTGAATCAATACAGACCAAATTTTTACATAATTTCAGATAAAAACTATTGACAACCTGATAAAAATAAGGATTAGTGGTATAATTCTTGGACATATATCAGAAAAAAATAATGGATTTATAAAAGGATGGAGAAACCAAGGGGCCACCATAATTTCAAAAGAAATGGTGGATGACATGAATAAAAGGAAAATTTGATCAAATTTCATGATCATGGTTAACATGGAAAATTCATAGGATAGACTGGAGTGTAGATTTATCTTACGAGTCATGAAGATGTATGGATTAATGATTGGTCTTTTGTCTTGTTCTTTAGATGATATGGTACTATTTGGCTCACTATCTCATTGATGGGAAGAATATTCGGGTTATTTAAAAATTTTTGGGGTGTAATACAAGGAGATCCTCAATCATTTAGAAATTTTATCATTGACCGATAATCACAAACATGAAACAAAAAGTGGAGTTTGAATGGTTGGTTTATTATTATTTTTCAATAATTGGTTTGGGAGTGGTATTAAATCCCATTTAATGCATGGCAATGAAATATTTTTTTATCAATTCAAGGAAGACTACTATCAAAAGTTTCATTAGAACTGTGGAAATATATTACAGTTTCAGTTTTCAATAAATCAATCAAGGAACATGATTATTGTTTATTTTTAACATGTTTTCAAGAAGAAGATGTGTAATGATATATGATAAACGGGAAATGCAGATTTGGAAACATAATATTGAATATCTTCGTGGTCAGATGTCTATCTAAAAAAATTAAATATTTTTTTAACCAGTATTAATTTGATAATTTGGATTATTTTAAACTAGAAATATAGAATCCTCCCATTTGGAGGTCTTATATCTTTAATTAATAGTGTTCTTACCTTAATGCCAATGTATATTGAATCAATTGTTAAACTACAAGACATTACAATTGAAGGGATGGATCATATCCTGAATTCATTTCATTAGGATGAATACTATGATGAAAAACATCTTTATGGATCTTGGAAATGGTTATTTATGATATTTGAATATTGAAAGATTGATCTAAACGGTATAGAAGAAACAATTATTTCATTAAAGTAATAATGATTATAATTATGAATTAATTATGGGAAACATTTATGAGAAATAAATAACATGAAAATTGGGATGTTTGGGATAATTTGGATGGCTAGTTTAGCGAGATCACATGTTTTTCATGCTACATGCTGGGGCACCCTAAGATCCTGGGTGAAACTTACCACATGATTATTGGTTTGGGAGACAAAAACTTATTTAAAAAAAATCTTTTTTGGGTTAGATTTTATATTACTTGTGATGTCTGGTTCCCAATATTTCCTTTTGTGAAGCCTCTCAATACCTAGCAATTATTAAAAGACTTTTAAATCATGATCATATGTCCCGTTTAAAAAATATATTCTTAATTGGAGTGGTAGATCACCACATCTTTACTGAATTGAGATCAACAGTCTTTAATGGTATGGTGTACATGGATATGGCCTATATTAAACAATTAAAGTAGAATAAGAGAAAGAAATCGTGGTGAAAAGAGATCCTAAGTAAGTTAAACATTTTATTTTTTAGACCCAGAAATAAATTTCATCCTATGAATGTGAATGGAGGGAAATTATTTTTTCCTAGTGTCCAAATATTATTTTTGTTTATCATATTAGAAAAAATAAATAGAATAATTATTTTTCCATGGGTGAATGGGTGTGATATATTTGAAGTTTTTTTAACGCATTTTGAATATTCAACTTGGTGGTGTTACAATATAGGAGACTATTGATACCTTGACTTCCATTACAGGTATGCATGGAGAAGAGGTGTAGGCCCGAGAAGTCCAAATTTCTATTTCTCATTGTTCCTTATAGGAGGCTAAAAAAATATAGATATGGTAAAAACATTAAAATGTTTTCCTTCAGGTATGTGTTATGTTTGTGGTTGTCGAACAGGGTTCCCTCACTCATAGTGGGTTATCTAACAGTTCTTTTCAAAGGTTTCTTACACAACATGGTCTATGTTTGTAATTAAGAAGATTTATTCTAGGTAGGTGTATTCATTAGAAATCTCCTTTTGTAGGGATAATTTTTAATGTTTATGGATAATGACTTTCTTATAATATGATAGGTGGTAGGCTAGTAAGAGAAAATAGTGGTGTAATACATGTGAGTTTTAGTAATTTTTGTGGGCAAGGAAATTCCATTAAAGTAGAGGCAAGGGACTTTCTCACCAGTTTGATGTTGTCTAGACGACATGATATCATTACCATAGAGGTTGAATTGGAATCATCTAGGATATATGAACTACTACAGGAGAATAACAAATATCCATGGATATTGGCCATCATTATTAGTATGTGTAGTTTCTTTTTTATGTAGGGAATCTTGGTCAAACACAATGGGAGAGAATGTAATTTTACAGTGTATGTGCATGCTATAAAATGGATCATAGTGGATAATATATCAATTTATGATTATTTTTGGTATTTATAATATGTTTGTAAAAGCATTATTAATGGAAACTCCCTTGGAATTTATTATTTTCACCCCCATTCTTTGTGGGGTCCTTAATTGTATGATCTATATTATTTAAAATAAAAAATATCACTTTTTAGTTGGTCACTCTGCAAATTACATTCCACCAATGATACAAACAACACAAACTACTTATACGGGAATTCAATTTCATGTTTTTTTTCATGTATCAATGTACCTTATATGATTTTCAAATTGAGAATTATCTGAATCTAGGAGACTAATGAAACATTACATAGATTAGAACAACCAATGAAACCTGAATCATGTGGTGTTTTTGTTAGACGATCTTCCCTCATGATATTATCTATAAGAGATAACCATGTGAGAACATAATGATAAGATTTATCATTTATAATGATCTACCAACACCTTTTATCTAGACATCAACAATATTCATTCAACATGATGCATATAGAACATTAAAAAGTTTCTTCTATGATTAATTTCGTAGTATCTTATTGATCTCATTTTAGCATGGGAACTCCTAAATACTTTTGATATGAGAATTAATCAATATAAATCAACATTTTAATTGTGTAGGAAAAAATTCTAATCACTAAAGTAGTAAGTGAACATCATGTATATCTCTCTGTATACATGGAATGGTAATGAAAAGGTATTATTTAGTTTTGTCTAGGGAAGCCACTATTACAAAACTCCCTCTATTACTAGATGATACATGAAAACTATCCCCTTTATCTTTATCATTAAAAAATAATTTTTTTATTCATCTATGAATTTATTTTTTTGGTCAATCATGTCTCTACTCCGTGGAAGTTCTTCTATGTGTGACCTTAAATCCTTGAGTAAGAGTCCTCAAGAGATTTAAATTCAATATGTTTATCCCGTTGTACTATTTTGACACTTGAAATACTAGCTAGTAAAAGTAGTATAATGATCTTAATTTATATGATAATGAAACATTATTTGATAGATTAAATTATAATAACTTGAACACATATTTTCATATTATACACTGATTCTTTAGCCTCCCGAGAAGTCGCAACACACTCAGTATTTGTAGATATGGATAACACTTGAATGAATGACCTTGTACTGATGATTACCTTAAAATGAAAATAATATTAGATCATTTTGATCTAAAGGATTAATATTTTTTGTCCACTTCAAATTTTTTTCATTTCTTGTCAAAATACCATATATATATCCTCTTAACATTCATATGTACAATTGGATTGTTCTGTCTTCTTCCCCTGTATTTCTCCTGGATAAAACATATATATTTTTACCATGGAATATATTATTTATGTATCAATTTTATTACATAACATTTCATATCTGATTGATCCATTTCAAAATATTATGGAAATATACTCACCACCAAAATATCCTACAATAAAAGTTCATATCTTCTTTGTGAATGTTATTTCTTATGACATTTGTAAAAATTTAATTTTAAACTATTATAACATGTATTGTCAATGAATGTTTTAATATATGTACTATAGTCTTAGTCTATGTTACATTTTGATCTTCTACAGTATATATTGATCCCTAAAATTTATGTTGATATTTTATTTCAATTTCTAGAGTGTTATATTCCATATGTTTTCAACCAACTTTATGACAAAAAGTTGTTTCCCCTATGTATCCAACATATTTTACATTTAATAATATTGATGTTTCCACTAATCTCTAGTATATACATTGAATAATCGATTCCCAATAAATATTCTATGATTTTTCTTAATATTAATCAAGAACTACAATTTTATTAACATTTACCCCCTATTTGAATTATATAGAATCCACACCCTATTCTAGTTGCATTATATATAGACCATTCATTATTTGTGGTCATGAAATCCGATTCTGAATAAAATAAGCATATAAAGTATCTATAACATGAAAAATGATACTTGATTTAGAAAAAACTACTTGGTGTTTCCAATCAATCCTCATTGTTATCATTCATGTACCATTCATGTGTAGTTTCAATTGAATACCAGCTACACTATTCAAAATAAAATCAACGTTAATATGATTCATGGAATACATTATTTAATTACAATGGATTATGTCAATATTATACTATTAAAATATACATATTACCATTTGGATTCAATATTCTCTACAAATAATTTATCACCATCCCAAATGATTACAAAACCATTACTATGGTCTTATCCTTCCTACAATGTCGGTGTATCTGGGAAATTCTATTTGAAAACCTCTTGTGGAAGACATTTCTATATAATGTATTTCTGTATCTCATAAATTGAATAATCCAAATTCGATATTCCTCCCACTATATCAAATAGATATGTTCACCATTTTATAGAAAAAAATTCTATATATTGACCTTTTTTATATAATATATTTATATAATACTGATTAAAACATTTAGGATATTTACTTTAGATGCACATGGTGTTTTTTATGATTCCTAATTGTTTCTATCCTAAACAAAAAGTTGGCCTGAAAACAAAATTTTCATATGACACAATGGATTCCCATCATACTGTAAATCATATGATATCTATTTTTCATGATAGTTGGAATTTTTATTTGGGATAAATTCATTATTCTTTTATATATATAGAAAAATGAGAGAATTCACTAAAATGCATTTATTTCATAACATTGATGCACCTTAACATATATCATGATTCTGATATGTGTAAGGAAATATTCATTTAGAAATTATTGAACTATACATAATGACGATCAATGATAATATATAATACTTTTCATCAATATTCTTTTTTTGAATAATTTCTTTGATGTGTGTATGGTAATTTTCACTTAATAATTACCACATGCTACAATATAATGATCAATTAATTCATGGTCATGATGTTCTTAATCACATTAGATCGAAGTAACTCATAATTTCTGACCATGCAATATCATATATCACTTTCACATTCTTTATAAACACATAAAGGAATTTATGAATTATATTTACCACTATCACATGCTTGGAATAGGTCACAATATCTAGAAAAAAATATGAATTCTTTATGGAATAGATATATTTCGAAAGAAATATGTTTTCAATATAAATAGTTATATCCATAGATAAAAAATGTGGGTTTTACTCCAAAAATAAAAAATAGAATACTAGGTATATACTAGACATCCACATTTAGTTTTAATTGAGAAATATTTATCCTCCCACCATATGGTATATAATTGTCAAATTTTATATTAATTAGTTATTTCTATTGATTCAAAAATTATTGAACAATTAATTGAGTATTAAACCCCACAAATAGTATCCATTTCCAAAATATAAGAGTTTCTTCTTATTTCTAATGGACAAATGAGGTAATTTTTTTGGTTATACTCTAATTATTAAAATGGAATTACAAAACATGGAAATATAGAAGGGGTTTACTTCACACCACTAACATTGTATTCACACATTCTCAACATCATGGAGAAACCATCTTTATTCTAGTATTGTTTTAGAAACTTTATTATAATTTATTAATATTCCAAAAGAATAAATTAATATATTCTTCTTCAACTTAGTTCATGTCAATTAAAATGAAAATGATTTTGTTACATGATATTAGAAGAAAATAACCTCATATATAATACATATTTCTAGGATGGAAGTTGCGAAGGTGACTTTGATGTAACACCTTTCATTGGACTTCTCACCTTGTCATTCAACTAGATCACTATAATAAATAAATATTGAGCTTTATTTAATGTTATTATTTCTTATAAAAACATACAAAAATGTAATTTTGTTTTTAATCTATACTGTTCATTTTTTAAAACTCAACTAAAAAGAAGTATAAGGGTGATAAATATACAATAGTGGGATGTAATGAACTATCAGGATGCATCATTCTTATTTACACATTACTATTATAATCATCACCCATTCATTTCTTGCATTACTTTCTCCTTTCAAACTTCTCAATGAAGAGACAACATGTTTAATCATTTATATCCTATTGTGTAATCCCCAAATTGTGTCATAAATTAATGATAAAATGATATCATAATGATCATATGTGTCATACAGGATTCTCCTATGTGAGTTTGTCTCACTCTTTCTTATTGAGGTGGTTCAACAAGTAATGGGTACACCAAAATATTGAATTTCTAAGGTCTTCATACTTTATACAAATTCATGTACTACTATTTGAGAAATTCTATTAGTTTGAACATTATCAATTTTCAATAGTTATCATAACATACTAGTGGTATTATATTCTATTTTTAAAAAATAAAATCTGTAAAATTAATTCTTTTATCATGATTACTAATTATAATTTCCTATTTAATATGTATTATTAAACATCTCTCACTATTTTATCAAACTCTTGAAACCCTACATACTAGAGTCATGTTACATTGTCACTTGAGTATTTGGTAGGAAAAGACCCTTGAAACCTCTCCTAATATTTTAAATGATTTTTTATTCCACTACTTGGAGAGTTTTTTGGAGGGAACTAGACATGACAATCACATTACCTAACAGATCCATGATTTATTAAGTAATGTACCATCTTCTAAAATCATTGAATGATTTACACAATTATTGCCTAAAATTTTTAAACTAGCTATATCTGGGTAACTTATTATTTTAATCAGTAGTTATGTCAACCCATCACTCTTATAAAACATCCTCAATAGTATGAGGGTCCCTCAACATTTGATGACCAGAACCCTATAAAGCTATTTATGATCAAATTTGATTGATGAAAGTCATTTGTGAATAAATATTTCTTTGAGTGTTTAACAATCTTCAATGAATTTAAACTATTTCTATTAAATATGTTTTCATTATGTTGTCATTATCAAATGATAACATTAATAGGAAATGATTCATTATGTCTTTAGGAATTTTACTATTCATTATTTCATGTGATTCGTTTAGACATTAAAATAAATTAAATAATTAATAATTAATAATTGAAATAAAATTTTATTGTTGGTCTTGAGCATATCAAATTGGATTATCCACTTAAACACAATGGATTAACCACGACCAAGGGGAATCAGAACTGATTCGGGTCTTGACTCATGATGTAGCACCTCTATAGTTTAGTGTGTACATTTATCATCTGGATATCACCTCTACTTGGCATGGTCTGTGACTAACCCCATCATCATAAATAGTACATCAATACTCACACATAGTATTGAGGGTCTCATGAATTAAAAAATACATATAGAAACACAAATTAATGCACAAAAACATATACATATTGATTAAAAATTGTGACATAAAAACATCCATAATAGTAATTAATAATTACATGCATCGCACATAGGTGATAAATAATTAAATAAAATAATCCAAACATGCATGGATAAACAATTATTAAGGCAGGTCAGTGGGTTAATGTAAAGGGTGATAAAAATTAATTGAAATAAATATATGTATGAAGGTATTTAAATTAATAAATTGAATTATTTGAATTTGAATTATTTAATTCAGTTTGGTCCAAATATTGATTTTTTTTCAAATATAATTTAAATAAATAATTTAATTTTAGAAACAATATAAAAATAATTTTACAAAATTTATTTGTTATTATTTATTTTAATAAAAAATTTGCAAAATATTCGTGATTATATTTTACTTTCTTCGGGCCACAAAACCCTTAAAATACACATTATGGTTCTTGTTGAATCCACACGGGTAATAATTGGTTGGGAAAACCCTATGCATGGGTGATTTGGTCCAGGAAGACCCAAACTGGCCCATTTCAGGCCAGGATGATCCATATAAGCCCCATGAGGTTCGATTTCGGTTAGATGAGACATGTGATATGATTACAGATCAAGTGAAATAGTAGGGTTGCCTAGGTTAGGATTTTTAAATGGTTATGGATATATTCCACAATGGAAACTAGTGGATGGTTGGTGGGAATTGATATCTATTATAAATGCATGGCTTAGGGTATGATCTGTGGTGGGTAAAATCAAGGACTAGTAGGGGATATTTCCACAATAGAGGGAGAATTTGATGATGATTATGCTTGGGGGAATGATGAGCGGGGATGGTGGTCTCAGCCAAATCATGTCACGACATTGGTTATGTTATTTAATAGTAGCTAGAATGAGGAGTAGTATGATAGTATCCATGGTGGGTGGTGGTGCTATATGAAAATGGTCATTCCATTATGTATTGGACCTTCTAATATTCTGGTTGAAGCACTTGTATTGTTCTCTTTTGGATTAGACTCTAAATCCAAGATCATGGCCAGTACAGTTGTTTTGGGAGAAGAAGAAATAAGGGCTAAAGTTTTTTTGTAAGACAAATACATGACATGTATTTTGAATACACGATATGTATTCAATACAAGATGTGTAGTGACCAAGGATGGAAAATTCACGATGTGTAAAATATGTTTCTAGGGTGAATACCTCGATGCATTACATGATGTGTAAATCATTTAAACGTTATGTAAATTTAAATGGTTATCATTTAAAATAAGAGTCAGGGCTCTATTTTTTATAGAACCCACCCCTACAATTTCCCACACAGGAGTTCTCCTTTGATCATAAAATTGGTCTTTGATCTTTCATCATAGTATGATCTCTAATTTTAAATTTTTATGTCATGTTGGTAGTGCACTGATAATCCCTTCATTCATTATGCTCACTTGTTCATTTGTAATACACTCAATAACTCTATCTTTTTGAAGTCTCATATTCTATATTTTCATTGGGTTGATCAATTCTTCCTTTTTCATCTAATCAAGCCCAAAATAAAGGCAGATATTAGATTGTGGGAGTTCTAGAAGCCTATGGTATGTGTTATATGACTTTTCCCTTAATGTCATATCATTTATAAACTAATATTTTTTTGGAACTGTACATGTGAGTTAGACATGACCAGGATATGGTATGCTATTTAAATAAACTATTTAGCCTTTATAATGATAAATGATATGTATGTGTTAACTTTCATTTTAACCTTATAAGGTATGTTTTTCAATTTAAAAATTTAATATTCGATGGTTTACTGAAATGTGTACATTCATGCATATATATATATATATAAATATATAACTTCTTCTCAGATACATGTAATTGATTGGTAATTGGTTTCATGTCCTTATCCATCCTAGTCATGAAAATGAAACATAAAGGCATGTACCTAATTAATTATTAAATAATTAAATTAATAAATGGATCCCAAACCATAATATGCCTTATAACATTAATGAAAGGCGTGGAATAAACATAATAATTTATTAAAAGGCCTGATTATTACATGTATGTAAAATTAAATAATGATATATGTAAAAGGATCATATTTGATTTGGACATTCTTATATTTTTAAGAGTAGTTTGACATGATAAATCCTTAAATTCATGAGAGAATGACCTCAAAAATTAGAGAAAACCAATTCAATTCTAAGAGTTTTTTTCTATAGTAGATACCCACCTTGGAAAAATGTCATTGTCCACTATTAGATGCTCAGAATGATGTTGTTGGAAGAAATTATTGTCTTATAGATATTATGATGCATCATATATAATCCTTGAATCTATCGTGATTTATTTAGACATGTGTTGTCGGGGAATCAGTATCTTAGGCCTAGTAATTCTTATCATGTTCTTACCTTGGATGAGATCCTTAGAATCAAATAGAATCTATTGTAGTGAAACAACTTGGACAGTTACTTATGGATTACACATAGACACCTCTTCCAAACTACATGTTTTTACTATGAGTTTCCATAACCCATGAGGTTGAGAATTCCATGGTTATTCTTGTGGAAACTCTTCAATATTATCTTAATTATTTGATTCCTTGGATTAAACATGTATCCTATTAGATAATATCTATTATATAAAGAATAATTAACATTAATTATAAATAGGAACATAATTAGATAAATGATTAATTTTTTAGATGGGATATATGACTGAAGAAGTATTTGGGGTATTTATATTATTGTATTATCATTTGTCATACACCTAACAACACATTATTTAAAATTATATTCATTTTTGGGATTTTATCAATGTATTTTGGTGGTGGAATAATGAGATTTATCCCACACCCTATCTTACCTGCCATTGGTATCATTAAAATATACATGTACACATGTGGTGATAAGGGGAAGAGTCCTTTGGATGCTTGACTTGATTGCTTTCATTAGGATAGGGCTACAAATAGATGAGTGATTCAGCACTCGAGATGTTGGATTGTTAATAAAATCTTCTTTTTTAATTTGGATATCATGTTTTTCCAACATCAAATTATTCATGTTTTCAAATTTATAAGACACAATACTTTACATCAACAACATTTTTATATGATACCGATCAGTATTTTTATTATTAATATACAATTCATGGTTTTTTGTATTCTTATGTTGAGTTATTCATTATTAAAATAACTCCACTATTTATTTACTTACTATATATATTGTGACCCACTTTGAGATGAAGGTATATTATCCCAAAAAATTCACTATAGTCTCTCTCTAATAGTTGATATCCTCTGGCTAGGGGGAAGAATTATTGAGTCCATGTGACACCCCATCTCGGGGCACTTCTAAGTGGCACCATGGTCAGGATTTCACAAGCACAACGCTACCTATATAGAAGAGGTGAAATGTAGCTACCAATGGGAAGTTTTCATGGGGCCTACAAAAATGGAGGTAAATAAGAATATAGAGACAATGAAAATGGAGATAGAGGAATCAAAGAATATCCTCAGCCATATATTGAAGGAGGAGGGAGACTAAATGGTGCCTTAGAACCCACAACCCGGGATGAGAGACAGGTTCTCGAACACACCCTCCCCATTAATTAGATTAGTTTTTAATTAAATCCCGAAATTAGTCATTTTTAATGTGTATTTTTATTTTTATACACTGAACATGCCCATTGATTGGATACGTTGTTTTATTAAAAAATTTCAACAACCTATATATTTGAGTTTTATTTTTTTAACAAATAAAATTAAATATCCACATTTTTGTGTAAATTACATCCTCCCAAAATTAATTTCCCAATTGAGATGTGGCTGGAATTGGTTGTCCATAAAATCCACTTGTCATGCTTGAAAAACTATATTCAAAAAAATAATGATGTCAACGACATTAGATAAAATTTAACATATATTTAAATTTTTTATTTATTATTTTCTAATATATATATAACCATCTAATGATCCATATTAAAATTTTTGGGTGGCTATATCTTGGATATTGAAAATTGTATAGATGTATGACTAGATCCACTGAGATTGATTTTAACCCCTATAATTAAATTTAATGAAAAATATTTTATTTCAATGAATCATAAGATCCATGTGGTTACTCTGATAACAATTAATGGTAATTGGGATAAAATGGAAGTATGTTTGAGGGATATTTAAAAAATTATCAACAGAATAATGAAAATTATCATATCAAAATAAATGATATATAGAAGCGGTCTGAGGATCTTTGGAGAATTTAATAAGAACAAAAAATTTAATAAATGGTTACCTAATTCAATTCAAATGTGGTTTTGAAGTTAGATAGTCACTGGTGATCATTAATCAAGGATACAAATAAAAAAACACTTGTGTAAACACACTCCAATAGTCCACATGATTATTGAACATAAAATTCCATGTGATACTGCAGAGCATCGATGATTCCCTCGATGTTGCAATGATCACCTCGATCCATCCCCATGAACCATCGAAGGATTTATTATATCAATCAATCGGGGAGAGGCCATATCATTATTGAATTGGGACGATAGAGACTTTCTTAGTGTGTTGGCATGAATAGATTACAGAATTGGTTTTCTCTCCAACTGAAATATTGAGAGTCTCAAATAACCGAAAATGGTTCCCCAACCACCAGAAATTACAACCCTACTAAATATGAGATATATAAATAGTTATGATGAACTAAATATGTGATAAAGTACATATATATATATTAATCACTTATATGTGACATATATTAAAAAAATCATGACCAAACTGAGTCGTCAAATTGACTTTTAAATTCATGTTAATATTAACAATTAAAAAATATTAAAATTATATTTGTTCTCATTATTTATTCTGTATTGGCATAAATACATGTAAATAAATTTAATAAATAAATTCAAACTAATTATTCAATACTCGAAATATAATGAATTTATTTATTTTTCATTGATTAACTACTTGGGAATATCCTAGTACCCATGGTGGGGCTCTCCATGTCTAATATTAACATTCACCAAAATATGACAGAATCTTTAATGTGGTATTGTGTATGTTCTTTATTCCCTTGTCTTGATAGAGGTGAGTATTTTTATTTGACTAAGTGTTGATTATAGAACCCCATCATGTTCACTAAATTGATAATGAATAGGCATAGAAATGCAAACCATCGTATGAAAACACACTATTCATATACTAAGAGTTGATTATAGAACCCCATCAAGGCCACTGAAGTTGTAATGAGTAGGAATATAAATGGAAACCGTTGTATGAAAACACACAACAATATCACCTAATGGTATATGGACACCTATGTAATCATCCATTGCAGATTTACTATTTTTTATATAACTGCTCAGACTACCCTTCAACTTCATTGGCCAAGGATTAATAAATGCAACACCAGCCATATAAATTAAGAACAATATATAACATTCTCAAATAAAAAGTAAAAAATTCTTTCTAGATAATTAATGTAATGAAATACCCCCTATGACACACCCAACACAAGAAACCTCTCAACAACTACAATTTCATTTTTTTCCATGCATTAATGCACATGATTAAATGTAAGACACTTATTATAAAGTAAATGATGAGAATAATACACATTTATATAGATAGGAATAACTAATGACACCTAAAACATGCGATGTATTTATTGGAGGTTATGTCCTCAAGATTTCAACTACTATATATCACTAAGAGAAAACATCATTACAAGAAGTATCAATGGTTATGAGCCTCTAGAACCTGATACTGAAACATCAAATCTATCCAATTTGAATGTTATATCTACATCATTTGAATTTTTTATGTTTAATGTAATAGTATATAGATGTTCCCATTAAAGGATCATAAATTCTATAAATTTTTGATATAAAAATTATCCTTTGGAAATTACCATTTAAATAGTGGAAATTGAAATATCAACACCATAATGGTGTGTGTAAATCATGTATAACTCTCTGTATACATTGTGTGGTAATATAAAAATAATGTTTAGTTGGGTAAAGGGAACCCACTGTAACAATTGTTATAGAAGAATGATAGGATTTATCTCCTACTATTATGAAATCAAGATTTATCCTCTATAGATATTCTCTCTTTTTCATTCTTAATCATTGATAGAGTATCATGTTATTTCATTCTTAGATATCTACCAACATATTTTAATTCGCTGGGTGGTAATGTATGGAGAAGACATATTATTTTATGAATTAAAAACATATACATCAGTGCATATTAAAATCATTCATCTTTTATTTGTATTTCATGTTATAATGGTAAATATATATATATAATTTTTTTTGATGAGATAATACCGCCAAATTTTTAATAAAAATATTACCACTGCTAACTTCAAATAATGTTTGGGTAATTTTGATGATGAATTTTTAATTTATATGATCAATAATAAATTACAAAATCATTTTTCATAAAGAAACATCCTATTCCATTTTGGAAGCATCAATATACATTACAAGTCCTCAACCACTATATGAAAATGCAAGTGCAGGTGTAGTGACCAAACACCTCATTTGATCCTTGGAACATTCATTACATCCCTCTATCCAATGTAAAATTACATCCTTTTGTGTTATCTTTGTTAGTGAGTTGAATAACAATGAGAAATTACTGACAATGAATCTACTTTATCTATCTATCTTGAGTAAAATTTTGATCCTGATTCAAGATCCCCTAATTGTTTTCTATCAAAACTGTTATTATATAATTTTAATCCATGATAAATTTATTATCATCCTCACAATAAAACTGATAATATGATTATTTGGGTTAGGAGAATAGATTTCTTTATCCCAAACAATTATGCGTTCATTATTCATAGATATCTAATACATTCCTAATATAACATTAATCTCTACTAAGTGAAGCATAAAAATATTCAAAGGGACTATATTCCAATAAATCTTGATCAAATAATATTTTTATATATTTTATGCAATCATTATTTTATTATGATATTTCCTTGATAGTTTAATATATAGTGTTTGAGAGGGTGAATCATCATTATATGTAAGAATGTATAATATAAAATATTTAAAATAAATAAAATCCTATTATTTATTCCCATATTTAGAGTGAGGAACTTGTATACCTTTTTCTACATCATTATTTCAACCAACCTCACTAGTATAGATTTCATATGCTCCCCCAATTTCCCTTGGTTTCTGCGGTTTCTAGGGTCAAATCACTTAATTTTTTGTAGTGTTACTTAATTTATTTTTCTAATGGAATAACTCCTTACATTCAATGAATTATAGTGTGGGTGGAACATTAGTTGAGGCCTTATAGTAATCTATTTTCTTAATCATATTCTTATCTCTAATTTAGACGTTATAAGCTTAGATTCATATTTTATAACACATTAAGAACATCCTTGATCTCTTAAGGTAATTACTAAACATTTTATTTCAACATTTATTACATGTAGTAAATTTTAGTTTCATTCATTCATCAGTTTGATCATCAGAGTTTCCAGTATTATACACTTTCCATTTATATTCACTAGTATAAGGAGAGTTTCATGTTTCTATTTTTACATTATGATCATATTAAAAATCTATTCATTGTTCCAAATTATTATTTTTCGATGCATTCCCCTAGGTTGTCCATCGGGTGTAGTGATATATGGTTTTTATCTTATTTTACTCACTTGTAGTGGTTTTATTCTAAGGATTTGGTTGCCACTCATATGAGGTGTATGGTTGGTTACCCTATATTATAACTATTCAAATGCAGGAGTCATCTACCACAGTGATTTATAGTGTCATCTCATTGATATAAATGATATTAAGGGATCTCGATTCCTTATTCCATGGATTCCACCTTGGAGCACATTACCTAGTCATATCTCGCTCATAGATTTTATTAATATTCATGAAGCTCATTCATTACATCATATCATGGTGTATACCAGTTAATTACACTATTTATTAATGATATAGGTACTATATACAATAGGAGTCGATAGTGACATTGGACACATTTGGACATCTTTGGATGTTGGGTGCATTGGGAATGCCTAAAGTCATCCTCATTCGAATTTGGGTGAATGTCAAATATGATTCCTATTTGCTTTGAAACATGAGGCATAACATGTCATTTATATTTTACTTTATTCCACATGAGTATTCCTTCTGAGGAAACATTCCATGGGCTACCCAAATATATCTAATGAGGTAAAGGATAAGATATGTGTTACGGGGTCATATGTTTAGGGTTTTATGGAGACACAATCCCAAATATGTCATAATATGGGGTTATTTTTGTCACAATATTAAAATCTAGTGGGTAAATGTTTTTTATAGGTTTAATGTATTGTGGAGATAGGTTAGTGAAAGGTTTAATGCCTTGTGATGACATTTTGGTCACTTATTTAATGATTTTTGTAGTCATTTTTGTCACAAATTTAATATATTGTGGGGATTGGATGATAAAAAATTTAACAAATTATGGGATAGGTTGTCCATATATTTAACATCATGTATTGATAGGTTGGAAAAATATTTAATATATTGTGAGGTGGGTTTGTCCCATATTTAACATCTTTTCGAGACAAGTTTGTCATGAGTTTAATGTCTTATGGTGATAGTATGGTCATAGTAGTAATGTATTGTGGAGATATGTATGTCATATATTTAATGCATTGTAGGGAATGACTTGTGAGAATTATTGTGTCCCATAGGGATATGATCATAAATAGGAGTTCTTCCATTTCAGAGGGAATACATGAAAATTCAATAGTGGTGTTGAGGTATTAGGACTTAACCTCATGGAAGTAGCGTTGGAATTTATGGAATGATCCTAAAGGAGGCATAATATATTCCATGTCAAAATATAGGGATGAAAAACCATATAGTTTTAAAGAATACTGAATGGTTATGGGACCTGACTAGCCCATGTAGTTTTAAATATTGTGGTAAGGATGATTGTTTTGTGAGAGGAGTGATAACAGGGGACAGTGTGGAGATTAGACATATCGGTTTCCTGATAGTTGAGGTATCATCCAATGAAAGTCATACAATGTGAATAATATATCCACCACATAGGGAAAGTGTATTATCCCGTGATAGTTTCATCCCATAAGATTCATACAACAGTGTTCATATGTTCATCACATAGGTTAGTAGTGATATTTCATCCCATTCTAGTTATATATGAGAAATCATTACTTAATTTCACATGGTAGGTGTATAGTTTAATTCCATGAGTTGGGAAAATTGTCATTCAATTTAACGTCACATGACTAGGACAATATGATATATATTTAAATGTATTAAAGTTAAAATTAATCATGTCATATGCTTAGGGAAAACATTTCCACGCAGAAGAAGAGGATATGACACTCGACCTCCCTACAGTGAATGTTGAGTCATTTTTCTGAATGATGAACCCATTAGGTATTATTTTTCTACTAGAGATGTTTTTTTTGATATCATGAGGAATTAAAACTACAATGTCGAGGTAGTATACATGGATCATAACATTAGACATCATATTTGTAGGACTAAGAGGTGATATAATTTTCATGGCTATGATTGAAACAAAGTGGTTGGATATGAGTGTTGATGGTTATAGCTATACATAAGATAAATGAACAAATGAATTGTATTTTACTAGGTGTATGGACCATGGGAACTCAACATTTATGATGTTATGATCTCTAAAATGAGGAATCAAATTTGGGTCGTCTAGGTGAATTTCCTGATGTTTGGTGGATTCGTGAGGGTCAAGAATTTCATGATGGTTGGGGGGTTCATGAAGGTTTGGGTACTCATGATGTTTGGAAATTCCCAATGCTTGAGAACCCTTCCTCAGGATGAATTCATGGTTTAAATGGGGAAGGATTAGAAAATGACAAATAACTCACTAAACCCTAAAAATAAAAATCATTTCCTCAATCAGGAAGTTCATGACCCATTGTGAAATCAATATATACTATAATCCATGAGTTTCAGAAACCTTTTGTAGGATGGTCATGAAATATGGATACCTATATGGATTCATATCTTATTTGGCTCACAAAAGATAATGTTTCATGAATTTAATGATTTTAGATTAATTTCAAATGTCACATCCCCTTAAATGATATATTAAGGGAGGAATTTATAGTTGTTGTGAAGGTGAAAAGGAATATTTTGTGAAATTTACAATATTGGAAGTATCTTCAGTGAAATATTACAACCTCTATGAACTTGAATACATTTTATGCATCTTACATTCATTCATTTAAGGAATCTTTCATGGTTCTTGGAGTAACTACCTGAAGAAACTGTTGTTCACAATGGTTTTTACTTCCAAAATATGAGCCTCTTTTGTGGATTTGATGCACGTTTTAGCCATTATTTTCTTCGACACATCCATTAATGCCATGAAATTTCTGAAAAACATATATTATCAACCTCAAAAAATGATCCCCCAAAGAATTGAAGTTGATATCATTGTGGAGGGTCAACCTTTAAGGTTAAATCACTAAAAACTGGAAAATTAAGAACCCCATTTAAAAAAATCATCTCCAAAAAAATCATATAATTAGTTGGAGTGATCATAGGGGTGAAATATTTTTTCATGTTATATTGGTTTCACATTTTTTTATGGAATCTCAACACCCTCTAATGCATTATTTGTTTTCAATGCTCAACACTCATGAATGTTTTTCCACCTATGTGAACTGTACATCCTTGAGAAACCTTTCATAATTCCAATTTTATCCTACCAGATCATCCCAAGCAAAACTTTTGTGCCATTAAACATGATACAATTTGAATTATCAAATATGGATGGTGTAGGTGATGAATCTACTACCAGTAAATAATGGGAGATAGCTAAGAATATTATGATTGTCCAAATATTTTTGTTTGTGTTCCATTAAAACACTCACTATGAATATCTCATTGAGTCTAAAAAATATTATCCACTCTGAAAGTGTCTTCCAGTGTATAGAATTTGACTTAGTAATTATTTTTTCAATCCCTATATTGAAAAATATATTTTGGAATAATGATTTAGAAGTCCCTTTGACCTTATATATTGAACAAATATCAATCTAGTCATTGTGTGAAGGACTATACCTTCATCATTGTGTATTATTTGTGGAATCATTTAATAAACATTAAACTAGATGCACATGATGATGATAAATAATCCCATAATACAAAATAACCATTCAGCCTTGTTTATAATACCACCTCTAGGGATATACTAAACAATGTGATCTGTACTAGGCTGTAAAGTTCATGGATAAATGGGAAAGGGTATATTGGTTGTGTCAATTAAGCGATGGGTTTGATGGAGATCTAAATATTGTGTGGTTTTTTGAAGTGTTATATTACTCATATTTATATGTCTTCCACCACATTAATATCATTATACAATCATTGAGAAGGTAGTTTCTGGGGAAAACTTCATTTCACCTACATCTTGTGTATTATGTAATCGATATCTAGATTGTATACTAGATTATAAGGAACTCAATCCCATGGTAAATGTAAGATGGGATCCTCCCCACATAATATTTATGGGAGGACCTGGGACAAATAATGATAAGGGATATGGTTTTACTACTAATGGTGAATGGGGAAAAGGAGTCCATGCTGTGAAGGAAATATATCACTTTTAATTAGTGGTTCAACTACATTCTAAACAAAACCATAGATGATATTCCAAAGAGGCCTCCCTAATTTATTTCATCCTCAAATTGAGGGAAATAGCACTCTTACTGGATAATTATAGTGGTGATCTAATGGAATATATGTCATTCGATTGTGAATCTCTGTAATCTAGTTGTTAGATAGGTGTGTTTGGTTGTAGTGATCTTTTTTTAGGGTTCTCCCCATCTGCGACACACATATGGCGGTGTAGATGACAAAATTAGACATGGAAGAAGTGATGGAGGTATGTAAGCACATAAATATATATTTTATTGTCCTAGATATATAATACAAGTCAGTGTTGCAATGAGTAATCAATAAGAATACATATATTTATGTTTTCATCCCATTCTATTTCAAATGTAGTTTTGTCATTGCACTGACGAATGTACATGTACCACAGTCTTGTTTGACTTATTTGTACCAAAATTCTATTATTTATGGTCTAAATATTTGAGATTGATCCTCTTCTATTATATCGAGCTATTGTGATCGTGAGAATCGATGTGAAGACACACATTACAATCCCTATTTCTCCAAACCAATGTTTATTAATAATGTAATAACCAAAACATTTTGAATAATATTTATTTCCTAAAAAAGTATTTTATATTATTTTATAATAAAAATATATACACCTCTTTAAAAATTATGGGAGTATAATTTTAAATTAACCTTTGGGTTCAACTATTATATGACCATGGCTCAATTTGGACCCTTGAAAATTAAAATCCTAATACATATTTTAACGTTATCATTACATTTATGTAAAATTTTGAAAAATGAAAATTGATATAGAAATAGGAGTTGATGGCCTCATCTAGTTAGGTCATGCCATAAAAAGAACATTTGTTTTCTAGTAGAGGGGATGTTGTGTAACATGTATTATAACATGTCCAATCCCATTTTTATCTTCAACAAGTTATGCTTGAAAAAAATGCCTATTAGAGAATTTCAAGATAGTGGAAATTACCACTCTGGCGATGTTTTTCGAGCTGCGACAAAAAACTATCACAATTTCACACCTCACCCTAAGGACATATTATGGTGTTATAAGGTCTTGTTTCATGATCTGTTAGTTTATTAATGTGAAATAACCTTGTGCAAAATTTTTATTCAATAAATTCCATTTTGAGAAAACATTTTAATAAAAATATTATGAATTAGATAAATTTAATTTTTGGAAAAAAATTATACGATTAAGAAAAGATAATTTTTTTATAATAAACTAATGTTTTATTAATTATTTTTATTTTAATGAAATATAAATATTAATAAACTCTTATTCAAAATTTTATGATTAAATAATTGTATTTTTTTAAAGTGTTAGAAATTTCTTTAGGCATTTTCCAATGAATTTTATATGAACTATTATAATAAATAAATGAGTTTTTTTATATTTTAAAGAAAAAAATATCATAAAGAAAAGAATTATTATGTTAAAAATCATAATTTAAAAAATCAACATGACAAAATTAGGTTAGGTGGATTTTATGAGAATTTTCTGAAATATTATGTTTTTTGGTGAAAGGTAAAAATATTGTTTTCAAGTTTCATGTATATTTTATAACATCATAATGATGTATTATGTAATATAATTTTTGTTAGAATGTGTAGGATTATTATCACATGTTAGGTGTCCAAAGTGGAAAGTACCACTATCAAATACCATGGTAAAGCCCATGGTTTTTCAAATACCACTACTAAGGTGTCTATGGAAATCAATAAAAAATACCTCACATTTACAATAAATTCCCACCCATATATCCATTATAATTCATTCCCAATTGATAACACACTTATATATTATAGTTTTTCCTCTCAAAGAGTCCTTACAAGGTGTTATCATTCCCCCAAGGTCCTAATCATTACGTTTTAGGAGTTACACTTCTAGGTAAGGGAAATCCCAACTTCTCTTTTCCAATTCTAGATCCATTTCGATGTGGTATATATTTTAAATTTCATTAAAATATTATTCTATAAATTTTAATCTTTCCCTTTACTATATTATGATTATTTTTGTATCAGGATACCCTTTTACCATATATTTTAATGGTTTTTTAGAACAATGTTTTTTACTTGTTATGCTGCAATATTTTCTTCCAAAAATTTATCACTTTTTCTCATTTATTTATGAGAACCCAAAAATAATTATTTTATAGTGGAATTCACATATATGTAAAATTTATATATTTTATTAGCTTATTAAGAAACATGAAACCCACATTCTATTTTAGTAGGTAAATAATGACTTAAATATCTTTCCTTTAAGTACATTTTTTAAACATCATGATTTTGATATGAAACTCATTTATTATATTCTCAAAAAGTTATTTATGAAATGTGTTATTATGATCTACTTTGGTAAAATTAATTAATATATATTAATTATTCTACTTTATATCAATCCAATGCATTGGGTGAATAATTTAATCTTTAGATATGACATGTTTTACATTAAATTGGTGAATAACCATGTTAATGTTCATGACACCTCAGTGATAGACACTATACATATAATTATAAATAAAAAAATTAAATGTCTTATATAATTTTAATGATTAATGTTTTTATTATTATGATATTCCTCTTTATTAGGCATTTATTTATTTCCTCAAGTTTATATTGATAGTCCTTAATATCGCAAATAAACATTTTCCCTTGTTTTTCCTTATTGGGTCTTATGATCACACATTCCATTGATATATGTATATAGTTAATGTTATGAAATAAAATAACATAATTGGATCCATGAATAACACCTTCTGGATTTTATATGTATTTTTTTAATTTTTCATGTATTATGAATCTTTTTCGTGAATCTAAACATGAAAAGATCATATGTTTTGAAAATTTTAAAGAAATTTTTTGTAAAAAAATGCAGGATTTCATAGTTGGTGTCAAAGTACAGTTTATTTATTTGTTGAGATTAGGATTTTAAAACATTATGAATAAACCTAATTAAATTTTTAAATATAGTAAAATAATAAATATATTTTGGTGAAATATTATATAAGTAGTTTCTAAGAAATGAAATCCCTATCTACATATGAACAAGTTGATGCGGTTATGGAAAATATGTACCATGGGTCAAAAAATCCAACAATGTGTGTCAGTCCAAACATAGATTAACCTAGTATACAACAACATGCATTGATACGCTTATATTTTCACACTCCCAGTGGATATGTTTCCTTAATCATATGCTTTTATTTAAAAATTATTATAAATTTATAAAAAATATAATTGTGGTTAAATAATAACATCTTTAATAATGATCTTTTAAGACATGAATTTCCATTAGAATTATAAGAATATTCAATGAAAATTATTTCTCTCTATGGTTTTATTCTGTTATAAAATAGAGGGAAATAGGAGAAACTAGGTATAAAGTAAGCACTATTGACCAGTTGCTAACGACCATATGATAGACACAAAAATGAAAAATTTAGGATAATAATGAATCAAATGACACAAGTTATGATCAATCACATGAATATTTATATGATAAAAAATTCACTATAGAGAAAACAACTTTTTTTAGACCATTATGAGTTAACAACTACCTTCATTCAGTTGATCTATAGACCCATTGATTACTAAATAATTGATAAGATCTGTATAAAATATATTTTTTGTACTTATTTTTATTGAAAAAGGGAAAGTCACCTAGGATATGTACCTCATTGAGGGAGTATCCAATCAGTGGTGGACATTGATTATAAAGACGATTCCAAGAGTAGATATTGACGATATGTAGTGGAAAGTGTATAAGAAAACCTTTTTTAAGAAATATTTCCCCCATTAGATGAAATCCAAAATGGTGAAGGGATTCTTAGAGCTGATGAGAAGGAAAATAAATATATGGGAAGATATTGGATGAATATAAAATACTTTCTAGTTACACCTAACGATATTACATATATCCTAATGGTATGTTTGACTGATTTCTTAGTGGATAAGACCCCATATACAAATTAATATTTCCAATTGAGACTATGATAGCTATAATGAGATTGAATGGAGTTATATGAAGGTTGAATTGGAGTCTAGAGAGGTGTTTCTGTCCCACAGATCTAATGAAAAAAAGTGATATTTGGATCCAAAAATGGGGATGGAATTTTTCAAGGATGAAAAGGAAAGAAAGTGAAACATTATACATGGAACATATATGGTATGAAGAATTAAAGGAACTTACATATTAGTAGTGAAAAATGTTACAAGTGTTTAAGAGATGGTCATAAATCTGGAACTATCTTAGAAAGGTGAAGCAAAAAACTTCTCAACACTAATGAATAATGGATGATGATGTATTACCCACCAGAAGTCAAATGCATCAACTCTTGGTAGCTGGGGAACTTTTCCAATCACTTTCCAAAAATGATTTTAGTGGAGGGAAATCACCATCAACCAATGAATAAGATAAGGGATAAAGGTTTTGCTCTTTCTATCATGACAAAAAAATTGATGCTCTATATTATTTTGTGCTAGGAATGCTCTGTTTTATCTAAAAAAATAGAAAATACATTTTCATTCAAGTTTTATGCATTCATTTATTTCCTCCATGTTATCAAAGAATATATATTCATCCCAGAACTACTAGATGTAGAATAATCAGTCAAGACTCATGGATCAAATATTCATGAATATATATTTTATAGAAAACCATGTATTAACATTATCTTGCACAATATCATCAGAAATATTGTTGTCATTCCAATGTTCAAATTAAAAATTATACTAGGGATTTACTGGAAAATAATTAATAATGTTATGATCAATAGCAGAAGAAACGAAATCTCAGTAGTCATGAAGGGAAAACCTATATTTGTTTTCAAAGTATAGATTTCTCAACCTAAACATTTTTAAGAAGCACCACCAATATCCTTCTTTATGTAAATGATATGTGAATATAAAGAAGAAAATAAATGTATATGAATAGATAATGTCCCCATAATTTCATAATACATTGATGTATTTTCCAAGTATTTACCTTGACCCACTCTAGAAAGAGAGGTAGAGTTCTACATTTTATTCATGCTTCGTTCCAGGCTGATTTCATGTAACTTATATAAAATAGAAAACGTGGAGAGAGTGGAATTAAAGATTAAATACAATGATCTTTGGGAGAAAGAATTTTTGTGGGGATGTATGTCTCCTTGAGGAGATCTTGTTTTGTTTGTGAAGAAGAAAGATGAATCAATGAGGTCATGCATTGAATTTAGAGAATATTACAGGATCACAGTGAAGATCATGTACCCTCTTAGAGGAATTAATGATTTATTTAACCAGCTACATGGGGATCAATTTCTCTCTAATATTGATCATTGATCTGGTTGTCATCAATTGACGGTGATAAATGAGCATATTCCAAATAAAACCTTTTCATCAAGATATCGGAATTATGAGTTTTCAATTATTCCATTTATATTTACTAATGATCATAAAAAATTGATGTATTAGATAAATATAGTCTTTAATGAATTCCTAGAAATCATTTTGGTATTTTTCATTGATGATATATTCATATATTCCAAAATTTTAAAGGATCGTGATGATCATCTCCAGGTTATATTTCAAACTCAAAGGAAGTGTAGTCTATTTTGAATTTTCAAAAATTGTAAATTTTGCGTACCAATATTTGATTTCTTGGGGCACATTGAATCCAATGAAGGAATATCAGTTGATCCATCCAAGAAAAAGGTTGGGGAGGATTGGTCTCGTCCTTCAACAGTAATTGAGATTTTTAGTTTCCTTCATATAACATGATGTTATTGCATGTTTTATAATTTTTTTTCACAAAATTCTAATCACCTAACCACGTAAACTAGAAAATGGTTCACATTCATCAGGACAAAGGAGTGTGAAGACTGTTTTTGAGAGCTGAAGAAAAGATTTGTAACTGCACCCATGTCAACTCTACCCTCCATCAGAGAAGGATTAATTTTTAACGGTGCATTTCAAAAAGGGATTGGGTATATCCTTATGAAAAATGACTAAGTTATTGCTTACGAATCTCGACAATTAAATCTTAATTAGTAGAACTATCCTACACATGACATAGAGTGGGATGAAATTTTTAATTATTTAATTATTTGGTTGTAATATCTTTATAGGGAGAAATTTGATATATATGTAGACCATCAATGAATGAGGTATATTCTCCCACAAAAGGAATTGAATATGAGATGGTTGGAACATCATAAAGACTATGACTGTTCAATTTATTTTTCTCCCAAAAGAGAAATCAATGTTTCTAATGAATTAATTTGGAATTACCATGTTCTCATTACATTCAAAAGGATTAAAAGAGATTACTTGATCAGTGATGTATCAAAACTAGACTTGGAAATCATACGACAAGGGAAATCCTCAACCCAATCGAAAATAATTTCCAAAACATTATTACTGGAGAAGGTCAAGAAATCTCAAAAAGAACACCCTTTGTTAGAGAAGAAGCCCGAGGCTATGAATTATGAACATTTTTTGGGGTTTTATATTGATCAAGACGGTTTAATGAAATATCATAGAAGTCTATTTTTTCTTCTATTCGGAAAATAAAAAAATACCTGATGAATGAAGCTCAAAGATTTACATTTTCTATACATCGTATGAGAACTAAAATGTATAGGGGCCCTAAAAATAATTATTGGTGGGATAATATGTAATGGAAAATTGATGACTATAATACAAGGAGCTTGGTCTATCAACAAGTGAAGAGAGACAAGTTCCTAAATGGATATTTCGACCACTATTGATACCAACATAGAAGTGGGACAATATGACTATGGATTTTTTCAATGGTCTCCCAAAAAAATCTAATGGAAATAATGTGACATGGTTATAGTGGACTTTCTCACCAAGACTACCCATTTGATCTCTATTCATGAATATTAATCTCTTGAATTAATTGAAATGATATACATAGCAGAAGTGGAAAGGTTGGAAGGAGTTCCTCTTTCTATTATTTTTTAACATAATACAAGGTTCACATCAAAATTATACCAAATAATTCAACGTGATTGTAATGCATAATTAAATTTTAGTATGTCCTATCACCCTCAAATTGATGGAAAATCTAAATAAACTATTCAGACACTCATGGACATACAAAAAATATTCTCAATTGAATTTAATGGTGTATGGGATCTAAATATACTATTATTCGAGATATCATAAAATAATAGCTTCTATTGGAGTATTCAAACGTCACCCTATAAAGACCTATATAGAAAGCATTGTAGGACTACTACTTGTTCTGATGAATCTGGAAAGATAAATATTATTGGACATGATATTATTCTAGAGATGATAGAAAAGGTTCATTCCATACAAAAACACATAATGGATACACTAATTCAGAGGAAGAAAAATGTTGAAAACCACTGAAGGGGGACAGAGTTTGATGTTGATAAAAAATCATTCCTTCAAATTTTACCTTTGAATTTATTTATGAGGTTTGTGATGAATAAGAAGGTTAGACCTTGGTACATTGGTTTATATTAGATCCTTGGTCATATAATAGATGTGTCCTATCAACCTGTAATTACTCTAAATATATCTCATGTTAATTATGTATTCCAGATATATCTCTGAATGAAGTACATACCTAACTCTATAAATTATGTGAATACTAAGGTGGTACAATGGTTACATGTCCTATCTTATGAGGATAATCCATTGGAGATCTTAGACAATAGAGATAAGGATCCATGCAACAAGATAACCCACCATGTTAAAGTGGTATATAAGAACCAGAAAAATGATGAAGGAATTCGGGAACTAGAGGATACAATGAGGAAAAACAATCCACAACATTTATTACTCTAGGGAAGGAAATGATATTTTGTGGAAAAATTTGTTATGTCGAAAAAATGAATGACCCAAACTATTTGAATAATATATGTTTCTTTAAAATGTGTGTTATATAATTTTGTAATAAACATAAAAATATATCTTTTATAATGAAGTGATTAAACATTGAAATGTGATCATTGGGTTTCAACCATTATATGAATGTTGGTCAATTAAGAAAATTGGAAAATATTAATATTTGAATCAATACTCCTACAATTGATTTTAACATTGTCATTAGAGTTTATAAGTAAAATTTTGATGAAGGAAAATTTTTACAATGAGAAGAGTTGATGGACTCCTCTAGTAGAGCGGTTCCATACGAAGCCCTTTATCACAAAAATGAGAGGTACATAGCCTCCTTGGGATTCCCTCTTGACCATGCACAAGATGATCTTTAATATGTTAGGCTTGATAATAATCTCTTGTGGGAGAAGTTAATGATAGTGTAAATTACAACTCAAGCGATGTTATCTCAGACTCCCAATTAATCTATCATAATATCTATCCTCACCCTTTTGTCATATGCTGGTTTTATAAGGGGTTATGTGTGGATGCATTAGTTTCTTATAGTGTAATCCATTTGTACTCAAAAAGTTTTTATTCCAACATCTTTTGGATTGAGTGACATTAAAAACATAGAGACATAATGAACATATCCATAAGTGAGCTACATAACCACCCACTATGTTCCTCGTAACATGTACCCTTCTTAAAAAAATCATAAATGATAAATTTCATCATAACCTGGCGAAAGGCAATAAAAAAAAGTTTATTTGAAAATCCTAGTAAGCATAAACAAGGGATATATCATCATATCATGGGAATAAGGGTACGAGAACATTAGAATAACATTTGAAAACCATCCTCTATATATTATTGATCATAAAACTAAATCATGATGTACATATGGGTAGATACTAACACTTTAATCATAACCAAGTCAATTAACATGAACCATGACAATATAACATAGGAATAAGAAGTATATTTTTTCATATGCATAATCATAAAAAATCATATTCATAGTTGTTTAAGGCTCATTGAAATGAATATCATAGTTGAATGGTTCCAATCCCAAAACCATAATTGTTTTCATGGTTCAATCCTAATAATATCTCAGTTCATATATTCTGTTAATGAAAAATTTTCACTCATAATTATAGTATTATTTATATCGTGATTTATCAATTTTTACCCAATGAACTGGAAATAGCTTTAGGTCTCACCCATCACATAATGAAATTCATAAATTTTTCTTCCTCAAGATCATAAAACATGCAACATATAATAACCTGTTAATGAAATGGGTTTTGTAAAATTTCATCATAGAATAACCAATGACGAATAATTAGGGTTTAAAAAATTCATCATTTTATCAAATCAGAATATATGGAAAAAGAAATTGGTATCATAAGGATTTGTTTATAGTATAACCTTTTTTTGAGAAATCGGTATTATAAAAAAATTGTCATTATAAAAATAAACAATATAGAGAAATAATAATAATGGTATCCTTGGATAATATCCCCATTAAGGTATATTTAACATCAAATAATGTCATCTTTGATGGAAAAATATTTTGTAAGATCACTTGGAACATATTGAGGAAGATAAATTTAATATGAAAATCATTTTTTTTAAAAAATCGTAAAATATATCAATAATACATATCTCTAAAATTAAAATTGAAAAAATAAAATATAATATTTTAAGAAAATTTTCATGAAGACATGAAATTTTCTACATGCCGTACATGTTAAAACCAATATTCTTTTATGATTTTAAGTAAAAGCAACATGGGACTAGTTTGGAAAATGAAATAATAATTACTTTAAATTATTCAAAAAAGTAGTCATGTATAAAGATTTAATTAATTAATAAAATGGATAATTTTTTAAAAATAAAACTATTTTTATAACACCTTATATTAGATGAAAAACATATTTTTTACCGAAAAGGGAAATAGAGATGATTTCCTTTATAAAAACAATATCATAAAATCATAATGCATAGTGAGATGAAAAATGATGGGAAAACATTTATTCTCATGAAATAACCATAGGTGAAGAAAATTTATTAGTTTCTTGAGATATGTTGTAGACGCCGGAAAAGTCCATTGTTCCCAAACGAAGCTCCGGATGCGGAAAGCGAAGTGATATTTGGAGTCAGAGGCACGTTCCGGAGGGCCCGGAGGTCTTGCGCGAAATTTCAGAGGCTCGCGCGCAAAGTTGACCCGCGGCGCGCAATCCTCCCGGGATGCGCGTAATGCGCCGGTGCGGCGCGCTATTTTGCGCGCCCGTGCCTGCGCAGCTCCCTTGCGCGCCGGGTCATGATTTCGCGCCCGCGAAGGGAATTCCGCGCCCGAGACCGGATTCCGCGCCCGGGGTTGCCTATAAATATAAGGCGACCCCCGACGTTTTGAAGGTTGCCGGAATCCGAAGCGTCGCTCGTTCGCGCAATCCAACCCCTTCTGCGCGCAATGTCGATCTTCAGGTAACCTCCTTTCTTTCGCGCAATAGAGCCTTGGGGTCCGCCTTCGCGCGCAATCCCCTTGGCTCATTTCCTTTGAATAAATTTCAACCCGAAGGCCTTTGCGCGCAAAAGAAGCCTCTTGCGCGCAATTGCCCCCCGGGTGCGCGCAATCCAGCCCGATTGCGCGCACCCCCCATTTTCAAAGTGGCCATTCGTTAGAGAATGAGCTGTTGCCCCCGCGCGCTACCCGAAGCCCGGTGCGCGCAATCCCAATCATCCGCGCGCGAAGCGCTGGCCCAATTGCGCGCCAGCCCGCCATTTTGCGCGCCGACCCGTGGTTTTGCGCGCAAAGCTCCTCTTTTGCGCGCAATCCGCCAGGGTCGCCTCCCTTGACCCCTTGAGGGTACCCGCCTGCGTGGCGCCCGATGATCCTCATCCTGGGTGCCCGAACCGTGCGCTGTCTTCCCGTGCAGCCTTCCAGGCTCGTGCGAAGTGACACGGACCCATCGGCGGCAATCATATGTCCAGCATGACGTTAAACTGCATATATGTCCAGCATGACGTTAAACTGCATATAGGTCCAGCATGACGTTAAACTGCATATATGTCCAGCATGACGTTAAACTGCATATATGTCCAGCATGACGTTAAACTGCATATTCGTCCAGCATGACGTTAAACTGCGCATTCGTCCAGCATGACGTTAAACTGTACATCCGTCCAAGCTGCACGACGCTAAACTGCCTAGCCCCCATCGTCCGCGCTGCAAGACGTTAAACTGCCAAGTGTTTCGTCCTCAACACACGACGTTAAACTGTGCTTCGTCCGGCAAGACGTTAAACCGTCTACTTCGTCCTCAACACACGACGTTAAACTGTGCTTCGTCCGGCAAGACGTTAAACCGTCCGCATCATCCGATCCCGTGCTCTGCACGCAGGGTCTCCCCCGGTTTGGATGTGGCCCCCACCCGCTCGTCTCTGCAGGGATGTCGGGATTGTTCCGCTTTTGGGACGATTTAATGGGAGTGGCTTTTCCCTATGGGGGCAGGGTATTACAAACCCCTAGTTTCTCGTGGGAGGCTGCACATGTGTATCTCCATTGCGCCTCCCCACTGCCGAAGCCAGTAGAGGGTGTGACTGGGATCGAGGTGTCTTCTGCTTTCGGTCCAAGTCCCTTCCAACTGAGTTTTGCAGCATCCGGGCTGCCCCAAGTGCGTAAGTCCTGACAGAATGAACTACGTGGACTTTGATCCCTGTCTTCTATACAGGGTACGTAGGAAGCCTCCCTGAGGTCCAAGCCCACCACCTGGTCGTCCCGGTCGTATTTACGTCGGTTCGTCCATCAGTGGACCCCTCCAGGGTTCACGCTTGCGTCGATTCACCTATGAATCCGCCCCTGTGGGAGACTGCCCGCGTGTATCTCCGTGGTGCCTCCCCACAGCCCCCCTTTTCTATTTCCCCTTTTATCGTCCTGCATGACGTGAAACTGTGATCCACCCGGCCGTTCCATCCCCTTCTATGCGAGGTGGTTCGGTTCAATCCTCCGCCCGGCGGCCTCGACCTCTTCGTGAGTTGGCTTGCCGACGTCCAACATGACGTTAAACTGTATACCCGAACTACGTTGACTTTGATCCGTGCTAACGCGCGGTACGTAGGAAGCCCCTACGGGGTCCAAGCTCTTCACTCCATCATCCATCCTGATCCTTACCCGGGCCGCCACATCCCGGTGGGGTCATGCCACTTCACTCCACTCCACGTTACTTGGGAAGCCGCCCATGTGCTGGCCCCAGCGTCGGAGGTTCCCCGCAAGGGGTTCTGTCATCTGATCCACTTTTCGTGTTGATCGGTCCGATGCCGTCCCCGCTGGACGTTAAACTCGCGGCATACCCCGTGTTAAACATGGGAAGCTGAGGAAAACCTCAGGTGACACAGTTCCCCGCACCCAGTACGGGATGCCTCAGGCCATCATGCCTTCGAGAAGCCCTATTAGGGACGGAAGACAGACGTGCAGAGCCGCAGTGTCACGACACGCCCCCATCACCCAGAGCCACCCGGCCTTCTCACTGCAGGTTGCTGCCCCGTCCAGACTCCTTGGAGCGTCCGGGCGGAAGTAGCGTAATTAACCGGTGTCCATGAAGATATGGCGCCGGGAACGAGATTCACGAACATTCTTAAGTCTATGAGGGAGACCCGGATTAGGCGACGAGTTCCGAGGAGACGTCCAAGGAAGGAGGAGCCGACATCCCATCATCCCGGTTTCGATCAAGGAGCAGACGACCCTGAATAAGGGACGAATGCCGCCCGCCCTTGGAAAGCGGGACTGCGGGACCACAAGCCGCGCGCCCATCCCCTCGGGTTGACGGGTGCACGCGCGAACGCGTCCTGGCGGAACAGCGTAACCCGACGCACATCCGCACCGAAACAGAAAAATGGTGAACCCGACGTGAATCTCTTCTCCTCGATACGAAGACCGATGGCTTTCAGAGGTGTTGGAAGACCGGCATGTTGCCCGGCCAAGCATTCAGTCTTACCCGCCAGGGGCTGGGGAAGTGAAATCGGGCACTCCGTCTCGCAACGTCGAGGGCCTGGGTTCCCCCCACGGAAGGCGTCGTGGCGCTAATGGTTGGTTGTCGATTCCTTTTTCCTGTCAGTGTTAATGGGTTCTTCCCCCTGCTTTCAGAAATCAGGTCGCCCGATCCAGTGCCCGATCGCCACCCGCCCACTGGCGCAGGGATAGGGGAAACACCAACGCGGCTACTCCGCGCGGTCCTGCCCGTTCCACAGTCGTCCAAGCAGCCGCAATTGCGGGACGACCACGCCCTCTCTCCCCCTCGGAGGTCATCCAGAGAAGGGTGATCAACACCCTGGTGCGGAGATACGAGGAAGAGGGAGTCATCCCCACTAGGGAAATGGCTCGCCTAGACCTTGAGGAGGCTGCGCCTCGCCACCACCGCCGCCCCCGAGGGCCGCGCAGGGAGGCATCGCTGCCTACCTCAACGTCCAATCGCTTCAGGAGTTTATCCCCGGAGCGCTCTGACAGTTCCCTTCCCTATGCGGATGAGGTGGAAGATGCCCGGGATCACCCTATCCGGGATTCGCTCCAGGGATCTACGGTAAGGACTCCCGCCAGGCCACGGCGACACCGCCGCCAGGCCTCTCAAGTCGAAGAGCGGGCTCTCCACCTGCCCGCGCCGCTCATCCCGACTCGTCTGTCCCGACGCCAACGTCGGGCACAAGCGGAAGAGGATGCCCACCTTGGGGCTCTAGCAACAGCGGCCGCATTGGCCCAAGCCACTGCTGGCTCCAGTCGCCAGGCCTCTGCGCATCCTGAGCGGGGGAACTCCTATGCCCGACCTGGATCGAGGCCCCGACCGCCCCAAAGGCAGGTTGGGTCGACTCTCCCGGTTGCTGGCACTGGCAGTAGCCACCGCGGACCACCTCGCGGTAGCGCTATTCACCGGCAGGATCCACTCTGTGTGGCCGATCCAGGAGGCATGGGTCATCCCACCTTCCGATCCCGGCCCGGAGGCCCGCCCGGAATCATCTCTCCCCGCGTCCCCTTTGATATCTGTCCCGGTGCCCCTCGCACCTTGGTTCCCAGTCCTCTTGGCCCCAGCACCAGTGCGGTCGGAGGACGCCAGGACAGAGATCAGCCCTGCCCCGAAGAACCACCCAGGGGCAGGAAGGCAAGGCGTCGACGCCGAGGGAAGAATGTTACGGAATTCCGGACAGAGATCCGACCGGTTTGCTTCTCTGACTCAGAGGCGGAGTACGATTCGGCGACAGATCCCCTTCCCCAATCCCGCCAGTCAAGGGCAGGGGTAGGAATGCGGCACGTCAGCCTCGTGCTCCCCGAGAGCGAGATCGATGTGATCCCCGCTTCTCTCCGAAGGTATATCCGGAGTAACGAGGGCCTGGTAGACCCCCAAGGATCAAGCTTGCGGTTGGTACCGGCCCCTCCGGAAGTTCCTTCCGTCTCGATCGGAGAAGCCGGAGACTTTTTCTGGGGACCGACGGTCGAACCACGATTTGGTGCGCCCTCGGCGAGCACCGATGCTACGGCAGGATGTTCGCTCGCCGGCCCGTCCTATCGTGATGTGGTAGCCAGGGCACCGCCACCCTCAGAGGGCGGCCCGGGATATGGAGGCCAATCGGCCTGCTCGCCGTATTCACCGCCGGCCAGCCCGTCAGCCCGACGGCCCGCCTCGGCACCACTACCAGTTCCCCGTCCGTTCCCAGCCATGGAAGAGGACCAAGGAGATCTGGGTCCCGAGTTTGAGTCGTGGAGCTTCTGGACCGTCCTTGCAGAGGGCCACTTCCCTGAGAAGTTTTGGCCAGTCGCAGGACCGGGCTTTGATGCACCCGAATCGCTCACCCCGGATGAGTTCGAATGCTTCCACCGAACTCTCCGGGAGACTCGCTCCTGTCTTCACCGCCTACAAATGCCATACCCCGGGAGTCAAGCGCACCTGGAGGATATTGGTGAGCAGTGCCGTCAAATTGACCTGGCCATGCTCCCCGCGGTTCGGCACCCCGGGTCATTTGAGCACCACGAGGCCCTCCAACAACGATGCGTTGAGTGTTTTCAAGTACTCCGCAAAGTTATCGAGGAAGCCACTCCCCACGTGTATATCCGTGGATGGGGGCAGTACGCTGCCCTACGCTTCAGTGTGATTCGCCGACAGCCCGATTCGCTGGGTGGCCCTGATGGTATATCCCCAGGGACAGAAACGGTCAACATGGCTGACCTGTCGGGAGAGGGGAACGACTTGGAACTTCTCGACGGGGGCTTCCCCCCCGAAGACAAGCCGTCGTCAGATCCATCGGTGAGAGTTACTCGCCATCAGAGGAACCTCCTGGGGCTCCCCGCACCCACAGAAGCACTGACGTTGAGCCGAAACGTCAGCAAAGGAAAAGAGCACAACGAGGCTATAAAGCACGCCGACCCATCTGCCTCCATGCGGAGGGCAGAGGAGGATCCCGAGAAGGCTACGCTACGTCAGCAGCTCGCCGAACAGAAGAGGCTGGTTGACCAGCTCCTCGCCGAGCGCGCTGCAGAACGACGACCTGACTACGGTGATCCCAGGCCAGGACAGTAGGGACCGGAACAACCACCCCTCGATGAGACTCTCCCGGGCAACCGTGATTCCGCCGTGTTCGCCGACAGGAGAGAGGCCATTGCCTACGGCAAGAGGGCGCGGTATGTTTCGCCACACCCTCCCGAGCGGCGTGACTACCTGAGAGACCCCGCTCAGATTCCTCCCGTTGCCCCAAGGGCCGCTCCGCCCGCCATCCCACGAGCTGCCGAGTTCGACGACCCGGTCGACGACCCGATCGAAGGGCCATGCAATGCGCTCGTGGTTAGAGATCCTCGCCAGGACTGGAACCCATGTCCGGACGATCCGATGGCGGCACTCATTGCCCGCTTGGAAGCCTTGGAGACTCGGCAGGTGGCGATCCCACCGGACGGCAATCCCTACCCAGCATGGGTGGATGACATGCCGGCGCCTCCGGGATTCGGGAATCCCACTTTCGCCCCCTTCAACGGAACTGGAGATCCGCCACAGCATTTATCCCACTTCAACTCGAGGTGCGGGCCTATGTTGGGGACTCCGGCGCAGCAGGAGGCCGCTAAGCTTCGCTGCTTTGTTCAGACACTGGAAGGGCCAGCATTTGTCTGGTACAGCCAGCTCCCCATCGGGTCGGTAACCAGCTGGGAGGACCTCCGTAGACAGTTCCTCTACCAGTTCAGTTCCACGACCCGGAAGACAAGTATCGCAGACCTCTTCAAGTGCAAGCAGAGGCCTGATGAGCGAGTCGCGGACTTCGTCGCCCGATGGAAGGGTCTCACGTATTCCCTTGACATGCCATTGACTCAGGAGCAGTTGCTGACAATGTGCATCGGGAACGTCAAGACCGAGCTGGTCCCTTCCCTGATCACTCAGAATTACCCCGGAGGGTTCAGGGACTTCTCAGACAAAGCTCAACGTCTTGAGGAAGCCCTGCAACAGGCCAGCCAGGCACACCCGCTGCCTCCTATGATTCCTGCAAGGAGATTCAGCAGGGCTGAGCCCGCTGCTGTCGCCCAGATAGAGGCCCCCAGGCCATTGGAGCTGCTGCCGGTGAGGCCAGCTCCACAGCCTCACAGGAATCCGCCTCCACGGGCTCAGTTCCCGGCCCAGCAGCGGCAGCCCCAGAACCGGCCGGCCCCTCCGCGTAATGTACCGCCACAACCCAGGCGAGATAATCAGGGTCCACCTCCTCGGCCGGCCCCTCCAGCCCCTCGTCAAGACCACGCTCCCAGGGGCCCGCGACACCTGACTTACTCATTTCATGAGGATCAGGTCCCCGGTTACTTCCGGAGTGCCCTGGAGCAGAGGATTGTGCGATTGCCTGAGTGTTGGAGGCCAGAGGAGGCACATCTTACGAATAACCCCCGCTACTGCCCCTACCATCGGGCTCTGGGGCACACCATCCAGCGGTGCTATGTGTTTAAGGATTGGATCCAAGACCAGATTAACAACAATGTAATCAGGTTGGGCCCAGCTCCAGCACAAGTGGCAGGCGTGTTCGTAGGATCAGATGACGATAGTGGCAACAAGGACGAATGGCAGCTGGTCTCCGACCGCGGATCCCAGAAGTACAATAACTGGATGGCCCGCAAGATGACCATTCGCGCCCATGGAATCATCCGTGCGCGCTTGAATCAGCCTGAGCCCCCAGAACCTGCGGGTGCTGCTTCGGCATCGTCGTCCCAGCCTGCCTCTTCCAAGAGGAGCAAACGGCGGCAGCGCAAGAAGGAAGAGCGCGCCCCGCCGGTTCCGCCACTATCCCGCACTCTCGGCGATTTCATGCCCCCGGAGATGGGGGTCCCTCCTCGGATCCGCCCGGTGAAGGATGACTCGTCCGATGTCGGTGTTGGGTACGCTTCGGTTAATACCGTCGAGCTGGTAAATCCCTTCTCGGTTCCCGACGTTGAAGAACACCAGGTGGACCTCCCTAGTGTCCCCGGTCGTCGCCACCGTCGGAAGAACCGCAGCAGCAGGAGTCGCCGGGGCACAGCCGTTGGTACCTCCAGCCAGGCCGTGCACACCACTGAGACTAGGCAGCAGGCTCAAGATCGAGCTCAACGTGCGCAGGCCCCCCATCCGGGGATGACGGATTCGCCTCCGCCACTGTTTGTGGTGTGGGACCAGGCAGAACCGCCTCAGCCGCGTCGCGACCAGCTCCGCCCTGCCACGAGTCCATCCCGGCCTCCTGACTCCAGTACGGTGACCATTTCCCGGACTGCGACCAGTGAACAGCGAGATGCGCCAAGTACCAGTCGGCCGCCGATCCAACCGGCAAGGTCCGTCATGCCACCAACCGCAGAGCAACCTCCTGCAACCAGGGGCTCGCGCTTGGCCAAAAAGTATGATGTCCTGAAGCACTTGGCCGACATCCCAGCAAGGCTCTCCATCCTTGAGGCTCTGCGCATGTCATCTGAGATGCGCGAGGCACTCGCTGAAGCCCTGAAAAGCCCCCTCCAGTTTGAGACAGAGGTTGCGGCTGCAGAGGCCTTTCACGCCGAAACGATCGAGGACGCCGAATGTCAGGCAGTTATCTCGTTCTCTGGTAAGGATGAAGACCCTCCTATACAGGGACATATCCGTCCGCTGTATGTCACTGGCCAGTTCAATGGCCTTGAAGTCCGGCGCTGTCTTGTCGACACGGGGTCCGGGATTAACCTGATTCCAACTCGGACGCTCCGGAGATTGGGGTTGTCTGAGGATGACTTGATTCCCTCCGACCTCAGGATCCAGGGGTACGACCGCACCGAGCAAACCCCGGTCGGCAAGATACGTTTGAAGACCCAGTTCGGTGACTTGGTTGCCAACACCGAATTCATGGTAGTCTCTCAGGACACTGCGTATAACGCATTGATGGGCAGGCCATGGCTTCACCTTCACGCGGCGGTTCCCTCGTCATACCACCAATGCCTCAAATACTCCCTTAATGGTCGAGTAGGCGTGCTTCAAGGAGATGCCTCTCCTTTTGCCTCATGTGAAGCCTGCTATCTGGACGCGGACTATTACAAGAGCAAGGATAAGCAGATCCTGGCAGGTGAGGTTGAGCCTGTCGCTGTTGCAAGCGATCCCTGGGCAAGTCTGGATGACGCTTACGTCCTCCCGATTCACCGGTTGGACGTCACCATGGTCTTGACGGTCCGCGAGTCTCCTGATGAGATGGCCGCGACCGCCCGCGCCAGCACCAGTGGCCCAGCAGGATCTGGTAGCCCCAATGCAGTTTCCAACGCAGTCTCTCCCGTGGACGATCCCTCCCCGAGCGGAGAGGATATGGAAGACGCACCCCCAGCCTTTGAGGAGGGCGTCCCCGCCACGGTCGATGAGTTAATACAGGTGAACCTTGGAACCGAGGCCGATCCAAGACCCACATTGGTTAGTGCCGCCATGCCCTCTGAGGAGCGGCAGCAGTACGTGGACTTTCTCAGGCAGCACCGTGATGTGTTCGCTTGGGGCTATGACGAGATGCCGGGGCTAGATCCTCAGGTAGCCGTCCACCGCCTTGGTCTCCCGGCGAACCATCGCGGGTTCAAGCAGCCTCCCAGGAAGATGCACCCATCCCACGGTGCCATGGTTGAGGCCGAAGTTGACAAGCTTATCAAAGCCAACTTCGTGAGGGAAGTTCAGTACCCCAAATGGCTGGCCAACATTGTGCCGGTCAGGAAGAAGAACGGGCAGATTAGAGTCTGCATCGACTTCCGCGATCTCAACCGCCACTGTCCGAAGGATGATTTTCCCCTTCCAGTGACAGAGCTGTTGATTGATGCCACGGCAGGGTTCCAAGCCCTCTCCTTCATGGATGGATACTCCGGATACAACCAAATTCGGATGGCCCCTGAGGATGAGGAGTTCACTGCTTTCAGGGCCCCCCAAGGTACCTTTTGCTACCGGGTCATGCCCTTCGGCCTGAAGAATGCAGGTGCCACCTATCAACGGGCGATGCACCGCATATTCAAGCCAATCCTCAGCACACTGGTGGAATACTACGTCGACGACTTGGTTGTCAAATCGCGCCAGCGTCAGGACCATCTCAAAGATCTTGAGAAAGTGTTCAGCTTCCTCCGGTCTCGCTGCATGAAGATGAACCCGTTGAAGTGTGCCTTTGGGGTCACCTCCGGAAAGTTCCTTGGATTTGTGGTAAGATACCGGGGTATTGAGATCGACCCAGAGAACATCAGGGCGATTAGCCAGATGCCTCCCCCAGGTACCGTCCGGGAACTGCAAGGGTTCCAAGGCCACTTAGCCTATATACGCCGATTCATCGCGAATCTGGCCGGCAAGTGTAAGACCTTTTCTCGGCTCATGAAGAAAGGTGCCACCTATGTATGGGATAAAGAGTGTCAGACCGCTTTCGAGGAAATCAAGCAGTACCTGCTTCAACCTCTGGTCCTGATGCCGCCCGTATCCGGAAAGCCGCTGGTCCTTTATGTGACCGCCCTGGAGCGGTCCCTGGGTGCCCTTCTCGCCCAGAAGAACAACGAGGGAACAGAGAATAGCCTCTATTACCTCAGTCGCATGCTCCTCGATGCGGAAGTTAGGTATTCCCCCATCGAGAAGAGCTGCCTGGCGCTCGTATTTGCCGTACAGAAATTACGGCACTACTTGCAGCACCATGAGGTACAGTTGGTTTCTCGAGTAGACCCGTTGAAATATATCCTGAGCCGGCCTATGTTGACTGGCCGCCTAGCGCGGTGGGCTGTGATTCTCCAGAAGTTCGACATCAGGTATGTGTCTCAGAAGGCCATCAAAGGGCAAGCATTGGCAGACTTTCTGGCAGCTCACCCGACCTCCGCGGATCAGCCGCTGGATCTAGGCTTTCCTGATGAGGCCATTCTCTCGGTTGATCGAGCCGATCCATGCTGGCAGATGCACTTTGACGGTGCATCCCGGAGCCCCACCGGTAGAAGACTCGATAATCCTAAGCTCAACAGAGTGGGCTTGGGCATCGTCTTCATTACCCCGGAGCGAGCCGTGCTGCCATACTCTTTCCTGTTGTCAGAGGGCTGTACCAACAATGAGGCGGAATACTATGCCCTCATTACCGGCCTCGAGTTGGCTCTCGAGATCGACGTGCCCCATCTGTGCGTGAAAGGGGACTCCGAGCTTGTCGTCAAGCAGATCAATGGCGACTACGTTGTCAGGAAGCCGAAACTTGTGCCATTGTTGGAGTGCACCCTCCTTCTGATGGCCCGGTTCCCTTCTCGGCCGGAAATTGTCCATGTTCCCCGGTCGCAGAACGGTCGAGCAGATGCTTTGGCCAGCCTCGCTGCGTCACTTGCAGAGCCTGAACAGGACAACCTGATCGTCCGCGTGACGCGCCGCAGGCTCATCGCTCCCGTTATCCCGGAAGAAGATCGCGGCCCGTTGGTAAGTAACCTCACCACGGCTGCCCCTATGCCTGGAGCCCCGAGTACCCCGGATATGACAGTCGGATCAGCCCCTGATTGGAGGACGCCTTTGGTTGAGTACCTCCAACATGGCATTCTTCCATCGGATCGGGCCGAGCGCGAGCGAGTTTGACGCTGCGCATCGCAGTTCGTCCTCCAGAGCAGTCCCGGCCTGGAGCAGATCCTCTACAAACGCGGATTTGATGGTGTTCTCCTCCGTTGCCTTCAGGGAGTTGAGATCCCACGAGTCATGCAAGAGGTTCATGCTGGTTCATGTGGCGCCCACCAGACTGGGCCGAAGCTGTCCCACCAGATTCGGAGGTTGGGATACTTCTGGCCCTCTATGATCCATGACTGCATCGAGTATGCCAGGAGGTGCCATGCGTGCCAGGTTCATGCGAACTTTGTGCATCGGCCGCCGGATCCTCTCCATACTACAAGGTATTCCTGGCCCTTTGCAGTTTGGGGACTGGACGTTATGGGACCTTACCCGCCGGCGACAGCTCGCCAGTGCCGGTTCATTCTGACCGCCACGGACTTCTTCTCCAAATGGGCAGAAGCGATTCCGCTCAGAGAGGTCAAATCCTGTTCGATCGCTGACTTCGTGACCTCCAACATCATCTATCGATTTGGAGTGCCTCACGCTATCCTCACGGATAACGGGACCAATTTCCGAGCAGCCGAGTTGAAGAAGTTGTATGCCAAGTATAACATTCGCTCGAACCATACATCTCGCTATCATGCGCAGGCGAATGGACAGATCGAGGCATTCAACAAAACCCTCTCTAACATTCTGCAAAAGATGGTTGGTCAGAACAAGAAGAGTTGGCCGGACAAGCTCCCCAACGCCCTCTGGGCTTATCGGACGACGGCTCGCAATTCCACCCAGATGACCCCTTATTCCCTGGTGTATGGAGCTGAGGCCGTCCTGCCCATCGAGATCCAGTTTCCGTCCTTGCGCACTGCGGTCTACGACCAGCAAGCGCCGGACAGAGTTGCTGAAGCCCGTCTAGTCGAGTTGGAAGCACTGGATGAGAATAGACTTCGCGCTTTGCACAACTTGGAGAGGCATCAAAGCAGAATGGCTCGAGCTTTCAATAAGAAGGTTCGCCTCCGCTCCTTCCTGCAGGGTGATCTAGTGCTAGCCCTAAGAGCGCCGATGATCCCCGGCAGGAAGCCGCCCAAGTTGGAGCCCAAGTGGGAGGGACCTTTTGTTGTCCACAAGGTCTATCCCAATGGCGCGTACTCCCTAGCGACTATGGATGGTGAGCGTGTCACTCCTCCCACCAACGCTAGGTTCCTCAAGCAGTACTTTGTCTGAGTGTGCCCACGTCCTGCACGACGTTAAACTGCATTCGTCCAGGCTACAAGACGTTAAACTGTTCAGCATTCGTCCGCGCTACAAGACGTTAAACTGCCAAGTGCTTCGTCCTGCATGACGCTAAACTGCACTACGTCCGAGCTACAAGACGTTAAACTGTTCAGCGTTCGTCCTGCATGACGTTAAACTGCCTCTCAAAGAACTACGTATGGCTTGATTCCCATCCTTGTGGGATACGTAGGACCGCCTGGACATTCATGTTTCAGGCCCAGCCCCATTTCCCGGGAATCTCTATCCCGCGTTGGGCCTCTAGCCCAAGTTCCCCTTCTTTTTGTGCGAGGCGTATCGCGTGAGCGGGGGATTATGTCCTCATTCACGTCGGTCTACTGGCCGCGCCGTACGCCTCCCCCGTGTGTGGGACTACCTCACACCCCTCATCGTCCTGCATGACGTTAAACTGCCTCTCCAGAACTACGTATGGCTTGATTCCCATCCTTATGGGATACGTAGGACCGCCTGGACGCTTATGTTTCAGGTCCAGCCCCGTCTCTTGGTTGATCATGGGGATCTGTCCTCTTTTGGTTGCTCTCAGGGTGAGTCCTCCGACCCTTTCCAGAGATCTGTTAACATGTTTTGGGTGCTTCGGTCTATGACTCGTAGTGTCAGATTCAATCCCGACAAGTCCTGTGTTGCTTGTCAGGCCTCGCGCTTCCTCTTGTTCGAGCCTTCACTCAAAGGGATCCTCGTTAGAGATTTGGGTACGATGCCTCAGTGCTCTCCCACCGCTCCGGGTCGATTTACCGGCGGGTCTTGGGCCGCAAATCGATATGAATCCTGCGATTGAGCGGTTGATGCTCGTTTGCTTGCCCCGTCTTAGGCTGACGCGATCGGATGTTGTGTTGCGAATGCGTCAGCAACATCCTTGATCGCCATGTCGGCTCTTTCAGGCTCTGAACATTGGTTGCGCAGTCCTCATCACACTCCGCCTTTATGCGTTGTAGTGGAATCTTGACACTCTTCATACTGACCTACAGTACACCTCTACACGTTAGACAGACCAACCAGGGTAATGATGTCGTTCGAGGCTCCCATGATCTGAGTACCAAGGATATATGCGGATATCCTCCCTAAGGGCCGTGCGTAGCTGGACCCTCGTCCCCATAAGGAGGAAGGAGTCGCCCGAACAATCGCGTTCTGGGCCCAGTATATCTGGAGGCTAGCATCTCTGCCCCTCGGGTGATGGACATACGCAGACCCCTATCCCAAGACTCTCCTCCTGGAATCGTGCGTGACCGCAGGGCTGGGTATGTTCCCACCTCCGCCGTGTCCACCGTACCGCAATAAGCGGATTCCTCCATGGTCCGAACCACACGACCTTAAACTGTGTTGTCTGGTCCTACCACACGACCGTAAACTGTGATCGTCTTGGCCGCCCGACGAAAAACGGCACTGCATCGTGATGTTCTCCTCGGGCGACACTCATGTTGGGCGCTGGTTAATAACCACGCCATTCATCAATGCCTTCTATGGCTTGATTGTTGTGGCGACGCCAGAGATTTCTCAATCACAGGCATGTCGCCGCACAAAGAAAAACCATTCATCTTTAAGGACAAACAAGAAATATCAAATGCCGCTCCTTCTGTGTGCGAGGGTCAGACCCTCACTCTTCCTCGCGCTGGTGCCCGATTGTGATGCGCCGCGCTTCAAGAACTACGTGTGGCTTGATTCCCATCCTTATGGGATACGTAGGAACGCCCGGATGTTTGAAACTTCGGGTCCAGCCCCCCACCTCTTAGAGATCCCCCCTTCTCTGGGGAATCCGCCGCCTTCAGGTCACCCTCAAGGCGTGTTCCCCGACCCCTTGCAGTGGTCCACCGGTGTCAAGAGTACTCTGGTTTATTGCCAGGAGGGTCAGGATCCGCTTGGTCAGGTTTCCTCCGCTTTTCAGGCTTCGTGCTCCCTTTCATTCGGACCCATCGTCTACGCCCTGGGTGGAGCCCCCGTGAACGGTTCGGACACAATGCCTCAGTGCTCTCCCACCGACTCGGGCCGGTACCCCCAATGGCCTCGGGCAGCAAATCGATACGAATCCTGCGATTGAGCGGTCGATGCTCGTTTGCTGCCTCATTCCACCAACGGTTAGTGCGATATTGATGCTGCTTTTCCGCCACGGTCGGCAGTACTCCCATATCGTTACACCGGTGCCCCCAGTCCTTGAATGAATGGCCGCATGATTCACACTTTCCACCTCCCATTTCGGCCAGGCGAAACCTCGACACTCTTGACACTATCCCTCAGTGCATCTTCGCATATCCAGGGGATATGACCACGATGTGGCGTGCTTTGAGGTCCTTATGGTCCGAGCTCTAAGACATTAAACTAAGATCTCTCCTTATGGTCCGAGCTCTAAGACCTTAAACTAAGATCTCTCCTTATGGTCCGAGCTCTAAGACCTTAAACTAAGATCTCTCCTTATGGTCCGAGCTCTAAGACCTTAAACTAAGATCTCTCCTTGTGGTCTGAGCTCTAAGACCTTAAACTAAGATCTCTCCTTATGGTCCGAGCTCTAAGACCTTAAACTAAGATCTCTCCTTATGGTCCGAGCTCTAAGACCTTAAACTAAGATCTCTCCTTATGGTCCGAGCTCTAAGACCTTAAACTAAGATCTCTCCTTATGGTCCGAGCTCTAAGACCTTAAACTAAGATCTCTCCTTATGGTCCGAGCTCTAAGACCTTAAACTAAGATCTCTCCTTATGGTCCGAGCTCTAAGACCTTAAACTAAGATCTCTCCTTATGGTCCGAGCTCTAAGACCTTAAACTAAGATCTCTCCTTATGGTCCGAGCTCTAAGACCTTAAACTAAGATCTCTCCTTATGGTCCGAGCTCTAAGACCATAAACTAAGATCTAGCCCTTATGGTCCGAGCTCTAAGACCTTAAACTAAGATCTACCCCTATGGTCCGAGCTCTACGACCTTAAACTAAGATCTCCCCAAATGGGGTCCTACGTCCTGCATGACGTTAAACTGCACTCTCAGAACTACGTGTGGCTTGATCTCCAGCCTGATGGAGTACGTAGGAACGCCCGGGCATTCCGACTCGGGTCCAGCCTCAGGGATCGTTAAGTCCCGCCCCTCCTCGTCGCCGGCCGTCTGGCCTGACTTCGGGTAGAGTGGTGCAGTTGTGATATTCTCCCCGATTCAGCTCGGGATGCCCCATCGCAAGGATGGGAGGCGACGGTTTCCTCGTCAGAGAGGTGCTGTCTGAGAATTGAGGTGACTCACGGCCAGATTAGTGCATCCGCCTAATACGCTTTCCCCACGGTGGCGCAATTTTGAGAGCGTTGGATTCTGTCCGAACAAATCGTCACTTCGCCCCACGCTTCGCATGCCCTGTTGATCTGGGTTTCCACCCTTGTGTCTGAAGGAACCCCAAAGCGGTATTCATGATGACATGTGGTCCGCCTCCTGCAATATGAATGATGGCCTTTTTCGGTCCGTCTATTGCAGTTGTTATGGTCGATCCACTGTCCGCCTACCGTCTTGGGCATTTCCTGGAAGGCCGACCGTTGTGGATGTCTGGATTCGGGACGCGCGATTCACCTTTTCTCATTTCCCTATGTTCGGATAAAATCTCAACGCCCCTATCATTGTCCCGCTCGTGTGTTGGAACAGGTTGGGGGGATGGTACATTGATTAGGTCTGAGGTCTCCTTTCCTAGGAATGACCTCCCTCTTTTCTCCAGAAATCCAGGCCCAATTATGGTTGCCTGATGCTTGGTTAACACTCCCGCAAGACAACGAATTGTGGTTGAGCATGTTAAACCAAAAGATGCAGATAAATATATTGATTCATACAGATGGATCAAAGTAGCGGAAGAAAATGTTTTGGGAATGGAAAAACAAAGCCCTTAGGGATTAGCGTGCTGAATGAGTCTTTCTAATGCCGCTACCCTTTGGCTGGTGGCCTCCAGAGCTGCTTCTCGCTCTCTGCGTGCCCTCTCTTCGTCGGCGGTCGCAGCGCGCAATTCGTCGATTCTGGCCTGTGCACGCTCCCGCTCGACCTGAATTGTGGCCATCTGTTGACCCACCTCCGTCAGCTGTACCTGGGCGTCAACCAGCTGGGCTGCTAGTTGCTCCACAAGCTCGGTACACGTTGCGACGAAGGCCTCCTTCTCTGCCGCCTGCCCTTCGAGGCGCCGGACTTCCTGCTCTGCCGCGAGGAGCGCCCGCGCGCTCTCCGACATGTCCCGACTTTGTGTGACGTCGGCACGCCGGAAGCTCTCGCGCATCTTTTCGGCCATGAAATCACGGACCGTTAGATGGAGGCGTTGAGCATCAGCTCCCCCGACACACAGAAAGCGCAGCCAGGTTTGGAGTGACCCCATGCGCCCCAGCCACTCCGAGGGGTCTCGCTTGAGGAAGCGCTGGATGCACTTCCACCCCCTTCGGCGCGCTATCCGGCTCTCCTCGACCGCCTCCGTGTCTGAGTCGTCCATCTCCTCGGGATCGGCGGGCCGATAGGCAGGGAAGGCAGCCAGCAGGTCTGCTGCAGGGTCCGCCCCTGGGAGGTCCTCATGAGGGATAGGTTCCCCAACATCTGGGTGACCTTCTTCTCTCTCCCCAGCGGCGCTGACACCCTCGTCAGCCCCCAACCTCTCTCCGATGGCAGCACCGCCGACGTCCGCAGCCCCTTGATCAGCAGTTGGTGGGGCCGGCTCGGTCTGGGAAGACTGTTCCGGAGCAGGCGGCATGTCTGCCACCGGTCCACTCGCGGATGGCCCGGGTTCGGCAACCCGATGAGCCTCCAGTGTTGAGATCACTGCGCAGGGCATGCCATGGTTAGTCACGGATCGTCAACGGCAAGCACCAGCAGTAAAGTAGGGAGACTTACGGGAGTTAGGAGCGTCATCTTCCGCTATCCCGGTCGCCGCAGGAACAGTTGCAGCAGGGGACCCCTTAGCGCTTGTCAGTTCGATAATGGGTGCCTGGCCCCCGCCTTGTCCTGCTGGCGCCTCTCCTACTCCTGCTGAGGACGCCTGACCGACATCCGTGTGCTCCTGAGAAAGATGGAGAGATGGGTTAGAAGATGCATAAGAGAGTGGATGAAGCAGATTGAGTAGGGATAGAAGCGGACCTCGAGGAGCTCAGTGACATCAACGTTGTCAGAGCCAGCCACCTCGCCGCTCTCCAGTGGGCTCCCCTGACGGGATCTTCCCTCGGAGCCTTCATCCTCCCCCATTTCCTCCTCTTCTTCGGAGTCGCTGCTACTGTCATCTTCTTCCGGCGGCATCTGTTCCGGAGCGGGCTCGAGACCGAGCATCACCTTCACCAGAAGGGATGGCTCCGCGCGCTGACCACGTTGGCGCGCGTACTCGTCCATGGCCGTCAGATACGCATACTGCCGGTTGAAGTCCACTCTGTCGGCAATCTGGAGGCGCCCGACCTCTGGCAGATAGATTCCTTCTCTGAGTATCTTTCGCCAGATGGCGTCGGTCCCCAGTGACTGCCGCAGAGTCATCCAGGCCGACCACAGCTCCGGGAAGACCGCATCATGGGAAGGTTCGAGCAGACGTCTCACCTGCTTCCCGGGCCGCTCGTCGACCACCGCACGTGCCCCCTCTCTGGGCGCTGAGGTCGTGGCGGTAGCTCGCGATGTGCCCGCCGCCGAAGTCCCTGCCCGCGCCGGCTCCGCTGTTTGGCGCGCCTTCGTTCTCCCCCGAGTGGCGGCACCTCGCCTCCTTCCTTGACGCCCGGTCTCCGCACGGGTAACCTCGAGCCGCCGAACTAGATTCCGCAAAAGCCCCTCGGGGTACGCGATGGCCCAGTGTTCGGCGTACTCGGTTGCCAAGCCTGCGTCAACTCCGGTAGGAGGGAGAGTGATGACGTCGCCAGAGCCGAAAGCGGCAAACATCAGCCACATCTGGCGAAGGACGCCAGGGTTCGTCTCCTCCCGGACAGCAGTGAATACCCTCTTCGGCATCCGTTGAAGGCACCCGAACTGCCTGGCGAAACGGGTTGGCACGTAAGGCTCGCAGATCACCTTCCCGTCGATCCGAGCCACGAGCACCCCGCCCCGCATGTTCAGGAAGTACTCATGCTGCTCCAGCGGACCCTGCCCGTTGTCGATCATCTGGCCGACGGGAGTGGGGAACGGACTGAAGTTGAAGTTAGCATGATTGCCAATCCGGATCCGCACGCCCTCCTCACTTAGGGTCATCGAAGCGACCCCCGCAATGTTCAGCAGGGAGGGTCGCAGGCCGTTGCCCGGAGGAATGATGGCGTTCGGAAACGTGTACCCACCGAGGTGAGAAGCCACCCAGCCGTGGAAGAACTGAAAGGGCCCACAGATCCTTCGTGGCGACCCCCCTCGTGAGATGCGTCCCAGGATGGCATACAGCCTCGCCAACACTGGGACCCCGAGGTTGTATCTCTTGTTGGCGGCCATAGCGCCCGCCATCGCCAGTGTCGCCGGGCGAACACCCATTCTCGCGTCCCGCACTGGCAGGAGCCACCCACTCAGAAAGGCGGCCAGGAACGCCGCGTACCGGACATTTGGGTCCCGGGCCTCGATGACGCGGTACCCCCATGAGCGATAGTCACCCGTCTCCAGGACCCGCCAGTACGACCCGTTCCGGCTCCTCTGAGCTGCGGTCGGGCACCGCTTCCCCCTACCTGGCATCTTGACCGCCGGGTCATGCTCCAAGAACTGGCCGAACCATTCCTTGTAGGCTATGTCCTTCTGGAAGTCTTTGATCCCGAGCCGCTGCGTAGCCAGGTCAAGCAGAAGCCAGGTCAGGATGGGAGTCCGTGACCTGTCCTCCCAGGTGTTCTTCGGTGGCAGGAACTCATCGTATTGGTAGCCCTCCAGCGGGATACCTCCGATGCAGTGGATGTCCCAGAGACCGATGCCGACCTCCCCATGGTGAAGATGGAAGGTGTTGGTATCCGGAGACCATCGGGTGAACAGCTCCGGCCCGAGCTCGGACTGTTGGTAGAAGTGGAACTGCGACGTCCACACCGCCTCGAACAGGCCGATGTACCGCAGCTCCTCTGCGAAGTGATCGCAAGTGTGGCGTACCCAGAACGCCCAGGCCCACTCACTGGTGAAGTTGCCCCCAGACCGCAAGTCCCAGTCCTTCAGCCAGCCCTTGGTGTCGTCCGTGACGCTCTGGCGATATATGCTCGAGTAGAGGGCTGGAGAATTCTCCGCAGTAGGCTCACCCCCGTCAATGGTCCGCGTCCTCGGGTTCAGGACATAGACATCCTCGTGTCTGGTCTCCCTGGCAGGATGCCCATTGTTGGTGATGTTATAGCGGAGAAGCTCGTCCTCCCGGGTCACCCAGGTCCGCGGCGCATCAATCTCGAACCCTGGCACCGGAACCTCATCGAGGATGCCGAAGTTCCAGAGCGGCAGGTTGTCCGACAGTGGATATGTCTTCTGGGCCGGCGTTAGTAAGTCGAACAAGGATTGATTGTTGGAAACAATCTCCTTGGCTCCGTAAACCTCCTCGTTCGTCGCCATCTCAGCCCTGCGAGTGGCGGCATCCCCCTCATTTCCTCTATGCGCGGCCATCTCAGAAGTTTCGGGGGTCGTGCGGGTTAAGGGATGAAGCGTGCGGGATCGGACGAGGCTGGAAGAGAAGTTTGAAGGTTGGCGCGCAATCCAAGTGGACGGCGCGCAATTGGGAAGAAAGTCGCACAAAGTTACGGGTTTTCGCGCAAATACATGCGAATTCCGGACGGTTTTTGCGCGCCGATCGGGCGAATTGCGCGCCGGAAAAGGCAATTTCGCGCACGAGAGCGTTGGAGCCTATCGCGCGGAAGGCCTGAGTACGGAACGCGGGACCCAGGGCCCCTATTTATAGGCGAGGCCGGGGTCCGCGCCGCGCGGAAAGCGATTTGCGCGACCGCAGCGGCGAATTTCGCGCCCGGCGCCCCTTTTTGCGCGCCTAAGTCCCGCGCCGCCCAGGACTTCGGCATTCCGGCGTCTCCCTCGGAACCCGATCGTTGCGACCTCTCGCCGACCAGATTCCGAGGGGGGGCTTTTGTAGACGCCGGAAAAGTCCGTTGTTCCCAAACGAAGCTCCGGATGCGGAAAGCGAAGTGATATTTGGAGTCAGAGGCACGTTCCAGAGGGCCCGGAGGTCTTGCGCGAAATTTCAGAGGCTCGTGCGCAAAGTTGACCCGCGGCGCGCAATCCTCCCGGGATGCGCGTAATGCGCCGGTGCGGCGCGCTATTTTGCGCGCCCGTGCCTGCGCAGCTCCCTTGCGCACCGGGTCATGATTTCGCGCCCGCGAAGGGAATTCCGCGCCCGAGACCGGATTCCGCGCCCGGGGTTGCCTATAAATATAAGGCGACCCCCGACGTTTTGAAGGTTGCCGGAATCCGAAGCGTCGCTCGTTCGCGCAATCCAACCCCTTCCGCGCGCAATGCCGATCTTCAGGTAACCTCCTTTCTTTCGCGCAATAGAGCCTTGGGGTCCGCCTTCGCGCGCAATTCCCTTGGCTCATTTCCTTTGAATAAATTTCAACCCGAAGGCCTTTGCGCGCAAAAGAAGCCTCTTGCGCGCAATTGGCCCCCGGGTGCGCGCAATCCAGCCCGATTGCGCGCACCCCCCATTTTCAAAGTGGCCATTCGTTAGAGAATGAGCCGTTGCCCCCGCGCGCTACCCGAAGCCCGGTGCGCGCAATCCCAATCATCCGCGCACGAAGCGCTGGCCCAATTGCGCGCCAGCCCGCCATTTTGCGCGCCGACCCGCGGTTTTGCGCGCAAAGCTCCTCTTTTGCGCGCAATCCGCCAGGGTCGCCTCCCTTGACCCCTTGAGGGTACCCGCCTGCGTGGCGCCCGATGATCCTCATCCTGGGTGCCCGAACCGTGCACTGTCTTCCCGTGCAGCCTTCCAGGCTCGTGCGAAGTGACACGGACCCATCGGCGGCAATCATATGTCCAGCATGACGTTAAACTGCATATATGTCCAGCATGACGTTAAACTGCATATATGTCCAGCATGACGTTAAACTGCATATATGTCCAGCATGACGTTAAACTGCATATAAGTCCAGCATGACGTTAAACTGCATATTCGTCCAGCATGACGTTAAACTGCGCATTCGTCCAGCATGACGTTAAACTGTACATCCGTCCAAGCTGCACGACGCTAAACTGCCTAGCCCCCATCGTCCGCGCTGCAAGACGTTAAACTGCCAAGTGTTTCGTCCTCAACACACGACGTTAAACTGTGCTTCGTCCGGCAAGACGTTAAACCGTCCGCTTCGTCCTCAACACACGACGTTAAACTGTGCTTCGTCCGGCAAGACGTTAAACCGTCCGCATCATCCGATCCCGTGCTCTGCACGCAGGGTCTCCCCCGGTTTGGATGTGGCCACCACCCGCTCGTCTCTGCAGGGATGTCGGGATTGTTCCACTTTTGGGACGATTTAATGGGAGTGGCTTTTCCCTACGGGGGCAGGGTATTACAAACCCCTAGTTTCTCGTGGGAGGCTGCACATGTGTATCTCCATTGCGCCTCCCCACTGCCGAAGCCAGTAGAGGGTGTGACTGGGATCGAGGTGTCTTCTGCTTTCGGTCCAAGTCCCTTCCAACTGAGTTTTGCAGCATCCGGGCTGCCCCAAGTGCGTAAGTCCTGACAGAATGAACTACGTGGACTTTGATCCCTGTCTTCTATACAGGGTACGTAGGAAGCCTCCCTGAGGTCCAAGCCCACCACCTGGTCGTCCCGGTCGTATTTACGTCGGTTCGTCCATCAGTGGACCCCTCCAGGGTTCACGCTTGCGTCGATTCACCTATGAATCCGCCCCTGTGGGAGACTGCCCGCGTGTATCTCCGTGGTGCCTCCCCACAGCCCCCCTTTTCCATTTCCCCTTTTATCGTCCAGCATCACGTGAAACTGTGATCCACCCGGCCGTTCCATCCCCCTCTGTGCGAGGTGGTTCGGTTCAATCCTCCGCCCGGCGGCCTCGACCTCTTCGTGAGTTGGCTTGCCGACGTCCAGCATGACGTTAAACTGTATACCCGAACTACGTTGACTTTGATCCGTGCTAACGCGCGGTACGTAGGAAGCCCCTACGGGGTCCAAGCTCTTCACTCCATCATCCATTCTGATCCTTACCCGGGCCGCCACATCCCGGTGGGGTCATGCCACTTCACTCCACTCCACGTTACTTGGGAAGCCGCCCATGTGCTGGCCCCAGCGTCGGAGGTTCCCCGCAAGGGGTTCTGTCATCTGATCCACCTTTCGTGTTGATCGGTCCGATGCCGTCCCCGCTGGACGTTAAACTCGCGGCATACCCCGTGTTAAACATGGGAAGCTAAGGAAAACCTCAGGTGACACAGTTCCCCGCACCCAGTACGGGATGCCTCAGGCCATCATGCCTTCGAGAAGCCCTATTAGGGACGGAAGACAGACGTGCAGAGCCGCAGTGTCACGACACGCCCCCATCACCCAGAGCCACCCGGCCTTCTCACTGCAGGTTGCTGCCCCGCCCAGACTCCTTGGAGCATCCGGGCGGAAGCAGCGTAATTAACCGGTGTCCATGAAGATATGGCGCCGGAAACGAGATTCACGAACATTCTTAAGTCTATGAGGGAGACCCGGATTAGGCGACGAGTTCCGAGGAGACGTCCAAGGAAGGAGGAGCCGACATCCCATCATCCCGGTTTCGATCAAGGAGCAGACGCCCCTGAATAAGGGACGAATGCCGCCCGCCCTTGGAAAGCGGGACTGCGTGACCACAAGCCGCGCGCCCATCCCCTCGGGTTGACGGGTGCACGCGCGAACGCGTCCTGGCGGAACAGCGTAACACGACGCACATCCGCACCGAAACATATGTATTGTAATATATCATTATCATAGACATGATCATAAGAAATCACAATAAATAATGAGATTGTATCATTAAAACCATACCAAATAAGAAACAATAAACGAAATTCCCATTAAATAATAAAGTTAGAATAATATTTATATATCATAAATATAAGGATATTTATGTCATAAAATGTCAATTTTTATGTATATACACCTAAAAAAATAATATTGGTGCATAACATTACATATGTCCTGGTTGCGCCCAAATTTACCCTACTGGTAAAAGCGGTCGATGTAGTACATGTAGGGGTCGAATCCACATAGACCGAAGAAGTAACCTTCAGACGCTATGATTTGGTGGAGGATGGGATATGAAGTAGCGAACTTTGGTTTTGATTTTGGATGGTTTAAATAACCCTAATAAACCTAAGTGAATTCAATTCAAATAAAATGGGTTGATCTTAGGATTATGCTCCGGGTGGATTGAATGAATTTTACTTCATTAGACAATTTTGGTTTTATTAATTCTTGATGAATCCATTCTTCAAAAATAACACTACCTTCATCATTTTATAGTTTGGTGCTTACTACACACAATTACTAATCCTCTATACACATAGAGAACCAAATTCATGATCTCGCCGAGGTATATGGTCATTTATTAATTGAATTTAGTATTCTCAAACACAGTAAAGATGAATAGTAGAAATAACTGAAGAATAGATGTCTTAAATTAATTATACAATTAACAACAATTCGTTCATAAAATAACATTCAATCCAGCCTTTTCATCCCTCTAAGATCATCCCATTAAAGGTTTATCCCTCTATTGATGGTATACTCTCAATGGTGGGAGGAAGATGGCTAACAGGAAATGGATTGAAGAAATTAAAACCGCAGAAATAACGAGCACTAATCCGTGTGTGTGAATGAAATTCACACCTATTTTTGAACTAATTCACAACAACACAGATCTATCACTGTTCTCTCTGATAATAATGTTTCAATAAATGATATGGAAAATATATAAGATAAATAAGTTGATTAAGAACATAAAGATACAAAAATAAACTTACATGGAAATGGAAAATTTTAGAAAGGAAATTTGGAAGCATAACTTTACAATGAAACAAGCAACAAAGATGATAAGAAAAATATCCACCCCTATTCCATTAACCACTATCTCCTTATATAGGAATATTAGGATCCTTAGGTCCATCCCCCAACAATTAATTCACCCAACAATTAATAGAGTCAAAAGGAGGGCGAATAATCAAAAGGAAATTGATGTTTCGAATTTGACCCAGAAAACTGTCTAGATTCGTCCACCATATTGACGTGTGAATTTTTAATTTAAGAAGTTCGAATATGGAGGGGTTTTATAAGACAAATATCTTCTTCCCTCATTACTCTATAAGATTTAAACATTTCAGGAAATTTGGCTCAGCTGTTTGGACGTTATGGTCAAAATGGTGGGACGACTTTCTGTGCATTAATGTCGGGACCACCATTTAAATCTCAATATCAGATCCCTTTATCATCATGAAAACATTAGAGTTATCTCCGGAAAAAGTTGAATAAAATGATCCTAATATTTTTATATTTCTACTGTATAAATTTGAGCTTCATTGGGCTTGGTTTGTGGCCTCTACATTTGTTTGATGGGCCTTAGGCCCATTATGTTTTTTCCAGAAAGTTTCTGCCTTCAGGTGCAAAAATCTCCATCTTAACTTGTGATTAATCCATAATACCTAAAAGAAAAATTTTTACAAATAAAGTGATGAATCATATAAAAAAATATCATATTGAAATGATGAATATTGTAATTTCAACAAGAAAATTATCGAGTGGTCCCAAATTGACACTTTAAGCATGAATTGCACAATGATGGGAAATGAAGTTCAATTTCTGAATTGGACTAAAATTGATGTTTATGAACTTTTAAACACATTAATATTAAGATCTTAACAATGAATATTAGCCACATTCAGTGAATAATCACACCCGCCAACTTGAGTTTTGCTAGTCCCGAGCAAAATATATTACAAATATGAAATTCAAATACCATTTTCCAAAAACATTTAAATACACATTGCTCACCCAAAGACTTCATACCAAAAACAAATTATGGAACCCATCAAAATAATTTAAAACAAGCTAGGTATATAAGAATATCCCAAGCACAAGCCCATTTTGTTTTTCAAATTCATCACCACATTTCATCCAATTTCAATTAAGCCTGATAAAGTGTTGTGCATCACAAAAGATATGGGGCCCATTTTATTGTTCAAGGGGAAAAAATCGAAGTTCTAGGTGAGAATCACATTAAACCTTAATATGAGTATTCATTTTTTTTATTTTTTTGATGATTTTTTATCCACAATAGATATGAAAAGACTAACTCTGGGCAAGACAACTATGGAGTAATGATCCCCAAGTGTCGGACGCCACACATATTGTCAATTTCATGCTCTACAACAGAGATATAAATCCTAACTCTGGGCAAGACAACTATGGAGTCACGATCCCCAAGTGCCGGATGCCACACATTTGGACAAAACATTTCTCTATGTGGTCAATTTTATTTTTTGTTTTTTTTGTTTTTTTGTTTTTTTGGATACTCAAATTAAACTAAAATTGACCCCAGAACCCTATTCTATAATGAAATGGACCCAAGAACTCAAATTTACACCCACGATCCAGTAGATGTGCATTGTGGCATTTTTATTAAGAGGATGAAAATGTAAACATTGAAAAATCACATCGGACAATCGAACTTTCCAAAAACAATGCTCATGAACTTAAACATGCATTAAAATAAGAATCAAGGCATGAAAAATTTATTTGATATCCAATTTTAGAGTTTTTAATGTGTGTTATCATGTTTATGTTTAATGGAATTTTTCTTTTCATGCATGTTTTTATTCACAAAAAAAAATCATTTTTTATCTCCCCCCAACTTAGAATAACACTATCCCCAGTGTATAAAGAAAAGAAAAGTTATAAGGGGCTAGGATAGGAGTTAAAAGTTGAAATTGAGAATACTAAACATGGAACAAATTCACCTGGTTTTTGAAGTTGAAGTTCATGATGCTCCAGATTACTCCTTTGATCTCTTGGGGGATGTAGGCACATCCTTGATTGAACATGTATCACCAAAAATAGTTCTTAAACCATAAAAATAATGACAAAGCAGACAAAACAGACAACACAATGATTTATTTAATTCCATGTACCATCATTTTTATGGTTTTCCACGTTTTTTTAAATCAAACTAATGATACATTGTCTTTTTTATATTTTCTAGGTAAGGTATTACTCAAGGATCACATTGTGTAACACAGATGAATACGGTGATCCCCTTTCATACCCATCCATACTCATAAAACAAGAACAGGTCAAGGGTCTAATTTTTTTTAACCTACAAAAACATAAATAAAATAAAATAAACTGATGATACATTGTCTTATTTATATTTTCTAGGTAAGGTATTACTTCGGGATCACACCACGTGACACTGATGAATATGGCACTCCCCTTTCATACCCATCCTTACTCATAAAATAAGAACAGGTCAACAGTCTATGGTAATTTATTATATGAAAACAAATGATTCAAACTAATTAGAAAACATGAAGACCATGGGTTGCCTCCCATGCAGTGATTTTGTTTAACGTCATTAGATTGACTTGAACCCCCCAAATTATCCAATTCCAACTTTCAAAATTTTAATTAACCCATCTTTCTCCACTTCAAAAAGATTGATATTGATTGTTTTTTTGAAATTTGTTTGATATGAAATCCTATTTTCAACAATGATTGGTAAAATCCAAGGAATATCTAAAATGGTTGATCGTGTTTTATCTGGAGTATTTCCTAATATTTCATGGTTCATTCCTACTTGGTGAGATTATTGATTAAAATTGATGATAATTGAATGGTCTTGGTTATCATAAATAGAGGTATTATTGAGTAGTGAAGGAAGTATTAAAAAATCGAGTTCAGTTTGATTGAATTTTCCTAAATAATAATGATAATTAGAATCAAAAATTGTTTCTTCTTTAAAAACATTTGAAAGAATTGGTTCATTTTGAAAAGATGATTCATCCCCAAAATATTCCATTTTAATTTCATGAGTGGGTATAGAAACGATATTTGTTATATCTCCCAATGGTTCAATGATCGGTGATTCTAAAAAGTTGTTATTGGAGAAATATTCCAAACACTCAATCCATGAAGACAAATTTTCCCCATGTGAGTCAAAAAAATTAATTTCCTCTTGATTTAAATACCCTTCAACATTTCCTTGATCTTTTTCAATTATCCCATATCCAAAGGTTAGTTCTTTTTTCAATTCATGGGAGGTTTTTGGGATAAAAGATTCATATATCAATGATGAGGAAAGAACATCTTGAGTGGGAACGGGTTCCTCAAAAGTCTTAAAGATTTGTAATTCTAATATGAAAGATGAAACTTATGAATTCATTTTATCCATTAGTTCACACAATTGTTCAAGAATTGTTTCAGGATTAGGGTTGATATATGTTTGTACATCATGGACTTCCTCATTATTTATATTTTCAATCAATCTTGATAGGTATGGAAATTGATCTTGTAAACATTCAACATCCCATTGATTGTACATCTCATCTGGTGTGGTGTATTCAATTGAGGATTGGTCAATGAAATTCCCTATGTGAGGTTTTTCCCAATATAGATTTCTGACTTGATTACAACATTGTTTTATTAAGGGTTATTTTGGAGTATAATCCATTGAAATTGATTGAAAATTGGTTTTGGGTTTTTTTGGACACACAGAAATAAAAAGGGGAAAAGAGAAGACAAATTAGGGTGATAATAGAAAATTTGGGGCGAGAAAATAAGATGTGGGTATAAGGTACTTACTTGGGTCCCTGGAAATGACACCAAAATTTGGTTGCGCCCAAATTTACCATACTGTTAAAAGTGGTCAATGTAGTACATGTAGGGGTTGAATCCATAGAGACCGAAGAAGTAACATTGAGACGCTATGATTTGGTGAAGGATGGGCTATGAAGTAGCCAACTTTGGTATTGATTTTGGATAGTTTAAAGAACACTAAGAAACCTAAGTGAATTCAATTCAAATAAAATGGGTTGATCTTAGGATTATACTTGGGGTGGATTGAATGAATTTTACTTCTTTAGACAATTTTGGTTTTATTAATTCTTGATGAATCCATTCTTCAAAAATAACATTACCTTCATCATTTTCTTGTTTGGTGCTTACTAAACACAATTACTAATCCTCTATACACTTATAGAAACAAATTCATGATCTCTCCAAGGTATATGGTCATTTAGTAATTGAATTTATTTTGCTCAAACATAGTAATGATGAATAGTAGTAATAACTGAAGAATGGACGTCTTAAATTAATTATCCAATTAACAACAATTCGTTCATAAAATAACATTCAATCCAGCCTTTGAATCCTCCTAATATCATCCCATTAAAGGGTTATACCTCCATTTATGGTATAATCTCAATGGTGGGCGGAAGATGGCTAACAAGAATTGGATTGAAGAAATTAAAACCGTAGAAATAACGAGCACTCCTCCGTGTGTGTGAATGAAATTCACACCTATGTGTGAACTAATTCCTAAAAACACAGAGATATCACTGTGCTTTGTGATAATAAAGTTTTAATAAATGAAATGGGAAATATATAAGAGAAATAAGTTTATTAAGAACATAAAGATACAAAAAATAAACTTACATGGAAATGGAAAACATTACAAAGGAAATTTGGAAGCTTAACCTTACAGTGAAACAAGCAACAAAGATGATAAGAAAAATATCCACCCCTATTACCTTAACCAATATCTCCTTATATAGGCATATTATGAGCCTTAGGTCCATCCCCCATTAATTAATTCACCCCCAAAAATTAATAGAGTCAAAAGGAGGGTTAATAATCAAAAGGAAATTGATGTTTTGAATTTGACCCAGAAAACTGTCTAGATTCATCCACCATATTGACATGTGAATTTGTAATTGAAGAAGGCCGAATACGGAGGGGTTGTAGAAGAAAAATATCTTCTTCCATTTGTATTATATGAGATGTAAACATTTCAGGAAATTTGGCTCATCAGTTTGGACGTTATGGTCGAAATGGTGGGACGGATTTCTGTGCATTAATGTCGGGTCCACCATTTAAATCTCAACTTCAGATCCATTTATAATCATGAAAAAATTAGAATTAGCTCCATCCACATTTGAATAAAATGATCCTCATATTGTTGTCTTTCTACTGTATAAAGTATAGCTTCATTGGGCTTGGTTTCTGGGACCCACATTTGTTTGATGGGCCTTAGGCCCATTCTGCTTTTTCCAGCAAGTTTCTGCCTTCAGGTGAAAAAATCTCCATCTTCACTTGTGATTCATACATATGACCTAAAAGAAAAAATGTTCCAAATAAAGTGATGAACCATATAAAAAAATATAAAATAAAAAGTATAGATATTTTAATTTCAACAAGAAAATTATTGAGTAGGCCCAAATTGACACTTTAAGCATGAATTGAAAAATGATGGGAAATGAAGTTAAATTTATGAATTGGACTAAAATTGATGTTTATGAACATTTAAAAACATTAATATTAAGATATTAACAATGAATAGTAGCCACTTTCAGTGACTAATCATGTCCCAAAGAAGTCAAATTGTAAAAAACCCATACATTCTATCATGGATAATTTCATACATATTAAAAAAATTATTTATAGTAAATATATGTTTCTTATAATTACATTATAAAAAGATAATTATATATATAATTCAATATAATATTTTCTTATTAACATCTATTACCCATCTATTAACAATTTCATGTTAATGTCACATATCAGGCAACAACTTCTTTGTTTTTTGTGTATGTTTTCATTTTTTGTTTTTGGGACTATTAATTTTATCATGGTTAAACAATATACATAATATTAAAAATAATATAGATATAATATATATTAGTTTTATATTTATTTATAGAAATTTATAAGTACAAGAGTTTCAAAATGCAAGGGCTCGTTCATGGAGATGGTAGGTTGTTCGTAAGGATGAATGTTGTTTACATTTTCTCGATGGATTTATATAGAGAAACATAAAAAATAAATTCAAATTTAATATATTTTTTCTTTTCATATATATCACATATATTCATTAAACACATACTAATTATCTTTCTTTTAAATTGTGAATGAATTAGATCACTGCATGACGCAGTAGTCTTCCGAACTCATGAGCGGTGTTATCGTGTTACCATAAAATGGAAAGTAAGAAGGTATATGTGATATAATAATTAAATAATTATAACAATATAATAAATATCCTATATAAAAATTTAATCTATCATTATATCCAAATGTAAGATATGGTGATTGAAAATGAATAACAAATTTATGTGAGGTCGTAGTTTTCCCTATTAACAAATTATGATTTTGTTTCACATTGTATAAAAGATGAGTTTAATATATGTTATAAAATATAAATTATAAAATCAATGTACGTGTTACATTATTTTTTATTATAACTTCATTAAATAACATTATTTTAATTAATTAAAATATTAGTTAAGATATAAATGCATAGTTAAAAATATCACATCTTCTTTGGACAGCGTATTTATGTATAACATAAATCCATCCTGATTGGATTTATTATCTCAACAAGGACTCTTGGATATTGGGATGTATTTAAGGAATATATTTTTTTACTTTGATGGTTGATCCAAACTCATTTCTATGTGTGAATATTAGAGGAGAAGGGGTGTCTTTATAATGTGAGGTGAGCGGCGCACTTGAGATTTTTGAAATGAAAAGGGTATACCAAAATTCTTCATCTGATAAAAGGCTCCAAAATGGACCATTATTGATAATATGATATAATAATGTCAAATTATTTCGAGAAAATTGGCGTTAGACTTGTTTATGTAATTTTAAATTCTTCTCATTTTTTTAACACCCAAGTAAATTCATTTTTATATTAATAATGGTAAATAATTTTGGATATATTTTCTATTAATTATTATAAAAAATTATTTTTATCATATTATTTAATAAAAATTATTATTAATCAAAAAATTTAATCCATTTTCAGTATTGAACTTGTAAAATTTCTTGAATTAGTTTTTTAATTAAATCAGCATATGTGACAAGAATGAATGTTTTCAAAGGGAAAAGGTTCCATAAGAATTGAATATTTTAATTAAAAAATTCAATATGGACATTATTAAAATGAGATAAATTATATAAATAAATATATAATTGAACTAATTTTACTTTTAAATCCAAAATAAAACTATTTTTCAATTTTTAAACGGTGTAAATTGAATCATAATTCTGAATAAAAACCTATATTTTAACTATTAAATGAAAATTTAATATTTTAAAAAAATTATCAATAGAAAATTCTACGACACTTATAACATTTTGTTTTCAATAATCAATTTTATACATTCAAATAAATTTCCAAAAAAGTGTTTGAAATAATTTTTTTTTCAAAAACTGCAATAAAAAATTCTTTTGAAATGAGAATTTTTGAAACATATAATTAATTTTATAAAAATAATATACTTTATTGAAAATATATTTTAATTATATAAAACAATTATAATTAATTTTTTAAATGTTTTTCCTAATATTCATATTTCTATGTTTAATATCTAGTTTATAATGGTCGTTTTTTAATATTAATATTCATAATATATAGTGGTTTGTTAAAACACAGTCTCCGGTGTACCACGATCTGTCAAATAAATTAAACAAATTCAAAAAAAATCATAAAATATTTGAGTATTTCATTATACACACATTAAAATGCATTTATAAATATAAATTTCTCAATCATATATAAACATATGATGATAATTATTCATCATAAAATCCACTATTTCCCACATAGCTTCATAAAACTAGGGGTTTTCCACAAAAAATATAGCATGTGAGTGGTATGGTTTTGAATAAATTACTATATTATATCTAGTAGAAGGAACAATGAGTTTTGTACATGTGGAATATCATGTATGTACTTATTTAAGAGAGATACATAGAACACACAATGAACATGATAGGATTTTTGGAATCGTCAACCAATATGCAACCATCCTGATGTGATTAATAATTTCAAATAGATGAATATATCTATGGGTTAGGTTTTCCTTCAATTAAAATAAAATTAGATTATTCCAAGGAGAAATTATTAGAAACAATGTTTCACTAACATCAAATTCAAAATCAGGCCACTAAATGTATGTATTCCTTGTTGATGTTCACGACGGAATGGAAGACCGATGATATTTATGTTAAAGTTTGATTGTCGTTGAAGACATTGGATACTCTAAGCCCTTATTAGGATTATTGTTCTTATGCCCCTATCCAGGTTGGATTTCGGGTGGAGGTTTCTTAGAGGCTTTGGGTTTAGAGGTTTGGTAGCTGAGTGTATTCAAGGCACTCCATGATGGCTTTTACTGTTTCGTTGGCTTCTGGTTTCATCCTCATCAAAGATGTCATCGTTGGGATCTCTGGCCACTCTGATCGCTGCTCTGACCTCTCTTTTCACTATACCTCTTTATGTTGGATCTGGTGTGGTGGATTCATATATGATTTTTGGAAGTGCGGTTTAGTGGTCATCGGGGTTCCATGCACTCACCCCTTTGACTATGCATTCACAATCGACATCAACTCCTTCATGGTTACCACTCTGGTTTGTCGGTTTTGATTGGCGTTTTCCACAATAATTTGGTGATTGTTACCAGGTTCTTTCTATGTATGATTTAACATTCAACGCATGTTGGATTGGTTAATGTGTTTCGTCTCTTTTGGTGGAGGCCCTCATTGAATGTTCATTCTAAATTCATTGTTGTTTGATGATTTTAAGGTGGAACATTTTGGTTTTTTTAGCGGTGATGATGAACTACGAAGAATGGATCTTCTTGCGAGCTGGTGTGGGATTGTCCAATGATGTAGAAGATGAATATTGGACAACAATAGAATACAATGATGATGAAGGTTGGCAGGCTATATGATTTCGGATGACAGGTGTCTCTCGGGTCGACGTCTCCTCGACCCATGGGTCCATCATGTGGTTTTGAATTATGACTTTCAAACTGAATAACATTGTTTTTGTTTACTGTGTGGTGTTTAGTTACCACTCACCCTAAAATCGTCCATTTTGAAAATCAAAAAAAAAGAATATTTTGTGAAGGGCTCTAACATAGTATACCTTTTATTTTCTTATATCAAGTATCTATTGCTTTATTTATCTTACTTTAACTTATTATATTATAATTATAAACTTCTTTCCAAAGAGGGATTCATAAGGATAATTTTAAATTCATTAATTAAATATATATATGTTTTAAAACTCAACTGGAGGATAGTGATGATCCCAAAAACCTTCAAAATACCGAGAAAATGATGTCACAATATACTCAAGGGTTTAAAATGTTCTCTCAGACTAACCATCTATATGGGTAATATATACTGTTCGAAAACTCATCTATGTATGATGATTATGACAAAGACATCACTATAAAATTGATGTAAACATTTTATCAATATCATATTCAATTAAATGTGGTACTTCATAAAAACAAACCACTTTCTTTATATATAGCCTGGCATGATTATCTAGAGAAATGTCTTCTCTGATAGTGAAAACGTGTAACGAATCTGTATGGTGATCAACTATAACCCTTATAGAATTATCCCATTTTAATGTTTGGGGGAATCTAATGACCAAATCCATGGTGTTTTTTTCCCACTTCCATTCTTGTATGGGTAATGGATGTAAAGTACCCTTAATATTAAGTCTCTTAATCATAATTTACTATCATACCAGGAAACTATATACAAACTATAGGATATCAATCTTAATTAAATTCCCCCAAAAGTACTCAATAAAATATTTATACATATTCATACATCAATGATGTATAAATAATGATAAACTGTTTTATTTCTCTAATAAATCCTTATTAATATTTTGTTTTTATAGAGCACATACACTGTTCGAAACCATGTCATTCCATAATTGATATGATTAAAATATGAACATTTCAAACATTTTGTTACATTTCTAAATCGTACTTCTTCACATATTTAATCATTACATGGTCTGATGGTTGAGAATACAATTTATAATGATATTTTTTCACCATTTCCTTCAGGATTTATAGACACATCTTTTTAAAATTATGAGATAAGAAAATTTTGTGATGCTATTCATGGATAAGCAAGCGTGACCCATAAAACTAATACATCATTTACCCTTTTCATTTTCTATGGTTGTAATTAATTTTGTAGGCATATAATGTTATCAAATATTTCCATCCTAACTAGAGAATATTCTAAACCTTCATTGAGAATATATACTTTATGATTTTGGGGTCTGTATATATTTCACACTTTTCTTCGTAAGATAATTTTTTCATATGTTTATTGTAAAAATAAAATTATCTAACTCCAAAACATGAATTGTTTAATTTTTCCCATGAAAATTCAAATAGCATGAGTAATTAACAATAATAATGTAATTCTACAAATTAACACATCCCATTATTTATTTAATGAATCACTGTAGATTAAAACCCACCATCCAATATAGGGTAATGTAAGAATGGGTTCACAAACTAATATTCTCTTGATTTCCTTGAAATTTTCCTCCAATTCATCTATCTAGAGGAACATGTATCCCTTATTCATTATCTTGGGGAGTGTATTTGATGGTAGTGAGAAATTCATCACAAAACACCAAGAATAATTAGGATCTCACTCTCCATTATTGGTCTAATATAATATCCAATAGCCTCCATCATTGATGGATCTACCGATATACCCTCTCCTGAGATTATCTGACCAAAAACATAAAACATTGGAATCCAAAACTCACACATTGTAAATTATTCATACTATTTCTCCTACCACATGGTATTTAGAGAAATTATTATGTAATATTAATAATCTCCCATTGTATTTTCATGTATAAGAATATTGTTTATAATGAAAACCACAAACTAATGAATATAATATCGAAATAATTCATTCATTACGTCCATGAAGATAACATGTTAAATTGTAAGGCAAAATGGAATCATGATATATTAATTGTGTCCATACCATGTATGAAATTCTATCTTGTTTATATCTTCAATCTTGAACCTCAATTAATGATATCCAGAATGATGGTCAATCATGGAAAATTATTGAGCTTTTCACAGTTCATCAAAATAGGTCATTATTATCGGGTTGATGAAACATATTCATGATTGTGATCTTGTTTAACTCATGATAATAAATTCCGAGTCACATCAATCTTTTTTTATTTTTATGAATAAAAAATAAATTCACCATATAGTGACATACATAGATGAATTATTCCCTAATTAAGGATCTCATAGAGTTTCCATTTTTTTTCCTGAAAAATAAATCTGATCCATTAATTAGGGAGTCTTTGGAATAGGTATCATATCAGGTAGGATTTTTATTGATAACTCAACTTCATGTTTTGGGGGAAGGCAAGGAAACTATTCATTAAATACTTCAAAAAACCCCCAAAAAATAAGAATATCATTGATTCTGAGTTTTTCCCCAACCATTTGAGATGATTTCCACTCATAGATAGGTATAAAAACACATATTATGTATGTGTTTTCAATTGAAATTTAATATTTATCATGACAATGATAGATGATAATAGGTTGGTTTTGAATATCTAATCTGACATCTCTACCTCAAAAATTAATGGGGGATTTAGGTAGAGAAATATAATCCATTCCTATATTAACAACAAATTCAATTGGAAAACGAATTAAAATATTTCAAGGTACCAAATTCTCACAAATATCAACTTGAGAATAATGATATACCAAATATGTGATCATCAGTCCATTAAGAGTTTTCACAACTAATTATACATCTAATTGTTTTGGTAAAAACATCATACCCCAAAAAAATTCATCTGATGTGATTGAATGACTAGACCTAGTGTCAAATAAGTCATTATCAATACTAGAGTGGATGGTAAGTGTACATTTCACAATTTAGTTATCTCACACCTCATAATAAATAGTGATATAATGATATTTACCTTTGTTTTTGAACATATGTGGTTGTTTACATCAATCATCATCAGTAATCATTGGGTTTGAAAACTAGGTAACATAATGACCATACTCCTTTCATTTTAATATCATGACTATGGGTTGTGCATTATGTTGATATTTATCCCTATTTTCATCACTTTATAACCTCCTCCCATCATTTTACTATTAGATTTCCCGAAGACCTTTATTTATACATATATAACAGTTACCATTCCCATTAATATAATTTCCTCAATGTTTCCTTCCACCTATTGAGAATTAAGTAAATCTCATCTTATTATCTCCATGGGTTTTAGAAATTCATTTCTATTCCATTTTTTTCATATCAAAAACATGATATTGATGGGTAACTCTGATATATATTTCTATATTTAGATAAAATTATACTATTTCATCATAGATACTAAATTCCTTTATAGATAAATACCTTCATATAAATGGTTTTAACACACTGAATAATTGATAATCCTTATATTCTGACTGGATGATAAAGGCATAATAATAACTCAAAATTCTTGTAAAATATTCTTAATATATACCAATAGATTCATCATCATTATACTTCAGCACGATGAATTCATTTTCTATTTTTCTAAAGAATATGTGGTATGTAATTAATAAAAAATAAAATATTAAAAACATCCCACTCAAATAGAAAAAATTTCATCTTGTTACCTTGTATTCATGATAACATTACAACATTGATATACATTTCATTACAATCTATAGATAACCATAATGAATTTTTCATATTCATAATAGTTGATAATAAAAAATATCATTTTTAGTTACACTGATTCATTATTAAAATGCTAGCAGATTACAGGATCTAAAAAAGGATGTTGTATATTGCCTTATATATAGATCATCAAAATATTTTCCCATCTATTGATCACATGAATGTTAAGCATGATTCGTATCTGGAGAAATTTGTGTTTCAAGAGAAATGATATTTTTTATTCTTATTCGCATAATTTTGGGATTATAAAGGGAAAAATAATTCCATTTTCTATCACCCATAACATTATTATGCTTAATTCTGGGTCTAGACATTTATTAAAACAAAAAATTATTGTGTAAGAATGAATTATCGTACTTGGGAAACACACAACCCAAGAAAAGTACTTATAGGATTCCTATATCAGTACACCTTATTTGTAATCAATGGAACCTTAAGATTAACTTGGATATTTTAAAGTAATTATTGAAATTATTTATGATTGTTCATAAAGTGTTTATTAATTAACATTGCATATCCCCCATGACTGTCAAACTATCTGTGAAGCAGGGCCCATTTTCTTACAATACGCGATGATCAATTCCCGCTCAATGATATAATTTTGTGGTAATTTACCCTATCTATCCTCATTACAATGCTAAATCCATTAGTATAATTTTATAGGGATGTAATTTTATGTAAACCACTGACATTATCCATTAAAAAATTCCTTAACATTTTTCTATACTTTGACTCATCCTTATACATATCCTTATCCCTATCTTTATAGATATCACTATATATTTATCTCATATTATATTTAAAATGATAAATAGAGAATATCTGATACCAAATGTAATGTACCAAAGTTCATATACAAAAATATTACTTTCTAATAGATGAATATTCATTATATAACATAAATATTCTTTACAGATTATTTTCTGTTTACTGTCTTTGGACACATTGACACACAAACAACTGGTCGATAAGTGATCTATGTCAAAACACTCTCTATTATTTCTAAATATCACCCTTATTATACATATCATATAAAATACATTTCATCATAACCTATAAAGAAGAAATATAATAATGGGTGCTCTTATAATATTATTAAGGGTAAACAAGGAAGATATTAATATATCATGAATATATGGGTATAAGAACAAGATAATAACGTTTTCAAACAATACAGCACATATCATAGATCATAAACTTGATTTAAAACATAAATATTTTAAAAAAAAAATACATAAATCATATTGGAATCACATATCACGAACCATGAGATAATAACCCAGGGAATAAATATTTTTCATAAAAGTAGTCATAATAAGAGTTTTACATTTTTTTCATGGATAATATAGAAGAGTATAAAAGATGAATGGGTTTAATATCCAAACCATAATAGTAGTCAATGTTCACTCCCAAGACTATCATAGATGATAGAGTCCCAAACTAAAACATGTTCACTATAAATTCCAATCTTTTTTATCACAATATATATCAATACATAATATATACATTATAGGGATAATTATGGCCCACCTGTCTCGTAATGAAAATCATACATATACAAGCCACAAGATCTTAAAAAATTAAATATATCATAAACCTGTAAAAGTAATTACTTTCATATAAATTTAAAAATTACTTAACCTTAGTAAAAGAAACACTTTTCATAATCATTTCATCATTAAATAAAACCATAACTTATGAAAAAAGATGGGGGTTTCAAAATCATTCAATCATAGTATAACCATTTGAAGAGAAATGAGTTTCATAGAATTATTATCATCATATATATATATATATATAATTCATATAAATAATAATAATTTAATCCTCAGATCATATATATAATATATTATATGTAGTCTAAAATAATTCCATCTTAGATGGAAAACTATTATGATGATCACTTGGAACATTACAAGAAAAAAATAAATGCTCCATGAAAATCACTTTTTAAAACTACAAAATTTTAAAATATTTTAGATATAAAGTTAATTTAAAATAAATTTGAAAACATATAATGTAATCATTATCATTTATGGTCATAATTATGGTAAATTTAATATAATCAATGCATGTTAAAAATAGATTTCGTTCACATTTTTGTTAAAATCCAAACGTGCCTTGTTTGGAAAATGAAATGAATATTCCTAATTTTTTTTGATAAAACTAAATAATGGGTACAAGTTTAATTAATAATTTTTTTTATAATGTTACTCACATTTTTTAAAACATTTTGATAAGGCATGTTTTGGCATAAAATTAGTTTTCGACTGAATAGATAAATAAAGATGAATTTTTTGTTAAAAATATTATCTTGAACTCATGAGTACATAAATAGTGGTAAATGAATTTAAAACATGTATTCATATAAAATAAATAATGGATAAGAAAAATGTTTTCTTTTTATAGATATATATTATAATATTTTTTCCCAAAAAAATTAATAATAACAATTCAGGGTAAATAATTTGAGTTTACCATAAAACCCTTACCACATTTGTAATATTGAATCACAAAACACCTTGAAGAATAAAATTAAAATAAAAATTAATTATAATTAATAAAATAATATTAAATATATAAAATCTCAAATTTGTGGTATATACACCTCATAAAATAAGATAGGTGCATAACATAATATGTGTCATAGAGAAGACAAATTTAGAAACAAATCCCTTACATTATGGCTCAAATTCCATCATAAACGTAAAAAAATATTGTGTAATAAATATAAATTTATTATACATATATTATTGACCATTAATAATATATATTATTCCATAAATTATAGTAATTAAATGTAAATAAAATATTAAATTTATTGAGTGATTATTATTTCATATATATTAAAAAATTTCATTATAAAACTCTTTTTTATAATCCATGTAAATCATGAATGAATTACATCGCTTCACGAGGAAGTATTCCCCCTTACACACGAGTGATGTTATCGTATTCCCATAGAATGAAAATTAATTATGTATATGTGATATAATAATTATTTATGTGTAATAATATATTTATTATAAAATTTAAATATAAAATATAAATTTATATCTATCCTTGATAAGTGGTTATGGGAAATGAATAATAATGATTCACAAGGTTATATCCCACCGAACACAAGAATAGTTATTTATTATCTCATTTTATTGTTGTTGATATGGATATGGATTATAATATTTAATAAATATAATATTAGTATATGGGAGAGTAATTATTTATTTTTTCATCATAAGTAAATTTTTTAAGGATTTATTTTAATTTTTTAAACCAAAACGAATAGATAAGAACATTACATCATCTTTAGAAAACCACATTAGAATTAAAAAAATCAACCTAAATTGGATTTATGATCATACCAAGAAATATAGGATTTTTTAGGGATATAATGGAGATATTTGGTTAGGTAATAGTTAGAGAATGGTATTGGGATGTCTTAAGGTGATAGTATAAGTGTTTATAAGTTAGGTGACTAACACATTTAGAAATAATGAAAATGAATACAGGTACCCTTGTTTCTTACAACGTAAAAGATTAAAATATGACTAATTATGGATTATTATTCAATATAAGGTATATATATGGACATAAAATATGTTTTTTAAAATCAATTTGTTCCTTTTTAACATTTTATTTTTTATTTAACCCCTACTAAACCCATTTATACCTTAATCATGGAAAATAATTTTAATTGTTATTATTATTGATTACGGTCAAAAACATGTTTAACATATTTTATAATCTACAATAAACTATTTCCAAATATGAAATCCATTTTTATAAATTAATCTCAAATAAGATACTAATTAAAATTTAAAATTAAATTCATAGAAATGATAAAAAAGTGAGTTTTCAAGGGGAAAATTCATCATATATTGTGAAATTTGTAATATAAAAATTCAATATTTAATTTCATTCAATTACCCAATTTGGAGTAATAATTATATAATATTAATAATTATACATTTAGAATCATTTTAATATATATAATTTTTTAAATTCTATAAATGAAAAGATTATTCATAATAAAAAATAATATTTCATTAATATCTCAAAACTTTATATATTCAGAAAATTATCACATATTAATTACTTGATAATTTTCAAATGTAGATTTTAAAAATTATTTTTATTCTTCAAATATAATTTCTTAATGGGATAAAATTTACATATATTATTTTTTAGAAAAATAATTTAAAAAAGTTTTTTGGGAAAATAATATTTTTCAAAAGACATACATACTTTTCTAGAAAATTTGTACTTGTTTACCAATATTCATTAATTATATAAATCCATTATTATTAATAAATAAATTTTCTTATTACTATACATATCTCTATGTATTACAGCTAGGATAATAATACTAATTGTATATCTGGGTTTGTTAAAACTCAGTGTTGCGTGAAAAAAATTCTAAAAAATAAATTAAATTATTTCAAAAAATTATATTTCATAAAATTTTTGGGTGTTATGTTCCATGTAAATAAAAAAAAATAATGTTTTAAAGTAAGATATAATTCATGTCTGAACATAGGAATGTTAAATATAGGTTTCACTATGAACCTCATAAGAATAAGAATCAAGACACATATAGTTATGATAAGAACATCATATGCACAGTTCTAACTCATACATTTGGAAAGGGGTATTATATCATTGCATCAAGTATGGTCCTAGGATTGAAGTTCTGAGTGAAAGTAAATATGTTGTTGTAATAGGAATCAATCCAAAGATAGATACGATGTATAAAAATTCCTTATATAGCTTTTTCTCATACACATGAAGGGGGGTTATTTTTACATATTAGAGATGGACCTAGGATTTGAGATATTTTAATCACTGCATATCATATGGTAAAAGGAATCAAGATGCGTGTAGTTCTTAAATATTATCCATTATATAGTTTTACTGTTATATATGATTGGGGATATTTCATTTTTTTAGAAAATACTGAACTCTTTTACAGTGAATCATTCAGGATGAATCATCCTTAATTAGAAATGATGAAACATTCTCATGATTGAGGTTTTAATTATATAATAACGTGCATCCACTTTGACCACATGTAATGTTTTTTGAGAAAACATAACATGAGTAGGTAAAACAGTACATAAGAAACCATTTAAAAATTTATAGATCATGTGTATGACGATAAGGTAGGTTTTACAATGTGACCACATGTCATGCAGAATGATGTGTAGTTTAAAGGATGTCAGATGCTCTTGAGTTTATCCTATTTCTATAATGATTTAGATATCCTAATGGACACGAAGTAAAGTAATTCATAACAAGAATCGTGTTTGTGGGGTGAAAAGTGCATTCCCTATTCATCATTGATAATGATTATTCTTTGTAATTATAGACCTTATGTATGTTGTAAGGCCCTTCCCACTTGGTTTCAATTTCGGGGGGTTCTCCATTCGATAATCAGTTTTATGAGAACTAATACCAAATCAAGATAGAGGAAGAAGTGGAGGTGAATCATTTTGTTTAGGGTTTACAACATCTAGTTCAGATGGACTTTAAGATTGTGCAACATATGAAAAATTTATATTCAATTCATTCAAACTCATCTAGTCATTTTTTTTGATTATTCATCCTCTAATAATTACAAATAAATAGGTATTTAGATTCAGTGAAGCTAAATTTAAATATGTATCATAGTCTCTATTCCATAAACAAGTGAATATAGGGTTTCTCTCTATGATACTCATATTTCATGAATATAATTAAAGACTTTTAAATGGGTTTCAGAGGATTTACAATGAAAATTCCATTGAATGTCAATTTATTAGTAAGAAATTTTAAAAATTTAAAATGAAACTAAAATGGTTTAAAGTGAATAACATTATTGAATATTGTAGGTTTTAATATCAATTATTCAATATTTAGATTAAATATTGTTGTTTGATGGTTTTAAAGTGTTATGAAATATAAATTCATATCATTTCAAATTATTAAAATTTTAGGAAGTGATTGGATATTTTTGTGGTTTTAATAAAATACACAATCAAATTAGGAAACCTTTTCTAAAAGGAGTAATTACATATGTAGGGAAATAGGAGAGAAAACCAGTTATACCAACATATAGAGGATGTGTCCCATTATAAGATAATAGGAGGAATCATGCCCCTTGCATAGGTGAACCACTTGTGGTAAATCCCACAAGTTGTATAGGTGAGATAAGGCTGAGTGTTTCCGCCCATGGTTGTGAAATCCATGAGGCGGAGGTATGAGAAGATCACTGGGATGGTGTAGTCCACTAAGGCAGTGGTATTCCTCTAGACCCCAAAAGACATTTTTGATCTGAGATCCCACAATATATATTATAAATGATCATGAACTCTATACTATGTTTTTATGTTGTGTAAAAAATTAGTAATTTAATGGTATTTTTTAAAAAATTATTCCCTTACATGTGACGTACAATGTTATTAGATGATTGAATGTTACCAATACCTGCTAAACCACTTGTCAGGGAAGTTCAACCACCTGAACTCATTGGCAGATGTTGCAACATGCTAGGAACCACTATTGATAAAACTTTTCAATCTGGGTTTGTGTAAACCATTATTTCTAAATCCATAAAAAAATAGGAATCACACTTTAAGACATTTCCATAATCCATTTATAGAATCTCAATGCTTTGTCTCGCCACTACGATTTCTATACAGTTTGATAGGATGCCACTTCCTACACTGGTTCATTGCATACCATATATGACACTTCTATATCCACATTTTGGTTATGTGTCCCTTAACCCTTGCACGCCATGCACAAAATGAGGACAATCCCTTCTATTCTACTGCCATTTATCTACACCCAATATTGGAAAAACTAGATTAATCAGTTGTATCTCTAGACTCTCTAAGTCTCATGGGAGATCTTCATAAAACACATATGTGGAGACTCTTTTTGTGATATTAATGATAATAAGAGTTATATGATTTCACAATGTTGTCTTAAATAATATACCTTCATGCACTATCGAGGGGGAGTTTCGCACCACCAAAGGGTGATCCGTCCAAGGTGACACTGAGGTATTATTCTTTATTTTTTTAGTTGTTCTTTACATTTTTATGTTTTAGTTCTATTTTAAATTTTTTATAAAATTAATTATTGAATTTTAAAAATTGAGATTCACACATCCAGACTCTCTTCCTCTTATTCACCTTCTTTTTCTATTCTTCTACCAATAATTTTCTTCTATATTCATTTATAGGATTAATTCACTGTCCAATTTTAAGTATCATTTATTTTATTTTAATTCCTCTCTTCTTAGTTCTTATAAATTATTTTTCATGTGTATTAATTTTTTTTTATATTTTTATCTTTATATTATTTCCTTTTAATTTATTTTCATTATTTTCTTCATTAATTCCTCATCATATTTCCATTGTAAACAGATACCCAGAAAAATTAGAGGCTAACATGAGTTTTTTCGTGATGGAGGTAAGTTTAGTTTCCATTTCATTCTAAACATAAATTATTATGTTAATTTATATTTGTGGTGAGGAATAGTGAAGTGCACGAGTGTATAAATTTCCAACTATAAAATTTAACTAGAACTAATTTCTATTATTGATTGAAACATTTCCCTCAGTTCCACTATTCATTAGATATTCATTCAATTATGTTGACCTGTTTAGAAAATGATACAACATATAGTCGAGTTGGGTCCTGGAAGGTGTCACATTATTTATTGAGGTGTTATATCAACCTTAATTACAAATGGATGTGTAATTAAGATTACTGATCACAATAAATATTTCAAACCACTAAATAAGATAATTATATTTTAAAATTCATATATCATGATTAAACAATGAAACTAATTTGAAACATAAACTAGAAAAATGTTGAAACCCATAAGAAAAACAAAAAATTCAATGTTACTTATTTCTAATCACATTATTTAATTTCATGTTAGATTAAATTTTAGATATTTATTTATATATTAAATTCCATTATTTTAAAAGAACAAATAATAAAAACCACACATGAGTAGTTTAGGTGAATTTATCAATATGATTAAACAATTGAGAAATCTCCCTCAGTGGGAGATCCCTGGTCATCCTATGGGATGTATTTGGTTTTTTTGTTTTTTTCTATTCCCTATGATAGGCGTGCGTCACTTATTTGAATGTTTTCATGGAGTTAGGTTTTTCCCATAGAGCATGCATGATCATGTTTATCGACGACCTTTGCCACATTAAAACCATTTTTTATGTTTATTAAATATAATTTTATTTAAGCCTTATAGTTATCAATTTTCCAATTTATGATGGCGAATAAAAAGGATGTACTACTTTTTTTACTCATGGAATAGCCTCTTTAACTAAAAAGTATTCAATTTGGTTCCATTATCATTCGGAATCACATATTGGACAATAAATCTGTTGAAAATATTAGACTTCCAGATGTTTATAATTCTATATTTTCAAACATACTTAGTCAATATTACCTCATCACATACAAAAATATAGTAATAGTTTGTTTTTACATAGACTAGTTAGATGTATTTGAGTGATATTTTCCCATAATGTCCATTTATATACCATAAAATTCCAATGAATATTTATATATGTAATGTATCTTGTGGAATAATATATGAAGATTTCATGAATCTAAAAACAATGAAACTTCCTATTGAATTTATTGAATCATGTATCATCCATTATAGTGTTGTACCACATATCCAATGTATTTTCATGATGTGGATCCAATGGAAAAATTAAGATGGTTCATATTCAAACTATGATATTGTGATTTTTTGAATATTATACAATTATCAGTGAGATGACTTTAATATTGTCCAGTATTAACCATTGGTATTCTAAATATAAATCAATGATTTTTCCCAATAGGTTCTTAATTATATTATTAATGGAACATTAGTAATTTGTGACAATATTATTTATTCTAATGGGAATGACCTGGTTAAATCATATCCCTTGAGATGGTCTAAAGGAAACTTATTCCACATATTCATGGGACATCATGACTTAGTTTTACAATAAGTAACCATCTTTAATGGAAATGGATCTTAAGAGGGTAGTTTCATTGATCAAACATCCTATTATTATTACATTGAACTTCGGATGTGTCGATTAATGTCTCTGATGTTGATAAAGAACATCATATACCCATTATTATTCATGAAGGGGTTGATATTGGAACGATATTTTAAAAAATACACCTCTTAGAAAAATACAACATTGATCAATTTCTCAACATTTTATTGTTCCATCATGGCTTCAGAGGGGTTAATTATTCCAGAATCCTATTTAAAACCATAGTATCCATCTGGGAATCCTAGATGATGAGTGTCTACATCAGGTTATTCCACAAGCATCTCTATATAATTCTTGGAGAACAAATATTTATGATTTTTTAGAATGAAATATAACTCTCCTTCTATTTTAGTGGAATGGAAGTAGTAATCAGTGTAGGCTTTTGGTCCTCTTCAACCCCCGGATGAACAATATTGTTCTCATTAATGGTGGTAGAGATTTTATCATCAAATAAAAGAGATTTATTCATATGGTCACCTTATTTCACATAAATATTTGTGTCAATGTGGCAGTCTTTAGGCATGGAGAATAATTCAGGGGAATCCTAATCCCTATCAAGGAACGATAGACCCGAAGGCATGTAATCATATCCTAATTTGCTTGAGTCTTTTTTGGGTAATCTATAAGATTAATTCATTAATTACTACTACCCATATGGTTAGAATAACTATAAACATCCCAGGTTTTCTATAATTCTCATGGGTCAGTTTATGTTTCTAATAATTTTGGAATAGAATTTCAAAATCCTGATAGGGAGTTATATTGACTATAATTTTACAATCCCATTTACACAAGCATGATTTCCATAACATTGACATTGGCTAGTGATGTTTTTTGTTCAAAATATATATCATGTATTGATTCTACTACCTTATGAAGGTTTATGGTTATTATATATTAATGTATAAGAAAACTCTTGGTATTTGGTGGGGTAGCACTAAATTAAATAGGATTAGAAACATGTAAGTCATCATCTAACATTGGATTTTTTACTTCCCTCTTATTGAAACAATACTCAGTGTATATATATTCAAAATATTAAATGGGGGATATTTCAACTTATTGTATGTTGATCAATATATTAATGAGGAATTTCAATCATTTATTAAATGTTGAATGTACATGGACATGGATATGAAGCCAAGGTCTTACAATAATAAACAATTATGTGATGTCTTTCTAAATAATCATTAACTCAGCATTTGGTGTGATATCCTTGAATTAACCCTTGAGTATGATCTTTCTGAGCGGCCTATGGTATCTTTTTGTAAACCCATTTATCATTTACTTTAGTGGGGATAAATCATCCTCATTATAAACCAAAATTCAAATAGTGTATACCGTGATATGGTTGATCCTAGAACAATTCTAATTCAGATTCATTCAGATATCAACATTACCCATAATTCTATTACCATAAATGCGTTTTATATGTCCACATATAACTTCTTCCAAGTCTATATATTTGAATGATTTTGTGGTATGAAATTAATTTGTTTTAGTTTCCAATAGGTAAACCTAGGATATATTGAATAATTTATCCAAATCATCAGGTCTCTAGAGGGAATCGATGAATGCCTCTATGATTTCATTAAAAAACTGATAGCATCTATTATGGAGAAATTTGTTAATATTGTCAGCATCTATTTTATAGGGTAACATTTATGTGATATATGTTAGAAAATCCCATGATTGGGTCAATCATTAAAATGTGTATTAGGATATGAAGTCTCAATGGTAGAAAGGTCTGGCAGATGTATATAGTTTGAGGGAGAGTCTATTAGTAATGTTGTTGGATGTTACAACCTATACCTTCACTTTGGATGGACATAGATTTTTACATCTTCTAGTAGGTTGTATAAATTATTGGGATCTTATGATAAGTTAATGTAATTGAATAATATCTATACATATGTTGTGATTATTGATGTATCCATGGTTCTTGTCCATGTATAATTCTTTGATAGGGATGTGAAAAAAAATTGCCCACAAAAACTTCATCCCCTATACCCTCAGCTTATGCAACCTCAACCTCCAACACCCTAGTCAGGTATCCAGAAATTGAATTCAAGATAATATTCATTATTATAGAAATGGTATGGTATCTAGATAATTTTATCAAAAAATTATCTCTTCATCCGATGAGGATTCTATATGGTGGGGTAGTTCACATTCTCTATATGTAGAAGAATAGAAGTCTGCTAGATTTAGAGAATATATAGTACATGGTAATGATTCCCTAACTTATGATATTTCTAATATTAGACAGTCTAGTATCTCCCTAGGAGGTTAATTTTAATATGATAGAATAATGAATGGTTTAATAATATGTTCTCTCTTGCTGGTGTGACCATGTTTTACTAATTTTGAGTAATTCAGTTATTGAGGTTCTATTCATGGCTAGTTGGGTTTCTCTACAGTCACTCTCTTATTGTTATTTTTGGATGATAACATTGGTTCACTATATCGACACTCCTCCAAATATTACATATCCTAAATCAACCATCCATGGATGATTTATTTGAATAACAAACAGTCTGCAAAAGGTGTTACCTAATAACTATATAATGGGGAAATAGTAAGTGAGGTCATTAGGGGGAATATTATTGTGGTTTTAAGTCATCTATATCTTGAGTAGGTTTTCTTATATTACTATGAGGTTATAAAAAAGATTTTATTCTTTTCATAAATAATATACATTATTCATAAATTCCTGAAATCAAGGGTGAACCAAATGACTCTTTATATCTGATCGAGGGTGGTTTTTCTACTTCTTCAACCTAGTGGGAGGTGCTATTTGATTCAATTTCCAAACGACTAATCCAGGGGGAACCATTATAGGTTTTTGAGTGACATAAATCTTTTCTAATTTTTAGAGTTTTATTCCTTGGGAAATGGGAATTGGCTGATATTTAGACTGAGTTCATAAAATAACATTTTCATGTCACTATGTCTTTTTTGTTAACTCAGGTAATCTTCATGGGTATTTCATCTGGGTAAAAGACTCTTTAAGGACATCTCATATGTTCTCAACATAAATTTTGAACAATTTCTCTTGTGATAGGGGAATAATTAATGAGAATGGTAGAAGCTTCCACAAAGATACAATGTTAATAACTCTTTCATTTTCACAGATTTTTTAATATTTGAGGTCGAAAATCATGGTTTTTAATATAATAATGTTAACTTGTTAAATTAATGAATGAATACGGTCTTCCCAGACCACGATGGATTTTTTTGAAAGGATATTGTATGAAATGATGGATTTAACCTCCATAGTCTATAAAACGAATATTATATTTTCACCTCATGTTGATCTGATGATCCTATCATATGTCATCATCGGGATACTAAGTGTATGATAATTTTTCGGCCCCTATGAAATCAAAGGATGAAATGATATGGTAACAAAAATTGAGTCGTGGAAAATATTCTTCCACCAATTTTGGGTATGGATTCTTTTAATTCTACATAGGAGAACACTAACACTCCATAGATTCTATCTGAACAACTAAGGACTCAATGGTGTTGAGAAGTTATTGAGGTACTACTCCTTATACAACCTATTGTGCATGAGGAATAGGTGATGATTTATTTGTTTTCCCAACATTCGTATCCAATTGATTTTCAGTTTATCCCTTGGATGGATGATTACCCCAAAAATGAGGGTTGTATCACCTTTAGGGTAAAAAACCAATGTAAGCCTCAACTTATGCATTTTTTAAAAGTAATTGTATTGACCTAGATCCATCTTGTCACTAAATGAATTCCCATGAAGTAATATTATATCTATTCTAATGGGTTGTAGAATGGATAAGTATTTATTTTTGATAGAGATTCCTATTTAAAATATTGTCTTTAATTAATTCCTCATTGATTATCCAAGTTTATGTATCTTATTATCATATCATGATTGTCATTATTTTTTTAGGGGACTTAATCCACCTTAGATGTTGAGTGAGATGTACACATGACATTTACTATATCCTTAGTGGAATTAATCATTGTATGTGGTAACATATCATTTGGATGTTTTAGAATTTTGATCCTTCCTTGATTCCATGTATGTGTAGGCTCAGTTTATGGATTCTGATCCCCCACCTCTCAAGGTATGATTTTTTTCATCATGAACCTATGAATTTGTTTCATAGCCCACATCATTTTCCAAATTTATGGTGATTATGTTCACTAAGGTATATAGGGAAACTCTAGAAACCTCATCATTGACCAAATTTTAATGATACAAAGTAAAAAATATTTCCACATTACGATTTTCATGGGGGGCTTGCCTAGGGATGTTGAACTTATGATATAATCTTCACATACGACCCCTTAAGTGTTTTATTGTATTTTCAAAATTTATATCCTTTCATGTCATGTAAATAAAGTCCTTGAATATATTTATACTCGGTCATTCTAGAAGGGGCGAAAATTAACATGATGTGCCTTATGGAGGGATGAATGGTTTAGATACTCGTTGTTGGTATATATATCTTAATCTGGATAAGATTGATACCCTTGGAGGTGATGATAAAAATACACCATACCCTATGGTTAATGATTAATTTGGAACCATTATTATAACTCTTTTATTTTTTTTATTTAGGATATAATGACCCTTGGAGTATTATTGAGATAGAAATTCCCCAAATATGATGGGTTAGTGATTATTTAGAGACTCGTTCGATTTATTCTGGACCCTCTTGAGGTTTGATGACCCTGGGGTGAGGTGTCGAAAATAATTCCCCCAATCATGTGGGATGGGATCACTCCATATTATCTTCTTTGATAGATATTATTTTTACCCACCCGATTAGGAACAATTTCATTTTCATATGGTTAAGCTGAAATGGATTATTTTGATGTGAGTAACATGCTGCATGGAGATATTAGTTAGTTTTCGACTAAGAAATATATTTTTTAAATTTATTCCCATTTTTTTGAGTGGCACATATTAGGATTATATTGGAATATACCTATTTCCATTCATGATAACTTTTCTACCATAAAGCGAATGATTTTTATTGTATTGGACAACTGGCCTATGCATCACCTAGTCCCATGAACTCTCCTACAACTCTGACATTGGAGGATTTCATATCTAGTGTTTCATGAACCAGTAATAATACCCTTTTACCGTAATACATGGGTCACATATGACATAGCTTGAAAGGAATTTATGATCCCCGGGGCTGGATACTAGAATATGGAATCATAAATAAATCACGGTGGAACTATTTTTGTCTACAAAATAGAGGAGTATGATAATTAAAGTATGTATGATCAACAATACAAAAGGATTATGTAAAATAATCAAATATGTTATATTGTAACCAAATATCACATCATCAAGAGACATAATTTCTTACAATATAATGTTCAATGATAAATTTCATGCAATCGATGTATTATATCATCATCAGTCCATCACTATTAGTCCCAATGATGAAGAACATCTGCCACCTCAATATGGTCCTTTTCTATTTCTCAGATCTAGAATAAGAAAAACTACAATTGATTAAAGTAAATGTTATGGTTTGAGAAATTAATCCCATTAGGGTCTCACCCTCTGTTCCATAATAAATTAAATAATTATTAAAAAATTGTGATTTTATTTTAAATTAAAAAATTTGTGGGATTTCATTAAAATATTTTAAAATATAAATTTATTTAATAAAAAATAGATGATATATTAATATAATTTGAAATATACATTTTTTAAAGATTTTGTAAATAATAAAACATTTCGATAAATCCTGGAATATAATCATCAAATGCATTATAACACAAAAAAATTGAAATCCCTGCAGAAAGTTATTTTTTAGTAATAGGATCATCACAATACTCATAAGTGATCTCAACCCAAGGTGTGAATACATCCCTCAACTCATGTTTTCAAGACTCAACTCCACATCAGGGTAAAAATCATGTCATATTATGTTTATGTTAGTGTCCTCATCATCAATGTTGTGATAGGTGATCAGATCTTAGCATGCTTCTCCAAATTACCCACTAACTAACTAATCTCAATTGTTCTTCATTCATTCAATCAGTCAAATAATAAATCATATTAAAATCAATAATTTCATATCATATAAAAATAAAATTTCCCAATTTCATAATGCAACATTCCTTTCTCATTTCAGAACCAAATAAAAAATTCTCATTAATTCATGCTTTTTTAATTCATCTTTCATGTTCATCCATATCAAATCAAATTTCCAAATCAAGAAATTAGTTTTTCTCATATCCAAAGAAAATATTTGATTTTATAGAAAATAGGGTGTTTTCAAAATCAATCTCCATTTTTCAAAATAATCTATAAATAAAATAAAATTCATGTTTTGAAAGAATATAAATAATAATTTTTATTAAATTACGTAATATTTGTTTTCAATTGTTGTGAGAAATAGAATATGAAATCCTACCTTAAATAAATTATCACATCAATACTGACAATAGGAAATTCCAATGAAGAATGAATGTGATGGAGACCAACAAAGATATTCTAGATCACAAAACATCAATATCAAATCTAATTACATCATAAAACATGATATCATACAACTTCCACAGAGGGATAATATAGAGTGGTGGAAAAAATGAGGAACCTCATCAATGATCAAACTTCAAACTGAGACATCCTGAAAGTTATAAATAACCACAAAACCACTTAGAGTTGTCCCATGGGTTGATAGAATAGGCTACATGAAATAAAATATAATATTCACCATAAATACCCTACTTCCCATAAGGAATTAATTATGTGAATCCAACATTCATGATTTGAATATCGCAAGTGGTGATTTGAAAATAATTCATCATCATGGGTTAAAGAAGGTTGATCATAAAAATCCTAGGACAGGAATTTAATTCACAATGATAACACTATTTACATCATTAATCCAATTCATGGATTCTATGGAGTGATAAATTTATGATAGGAAATACATTCATATTGTATTTTTTTCAATATGATTGTACATAACCAAAAAATACTTATAAAACTCAGAAAATATTTATCTCAACTCCGTCCCGAAGAGAACCCATATTCCCTTTTATAAATTGATACATTTTCTATATTAATTAAAAAAATATACATCCTCTAACATTAGGTCATTTTACCCAACAAATAGTCTCCACCCTAAAAAATCCCAGAACCCTGATAATCGAAAGGGAATTAAACATGAGTCTACGAGTACCTAGAAGATTATAATGGGATTATACACCCATCCCCACATTAAACAATTTATATCACATGTAGCCTTTCAAGAAGATTTTATATAGAATAGATGATGACACTGATCTACCACCAGTGCCTCATACTCCAACTTCTCATATGAATTAGAACCACACTCATAACTCACACAAACCAAAGGTATTATATTCTAGTAAAGAATTGTTAGCTCAGAATAAAAAATCATTACTGGATATTCCATCAACAAACTTTGTTCGCCCAGAAATGGTCACTTGATTTAATCAGTAAAAAGGGCCTAAGGGCATTATTGATCCCCATGGGTAGGGAATTAGTGTCGAGACTAAATATAGTAAAAAAAGGGAGAATTTTTTCCCAATAATTAATAATTAATATATACTAAGAAATGTTAATTATGTAGGCCAATATATATAAATTATCCCAACTGAAAAACTTTTATGCAATGAAATAAACACAATAGTGGATCAAAAAAGCTGAACTACACATGATGACCACACATCTTGGTGTGGCCTCAAGGGTCACTTTCCAATATGAAAAACAACTATCCCCCATTATGATCTATATCAATCCAGACATACACCAGAATCTAAAAACAAGTTAGGATTGTAAGTGTGGGTATTGAAACATAGTAGACATTCCTGAACAATATATTCCCCATACACTTCCTTTAAAATAAATTTAACATCATTATCATTATCGAAATAAAATATGTAATAGTATTATTATCCGACCTGGTAACTATTGTTAAAGAAAAATAGGGTCCATTCCCCTTTATACCATTTAAAATAGACACATTATTATCATGATGGAACCATATGATTTTTAATACGTAATGATGGAATTTAATTTATAATGGATGGATGGAGTGAAATATTTTTCTAGAACCTCTATCAATAAACTGTTGGATTTTTTTTCAATTTTTATATAAATCCACAATAATCAAGGATTAAACACAATAATCATATTACAAGGGAAATGGAAATATAAATACATGAGTAACAAACCAACAATGAATCTCAATCATTCAATAAAATCAATTATGTGTGAATAGAAATTGGTAAACCTAGGACATTGTGAATAATTCAGAAGATACTAATACATGAGTCCCATACCCAAATGTATGCCTTATATGATGCAATCAAAATCACCATAAATACTCCCATCCACGAAAACTCATGATAGCCCAAGGGGAAAATTCCATAGTAATGAACCTAATATATGCACATACTATAGACCTCTAGATAGTGCGTATTCAAGCCCATGAGAAATTCATTCTTAGAAAAATATATCAATTTATTAGGTTCCCTAAGACCACGTATAAAGGGAAGAACCGAATGATGACAACCAAGGATCAAATAAGATACACATATATAATAGGTAAACAAAAAATCATAACTAGAATCAACCCAAGGATCCATATCTTTCCTTAAAACTCATAGATCACAAAGGATTCTATACCAAGGATCTCCCATTTTATATAAGTAATTGGTCATTATTATTTAACTGTGATAAAATCTATCCCATGCACATATAAAAAAATAGAATCATCCAAAAATATTTTTATAAAAAGCATTTTCACTATTTTATAATATTTCCAATGAATCCTCAATCACATTCCACATAAGCATGATTCTTTTAAGAACCAAATAAATTTCACAAAATAGAAAAACTCTGTTTTCTATTTCACAAGAATTTATAAAACAATTTCGTAAAAGTGATAACATTTCACTATTAGACCAAAACCATTCTTATAAAAATTCCAAACAGTCCAATAATTGTAAACACATGAAAAAATACATTTGAAATCCAAATAAGCACTCCATTTAAATCCAAAACCCATTGGTAACCCATTAAAGGAACCTACATTGTAACACCCCAAGCTTCCACGGTACGTTTCCCTTTAAATAATGCAATAACATGCATTGTACGCAACTTCGAGATTCTACCACACCACAACCAATCAAACTAGCCGTTATGAATAATAATACCTAATTTTTGAAATTTTATAAATTTTATCATTCAAAATGGACTTCATTTTTGGATTCGTAATATTGAAATTAGCTTAGGTGAAATTTCGGTACTTTTCGGATAACTTTCATATTTTAATGAATAGTGAAAATTACTAAATTTTAATTGAAAACAACTTTTTGACTAGAAATAATTAATAGTGATAAATTATTAATTTGAGTGGTTTTAAAGTATATTTAGAATATATTTTTACCGTTTAATACAATGTTGGTCATTGGATGTAATTTCACATTTAAACCAGACATAAACAAGTGTCAATCTTTTGATAGTTATTATCTCTTAGAAACACGCTATTTGTTTTGACGACGAAAATTAATTTTTATATTAATTAATGAAACTGATATATTTTGAATTTGGTAAAATATACATCATTTTTGAATTCATAATATCAAATATAGCTTAGGCCTAATTTTTGGTATTTTCTGGAAACTTTTATTTTTTGACGAATAGTGAAACCACAAAGTGGTAGTTAAAAAAATTGAATTTTTCATAAAACTTAATTTTACCGCTTCTGTGAGTGGAATTTCAAAAATATGAGAGACATAGTTAATATCAAGGAGTAAAATGTGGTTCAATGAGATGAAACTAATTTTTGGTGAATAGAAACTTTTTACTTTTATTTACCACGGTTAAAAGTGAATAGGGTAATTTAAGGTAAAAATGATATTAATATTACCCTAACAGATTTCCTAATTCTATTGGATAAGTGTATCTCGACCAAAAACAACCTTTGGAGTAAAATATTATCATTTAGGTCCACTTGTATTAGATTAAGACATTTATTACTATTTATTTCAAAGAAGAGTTAAAAGAGTTAAAATCAAAGTTTATTTACTAAAACATTTTTAGTATAGGGTTATACATAAGATAAATTTGATTGTAAATATTCATTAGAAATATAAAATGATTTCCTAAATAATGTTATTTTATTTATAATTTTTATACATTAAATAATGTAATTTATTTATGACACAATGGTGATGCAGTAATTACCTAATTAATGAAAAATTAGAATAATTGATATTATAATTACCCAAATTAATGTAATTTGAGACTTTTATAAATACCAATACTTTTCTAGGTTAATATGACATTTTAGGAGTGATTTAAATAACTTTTTGCAAAGTAATCATTCTGTTATGATTTTTTTTAAAAATCAATTATTGAATAGTGTCAAAATTGACATAGAAGTGTTTTTAAAACGAATATTATATTATTAATTGATATTCAATTCCTAAAAATCTAAGGTTCATCCAAGAGACTTATATCATGATAGGTGTCTCATTACTGGACCACTTGGGGGTCTCTTAGAGGTATATAGTATGTTCATTAACCATATAATATAAAAATACAAAGAGACATTGTAAAAGTGAAACTAATTAACTAAGAGTTAATACTTAAAGATATGGTTAATATAATAACCCAAACCTGTATAAATTATATTGGTTGAGTGGTTTAGGACCCATCCCCACCTTAACCTTTAAATAATACACTTTTTATCCATTAGAAACCGAATATGAAATAATTATAAAATAATATTTCTTGAATTTCCAAAGGTGCCCCTCACCCCTCTTATAAAAGGGCACTCCCCCTTCTCATTAATTCACACATTCAAAGCCTTTTTGTTTGGCCAACCCCAGCCCAAATACTCTCTCAACTTCCCTCACTACAACCTAGAGGCCTTAGTTTAATCAGAAATCCATCCTATGGAGCCCTTTTGATCAAATCAATAGGAAGAACCCAAAGAAGAGGTAATGTTTCACCAACCTTTTTCAAATTCATTTCTTCTTCAACTTATTCTTTCTTTGTTATTATCATTATAAAATAATGAATCTAGTATCTCCTATATTTTTTAATATTATTATGAATATGGTACAACCATATTCTGTATTCTATCCATCCTTTGAATGACATGTCACCATACGTGCGTACGTACGCTTACCGTCTCCACGTCGTGGTGTAATTGTTATTCAATATATTATTATTTGGATGGGTATAATAACGATGTTTAATTCATGTAAATATTAAATATAACATGATAATGATTTTTTATATAAGATATACCATCCAATTAAATATTATTTTGATATCAAAAGAATTATATTGTCGCTCGTGCGTACGTACGGACTACCGTCTCCACGAACGCGATGAGATTCATTCTCCATCGTATCCACTCAATTATAATTATCATTTGATGATTTAAAAATAATTTTTAAGGACTTAATATAATTCTGGATATGAATAAGATACAACCTATCCATGAAAAACATGTCTTACGTAACAAAACATATAAAAGCAAATGAGTATGTTAACACCCGAAACGACGATAATACTAAGATTTTATTAACAAAGCAATGTTAAAAGATCATATATGATAACATAATAATGTACATGATTATTGTATAATTTAAAAAAAATTATTTCACCATTATACAAGAGGTTAAGCTACCCCAACAAAGGAAAAGTACAAGGTAAGGGTTATTTCACAATCCTTTCATTATCTGAGGTTGTTTATACGTGATTATCTACTGGGACCTCTTTATCATCCACATCCATGTTTCTTAAAAATGTATTTCAAATCATTAATACTATTTTAAGGACTATGGTATAAATTCATTTATACCCTTGTTGACTTTTTATAATATGTTTATAAAGGATTCTTTCTTTCATTTTCCAAACAAGGTCCTTTTTAACCTTTTCGACAGAATTAAGGTAAGAATGTTTTTTGACTTACACGAAGGGTGTGGCTATTTCCCGCCATTATAAAATCATCACATCTTCCATTACAAGCTTATAAGAAAATTTTCAAAGTAAATGTTTTATTTTATAATTATGTGACTTTTAAATGATTTAAAAAAAAGGGATATTTCTCTCAAATAGTTTTGATTTCATCTATGTCAACATCCTTTGATGGATTTTAAGATTATTTGAAGTTGATTTATTATGATACATAACTTCCATATTGTATTGAAGGTTTTGTGATTTGTTTTACTGTGGATGTGTTATTCTTATACCATTCATGGTTTATGAATAAAGTATTGACATTTCGTATGCTAGTGTTAATATGAATGTTTATTTTATGTTTAAACCTTTTCATATGGGAATGCGTTGGACTTAATATGTGACTGGTGGAGGCCGATATAGCTCCTCAATTCATCAGGAGGTCTCATGAGACAAACTAGTGTCTTGGCACACGGCCTTGCAAAAATATTATTTGTAGTCTTGGCACGAGGCCTTGGCAATGTGGTTATGATAGTCTAGCATTATGCATTCCATCATTATGAAAGTGGTTATTGATATTGCATGTGATTATTTGATTAGTAGAATATCCATGTGAATAAGTAAATGGAATTATTCCATTTTATTTTTTCCACACTATGTTGATGTTCAAGTTTAAAAGGCTTTTGTTTTAGTTATACATTGTCTTAAATGTTTATGCTTATTTATGAAGGTTTCCGCTATATTGTTATCCTTACTGAGCATCTGAGCTCACCCCTTTCAATGTTTTATTTTTCCTAGGATGGGATGAAGTAATTTATGAATGACCTGCAGTGATAGAATGTGGGGATATGAGTGTGAAATATGAAGAATAGATGTTGTTTTAGTTTTCATTTTTATGATGTAATGTAAAACGTTATTAAGGTATCTATTTATTCCAAGGATACTAAACTAATCAGTCTTTCGAGACTTGATCTTTTGTGATGAAGCCAATGTTATGTAATAATGCACCATCTCTGGGTAACTGGGTCAGGGCATTATAGTTGGTATTAGAGGAAGTTTAGTAAAAACCTTGGAAGCTAGATTTAGATAAACTCTTACCAGAGCATATAGATATATGATGGACTTTGAGGATTAGTATAGAAGAACTTCCTAGAATTTTGGTATTGTATAAATTTTGTGAGTTTTATGAGCAATACATCCCTGTTTGGATACGAGTAGGTAGAGGAAGCTTTGGCACAGATGTACCTAGGGGTAAAACCCGAAAACACTGCTTTGAGCTAGACTCAAACAGGAACTGGTGCACGACAACGGGCCTTGCTGCACTCTTGGTTATGACACTCCCGGGGGATATGCTTAGGATAATTATCATTTTCTTTACAGACCATTATAAAGGGTTTATGAGTATATACTTCCTCAAAGGAGATATTTTTATGATTATGGATTATATCCATAAACTATTTAATTTATGTTATGTGTTTTATAAGTTTGGGATTAGGTATTTTTATTCATAAACTAATCTAGTGTATTCTATTGTTTAGAAATGGCGCCCAGTATAAGGAATGAGAACTCCAACAATGCACATGATAAAAAGAGAAAGAATGACCATATATTTCATGGTCTTATGCAAGAATTTATAATAGAAATAGTCTCCCATGTATTATCATCATATGAAGATATAATATAATGTGTTGATTAGATGATTAAAGAGTTTACTGAGTTCTATTGCTTCGAAGGGAAGCAAGAGAATAAAAGGATGGAAGAGAGAATGATGGATAAAGGGAAGAGGGAAAAGAAGAATTTTCCAATATGTGATAACTATGGGAAGGAACACCCTGGAACTTGCCTGAAAGGAATGGGAGTTTGTTATAAGTGTGGAGGAAAAGGGCACAATGTACGTGACTGCAAGGGTAAGAAAATGATTTCAAATTTACAATGCTTCTTTTGAAAGGAGTTTGGACACTATGTGAACATATGTCCCAGTCATCAGACTATGCCGCAAATGATGCTATTGGATAATAATCAAGTTAGGATTCTACCACAGATGAGGAGGAATGATTAGAGTTCTTATGTTGATTATGTCATTTGAGTGTTGTATCCACAATGTACTTGTTATAATAATTATGGAGTATATAAGGATTGTACTGTAGTACTATTTCATTAAGGACTTGAGATTGTGTGGAAAAAATAAATGTGACTCAATAGAAGGATAAATTTTTGGAAAATATATGGATGAGAGAAAGATAAACCATAATATGGTTCTAATACCGAGTTAGTGATTTTAGAATAATACATGACTGATTTGGATAAATTATATTGAATATTCTTGACTACCTTGAAACTGATTAATGATTTGTATATTCCATCATTGTTGGGGTTTACAAAATTTTTGTATTGAAGGAGTATATCTATTATTCTTTAAGGAATAAGGGATCATGAATGTAATCAAAATGGTTTTATGCTAATTCAGGATGTTGCAGTGTTTTAAAAGAATACATGATGAAGGTGATCACATGTTATTACGCAGCAAAAAGGATCTTCACTGTGTTTACCTTCCTTATAAATTTTGGACTGAAGTATTTTGGATAGTTATAGTTTGTATTATTTTGGATTGCCATAAAAGGACATCCCAGAGGTCTGGCGGCAACCTGTCGCGTCCGGTAAGGCTACGAGACTTAAACCCACAACCGAAGGGTGACAAGGGTGTATCACCTACAACTGACCCACGTGATGTCCTAGATTGAATAATGTCATTTTTAATGGTTAAGCTAGATGAATTATAAAATCATTTATTTTAACCATATACGAATAGGATAAATTGAATATTATTTTTAAGTTCTATTATCTTTTAGAGTGAATGTTGAGTTTGTGGCAGAACTTAGTTAATGGATGAGACTCTAATTGTCTTGTATATATTTTTTTATTCTCTTATTCAATGAAGAAATTAATTCTTATACTTTAGTGAAGGGATCTTAAAAGAAAAAAAATGTGTTATCCTAATACCATATGTTTTGCGGAACTGATGGTATTTTAAATCATCATAGATTGATGAATTTAAGGCCCTCAATTTTACACTTGTTTGCGATTGATGACCTCAATCACTACCTATAAATATTTACGTTTTTTCTCCAATTATATGTCTCTAATTTCCACCAATTTTCTCTGAATAGAGATCATAATTTGGTGGTGAACCTTTAATTTCTCTTTTCCTCTTATTAAGACTCAATTTTATTAACCCAATTTCCGATATGGGTTTTCCCACAAAGATATTTTCTATATTCAACCTTTTATTTTCGAAGAACAATTTCAAATTTCGAGGAAGAAATTTATTGAAGTAGGGGAGAATGTAACACCCCAAGCTTCCATGGTAGGTTTCCCATTGAATAATGCAATGGCGTGCATTGTACGCAACTTCGAGATTCTAACACACCACAACCAATCAAACTAGCAGTTATGAATAGTAATACCTACTTTTTAAATTTTTATAAATTTTATCTTTAAAAATGGACTTCATTTTTGGATTATTAAAATAAAAATTATCTTAGGTGAAATTTTGGTACTTTTCGGACAACTTTCATATTTTGATGAATTGAGAAAATTACTAAATTTTAATTTAAAACAACTTTTTTAATCAAAATAATTAATAGTGATAAATTATTAATTTGAGTGGTTTTAAAGTATATTTAGAATATATTTTTACCATTTAATACAATGTTGGTCATTGGATGTAATTTCACATTTAAACCAGACATAAACAAGTGTCAATATTTTGATAGTTATTATCTCTTAAAAACACGCTATTTGTTTTGACGACAGAAATTAATTTCTATATTAATTAATGAAACTGATATGTTTTTAATTTGGTAAAATAGATATAATTTTGAATTCATAATATCAAATATAGCTTAGGCCTAATTTTTTTTATTTTTCTGGAAACTTTCATTTTTTAATGAATAGTGAATCCACTAAGTGGTAGTTAAAAAAACTGAATTTTTCATAAAACTTAATTTTACCGCTTCTGTGAGTGGAATTTCAAAAATCCGAGAGACACGGTTAATATCAAGGAGTAAAATGTGGTTCAATGAGATGAAAATAATTTTTGGTGTGTAGTAAATGTTTACTTTTATTTACCACAATTAAAAGTGAATAGGATAATTAAGGGTAAAAGTGATATTAATATTACCCTAACACATGTACTAATTCTATTGGAAATGTGTATCTCGACCAAAAAAAACCTTAGGAGTAAAATATTATCATTTAGGTCCACTTGTATAAGTTTAGGACATTTATTATTATTTAATTCAAAGAAGAGTTAAAGGAGTTAGAATCAATGTTTATTTACTAAAACATTTTTAGTATAGGGTAATACATAAGATAAATTAGATTGTAAATATTCATTAGAAAGATAAACAGATTTCCTGCATAATGTTATTTTATTTATAAATTTTAGACATTAAATAATGTAATTTATTTATGACACGATGGTGATGCAGTAATTACCTAATTAATGAAACATTAGAATAATTGATATTATAAATACCCATATTAATGTAATTTGAGACTTTTTATATATACCAATAATTTTCTAGTATAATATGACATGTTAGGATTGATTTAATTAACATTTTTCGAAGTAATCATTCTGTTATGAGTTTTAAAAAAAATCAATTATTGAATACTGTCAAAATTGACATAAAAGAGTTTTTAAAACAAATATTATATTATTAATTGATATTCAATTCCTAAAAATCTAAGGTTCGGCCAAGAGACTTATGTTATGATAGGTTTATTATTAATGGACCACTTGGGGGTATCTTGGAGGTATATAGTAAGTTCATTAACCATATAATATAAAAATACAAAGAGACATTGTAAAAGTGAAACTAATTACCTAAGAGTTAATACTTAAAGATAAGGTTAATATAATAACCCAAACCTGTCTAAATTCTATTGGTTGAGTGGTTTGCGACCCATACCCACCTTAACCTTTAAATAATCCAATTTTGAGCCATTATAAACCGAATATGAATTTATTATAAAATAATATTTCTAGCTTTTCCAAAGGTTCCCCTCACCTCTCTTATAAAAGGGCACTACCCCTTATCATTAATTCACACCTTCAAAGCCTTTTGGTTCAGACAACCCCTGCTAAAATACTCTATACAATTTCTTCAATACATCCTAGAGGCCTTAGTTTGATCGGAAATCCATCCTAAGGAGTCCTTTTGATCAAATCAAAAAGAAGAACCCAAGGAAGAGGTAATGTTTTCACCACCCTTTTTCAAATTCATTTATTCTTAAACTTATTCTTTCATTGTTATTATCATTCTAAAATATTTAATCCAGTATCTCCTATATACTTTAATATTATTATAAATATGGTACAACCATATTCAGTATTCTATCCATCCTTTGAATGACATGTCCCCATACGTGCGTACGTACGGCTTACCCTGTCCACATCGTGGTGTAATTGTTATTCAATATATTATTATTTGGATGGGTATAATAATGATGTGTAATTCATGTAAATAATAAATATAACATTATAATGATTAAGTATATAAGATATACAGTCCAATTAAATATTATTTTAATATCAAAATAATGATATTGTCGCTCGTGCGTATGTACGGACTACCGTCTCCACCAACGCGATGAGATTCATTCTCCATCGTATCCATTCAAGTATAATTATCATTTGATGATTTAAAAATAATGTATAAGGACTTAATATCATTCTGGATATGAATAATATACAACCTATCCATGACAAACAGGGCTTATGTAACAAAACATAAAAAAGAAAACGAGCATGTCAACACCCGAAACGACGATAATACTAAGATATTATTAACAAAGAAATGTTAAAAGATCATATATGATAACATAATAATGTATATGATTCTTGTATAACTTAATAACAATTATTTCACAATTATACAGAAGGTTAACCTACTCTAACCAAGGAAAATCACAAGGTAAGGGTTATTTCACAATCTCTTCATTATCTGAGGTTGTTTATACGTGATTAACTACTAGGACCTTTTTATCATCCACATCCATGTTTCATAAAAATGTATTTCAAATCATTCTTAATAATTTAATGACTATGGTATAAATTCATTTATACCCTTGATGACTTTTTATAATAAGTTTATAAAGGAATATTTCTGTCATTTTCCAAACAAGGCCCTTTTTAACCTTTTCGACAGAATTAAGGTAAGAATGTTTTTTTAACATATACGGTGGGTGTGACTATTTTTCGCCATTATAAAATCGTCAAAGCTTCCCTTACAAGGTTATAAGAAAATTTTCAAGGTTAATGTTTTATTTTATAATTGTGTGACTTTTAAATGATTTCAAAAAAAGGGATATTTCTCTCAAATAGTTTTTATTTCATCTATGTCAACATCCTTTGATGGATTTTAAGCTTATTTGAAGTTGATTTATTATGATACAAAACTTCAATATTGTATTGAAGGTTTTGTGATTTGTTTGACTGTGGATGTGTTATTCTTATACCATTCATGGTTTATAGAGAAAGTATTGACATTTCGTACGCTAGTTTTAATACGAATGTTAATGTTATGTTTAAACCTTTTCATATGGGAATGCATTGGACATAATATGTGATGGGTGGAGCCCGCTATAGCTCCTCAATGCATCAGTAGGTCTCATGAGACAAAATAGTGTCTTGGAACAGGGCCTTGGAAAAATATTATTTGTAGTCTTGGCACAAGGCCTTGGCTATGTGGTTATGATAGTCTGTCATTACACATTCCATCATTATGAAAGTGGTTATTGATATTGCATGTGATTATTTGATTAGTAGAATATCCATGTGAATAAGTAAATGGCATTATTTCATTTTATTTTTTCCATACTATGTTGAAGTTCAAGTTTAAAAGGCTTTTGTTTTAGTTATACATTTCTTTAAATGTTTATGATTATTTATGAAAGTTTTCGCTATATTGTTATCCTTAATGAGCATCTGAGATCACCCCTTTCAATGTTTTATTTTTCGCAGGATGTGAATAAGTAATTTGTGAATGACCTGCAGGGATAGTATGTGGGGATATGAGTGTAGACTATGAAGAAAAGATGTTGTTGTAGTTTTCATTTTTATGATGTAATGTAAAACCTTATTAATGTATCTATTTATTCCAAGGATGCTAAACTAATATCTCTTTCGAGACTTGATCTTTTGTGATCAAGACAATGTTATATAATAATGCACCTACTCTTGGTAACTGGGGTCGGGGCGTTTCATAAATCATAATTTCAAATACTATTAATTAATTTGAAATTCCAATCCATTATTTTCAATCAAAAATTACTCATAATATCCAACAAAGGAATTTTCTAAAATACTTGGTGTGCACCATATAATCAAAACAATAATATTTATCACTAAACAAGAAACAATAACTATTCATCACACCAAAAAATTATTTGAAAGAATACATATCAAAATTTAATATTGATGGAAGGTGATAAAATCATTAAATCATGGATTATTATATTAATTATTCAATTGAAAGTAAAAACTAACTCAATTTAATGACACTTCAACAATATACACCCAAAACAACCCTACCATTGTTCCATGAGGAAAGATATATAAAGAGGACATTAATAAACCCAACATAAATTAAGGGGAACATAGAACCCTAGGTGAAATAGACCATAGGATCAGAAGAAACCTATGTAAAATTAAATAAATTTGAAGAAGGATAAGAGATGATAGGGTAACCTTGGGAAATCTAGCCCCAAACAAGAAGAATAACCTTAGATATACCATGGAATGAGAAGTGGCGGCATAGAGAAAGAGGGAGGATCCTTATATGGGTCAAATGAATTGGGGGAGAGGAAATTTGTATTTTAGGGAAAAAATACCAATAGGTAGTTTAGGAATTTGAAAATTTTTATGATCTTGGATGCTCACACGTTTTACCCTCATGGTTTACCAAGCGGGGTGCCAAAAATGAATCATGTTTCTTCCATTATATAATGGATTCTTACATGCTTACTGGACAGTTTTTCTTACAATTTGTAGGTTGTGTTCCCTCAATTTTAAGCACACCCAATACCACATGGTTACCTTGAGAAAGAAACATACTTTTCCCAAATCATGCAGTGACCATGCTTAAGGAGAAAAACACCATTAATTTCAAATTTTAAACCACTCACACATGAAACTCGAGATCCAAACCCCATGAAAAATGATAAATCATAAAACGGTACAAAAATAAAAATCTACATGTTATAATTATCCACACCATTAATTATTTCTTATACCATAAAGAAACAAAATATCTAGTTGATTGATCATGGACTAAGAATTCAGAAACAATATTATTCAGTATTTTGATCCTTGAACACCTCAACCAATACCAAATAAAACTCATGCATCTTGGATAAACCAAAAACCAAAATGAGAAAACATGTTGTGAAAAATTGGGAGATTTGATCTATAACCATTATAACCATTCATCGAATGGAACTATTGGGTACACTCCATAAATATCCACATTCACCAAATCCAAATGAACGCAACATTTAGATATCCTCAAATAGAACCACACTAAACTACCAACATGGGAGGCTCGAATGAACTCCCCAACCTAAGAAACCAACTAACACTGATAAATTGAATATTAAATAAGAGACAACCCAAATAATTTCTTATATAGGGAAACCAAACTCTCCCACACATTCTTACCAACCATGATTAAAAAGAACACAAAAAAACCATTTAGACCACCCACACATGAATAGAGGGGACACGAAATGATCCATGGATCCCCACACCCCTGGTAGTATCATAACTACATGAAAATATTCAATCCAAGACATATCATTGGCACTCCATTGTTTGAAGCATCTGTAGCACCATAGTAAAAAGTTTGTGATCTCTAAAATACTCACCCTAGGCACTTCTACTAGAATAAAAATTTGTAATATACATATTCCTTACCCAAATATATAAATATAAGATACCACAGTTTTAAAAAACATCCCACACACTTACATTAAAACAATACGTTCTTAGAAGGGTTTCCACATTCAATTAAAATTCAAACACCAAAGAGAGAATGCCACTAGAACATCCTCTAAAAAAAACATAACCGTTCAAAATGAAAGGAAACACACAACAAGGAACAATTAAATGAGTCCCCATATAGTAATTCACTTTTGAAAATTATCTCTATAACACATTCTAGAATCACCCCAACATAACAGCTACACTTGACCTAAGCGTCCACATGAATAGAATCCCTTAAGGGATAAAAAAATGCATTATTGTTACCATTATTTTGACACTGATAACGCACATGTATCTCATACCCAAAAGAGGTGGGTGAAATATTTAGAGGCCTTTTTATTTAACCTCATGCACTGATAGCTTTAGGTCACTCTCCCACTTATTTAACATAACTCCCATAACAACTCACAAGGTTTGGAGGAAGGTCAACTACATCAAGAAATCCTTCAATAATAGAATCACCATGAAAATAACACCTCAATACAACCTTCTCAGAAGCAAGATAGTTCTCTGAAACATTTGATTATAGATCGGGATGAACCCAAAACTCAAAAGGTAGAACCATTATAGAATCTTCCACAACAGAATCTAGAAGGTAAATAATTAGTTCCAAAATGCAATGAAATTACTCCAACACTAATCCATCATGATGCTGCAAACACCACATTTACAACAAGATTCTCACTATTTAATTCTCATAAAAAAGACAAATGAACGAAGCCTTTAAGAACTCACATGTATGATCTTCAAAAGAATTTTTGAGAGACCAACATTGACCACATCCAAGGTGGTAATTCATTCATATTAGTAGAAAACATTACCTTCAATGAATTAGGCCACTCAATGAGTTCGACGTTCTTTCCAATCCACCAAATCCACATTCCACTTCAAGATGATCATCATGACTATAACATAGAGGTGGAAAAATTATTTTAAACTCAAGAAGGATTTCCTTCGGTATATCATTTGGGAAGCCTTCTAATGGGTAATCACACATATCCCCTCTATGAATATCTATCGAATAATTATATGGGAGAACACTGGGAAATATGAAAACGAATACCTCTAACAAAACCAATTTATCAAAAAAAATATCATAATCAGACACCACAAAGAAAACATACTCTATAATAGAATAATGAGGCCCAAAATTTTTTCCTATCAACATCAAAACCTTCCTCTTCATAACACTTTTGAGTAAATGAAAACATGATAGGTTATTCACCAACCCATGGTATTCTATAGAGTATCTCTAACATGAACATTTCCATGCCACCCCAGGCACACATAAACCATGGCATACTGAGCACTCATCCTCATTTCCACATATAATCATGCATGTGTGAACCCATAAGAACACAACAGGCAAAAAAAAATTTATTTACCCAAAAAACATTTAAACCATTAGTTCACATATTCAATTGACTCACTTTCTTAATATTAATAAAACATTTTCAAAAAACTGCTAACAACCAATTCAAAATCAATTTTTAGATTCCACATTACTAAACATTTTATCGATCATAAAAATATAACCTCATTAATTTCCATAAAAATCCTTTTCATCTCATTTAGAACAATTTTCAGCAACTTAGCAGCTTCCATTCGAACAACAATCCTTTGAAACAAATCCAATTTCACATGATGTCAACAAAATAAAACTGAAAAATCATTTCCCATTATACCTAAAATCTAATATTTTCCATTTTAAATCCAAATTCTAACATTTGAAAAATTATATTTTTTAAAACAATGAAGACACAAATAAGAAATAATGTAACTCCCAAAGGAAACTAGTATGGGTGGTCTGATTTTAAATATGGTTGGAATTCATATTTTGAACATACCAAAATTATGGATGTCACGACCCATCCTCGGGGCCCATGCCATTACTACCCCAAGCCTGCCTTTCGTAGGCTAGGGGCTGGTGACTAGCACCAAAGGCGTAAATCCCTATACTGGGAAGGCATTTCCATTATAAAAGTTAACAAACACAACATGGTATGCAACTTAAGTAAGCACTATGCAATACAGAATACAAAATAAGTGCTGAAATGAAAGGGGCTGGAAATAGAAGCTCAACAGTAAGTACGGTACAACTGAAAAGCTAGTACAACTATTGTAAAGTAAAACAGAAACCACTGAGCCAATCTATGAGAATCCCACTTGAAGGTTTGGTACAGATGGCCTCCTCAACACCTCAGGTCCAACTATCCACTCCTTGTACGTCTCATCAAGTGGTCCACCTCTGGGTACCGTCCATCTCTACAAGTCTCGACCTCTATTAGTGTTGTTCGTCGTCTGCATCCAACATAATGTAGTGCGGGCATAGCCCGTACATTGGTGAGTATACAATACTCAGTATGGACCACGAAACCCTAGAAGGTCTCCTAGAATCCACGAAGGATAAACCACAAAGGAGAGATAAAGTCACGTTTTATCAACCAACATGAAGTATCAACCAACACGAAGTATCAACCAACATGAATTATTAACCAACCCTACTTAGGTATATGCCCATACATATACCTAAGCTATCAATTACAGTTCGCCTCTAACTCTTGAACTCAAGCACAACCCCAATCCACATCGGAAGTAATGTTAATCACATTAATGATAATGATTGTAATTCAAGACTCATCTCACATAGGTATACATCATTCGTATAGAGATAGATATGATCAGATGTAGTCACCGATTCATCTAAGTTGTCAGAACCACATAGGATACTAGACTAGCTAAGCTGTCGGACCTAGTCAGGATACAAGACCAGCTACTCTGTCGGACACACTTAGGTTACAAGTAAATAAGTCATCGATGCTGAACCCATGGAGGATCCTAGTATATAATTCATCACCATTGAACCCATGGAGGATTCCACTACGGTAGACGTCGTTGTCAAACCCACGGAGGATCCTAGTATGGTAGTCGTCGTCATCAAACCCATAGAGAATTCAAGTACGGTAGATGTTCTTATCGAACCCATGGAGGATCCTAGTATGGTAGTCATTGTCGTCGAACCCATGGAGGATCCTAGTATGGATGTATTTTTCATTGAACCCACAGAGGATTCTAGTACGGTAGGCGTCATCATTGAACCCAAGGAGGATCCCAGTACGGAAGACGTCGTAGTTGCAGCCAGCTCTAGGGTTCCCACACACAACATGCATGAATCTGGGAGGGTCCGCTTCTCGAGCAAAGGGGTCAGTACATCAACTATCACGATTCCATTAGTTGATGTATCCCAAAGTTTCTTCTCATCATAAGGATTCCGATGCGATAGACGACGCGTCAATCGGACGCTCCGTCTGAGAGTTATTAGATTTTCTGTTCCAGGGGCCCGGTTGGATTTCAGGTACAATCCAACCTATCCATACACCATTCTCATCTGAATCCCGTGTGGATTATGCCAAAAGGACCTTCTCGTTAAAATTAACCGACTTATTTGACAACACGTCAATCAGACATCATGTCCTTCAGTTATAAGCGTTTCGACTCCGAGGGCTCGATTGGTTTCGAGATCGAACCAACCCAGCCATACCCTAACTTCACCAAACCTTGACTGTAATTTACTAAAATGACCATATCGATCCAAAGAATCCTATGCAACTGACGGTTTGTCAATCGGAGGTCTGTAGATCATGTTATTGGAGAAATACAAAAATGGGTCTGAATAGGGGTGTTTGGGTCCGGTCCGACCCGGCCCAACCCGCCCTGGGTCGGCCCAAAAAGGGTTGACCTGACCCTGGTCGGGGTCCGGTCCTATAGGGCGCAGCCCGGACCGACCCGGGCGATAGGCAGCCCGGCCCGCACAAGGCGGCTCGGTCAGTGCCGCTGGCGGCCAGCTAGGGCTCGACCAACTGGCTGAGCGGTCCGGGGGGTGTGACCCCCAATTTTCCGAAACCGCGATGCTGAGCGGGGCCTCCCCAACGTGTGATTCGGTTCTCTGCAGTGTGGTGCACTTATGGAACTACGGTTCCATCAGCCTGGCCATCCTTAGCTGGCCGATTATTCAGTGGCCGAGTGGCTCGCGGTTGCGGGCTGCGGTCTCCCTACTGCGTGACACCTGGTGTCGCGGTCCTCTTCGGGCCAGCACACGGCCGCCATTGCCGCCGTTGCCAATGGTCGTCGCCAGACCTAATTATCTCCAACTCCGGTCACTTCCACCTCTTCCAAAACAGTCACCATCGTGAATAAAAACAAGAAACAACAGAGGGTCGTCGGGCTATGTTTGTTCATCCCGCACCCTACGCGATAGGTAGTAACAAATGGCCATAGACGATTACTTGTATTCAATAAGAAAAAAGGTATAATTTGTTAAATTTTAATTATACAAACTCCTACCTCATAATTGAGTTTCGTTTGTCGAAGATCCGCAGAAGATGAGGGTCGCGATAGTCGGGCGTCATGCAAGACGACATTGCGGAGAACAGTGTCATCCCATCAACGTTAGAGGAAGATTTGTTGTCGTAGAAAGCGTTCCTCGTGAGCATTGTCTTCTCTCTTGACGCGGAGGGAGAAGAAAGGATGATGGTGTTACTCATGATCTTTTTTGGGTTGCAAATAAAAGTGGAGAAAAATTGCTTCCCGTTCTTCGAGTCGTGGAGCGTTCTTCACAGAGAGGAATACTTCCATCTAAATTCTCTCAAGTCCCAAGAAAACAAGTTTATTCCAACCCAATTAAATGAATTATATCACTTCCTTTAATTATGGAAAAACAATTTCAAATTAATTTAAAAAGTTAAGCCAATTAATTAATAAATTAAGTTGGCACAATTTTAGGAAGGGAGTTAGAAAGGGTCCACCTTAATTAGGGGAGGTGTCAAATTAATTTAGGGGGTGTTAATGGGGAGTTTAAGGGAGTTGAGGGGAGGTGAAATGGTTTGGGTTCGTGTGGGCCTCAACACACTAAATCCTCTCATGGGAGGTTATGTGGGATGTGGGCCCCACCCCCAACTTCTTTTTGGAGATTATAACCACCCACCACATAAAAATATCTAACTCATATTTTAAATTATTTTTAATAATAATCCCCAAAACTTAACTTCTCTTCCCGATAAAACGAAACTACGGTAAACATCCCCTTAAGTGAATACCAGCGTTGTGAGCTCATCAGTGCCCTCAGATTTCAATTCCGAGCACTAGTTAAAAAGATATAAAAGCTACACGTACCTTTACTAAACATACCCGAACAAAAAATACAGAAATTGATTCTGGGCACACCGGGTCTCAGAATCCAGTGCGATCAGAAACCACAGACTCATAAAATTCCAAAAAATTTAAGAAAAAATATTCCTTGAAAATTATGGGTCTTTACATTACCCACACCTCAGGTATTTATGTACCCGTAAAACTACAACACACACCAGGGGAGCAAATGGGGGTACTGAGCACGCATCTGAGCCTCCCACTCCCATGTTCTCTCATGGAGGTTCCCATGCTTCCAGTGATCTTGCACCAGAGGAATTGACTGTCCACGTAGGACCTTCTACTATCCATCCTCGATCTCCACTGGGACCTCCATGAATGTTTCCCCGTCATCGATGTCCATCTCCCTGTGGTCGATGGTGTAGTATGGGTCATGCACTTATAATCCCTCAGCTGAGATACGTGGAAGATTCCATGCACTCGGTGCAACTAAGGTGGAAGGGCCAGGCGGTAAGCCACCTCGCCTACCCTACTGATGAACTGGAACGGCCCGATGAAGCATGGAGATAACTTTCCACCCTAGAAAAATTTCCGTAGACCTCATCGAGATGAGACCCACAGAAGATGTGGTTGCAATCCTCAAACTCCAGTGGTCTCCGTCTCCTATAAGAATTGGACATCTGCCTACTCTGTAGATATCTGAGCGCGTCACATCTCATAATCAATGTCTCCATGTTGTGCCTCCCTAACCCGCTGAAGTAGTGGAGGAGTGACTATGAGAGACTATAGAAAGGCTGCTCTATCTCTATCCACAAAGGATATCTGCAACGCGGCTAGCTACTCGGTCGCCTCTCATAAAAGCTGAAAGCCTAATCTCCTGCTGAGAGAATCAGCTACAAAATTATCCCTTCCCATGAATACAAACTATCTCATTTTCATTGTCCTGGAGGAACTCAAGACAACGTCACTGTCTCAGGTCAAGGTCCTTCTACGAGAAGACACACCTGAGACTTTTGATATTAGAGTAAACCATAAACCATTCACTCAACGAACTATGGGTGTGACTATCCATTTGTAAAGAAATCAACTACACACTTTTTATCATACATCCTACATGAGATGCTAATGTTTCTCTTTTTTGGAAAAGAGAAATCTTATCTCATCCCCTGGATGAACCACATTTTTTGCCTAATACAGTCAATCCTGACATGAACGGTACATTTCATGCCATGGATGACGTCATAAGGCCTCAACGCTACTACCAAGAGATCCTGCTGTTAATTTCACCTCCAAGGGTCGAGTCACACTGTCGGCAGCAGTGTGTGGTCACTGGGTATCCTCTAGTAGAAATCTCGAATGTGAGGGTGAAGTCAACGGTTTTAACCGGAACCTCTTAATATCAACCATACAAAAAGGTAGGAAAGAAAACATCACATGGAAAAGTTTTTTTATTACAGCATCTCAAAGTAAAAAGACACAAAGCAACCACAAACAACGGCATCAACAAATCTATAATCATCATGAACAAAAGTCTCCATGCCTAGAGATAGTCCCATTCATGCCCACCTACTCCCGAAGGAATATGGTCGTAGGCCTCAGCTGCCTGAAGCTGACCTCTCCCATGTCCACTTGTTCCCTACAGTCGGGGTGGACCTATTGGTGGTGGTGGTGGTAGGGCCTCAAAACGACAACCACCACCTACAGCTCGGCCAGATCCTCTGCCTCATCCGCCTTATCTCGGAGGACCACCACAGTCGAACCTCTGCCTCTACCTGGGAGGTCCCTCTACTACCTGCTTCTCATCTGCAGGGCGAGTCGGGCAGTCTCGAGCCATGTGAACCTGCCTGCCGCATGCATAGAACTTCCTCATCCTCATATGGTTGGCACTATTTTGTGTTCCCCACACAACTGAACCGGTATCCTGAGTTCACCCACTTAATGGCCTGGTCCACCTGGACCTCTGTGTCAACTGCCTACTTCCGGCTGTAGAAGAATCTGCTACGTGTCGTCCTATGGAGGGTCTCTCCGCTGGTGACTTCTCAGTGAGAAATCTCTACACTGGAATGGCTCTCTCCAGCACCCCCTCCTATGTCAGGATTTTGAGGGAGATCATCAAATCCCTGATATCATTCCTGAGTCCCTACTCGAAGGTCCAGGCCTTGAAGAACGGGTCCCATACCATTTCCTTGGAGTAGAGTGAGAGGTCAGGAAACCTCACTGTGTACTGAGCTACTATCATGATGCCCTACTACAGATGAAGTAACTCTTGAATCTATACCCCATGATGGGTGGTTGGTAAAAACTCTTACAGGAAGACTCTTGAAGTTTATCCAGAGTAGAGATACTTCATCATGCACCTGGAGTATCAGGCTACACCATCTGCCTGCCGCTGCATGTAGAAGACTCGCAACAAGGATCACCATGAGGTCAGCTGGTGTCCCTACCAATATGAAAACTCTGAAGACAGCCTTCAGCCAGCCCTCAGTTTCCTATGGGTCTGTATCTCCTCTAATCCTGGGTAGCCTCGGGCGCTGGAACTCGTACAATGCACTCAGAAGGAATGCACTTTCTGCTGCTGGATCTGGTGGTATCGGGGGTCTAGCGGGTAGTGGTACCACTGGTTCCTCCGCTATGATGGGGCCACACATTAAGGCCTCATCGCTCGATGGGATACCATCTCGTACGTTACTCGGAACCCTTGCTGGCTGCCTTCATGGGGCCATCCTAAAAGGACCAAGTGCTCCATGGTTTGAATAGTAAACCTGGTGAGTGAACACAAAGTAATCACAAAGAAAAATTTATAAAGGAAAGACACATGCAATCACAGTTTTTGTGAACGGAGTCGTAAATCAGATGTTAGGGTCTTGGTGTGTGGATAAATAGGCTGCCACACCAACACTAGAATCCCTGGACTGAAAACCACATTCAATAATCTTAACACTATTGCTTCATAGAAAGACAACTCAGAGTCCTAGGTTCTGCTGTAGAACTAACTCCTCTGATACCAATTTGTCACGAACCGTCCTCGGGGCCTGTGCTGTGACTACCCCAAGCCCAACTTCCCTAGGCCAGGAGCTGGTGACTAGCACCAAAGTCTTTAATCCCTATACTGGGAAGGCATTGCCTTTATAAAAATAAACGAACACAACAAAGTAGACAACTAAAATAGGTACTAAGTAATAATGAATACAAAAGTATGTGCTGAATGGAAAGGGGACAGATATAAAAGCCCAACAGTATGTACGGTACAATTGGAAAGCTAGCACAACTGCATTAATGTAAAAAAACAACCACAAAGTCATCCTCCAGGAATCCCACCTGAAGGGTGGGTACAGATGGCCTCCTCAACACCTCAGGTCCGTCTGTCTTCTCTGTGTATGTCTCGCACCTTCTGGTACTGTCCATCTCTACAAGTATTGAACTCTGTTAGTGATCTCCATCGTCTGCATCCAACACAACATAGTGCGGGCATAGCTCATATAAGGGTCAGTATACGATACCTAGTAGGGACCCCGAGACCCCTGATGGTCTCCCAAAATCCATGAAGGATAAACCACAAAGGAGAGATACAATCATGTAGTATCAACCAACCTGAAGTATCAACCGACACGAAGTATCAACCAATATGAAGTATCAACCAACCCTACTTAGGTATATGTCCATACGTATACCTATGTTATCAATTACAGTTCGTCTCCAACCCTTGAGCTCAAGAACAACCCCAATCCACATAGGAAGTAAAGTCAATCACATCGATGTAAGGATTCAATGTCTGGACTTAGCTCAAAAAAGTATACATATTTTGCATAATGATCGAGATGTAGTCACTGATTCATCTAAGATGTCGGACCCACATAGTAAACTTGACCAGCAAAGCTATCAGACCCACTCAGGATACAAGACCAGCTACTCTGTCGGACCCACTTAGGAAACAAGTACAGTAGTCATCTCTGTCGAACCCACGAAGGATCCCAGTATAGAAGTCAACGTTGTCGAACCCATCGAGGATTCTAGTATAGTAGATGTCATCGTCGAATCCACGAAGTATCCTAGAACGGTAGTCATCGTCGTCGAACCCATGGAGGATTCCAGTACGGTAGACGTTGTTGTCGAACCCACGAAGGATCATAGTACGATAGTCGTTGTCATCGAACCCATGGATGGTCCTAGTAAGAAAGTAATCGTCATCAAAACCACAGAGTATTCCAGTACGGTAGACGTCATCGTCGAACCCACGGAGGATCCCAGTATGATATTTGTCGTAGTCGGAGCCAGCTCTAGGGTTCCCGTACAAAGAATGCTCGAATCCTGGAGGGTCTGATCCTCGAGCAAAGGGGTCGATACATCAACAATCACAATGTCCTAAGTGTATGTTTCCCAAAGTTCCATCTCATCATAAGGAACCCAATGCGATAGAAGGTGCGTTAATCAGATGCCTAGTCTGAGAGTTATTAGCTTTTAGTTTCAGGGGCCCAGTTGGATTTCAGGTACAATCCAACCCGGTCATACTGAAATCTCATCTGAATCCCATTTGGATTATGAAAAAACGAATATCTCATCAAAATTAAACCAACTTAGTTGACGGAACGTCAATCAGACATCAGGTCCTTAAGTTATAAGTGATTCCACTCCGAGGGCCTGGTTGGTTTCGAGTTCGAACCAACCCTACCATACACAAACATCACCAAAAACTTGAGTGTAATATACCGAAACAACTGTCTAGATCCAACAAATCCTACACAACTGAAGGGTTGTCGATTGGAGGTCCTTAGCTCAAGTTATAGGAGAAATACTAAAATATGTTCGAAGAGGGGGGTTTGGGTCCGGTCCGACCCGACCCAACCCTCCCTAGGTTGGCCCGAACCGGGTCCGACCCAACCCGGGTTTGGGTTTTGACTTGTAGGGCATGACCTGACTAGGTGGCTGCGGCCCGGCCCGGTCTGGGTGACAGGCAGCTCGGCCCGCACAAGGCGGTCGGTCCGTGCCGCTGGCGTCTGAGCGGTCTGGGGGTCACGGCCCCTGGTTTTCTAAAACGGCGGCGCCTAGCGCCGCTGCCCCTCCTCTCTGGCTGGAGGAAGCCGGCCCGTCTTCTCTGGCGTGAGCAGCCTGCATGGGTGGGCCGCTGTTCTCCCACGCGGCAGCTTCGGGTGCCGCGACCTTCTTCAACCATGTCGGCTGGTTTGCCTGCCGAAGCGGCCCGCCTAGCATGGACCGTGGTTCTCCACAGCTCAGCACCCCCATGGCACTACGGTTCCTTCGACTCGGCCTGTTCTTCATTGGCTGAGCGACCCGCGGTTACGGGCCGCGATCTCCCTTCCACATGGCACCTAGTGCTGCGGTCCTCTTCTGTTCGGCGTGCATCCGTCGTTGCCGTTTCTGCCTTCGGTCATCGTCGGCCTCGATCATCGCAAACTGCAGTCGCCACCACCTCTTCCAACACCGTCACCATCGCAAATATAAACCAGAAACAATGGAGGGTCATCAGGTCGTGTTTGTTTGGCCTACGCCCTCCGCGTTAGGCGGTAACAACTGGCCATATAAGATTACTTGCATTCAACAAAAACAAAGTTATAATTTATTCTATTTAAATTATACAAAACCCCTACCTCGTAAATGATGTAAGCTCATCTACGAGCTGCGGAAGATGAACGTCATGGTAGTCATGCGTCGCGGAAGACGACGTCTCAGAGAATGGTTTCATCCCGTCAATGTTGGAGGAAGATTCATTATCGTAGACGGTGTTCCTCGTGAGCGGTGTCTTCTCCCTTGATGTGGAGGAAGAAGAAAGGTAGATTTTGTTTCTCACAATCTTGTTATGGTTTAAAATAAAATTGGAGAGAAATTGCTTCCCATTCTTCGAGTCGTGGAGCGTTCTTCGCGGAGAGGAACACTTCCTTCTAAATCATCTCAAGTCCCAACAAAATAAGTTTATTCCAAACCAATGAAATGAAGGATATTACTTCTTTTAATGATGTAAAAACAATTTAAAATTAATTTAAAAAGTTAATCAAATTAATTAATAAATTATGTTGGCACAATTCAAGGAAGGGAGATGTAAAGGCTCTACCTTAATTAGGGGAGGTGTCAAATTAATTACAGGGGAGTTAATGGAGAGTTTATGGGAGTTGAGGGGAAGTGAAAGGGTTTGGGTTCGTGTGCTCCCCACCATAATAAATCCTCTCATGAGAGGTTATGTGGGATGTGGGCCCCACTACCGACATCTTTTTGGAGATTATAACCACCCACCAAATAAAAATATCTAACTCATATTTTTATTTATTTTTAATAACAATTCCTAAAAATTAAATTCTACTCTCGATAAAACGCAACTACGCTAATGGTCCCCTTAGGCGAATATTGGTTCTATGAGTTAATCGGTGCCCTCATATTTCAATTCCGAGCTCCGGTTCAAAAGATAAAAAACCCACACATACGTTTACTAAACATAACCGAACAAAAACTTCAGAAATTGATTCCAGGCACACCGGGCCTCGGAATCAAGTGTCGTCAGAAACCGCGAAGTCGTAAAATTGAAACATATTTAAGAATATATTTTACTTGAAAATTCAAGGACTTTAAAATGGATATCCTTCTAGAACTATGTCCCCATATCCACATGGATTTCTAAACCCCTCAAAATCACATTTACTTTTATCGCAACCCCACTTTTTTATTCCAAACCAAAAATAATCCACATGAACCAAAAAAAACAATAATAACTATACATCCCATTGAAACCAATGGATTAAAATGTGGAAAGGTTCATGACATTATTCCAATTTCTACCGCATGAGTCTTAACACCCTTACTTCATCTACCTTGACACCCCTAAGTATAAAATGGTGCTATGAAAATCATCATCCACTAAAGATCTAACCTCATTTGACACCATTTTTTATAAATCAACATGGTTCAACCCCTAACCGGTCACACAAGAGGATCTGTAGCATAGATCAAATGGTATTTCTAATACCCACTATCCAGAAACTACTGTGAAGAATCTAATAAATAAACAATGTGGATGAGTTTAGCCAATATTAAATATGTAATCTAAATAGTGGAATTACAATCCTAAAACCCAATATATATACATTATCCCAGCATAAAAAATTTTATATAATGATGGAAAACATTTAAGGAACATCATAACATATATACCCCTTATGGCCACACATCTCTATGTGACCCCGAGGGTCACTCTCAGATTCAAAGAGAAACCATAGCACATGGAAATCTATATCAGGATGAACATTCACTATAAACTAAAAACTTGAAAGAACTATGGGCACGACTATAAAAAATCATTAGGTGTGACCAACCAATTTATTCCCAAACCATTTACATTAAAATAATAGAATCATCAATCTCTAGATTGAAATAAAATATATTAAAGTAATATTTTTCCACACATTAACAATTTTTAATGACGAAAATGGTCCATTTAATTTTCTGCAATTTAAAACCACGAAATATTATCATGAATACACCATATAAATTGTTAAAAGGGAATGATGGAATATTTTTTATTAAGGATTGAAGGAGTATAATAAATTCTCAAAACCTTTTACAATAAACACTTGAAGAAACATTTAACATTTTGATATAAACCCATACTACACATAGATTAAACACAATAATCATTCGACATGGGAATTAAAAATAAACATAAATGAGTAACAATCCAAAAATGAATTACAATCATACGTAGATAGAAACAAAGTACTAATTGACATTGATGATCCTAGGAGATCGTGAATAATCTTGACCATACGAATATATGAGACCCATACCCATAATCATGAATCACATGATGAAATCAAATGAATGTTGAATATCTCCATGAACCTAAATCATGAGATACCGAGGGGAAATCCAATAGAATCCCATATCCAAAAGTCAAAGCATAATATGTGTAATTTATAAACCAGTCACACCTGAAACACGAAATAAAAAACCAAGGCCAAAATAGAATGCATAAAAGTGTTCCAAAAATAAAAAAATTGTGATAGGGTTCTCAATCACAAATAAATATACATAAATATCAATACCTCCATAGAATATTTCATTATAAGTGTTTGAAATATACTATTGAAATTGATGTAAATGAAAAAAACTATACATATAATTCAATAGTGGTGAAAATATCAAAATGTGTACAAATTTCCCAACTCACTCATCAATTTCCAAAAAACCCAAATAAATTGGTGAAATATTTCCATATATCCCAACACATCTATGACCCAACCAAGTTTAAAATCTAAAAAACTCATGGTAACAAATAGAAAACTCAAATGAACATTTATATTGATTAGAATAGTAAATATAACATCTAGGTGCATCAATATCTTAAAATTAGTCAACTGAATTATCAAAATAATATCATTAAAGAAACATGGTCCAACTAAAAAAATTTATTTCATATCCTTTAATCATAATAGTGATCTACATGGCTGGACATACAATTCCTCTAATGTAACCATTCTGATATTGGAATATTAACTGTTTTTATAGTTGAAATCTACCAGTCCCATATAATCATCCAAAGATACATCAAATTCAATAAGACAAGAATGTATCTTGTCCTCCGGAATCATTATTGCTTTATCGATCTTTCTATACATTTACAGAGGAAATTCCATGCTCAAATTTAATATATTTCTCATGGATTACTAGAGTCGTCTCCAATAGTGACAAGAGAAATAGGAATCCCTATTAAAGACTATTTAATAAGGAACTCCATGGAATCTAAAAATACCATGAAGTAAGGATTTACCAAGTATTCAACATTGTTTGTATCGTTAATTTGTATAATGTGATATGATTTGGGCAATCTATCAATATCAAAAAATATCACAATATTCCCATGAGGGGTACATAATAACACCTCCAAAATGTCCATAAAAATCTCATCCCACTTCCATGTTAATATTGAATGTGGCTTAAAAACCCAAAATGACAATTGATAAAAACATTAACCTTTTGGATGGTATAAAAAGGTGGTAAAATGTCACTGATGTCCCACCTCATAACTTGGATCTCAAATTATCGTTATATAATAGAGATCATATCTGTCGTTTGAGGATACAAAAACCCTTCAGAACTATATAAGACAACCATCAGTACCTTTATCATAGGTAAGGGCACCACAAGACAAATTTGGAAACATTGGATTACCTATGAGGAGAATGAAAACTCACCAGTGGTCTCCAAACTATAATGATATTCCACAGTACTACAAAATTCTTCACCCAACATGTTCTATCATAGAATCATCTCAATAAGAAAATAGTGAATTATAGACTCACTAAAACAACATCATATACATTATCCCAAACTATCAAATATAATTGAAAAAAAGATCCATAAGATTAAACTATTCCAATGATTCATTAATATGATGGGTTATATTATTCTTATTGAAGGCTTTAATAATGGAATTCCCCTTTCTAGGATTATAAGAAATGTTGGTATCAAATAACTATAGGTTCTACATCAAACACCTTTGTTGGAGGTTCATATGTTTAGAGGAAAACATATCAGTCATTTTTTCAATAAATGGAAATCCTTTCACACAAAAGATAATATTTCCATATATTAATAGCAGGCAGCATGGCTTTGAGCTAAATATCATGGGTTAGATAACTATTTCCATCTGATTGAGATTCATATAATGTTAGGGTGTCACATTATAAATATGTAAAAGGATACAACCCAAAATAAAACCTAACATATCACAAAAATTTAAAATATCCCTATACGACCTCTGGAAGAGGAAATATTGGTGAAAATGTTTAAAGGATGTTCATCTCAACAAAATAAATTCCACACTTCTCATGCTAAATGAACATCAATCCTTTCTATGTAACAATGTTCAATAGGGAAACATAATTTGAGAAATCAATTAACAATAATTGATAATATCTCTCCAAACCCAAAAAGCACCATGTCATAAAAACATTATGTTGTTTACCCTTGTCGTATTACCTTTCACCTCTTCAGTTTCAACTAAAATACCTTATTCTAAGACAATGTGTCCAAATAAATTCACATCTCAAATAAAATAATAATAATTTTGATAAATGATTATTATGTAATTATTTTCCAAAGGTCTCAAAAATAACTACCAATTGTTTCATGTGGTCCTCCTCAGTAATAGAGTAATCTAGAGTTGCATTAAAAAATACCCCCATGAATGATTAAGGTACATAGAAGATATCTTATTAATCAAATCTATAAATATTACGTGAATTTTTTTATACCAAATGACATAACATGATACTGATAATGGCCATATCTAATCCTAATGGATATCTTTAAAATTTTAGATTATTTTATTATCAACTTGTTATAAATATATCGAAGATAAATATTCCATAAAACTTCACCGCCTTTAGTAGGTAAAAAATATCATCAATATGTGGTAATAGGGAAATTTTATTAACTATAACTCAATTGGTATTCCTATAATTATAAAATAGATAAATTATCCCTTATATCTTCTTTGAAAAGAGAATATGTTCCACACATGTTGAAACACCGGCATGTATAAAACATTTCTCTATAAAATTATCCAAATTAATATTTCAAAAATTCAACTCCACCAGTTCCATATAATTAGATGTAATAGACATTGACTAAGTATTATGTAAAATATAAATACAAAATTCCACCTATATTACTGTAGGAAATCTATAGAAATTAGAGGGAAATATGTCAGAAAATATGATGAAAATATGAGTGAGATCATTAATCAAAGGTTCCCACTCAATGTAAAAAAGTAAATAATATTACCCAACATGACATTGGTAAATGAGTAATTTATTCACTATATTATAGGTCAAAATATCCTTAATAAATTGAACACCCTATCAGGTGAATTAGAGGAGGCTTGCCGAAGATAACAGACAATCAAGACTATATCTTCCCTAATCCAATCCATCTAAAAAAGGATATAAATATTTTTTATGACAATATTGAAAATTTCTAGGTAAGATCAATCTCTGATAAAGAGAAAATTGAAGTAGGATGATTAAGACCATGAAATCTCTTCATTCCAATGGGCTAGGTAATATCAATCAGAACATATAAATCCTCATAGGAAGATTTCTTAAACTCACAACTTTTTTTGATAGAAATGAATGAGATATACTAGTATAAAATAAATTTGTCACCAATGATGAAGATATTTTGATGATACCTCTCACTGTCAGTAGATTATATTCCAATAGAGACACTTCTAAAACATAAAGAAGCTTCTTTCAGGATGTCTATTGATGGCACCCCTAATTTCTAGAAACATATTCTTTCACCACAGTTATTTTTTGTGCTGATGATTTCATTCCACTATGAGTAGTTGAAATTAAATAAAAAATATATTTCCGTCTTGATAGATTTCACAAATAATAGATCCTTTGTTCCTTAGTTCAAACCCATCTCAAATTCAAAACAATTACTCACCAAAAAAGAATAAAATCCCTCTTTGAGGTACTACCTGAGGTATAGAAAATTCCAACTATGAAGAAATTATAATGATACTAATCACACATTCTCTTTCCATTAAACGTACCCATAGAACCACCACTAGGAGAAAAATTAACACTTGTGAACCCTGACTCACCACCTAGGTAATGCTCAACCAATAAAACTATATCAATAACATTGTCATATAATGTAAAATTATACATGATTTGTTTTACCATATATCATAATTAATTCCCATATCAATTCATCATGCTTTAATATATTCATTTGTAACTACCTCTAGAGAAATATGAATGATCTTAGCAATATATTTCCAATACCGTGTCACGATATAATCACCTAGTTGATGTTGAGAAACACCATAGACCTTTCCATGACCATTGAATTAGGATAGAAATGATTTGTGAAAGTTACAATGACATCTTTCTAATCCAGTCCATTATACTTCTTGTACATCACTTCCAATATCACTATCCCTTGATAGGACTCTCCATAAAAATGGTACAACACATCACTTTAATAGAATTATATTTTTCAATTAACAAAAATTGTAACTCGTTATATTCCCAAAATAATTCATCCTATTAAGGATCATTTTATCATGGGAAGGCTGGCGTTTTTTACAGAGGAATGCTTGACAATGATCTCTATATTTATCGCTTCATTAATGCACTATCGGATCATCAACAAGAATAGTTATCAATGCTTGTCCATAATCATGGAAAAAATACACCACTATCTAAAAATGAATTGGGTAAACAAAAAGATTTTAGTTCAATGTATTACCAGAATAATCCCCCATAATCCTATTCAAATCACTTCTTAATGATATGATTCTATTAAACATCTACAAAAAATACTAAAATAATTAATACGTATAAAATGATTAACAACTCAAATAATAATCATAGTAATATCAATTACATAAATAAAAAATATATATTTTGATTTCAATAAACACCTATCTAAATCATGAAAAAGACAATTAAGTACATTAGAACATTCCCCAAGAATCGTTTTCCAAACACCCATGGTGACTTATTGCTAGTTATGATGAGAGATGTCTAGGTACTCAATCCCAAATACCTCCTCTATCCAACTAATCCTAACTCATTTCTACTAGGATTATAATAACCCAGTACTAACATACATAGACATTTCATCGCTTATTCAAATACTTAGTACATTTCAAAAATAGATGCCCAAATACTGTATTAGATTAATGAATTTGATAACATGGAAATAAAAACACTAGTATTTAAGTGATCTATGATATCACCCACTATGTTCATCAGGAATAGACCCATTGTTGGACATATCATAAATAATACATACCTTTATAACCTATGGATAGAAACATAAATATGGGTGAGCTCATATGCTTAGTAAGAGTAAACACGAGAATCATGTAATCATAAACATAAGCATATGGGTATGAGAACATGATCATAACATTAGAAAACAATACCATTCATATCAAATATCATAAACATGAATCGGGGAATAAAGCGTGGAATTTCAAAATAAATGAATCATATTGAAATGAAGAATATAATCCATGAATTAATAACAAAAGAATAAAGCATGGAATTTTGATAAATTCATAACAATATAATATGATTTCCAGAGTATCCAAGGAATTTCTGCCATGATCATCTTAGTGGTATAAGTTCACCCCCATACAATCTAGATAGTCATGGTCTCTGCCATGTCTATCTTAGTAGCATGAGTTCACTCGTTATCCCATTTTGGTAGTCATGGTTCACTCCCATGGCGATCTTATAAGTAATGTTTCACTCCCTACATCATCATAGTCCATCTCATGAGATATAAATCATTAACCAATGAATTAGAGGGAGATATTGGTAACAACAATTCATAATGGATTCATACACACTTGTGTCAAAAAATCATAAAAAATCATATCATTACCCATGAAATAATATGGGAATCATAAACATGTAATCAAATAATAACTTCTGAAAATATTTATAGGTTTTATAATCAATACATCAAAATCATATCTTGTTAAAAGAAGAGGGCTAAAGAACATATCACACTCTAATGATAAATAAGTTTCATAAATATCATGCAATAAAAACATATTTAATTAAGAGAAATAATATAAATGTAAACATTGAATAATTTCCCCCGAAAGGCATGAATAACACCAGTATTAGTTATCCTAGATGGGAAATAAATTTAAAATACCTTTTAAAATATTTTTTGAGGAAAATATGGTTTTTATATTTCAAAAAATAAATTTAAGTCATATAATATATTGAAATAAAATTTCATTAAAATAATGTTGAAATCATATAAATAAATCATTGAAATAATTTTGGAATCCTATTTCATTAAAACAAAAAAATAGATCTAGAAAACATTTTGAAACCCATTTTCAATGAAAAATTATAAAATAATCATAAAAACGTTTTAAAAAACAAACATACATGAAAATTTATAAAATAAGATTGAATATTAATTCAAAACCATTTCATTTAAAACAAATTCTGTAATTATAAATAAATCAAGAAAACCTTTTGAAAAGCATTTTCGTTGAAAAATTATAAATGAAATATGAAAACAATTTGAATACCATTTTATTTAAAATAATTTGAAATCATATAAATAATACATGAAATATCTGAAATTATATTCAACTAAAAAATGTTTAAAAATTATAATGTATTCTTTGAAAATAAATTTATAAAAATTTAACCACAAAAAAATTAAACATATTTATAAAACATGGTTTTGAAGGTACACAGTTTTCAGATCGAAGAGATAGTTAGAGTCGAGATTTCTTAGAAACACATTCTTAAAAATATTATGAAACTTATAGATTAATATTGTTAGAAATTAATGATGATATCATAAATAATCATAGTAGATGAAAATTCATTAGATTTCTTAAGATATGGATAATACGATTTAATAAAAGGAATAATAAGTGTTAATAATATCGTAAACTGATGAGATCGTCTCAATAAAATATTAACACATGGTAACTTGGGATCCTAATTTTCAAGTCATAAAATGAAATTAAATGAATATTAAAATATCATAAAAATAATTATTTTTTTTCATGATAAATACATCTATAAAAATAATGTGAGGGAATAAAAAAACTACTAACTCATAGAAATAAAATTTAGACAAAACTATCTTAATGATTTGGTAAAATTTAAAACATTTACACCATAAAATAAAGATCATATAATGGATATGTAAATACCCAGAAATTTATTAATAATAATAAAACAATACATTCATGGGTAGTATATGTAGCACGCAAAATAAAAGTTTATTGAACATAGAATGTATCTCACATATATAAAAAGTGAAATGAATGTCCCTTACCTTTTGTCATAACTCTTGTCCCACTCATAAAATATCTTTTATAATAATTATAATTTTTTTATAAATATATAATATTATCATGTTATTATATATAATACCATTTATAATTTTATTATTATGTTATATTAACTACTTATTAAAAATGTTATGTAAAGGATTCACTTCGGGCAATATCTAATTTGTTTTTCACAAGAGACTTAAATTGTTATATATATCGTTCATATACTTATATCATGATTCAAATAATATAAAAAATTATATAAATATCATTTATAATAAACATATTTTTATAATAATAATATATAAAACATATAAGTATTAAATGTAAGAAACCATTCGTGGAGACGATTGGTCATACGTATGCAGAAACACAATTTCATCATTTATTATCACACTGAAAGAGAAAATAAAATAAAATATATTAATATATGTATATTATATCATAAATTTATAATTATCTTTATATAAATAAATTATAATATAGTTTCACAAAACTCATCCTTAATGCATACCATATAGTGTGTGAATGAATCACATCGCTAGGAGGGGCAGTTTCCCACACTTACCCAAACAATATTATCATATTTACACTATATATATAGCATATATGTATATTCTAAATAAAATTATAGTAGCACAAAGGAATTATAAATATAATATATTTAATATACAAATTGATTTTCATTATTAATTTCCAACATTCGAGTCATTAAAGGAATAATGAACAATCATCATTTCGTGAGGTGGTAGTTCGGCGTAAACATAAATAGTATGTTTGTTACAAATTAGATGCAAGTATTTTAAATTTTAGGTAGAATCAATGTCATAAAAAGTAATAGTATATTGATTATAATTTTTCTTTTCTATATCGTTGTGTAAAACCCAGAGATTTTATGAAAAATATTCTTTTAATTTCATTAATGTCTTGTGTTGTATGCTACACCAATATTACCTTGCGTTATACGCAACACCGTATTAGCTTGTAGTATACGCAACACTATTCTTGGATCGTGTTACACACAATTTTGATAATAGTTATCCTACGCAACATTGAGTATATATATATATTCAATGTATAAATGAAATATGGTTGGATTATGTTATATGAAAAAACAAAGGATTCTTGCACAACACGCAACCATGACTTGGCTTGCGTTACACGCAATCACGACCTTCCTCGACAGCGTGTATTGTATGCAATACCAGGTTATACTAAACAACGATATATTATTATAATATTATTATGAACTAGCCATTATGAATAGTATTAACTAAATTTTTAATTTTATAACATTATTATTCATCTTACACATTTTCTAGAACATGGTATAAGAACAAAATAATTTTTTAGGTAAAATAAGTATTTTTCAAAAAATGCAGTTTTGCCGCCTTTTGATGGCACACCCAATTTAAATCTATTTTTTGACATGTTTATAAGTTCAATTTTACAAAATAAAATTCTTCTTTATAATCAAGAAATAAAAATTTACTTTGGATAAATTTTTCATATTATTCTGGTAACTTTCATATTTTGATGAATAGTAAAAACACGCTATATTTTAATTAAAAACAACTTTTTTCATCGCAATACTTTATATGGTAAAATTATAATATTGAATGGTTTTAAAGTATAAATAGAAAATATTTTTACCATTTAATATAATGTATGTCATTATCATTGATTTTACATTAAATTCATAGGTTAAATCAATTCAATCTTTTGCAATGTTTTAAAGAAAACCCTGTTTTCTTCCGACAACGGGATTAATATTAATTTAATTTCTGCAACTTTTGTGTATTGAATTTGGAAAAATGGATCCCATATTTGGAATCAGTGGGTTCAAATTATGTTAATAAACTACTTTTTATTTTTGGGAATTATAAATAGTAACTATGGTAAATTTTATTTACCATAGTTAAAGGTAAATAGGGTAATTAAGGGTAAATATAATATTATAAAATTACCCTAACACATCACAAAATTCTATTGGATGGCTAAAAGTAGACCCATATAACCTAAGGGTCGGATCAGATTCATTTTATCGACTTTTTACCATGAAAATAATTTAATTATTATTAAAACCAAAGAAAGTGACAACATGTCACTCTCTTAAATCTTATAAGTATAATAATTTTAATTTAGTGATAAACATCATAAAACATCGAAAATGAATAGTCTCCAGATAGCTAATATATTTTTCTACATCATGATAATTTATTTATAATTTTTAGGGATTAAATAATTGTCATTAATGGTGATACATTAATGATACATAAATTATTTATTAATTGAAAAATAAGTAATATAGTTTTTATTGAAAACCTAATACCCAATAAAAGGCCGAAAAACCTGACCAAAACGTATTGGTAGTATAAAGCTACACTGTAATAATCCAATGAACTAATATATAATCGTTTGGAGTCTTATAAAAGTGATTATGACACTTATATTATTTTATTTTAAATGATGCCAAAGATGCCACCTTCATAATTTAATAAATATAACAATTTACATATTGTGATTTTAAGATGATAAATTCGAGTACAAGTATTATTGTGAAATATAATAGATTTATCATCATCATAGGATTTTATTTTTAATTTTTATGCAACAAATAAGTATATTAAATAATTATACAAAAATGTTGTAGTAATTATTTTATTAAGAGATAAACCAAATAAATGGTTTTAAAAATAATAAAATAACTATTATATGAACTATTCAATGTGATCCAATACTTTTATAGATACGTATGACCTTTTATAAATCTATTAAAGCTTTTAGTTAGAACATATATTCTGTATATATTTTATTTAAATTCAAATAAATGAATAGTGTCAAAATTGACACTAGTTTTATTTTATAAAAATAACATATTATAAAATTGTTTAAAAATAACAAAAATATTTAAATATTATAAATTTAAATTTATATGGTCCATAATGTTATAAAGTAACCAATTATATAAAATTAATAACAAATAAGTAATTATTTGTTATAATTTAAAATCTAGAATTTTATTACCACAAATAAACTTAAATAGATTAAATAAGGATAAATAAAAATTATAAGGTTTAAAATAAGATCCAAACATGTCTAAATTTTATTGGTTGATGATATTACAACCCTATTTCATCTAAAATTTGAATATGTGTCATTTTTGGAGGTTTTTTAGTGGGGTTAGATTTATTATAAATTATTATTTTTATGAATTCCAAAGGTGTCCCCCTCATCCCTTATAAAAGGGCACCTCCTCCCTCTCTTCCTCACACCACTTTGAGCCTTCATGCTCGGCCAAAACCTGACCAATTCTTTTATCCAGTTCCCTAGAAACATCCCAGAGGTCCATATTGTCTTCAAAGGACAATTTTAGTGCCCTAAGAGGAGGTCTCAAAGAGGCGCTTCAAAGAAGAGGTAATGCCTGTTACCGATTCTTTCATCTTTATTTCTTCTTCCACTTCTTGTTGTTTAGTTGTTTCATTATGAAGTAATAACATCAGTATCAATCATATACTGATATGTTATTAAAAGTATGAAACGACCATATTTCACCATCTATCCATCGTACGGAAAATGAAATCACCATGCGTGCGTACGTACAAAATACTGTCTCCACGCCGTGGTGTAATCAGTTTTCCACCACCACCATACATGGATGGGTATAATGGTGTCAATAAATGACTATATATGATTATTGTAAAGTTATATTTATTCTTAAATAGTATACATACACTCCAATACAATTCCACAGTCATGGGAATGATATCATCGCTCGTGCGTACATACGGACTACCGTCTCCACGAACGCGATGAGATTAATTTTACATGATTAACCATTCAAGAATGATTATAAAGTATATATAATGAATAATAATGAAATATATGACATAATAATGCTACTGGATTTATGAATATATATGTATGTCATCTATTTAATTTCATTCAACTCAATAAGGAAACAAAAACTGTGTTCATGCGTACGTATGACCTACCGTCTCCATGAACGATGTATTTCATTCCATTTATCAATATATTATATATATGTATATTCTGAATATATATTATATATAAATCATGTTTTATATTCTGGAATTAAATAATCATGATCTAAGTAATCATATGAATAATTACAAGTCAATACACGGACGACAAATGAAATGATTTTAACCAAAACGCTCTTTAACATGGAATTTACAAATGAACGGGTAATATAAAGTCATAAGTGAACCATATATGATATCATAACAATAAATATGATTATTTAATAAGTCAATAACATTATTTAAATCATTATACAAGAGGTTCGGACACTTACGAAGCAAATCGGACCTAAGGTAACGGATAATTTATCAATATCATTTTTATCCGAGATTGTTTATTCGTAAGTATTTACTAGGTTTATCTTTATCATCCAAGCCCATGTTTTCTAAAATTGGTTTCATGTATGTTTAATGTTCTTTTTACCCATTTTTTACTTTTACTACATGGTATGTAAGGAATATTTCTTTTTTTACATTACGAGGTACTTTTTGACTTTTTCAACAAAAGTACGAGAAAAATGTTTTTTAACTTATACGGCATGAATGATTTTTACGGTTTAATAATGCCTTATTTTCATAAAGATTCCTCTACAAGTTTTCAGGATTATTTTCAACAAACCTTTTTTTTAAAAGTACATGCCATTTTTTTAAAAGAAAATGATTTTGAAGAAGAAAAGATATTGTCCTCAAGAATTCATTTCAAGTGTTTTGTCAAAACCATTTTCCATCTAAGATGAAATTATTTAAAATGTGTATGTTTCACGTATAATGTCTCTATGATTTACAAGATTTCAATTTTCTTATAATGAAATATCCATTTATTTTATATTGATTATGTGATGATGATATGATGTTTATGAAATCCATTTTATTCTTTGGGTTATGATAAATGTTTTAAGTTTATGTTGTGGAAAAAGTAAAAATGATTTCATTATGAGATGGGTGGGACCTATATCTCACTCCAATGCATTGGGTAAATATTTATATCTCATGAGATAGACATGGCTGGAACGAAAAGTTAAATCGGTTCAGTAATACAGGACTGGAACGTGGAGTGAACTCGATTCAGAAAGGGACTTTGTCCACTATGATGGTCCTGGTAGCAATGCCTTGGCTAATATTGAAATCATATCATGTGCTTAATGGTTTCCACAATTACATGTTTTATTCCCATGCTATTTTATCCTTCTTAATGTTTCTTTATGATCTATGCCTTACATACTTCAATGTTTTATGTCATTGCTAAAGCTTTTGCTGTTTAAACATTATGTTCTTGTTTTTAAGTGCAAATGTATATGGTATGTTTTATTTTATCCATGATTAACCTTAGTGAGAATTTGAGCTCACCCTTTTTATGTTTTCTTTTCCCCAGGATATAAAGAAAGGTTTTAGGTAAGAAAAAAAGGGAAGATCTTTATGGGAGCTATTGAAGATCTTTCACCACGATTAGAAGATTATATTCCGAGTTTCCAAAGACACTAAACTATTATGGTACTTGTGTGTGTGTTTTTTGTTATGTACTAAGTATTCCGCAAAAGTAATGTAATGTCCATGTACGTCAAGCTTCGGGTCTCTACAGTTGGTATCAGAGGAAATGTTTAGTCAACCTTTGGAAACTAGGATGCGAAAACGTTAGTGAGATCCCTAGAGATATTTCTAAGGTATGTCTAGGGATGTCCCAAAGGATAAGTATACGTATAGTATATATTCCTAGAACTATGATAACGATCATAGAATTTAACCTAAGGTGTAAGATATTGAGGATACTCCCCCTTTACTATGTTGTTTTCCCTAGCATGATTTTTTCCTCTCACAAAATTCTTTTTGGGTTTTAGAAAATGGATGGAAACAGGAAGATTCATGATAATGGAGGATATAACGGAAAATGGAATTATATTCTTCATGAGAATACAAATGAAACGGGATTTTGAAGTCCAAACATAGTTATTATTCCTAATCAACAATCTCATAATATGATCAATAATCTCTACTTTGGTAAGTTTCCCGACTCAGATAATAAGAGAAAGATGGATGTTCATGATGATCATAGAGGAAAGAAAGTTAAATTTCCCTCATTTAAATCATGTGGGAAGAGGCATTGGGGAGATTGTTTCAAGGGAACTGGAAGATTCTTTGGGTGTGTAAAAGAAGGACATAAAGCTAGTAAGTGCAATGGAAAAGGTTCAGTTAACACCATGGATGAGGAAAATTGTATTGCTACGACATCAACAATGGTTAAATGTTTTAAATGTGGAATGTACGGGCATTATGCAAACCAATGCCCTAAGGGAAAGTCTCGTGAAGAGAATCTGTTTAGCCGTATGGGTAGTATTTATGATGATGATGATGAAGAGACTACAAATGATATGTGAGATGAAATATTTTTTGAAGCTCGGTCAATGGTTTAAGAAGGTAGTGGAATGATTACATGTTTATCAAGTGTAATATTGTATAAGTAATCTCATGGTACTATGGAATAAAGAGACATCTAAGGATTGTTAAACTGTTGTATTTCCTTGAGTTTTGAAAGTGTATGATTAATGGTACCAGTATCCCTGAAAGGTTATTCAGATATTTTTGGAATGTATATGATATGTGCATAATGATGGGGTAAGGATAAAATTAAATGTTTGATAGTATTCATGAGCTCATAAATGATATAAGGAGAAGTTTATATCATGGTTTGAGTATATAGAATTTTTGGATTTTGGAAGGAGTTAACTTTTGACAGTATTCATGTTTTCACTAAGGTTTAATGGGTATTCATTTTTCATGAGAATAAATGATTCAGGTATTCCCATGATTGGAATGTGACCAACAAGATATATGGGGGATAAATGATGGTATTCACATGCTTGGTTGATGACATTTCAAGTAATCGTTTTCTTTATACTATGATATTGGACCGAAGTATTTTAGATAAGCCTAAAGATTGAAATGGATTATGTTGGACATAAGTTAGTATTGTTTAAGGATAGAACTTTTTTTGATATTATTTATGGGATGTTATAGTAATGTAGTTTTAGAAAAATGACAACATGCAGGATGGGCGACAGCCCATCGCGTCAGATAAGGCTGTGGGAATCGAACCCACAACCGATGTGCGACTGGCCTTTATCGCCTACCACTGGCCTACAGGAAGTCCCTGGTTAGTATAAACTAGTTTTATTTTATTAAGAGGTATGATATATGAAGTATAAGTTCATTTTTGGAACCATATACGATCAATCTAACCATATGATGGACTTATAACTTTTGAAAACCTTTTTTTTGATACATATGGAATGACCCATCATTCTATCACATGATATGTTAACACATCACAAATAACAAATTCAACTTAATTTCTGTAAGGGATGAAGTGGAAATTGTTCAATTCATGAACAACATTGAGATTTTACCAAAATCATGTAAGTTTTTATTTTAATTCATCAACATTAGGGAAATGATCTTGAAAACCAAAAATGTTGTCCTAGTGACCTTATATCCGATGAATCAAATGGTACCTTAGATCATCACAAATTTATGGCTTTGTGATTTTTGGCTTTTTCATAGCCATGTTCTCTACCACTCTCCATCAGAACTTGATGGTTAGATTTTTCTTCCAAATCTATATTTTCACCTATTTTCTCTTACGTGGAAACCCAGTGATGAGTTAATTTTGGTAACCATTACATTTTATACTTTTAGTTTTTAAATCCATTTTTTGGTATTCCTTTTTACGATGTGGGTTTCTATTAAACAAACTTTTGAGTAGTAAACCATTTATAACCCCAACGAATTTCGAGGGTGAAATTCATTTTAAGGGGGGTAGAATGTAACACCCCAAGATTTTATGAAAAATATTCTTTTAAGTTCATTAATGTCTTGTGTTGTATGATACACCATGATTACCTTGCGCTATACGTAACATCGTATTAGCTTGAAGTATACGCAACACTATTCTTGGATCATGTTACACACAATTTTGATAATAGTTATTCTACGCAACATTGATTATATATATATATATTCAATGTATAAATGAAATATGGTTGGATTCTGTTATACGAAACAACAAAGGATTCTTGAACAACACACAACCCTGACTTGTCTTGCGTTACACGCAATCGCGACCTTCCTCGATAGCGTGTGTTGTACACAATACTGAGTTTTACTAAACAATGATATATTATTATAATATTATTATGAACTAGCTGTTATGAATAGTATTAACTAAATTTTGAATTTTATAACATTATTATTCATCTTACACATTTTATAGAACATGGTATAAGAACAAAATAAATTTTTCGGGTAAAATAAGTATTTTTCAAAAAATGCAGTTTTGCCGCCTTTTAATGGAACACCCACTTTAAATCTAGTTTTTGACATGTTTATAAGTTCAATTTGACAAAATAAAATTCTTATTTGGAATCAAGAAATAAAAATTTACTTTGGATAAATGTTTCATATTATTCTGGTAACTTTCATATTTTGATGAATAGTAAAAACACGCTATATTTTAATTAAAATCAACTTTTTTCATCGCAATAATTTATATGGTTAGATTATAATATTGAATGGTTTTAAAGTATAAATAGAATATATTTTTACCATTTAATATAATTTATGTCATTAGCATTGATTTTACATTAAATTCGTAGGTTAAATCAATTCAATCTTTTGCAATGTTTTAAAGAAAACCCCTTTTTCTTCCAACAACGAGATTAATTTTAATTTAATTTGTGAAACTTTTGGGTATATAATTTCGAAAAATGGATTTCATATTTGGAATTATTGGGTCCAAAAAATGTTATTAAGCTAATTTTTATTTTTGGGAATTATGAATAGTAACTATGGTAAATTTTATTTACCATAGTTAAAGGTAAATCAGGTAATTAAGGGTAAATATAATATTATAAAATTACCCTAAAACATGACAAAATTCTATTGGATGGATAAAAGTAGACCCATATAACCTTAGGGTCAGATTAGATTTATTTTATGGACTTTTGACTATGAAAATAATTTAATTATTATTAAAACCAAAGAAAGTGACAACATGTCACTCTCTTAAATCTTATAAGTATAATAATATTAATTTAGTGATAAACATCATAAAACTTAGAACATGAATAGTCTCCAGAAATCTAATAAATGTATCTACATCATGATAATTTAGTTATAATATTTAGGATTAAATAATAGTCATTAATGGTGATACATTAATGATACAGAAATTATTTATTAAGTAAAAAATAAGTAATATAGTTTTTATTGAAAAACTAGTATCCATTAAAAGGCCCACAAACCAGACCAAAAATTATTGGTAGTGTATAGAGATTCCTTAATCATCCAATGACCTAATATATAACCGTTTAGAGCCTTATAAAAGTGATTATGACACTTATAGTATTTTATTTTAAATGATGCCAAAGTTGTCACCTTCATAATTTAATACATATAACAATTTAAATATTGTGATTTTAAGATGATAAATTCGAGTACAAGTATTATTGTGAAAGGTAATATATTTATAATCATCATAGGGTTTTATTTGTAATTTTTATGCAACAAATAAGTATATTAAATAATTATACAAAAATGTTGTAGTAATTATTTTATTAAGAGATAAACCAAATAAATGGTTTTAAAAATAATAAAATAAATATTATATGAACTATTTAATGTGATAAACTAATTTTATAGATACATATGACCTTTTATAAATCTATTAATGATTTTATTTCGAACATATATTCTGCATATATTTTATTTAAATTCAAATAAATGAATAGTGTCAAAACTAACAGTATTGTTATTTTATAAACATAACATATTATAAAATTGTTTAAAAATCATAAAAATATTTAAAAATTATAAATTTAACATTATATTTTCTATAATGTTATAAAGTAACCAATTATAGATAATTCACAACAAATAAGTAATTATTTGTTATAATTTAAAATTTAGAATTTTATTTCCACAAATAAACTTAAATAAATTAAATAAGGATAAATAAAAATGATAAGGTTTAAAATAAGATCCAAACATGTATAAATTGTATTGGTTGATGATATTAAAACCCTATATCATCTAATATTCGAATATGAGTCATTTTTGGAGGTTTTTAAGTGGGGTTCGATTTATTATAAATAAATATTTTTAAGAATTCCAAAGGTGCCCCTCTCCTCCCTTATAAAAGGGCACCTCCTCCCTCTCTTCCTCACACCACATTGAGCCTTCAAGATCGGACAAACCCTGAACAATTATCTTCTACACTTCCCTAGAAATATCCTAGAGGTCTTTGTATTCTTCAAAGACCAATTTTAGTGTCTTAAGAGGAGGTCTCAAAGAGGCGCTTCAAAGAAGAGGTAATGCCTGTTACCGATTCTTTCATATTTATTTCTTCTTCCACTTCTTCTTCTTTAGTTTATTAATTATGAAGTAATAACATCAGTATCACTCATATACTGATATGTTATTATAAGTATGAACCAACCTTATTTCACCATCTATCCATCCTATGGAAAACGATATCACCACGCGTGCGTACGTACGGAATACCGTCTCCACGCCGTGGTGTAATCAGTTTTCCACCACCACCGTGCATGGATGGGTATAATGGTGTAAATAAATAACTATATATGATTATTTTAAAGTGATATTGATTCTGAAATAGTATACACACACTTCAATACAATTTCACGGTCATGGGAATGATATCATCGCTCGTGCGTACGTACGGACTACCGTCTCCACGAACACGATGAGATTCATTTTCCATGTTTAACCATTCAAGAATGATTATAAAGTATATATAATGAATAATAATTAAATATATTACATAATAATGCTACTGTATTTATGTATATATATATATATGTATGTCATCTATTTAATTTCATTCAACTCAATAAAGAAATGAAAACAACGTTCATGCGTACGTACGACCTACCGTCTCCATGAACGGTGTATTTCTTTCCATTTATCGATCCATTATATATATGTATATTCTGAATATATATTATATATAAATCATGTTCTATATTCTGGAATTAAATAATCATGATCTAAGTAATCATATGAATAATTACAAGTCCAAACACGGACGACAAATGAAACGATTTTAACCAAAACGCTCTTTAACATGGAATTTACAAAAGAACGGGTAATATAAAGTCATATGTGAACTATATATGATATCATAACAATGAATATGATTATGTAATAATTCAATAACATTATTTAAATCATTATACAAGAGTTTCAGACACTTACAAAGCAAATCGGACCTAAGGTAAGGGATAATTTATCAGTCTTATTTTTATCCAAGATTGTTTATTCCTATGTATTTACTGGGGTTATCTTTATCATCCAAGCCCATGTTTTCTAAAAATGGTTTCATGTATGTTTAATGTCCTTTTTACCCATTTTTGACTTTTACTACCTGGTATGTAAGGAATATTTCTTTTTTTATGTTACGAGGTAATTTTTGACTTTTCTGACAAAAGTACGAGAAAAATGTTTTTTTAACTTATACGGTGTGAATGGATTTTTACGATTTCATAATGCCTCATTTTCATAAATATTACTCTACAAGTTTTCAGTATTATTTTCAACAAACCCTTTTCTTTTAAAAGTACATGTCATTTTTTGAAAAGAAAATTATTTTGAAGAAGAAAGAATATTTTCCTCAAGAATTAATTTCAAGTGTTTTTTCAAAAAAAAATTCCATATAAGATGAAATTATTTCAAATGTGTATGTTTCAAGTATAATGTCTCTATGATTTACATGATTTTAATTTTCTTATGATGAAATATCCATTTATTTTATATGGATTATGTGATGATGATATGATGTTTATGAAACCCATTTTATTCTTTGGGTTATGATGAATGTTTTAAGTTTATGTTGTGACACAAGTAAGAATGATTTCATTATGAGATTGGTGGGACCTATATCTACCTCCAATTCATTGGTTAAATATTTATGTCTCATGAGATAGAAATGGCTGGAACGGAAAGTTAAACCGGTTTAGTAATAAAGGACTGGAACGAGGAGTGAACTCGATTCAGAAAGGGAATTTGTCCACTAAGAGGGTCTTGGCAGCAATGCCTTGGATAATATGGAAATAATATCATGTGATTAATGGTTTACACAATTACATGTTTTATTCCCTTGCTATTTTATCATTCCTAATGTTTCTTTATGATCTATGCCTTACGTACTTCCATGTTTTATGTCATTTCTCAAGCTTTTGATGTTTAAACATTATGTTCATGTTTTAAAGTGAAAATGTATCTGGTATGTTTTATTTTATCTATGATTACCCTTACTAAGAATTTGAGCTCACACTTTTTATGTTTTCTTTTCCCTAAGATATAAAGAATGGTTTTAGGTAAGAAAAAACAGAATATCTTTATGGGATATGTTGAAGATCTTTCACCACGATTAGAATATTATATTCCAAGTTTCCAAAGAAACTAAACTATTACAGTCCTTGTGTGTGTGTTTTTATTATGTACTAAGTATTCTAAAAAATTAATATAATTTCCATGTACGTCAATATTCATGTCTCTACACGTTGAATAATGAGAGTGGAGGAATGGAGATTTAAAAGATGATAAAGGAGATTGATAGAGGATGTTACCCTTTCTTTGTGTAAATCCTTTTGGGGTGCACCATAGGGGATGAGTGGTTTGATTTGTTACAAATTTTTTGATTAAAAGAGGAATTTAGGGATGAATGTATTCAAATTGAGTATATAATGGTCTAACCTAATAGGTTTTATATGTGTGAGGAAGGGGGGAGGTGGTTGTCTTTTATAGGGGATGAAAATGACTCACTTGTTATTTTTCAAAAAATATGTTTGGTGTAACCACGTTTTTCCAAAGAAAGTATTCAAAAAAACTAAATTATTTAAGGGTAATTAAGGAATAATTTCAATAAAATTGATGTTGTACCAATTTCTAGGTCATTTCAGATCTTATTTTTAATTTTTATTCCCTTGTTAAGCTTATTATTACCATAATTGTTTTAATTAAATTCAATTAATTTCAATAATATGTTCTCCCAATAAATAGAAGTTCTAATATGAAATTATTTATTATTTTTATTGAACATTTTGAATCCATTTTCAAAAATTCTAATCACAGAAGTGGCATAAATTAATTTAAATTTAATATCTCATATGGGAAGACAAAGTATCTTTTTAAAGTTAAACCGTTTAAATGTTTTCAATGTTTTTATATACAATTTCAATGTAAAACTGATTACAATAATATAAAATGACATATTTTAAAAATCACTAATATAATTAAAATTTAAAACCAATTAACAATATAATTTAAGCCATATAATTAAATTAGATGAAAAAATAGATATGATTTAAAATTTAGTATTTTTCCATATACATCAAAATATAAAACATTATATAAAAATACCAAAAATTCAACCTAACGAAATTTTTATGATTCAATTTCAAATATTAATTTTATAGTTACATATAATATTTATAAAGAATCCAAAAATTATATTTAAAATTTGTTCTTGATTAAATGTTTATAAAAGTGCCTTAGTAAAAATATTGATTTTTAAGTGTGAAATCGGGTTTGTTCCAATATTATGTTTTTCAAATCTATTAGAGGAGCATCAAAAATATTTGGTTGTATATATAATATATATATTAAATTAATATAATTAAATAATTTTAATAAATATAATATAATAGGATAAACTGTCATTGTGAGCTTAAAAATAGTTTTGTATAAAAACATTCATTTTATATTCAATTGGTTTTTTATTCATTTATAAATTATATTTAACTAATGAATTTCAGTATGTGTTTACATAAGTTAGTTAATCAAATTCGTGTCCATAAAATTAAATATTGTGTTATATTTTTTTATATAAAATAATATTATTTTTAATAAAATATTATTTTTTGGTAACACTCTGTCTCGAGTTTTAGACAAGCCATACAACAATGTCAATCTTGTATGTAATATAAACAAACCACAATTTTACAGTATTGAAAGTTAAAATCTATGTTTTGTGTAGTCCTTGATAAAATGGTTTTCTATATAACACAAGTGAAACATAGTTATTTAATATGAAAATTTATTTTCCATCATGTGTGAAATGAAAATATCAGAAGGATCAAATTAATTCAATAAAATAAAGAAAAAAGTCTTGTGTTGTTGAAAGGATAAAATAATAGTATATTAAAAATAAAAAATAAAATTCACAACCTACACCTTTAAAACCACCTTTTTAAGGACAACCCCCGATTACCAGGTACCTAGATATTCGAGCTTACTATTAAATATCATGAATGGAATTCACGATCCACATGGGTTGGTTTCTAGAATATGACATCATATTAGAATCAAGAGGGAATCTATTTTTACAAAATATATTTGATGATAAACAATGCACGTGAATATTCTCACCAATCCAAATAGATAATTTACTAGAATCATACAAGTAAAATAGTATCCACTTACTATATCATCAATAGACAAAGCATCTTTTAAGATAAATATCAATGATAAACCTCATGCGTCAGGTTGACAAAATTTCCATTGATCACCTCCATCAATACAACTCCAATGGATCAAGAACATAGACCTTTTATAGGTGGTTCATTTCATCTTCACAAACATAACATAATAAAATCAATAAATACTATTAGGAAAAGGTAGGGTGAGATCTATAAATCCTTGTAAGGACTCACCAAGTCTTCCACAATCAATTCCATTATTGTCAAAACAATTATTGTTTCAATGAATTCATAATAATGCTTATAATAACACTCATATATTTTCATAAAAATACTCTATAATAATCAAATGATCAATGATAAATCAAAGTATGACTAAATGAATATTTTATATGAAGTTGTTTTAATGAATAAAACAGTTCTATAAATCAATGTCATATAATCATTAAATCATTTATGTCAGAAATATGTATCAATAATTATGATATTTCAGTTTATATTAATATGACCCATATACTACTCATTACTTATCTTAGGTTAATGCCTGTGACGTCCCATGATGTAGGTGTCAGGACTGAAATATCCAATGGGGTTCAAAAGCATGTAACAATATATTTATATATGCAATGTCATCACCAATATAGTTATAGGGGTCAGATCATGGAATTCATATCCTAATAACCCATTAAATACCCAATATCATATGTGCTTCTATCAATCAATAAATAAATCATGTGAAACTCAACCATTTAAAATTAGTTCAAAATTCAATATCCCACATCCAGTTGTAAACGTGACATTATCATTTCAAAAATAAATCGTATGTTTTAATCATTCCATTATGTTTCAAATAATATTTCAATTTATTCCCTATAAAAAAATTTAATTGAATCAATGTTTGAAATAAATAAATAATTTCTTCTTAAATCTATGAAAAAGAATAATTTATTTAGAATTGGGGGTTTTCACTATCATTGTCTCTTTTTAAAAATAATATATCATTGATCTCAGATAAATGTTTTTAAATAATTTAACAAAAATATTTCTATCAATTTAATAAATTTATATAGACAATTTCTCGTAAAAATTTTATCGAACCACCTACCTTTAATGTGTGGTCAAATCAACACTTGTATTGAGAAACACAAATGGAAAATGAATGTGATGGAGAGAAATAATGAAAACTATATAAAAATATCAAGATAAATTCTATTTATATTTTAAAATTTTAAATTAAACCACTTCCAAATATGGATAGGTCTGTGAGTTTGAAATCCAAAGCAAGGAAACACTTCAATGATCAAACATCAAAATGATATGTCTTGAAGAGAGGAAATCAGACCAAAACTAACTAATGTAACATTAGGGGTCGAGAAAAAAGGATTAATAAAAAATAAAAAATATTTGGCTTCACAGTAAAAAAATCTAATACCCCCTATGGTATTTATGATGTGAATCCATGATTCATGATGTGAATATCCTAATAGTCATGTATGTGAAACAATGCATCGACGTGGTTTTAAAAACACAGAGACCTACCATTTCACATAATGAATTTAGTTCGAGATGTTGACTCCATTAATGTAATGAAACTAATTCAAGTAAGTTTATGAGTGCATGATTCACATTGTAAAATAAATTTTTACTATGAATATATCTTGCAAACAGAACACATCTAGAACACGGTGAAAAAACACAAAGAAAAAATCCAACTTAGCCCTGACAAAAAGGGAAACACTAAAGCCTTTGAAAAATTTATACATAGACCCACTAATTCAAATTAAAATTTATAAAAAAAATTATTACATATCCACAAAACTCATTCCACCCTTGAATATCTATAAAAACTCTCAACTAAAAAGGGAATCATAAGAAGATCCAAGGAGTATAAAAAAGAATGTTAATGTGATGTTATATAGGGAGCCATTCTATCTTGGGGATAGCATAAAGTGAACTAATCTATTAAATCTGAACCCTCAAATAATTTTTTTTAAAGTATTTGGATAATTAATCGTTAGATATTTGTTATTTTGTGGAGGAAAACAAGATATCAAATTTTTCTATACTTTTTCAACATTAGCTCTAGAGAAATTGATAGAGTTCAAAAACCTAGTTAATTATTAATTTTATTTTTGATATGGAGTTTACCATTATATCCTTAATATGGTATATTTCAATACATAAACCATTGAAGGGTATCCCATATATTCTTGGGTATATAATGTATACACTCCTCATATGGATGATGTGGGACAACATTTTCATAATTGGGAATGGGAATAAATATGGTTGAAAGGTTATTCTTGGAAATATACACTCATATACTTACACCATATTATGCTTCATCAGGGTTATATTCCTCCACTATGTTATACCATAGATATTTATTCCCTGGGTATCCTACTAACTAAGGAATTCTATTACTAATATTTTAAGGGTCCATATATATTGTTATCCCCAATGTTTTAAGCACCAATGTGTTTAAAGATGTCTACACCTATAAACATTTTCTCTATCTAGATGATATATTACCTTATAGAGGATTTATATGTATAATTTTAGGGATAAAGACCTATCATTACATCTATATACTATCAAGAGGAGGAATACCTCTATAGATACATCTTTCTTCTTCTGTATAAGAGTTGGTAGTCCCCCATGGTGTTTCATATATGTTTCATTTTTTTTTCAAAGGACCCCAGAATTGAGAAGAGTAGGAATGAGAGCCTTGTTATTTTTCATTATAAGAATATATTGAAATTAATTTTGGTATTGTAATCAAGTAGGATGATATTTTATTACATTCACTAGAATATATTGAGGATCATCTATTATGGAGGTATATTAGACCACAATTGAGAAATTTCTAGAATCTGTTAGTGATCTTCTGTATCTTTTGTAGGAGTATGATCTCTCATTTGGGTGGTTTCTATAATATAATGATTATTGATAATATATACGGGGGTATCATCTAAATTAAGATATGAATTAACTATCAGAATATATTGTTGATCATAGGAAATGGAAGATGGTATATAGGCCAACATCCACAGAGGCTCTAAATGATTATGGTGGATTCTATTATTTGAAGTAGTGTAAGAATTATTGTCCAAGAAAAAACTGGTTGTACATTGATTACATGGATATTTAATGTATTTAAATACTAAACATCTTATTACATATTGTTCATTGTACTGAAAGAATATAATGTAAAAATGTCCTAGAGAATTTTTTGTACTGATAAGGTCATGTGGTTCCCTCTGCTTTGATGAGAACCTTGTAATTCTATAACAATACTCATGAACATGGTTGTGTGGTTGGATTTCATACTATGATGAGGCACATAGTGTACAAACCATTAGGTGCATGCACTAGTAAGTAGATGAGACTTCCTCTAATGAAGTTCCCACATGTTAATCTCCAAGAGAAGTGATTATGATAATAGACCTACCAGAAAAAATTAGGCATGTTTGGTTTCATCAGGTATTCCTATATGAGAGCATGTGTAATGGTCCATAGACTTTAAGATTATCATTAATAAGTTTCACAACTCATGAACTTTGATTTACTTGTGAAACAAATCACACCATTTCATGGCGGTAAGTAGGGTTTGTTGGGTGCATCACAAATGACATGGTATTATTGGATAAGTCTAGGAAGGATTTGTCCCTTCCATTAATTGAAGTTGATATCTTTTTCCTTTTTTTGAAATAGAACTATAGCGTGAAATTCCATGTCTATGGTGTATTGTCGACTTTATTTTGGATATTCCAAGAATGACGTATCAAGTATAAAGGATGATGAAACTATCATGAAACATTCATGATGAGATATTGAGAAAAATGGATATATTACACAGTGAGAATTTTTATGTGGATGTTATTGTTCTGACATTACATTAATTCACATGGGTTCATTAACTAATTGATCGACAGTACTCTTTGACATTAGACAAGCCTTACTAATGCCAATGGTATATAATCTTAGAGGGTCACACACTAAGTGCTTGGGGTGGTCTTTGTTAAATTTTATTTTGATTTAATTAATGAAATATGTGTTATTTTCAAGACCATGGAATAATTTTATTCAATTTAACATGATCACATAAATCAAATATTATATTGAAATTTATTTTATTGAACTTTTAATAAATATTTATTTACTAGTTTGTAACTAAAATATTTATTTAGGAGAATAAATATTTTATTTAATTAATCGAGTGTTTAATAAATGAAACTGGAGTACGAGAAGACCAAGGATGGTACTATTGTAAAATAATAATTTGCAAACTGGTAAATATTTGTTTAACTGGTTGGAAGATGTTGAAATAATAATGGCGCTTTTATTATTTTGTGACATGTAATTTTATTTAGAATTCTGTTTTTCACATGTTGGTACACCATAAATAATTACATAGTATTATTATTATAAGAATGGGTTTTCTCAATGTTCATGAATGTATTTAATTGAAATTATGAAATTAAATACTGTAATTGATGTTCCATGAATATATATCGAAAATTACATCTATGGTTCCATAGAGATCACACTACACGCTTGGTGAATTTAAAATTATAGAGCCAAACAATTTCCATCTTGAATCCTCTTCATTACCCTCTCAAGAATGAGATATGTTCTTCAATATCCAAGAACAAGTGATGAAGAATGATTGACAGAAGAAACTCTATTTGACGCACTAGTACCCAGAGAACGAGTGGTGTCGATCGAAGGTCATTGAATCATGTGTGGATCACCATTAGAGGGATTCTAGTTTGGATCCATGCAGATGCAATGATAAAATCTGGATGGTTCATTCTGAATGATCAACATCATTAATAAAGAAAATACCAAAGAATATGGTATTATTTTCTTTGTAAAATTAATTTAATTAATTATAATAATGATGTGAAAGATAGATTCTTACGGTTTCATGCCTCTTCCTTCCCTATCTAAATCATCATTCTGTACCATTGAGACTGACGTTCATCATTGTATTTATCATAGAATAATCATTGATAATGGTATAAATCAATGTTGGGGGTCAACCCAACTGTGCTTCCACTATGCCCGGAACCTTCCAGTGGTATCAGAGTGGTTACATCATAGTTTATAATTAATTAATTATTTCATTTATGACATATGATTTTAATAATTAATTCTTTTAATTCATGTAATTCATTTTGCAAATGTGATTATCGTGATTTTTCCCTCCTCTTTTGTTTCCCGTTCATAGTACAAAAATGATCCCTTCTTTAAATTTTATTTTAAATAAAATAGAGGATGTCATCTAGAGGTTCCAATGCATCATGGTCATACAACACTAAAACAAACAGAGTGTACTCGACTGTACATGCCATGTAGTCAAGATTCAATGCATCAGACGTGTTCGTCAAACCAAGCTATGTGTTGACCCAGAATAGGTGGAACACAGTTTCTAGAATACACGTCGTATAGTCCACATGTCATGGCATGTAGTCCATTCAGGTAAGGGCCTTACATTGTACCCCATACATGAATTTCCCGGCTAGAAACCACGTAATTCATATACTACCCGGCATATGGCCCACTGAACACATCATGTATTCCAATGATTTCCCATGTACATCTACACACCATATCCCCGAGCGCCTACTTTGGATGGATAGTGAATGATAGTACATGCCGTGTAGTCAGAACTACAAGTTGTGTACTCATCCAAATTACCTAGATTTGGTAAAATTTATTCTTATATTGTACAAACCCTTGTGATGTGTACAATCATGCAGGTGTAACGCTGGGGTATAACAAGTGATAGGTTTTTTATATATGTGTGTTTAATTTAACATCTATGTAATGTACATTTATACTCTTTGAGTAGTTATGAATAGGAATTCACTGGGTTTCCTCCAATTTGATAGTTACGTATAGAGATAATTTTAAATGAATTTATTTCATTTAAATTATGATGGATGATAATATCATGGAAATTTAGAAAAGGGTTTAAGATAAAATGATTGATTAATTATAGATGATAATTAATCAATTGGAGTGAGAATTATCTTAAAACGAATCAATTAAAGAAATATATTCTAGTATTATTTATGTGTAAATATTTTAGCATGTCTGAATGATCATGATCTAGACAAAGACCTTTGTATGTGGATGGTTTATTTTAATTTATTTACTTACTTAAAATTTTGTGGCTTGTGAGACTTATCCTTATTAATATGTATGGAAAGCATGCCCAAGGATTCCTTTATGTAAAACCCCTTTTTACCTTTTACATGCATGTGAGTTAAAAAAGAAATATGTAATGTATGGAACTCCCATGCTAGTGGAGGAGGTTCTAGTAGGAGCTGAGACAAAACAAATCCCATGAGATAGAGAGGTGGATAAGTGGAAAACTATAAACACAAACCCAAATTGTACAAGATGTTTATCATTTAGGCCAGGGTTTGATTATAAACCACTAGATAAAGTAACCATTATAAAATCTCATGATCATTTCCTTTACATTATTTTATTTATGTGAGTTTCATGGTTTATCATTATCGATGTGTTGTCATTATCACATAATTAATTAATTAAACATACATAAAAGATGGAAAAAAATAAAACAAAATTATGTGTAAATATTATAAAGACATGGTTAATCATTTAAATATATTCTACATAATATTAAATATCATGTGATACTGATAATATGAAATTCACCATAAAAGATAAAAATATCACAAATAAAATATTTAGTAAGACCAAATTTCTTTATATTTGATTAAGGGAAAAACTCAACAAAACATTGTGTTTAAACAACCCTTGTTGGGACACATACTTCAATACATGAAGTCTTTATGAACGGTTTTGGGATAACATAACCATATTACATCATGAGGATTATACCTTGCTAGACTTGGTGTAATATTGGAGGTAAGAGTTAAGAAAATCCAAAGACATGATTTCAGGATTGGGGAGTCCACTAAATAGATCAAGAAGCTACAAAACTGTAGCTGGAAAAGACATGCCTACATAAATACCTTCTAACTACTTGACCAACCCATGTTAGGGTTATGAGAAGGGAAATATGAATCCTTTCCACTAGAATGTGATGATAACTAGAAATTCCGAGTTCAATGGTGAGATCCATTGGGATTTGATAAAATAGCGAGACACTAAATAAAATATATTATTTCTCATAATATGTAATAAGGAAAGTACTAATTATCATCTATTTTAATTATAGAATAGAAATTAAAAGCTATTCAAAAACCCTATCCCCACGATTTATTCTATATAATGTCAACAGATTCATAGGTATTAACTTCAAGGAATGGATTATGCGGCTTCGGGTTATCCTATACCATGAAAGGTTGTCTTACATTCTGGAGTCAGCATTACCTGATTCACCATCCAAAAGGTGGCTAATGAGGATTTCCTGGTATATGATAAACATATGAATGATGAATTCGACATTCAATTTTTGAGGCTATCATCAATGTCTAGTGAGATCCTGAAGTCTCATGAAAACATGGATGCTCATAGCATGCTCGAGAGCCTCAGTAGTATTTGCCAAGAGAGATGAATACATGACATTTTTTTGATATCTAAGGAACTCTTTTAGAGTAAACATGAAGAAGGTTCCCCAGCAGGGCCTCATGCAGTCAAACTCATTGGCTACATTGAGCACCTGGAGGTTCTAGGAATTAAACTCTATGGATAACTTTCCACTGATCACATTCTCTCATCACTCCATCATAACATCTCAAACATTGTTTTTAATTTCGTTATGAACATCATTGAGAAATCTCTATCTGATATTCTTATCCTTATTCGCCAAGTGGACGAAGATATGAACTTTTAAAAGACTTATGCCCTTATGGTGAATAAGTGCAAATGGAAGGTGAAGAGATTTAATCCCAGAGAATCTTCACAGTAGTAGAATAAAATGTGGATCAAAGTAGAGGCAGGGGAACATGAGGCTATTTTTTCACCTATGGAAAAAAGGGCCATAGGAAGAATAATTTCACCCAACCAAAGAACCAAAGATAATCTCCAGGTGTGATTATCGTCAAATGAAATATATATATTTCTAAAAATTCTGTATAGATAGAGATTGTGGTGATCACATATGTATCCAAATATAAGAACCATGTAGATTTGGGTATATTGATTGTGGGGAGGATGATCTATGAGAATCCAACAAAGCCAGACTTTCTGCAATAACTTTCGGGTATTACCACCTCACGATGCCAACCAGGATGATATTATTGTTAAATCATTGTAATTAGTTTCCATATATTACTAAATACTTTATATCTTTATCCAAATTACATATATATGTATTTGTTTTCATGTTTAGAAAATATTGTTTCTTCTTTTATGAAGATAGAATTTTTCTTGGTGTGGAACATTTATACCCCAGTCCTTACATGTTGGATTACACAAACCATGTAATGGCAATTTATAACAATGATACATCACATGACTCATACCTCACAAAACATAGTCATCACCAGATATATTATGTAAATTATAAATTCATGAAAATGTTATATAAAGATGGATATTTATATTCTTTCTATCTTAAACCACTTATCATATGCCATTCATGATTATAGTGAAAAATGAAAAAATCCCCAATTATTGGGAAATGGGAAAGGGAAAAAGACCATCTTGAATTGGTTCATACCTATTTGTGTGGAAAATATCATTTCTAAGAAAGGGGTGGGTACTCATACATCATTACTTTTAGTATTGATTCTAGAAGAAATACATATATCTACTTATTGAGGTATAAGTCAGATTCTTTTTATAGGATCAATGAATACAATAATGAAGTAGAGAACCAACTTGGTATGGAGATTAAGAAACTTTGCTCATACTGAGGTAGAGAATATCTAAATCATGACTTTATTGATTACTTACAGTTTTTTGGGATCCTATCCCAACTCACAAGTCCCTCCTCCATACCTGCCATAGAGGAATGGTGTGAGAAAAAGGAGGAACCTAACCCGCTAGTACATAGTGAGATCAATGAAGATTCATGAGAGTATGCCATTATCCTTTTGGGGATATGCGTTACAAACAACAGCACACATACTAAACCAGGTACTAACTAATTCGATAGATTGTATTCCATAAATGTTCTATAGTGGGAGGAAAGCCATATTATCTAATTTTCATGTGTAGCGAAGTGATGTGATTGTTATGGAAACTTCAGGGAACAAACATGCACCCTAAAGAACAAAGTGTACCTTTATTTGATACCGCAAGGAAACACTGGGATAATACCTATACCAACCCTCAGTCAAAAAGGATAGTAGAACGATATTCCATATTCCATGAGGGGGATCACATCTATAAAATCGATAGTGGGAGAGTGGTAGACTTCAATGAAGTCGAGGATGAAGTTACACAAGAGATGGTGTGGGAAAAAATTCCACCAAAGACCCATGGAAGGAAGAACTATTCCAGATACACAAAAGCTACGTAAGAGTACAAGATATGTTAGTAAAACAGAACAGTACAATTTTCATGTTACCAAGTATGGGTATTCATAATTATTTGAATATAATGACCCTCTTACCTACAAGGTTGTAGTAAGTGGCACATATGTTGTTAAGTGTTTTGAAGCCATGAATTCAGAAATGGATTCCATGTAGAAAACCATGTCTGGATTTTGGTAGACCCTCTAGTTGATGTAAGGTCTTTTGGTTGCAAATTGGTATTTAAGAAGAAAATATATATTTATGGACACTTCAATACATATAAGACATGACTGGTTTCAAAAGGATTCTAATAGAATCATGGAATTGACTAAGACGAAACCTTTTCACCAGTTGAAATGATAAAATGCGTTATAATTCTATTGTCCATTGTCACATTCCATTAAAATGATGATAAAGCTTGAATATTCACATATTATATACTTTATTTCAATGTTCTAAATCCCACCAAAGTGTTATTTTATGGGCAATTGTCACATTTTTTATGTTTTAGTAGTATTTTGAGCTCAAATGCAAAAAATGGCTTAATTTTGGGATTTAACTGTTTTATTTGTATTATGTATTTTTGCCATAACATTTTCCACACTGAACCAAATTGTGAAATTCCTTTTTTATAGGTTTCCTTATATCCGGGTCCGAATATAATACTTCTGAAGGCCCAGCTCAATCAGTCATTTGGAGGCTCAAAATCAGCTCATAATCCAGACCATGAAAACTATGTACAGATTTGGACGGTTTTAATTATGAGCTTGTATCTCGAAGCCTACCGATCCAATGGAGCTGATATTCAACAAGGAGCTGGAAGAGGAATTTATTAACATCTTACATTAAGTATTCCACGTATGAATCGGCTGGCTTCAAGGTCTTAATGTCACGGGACGTTGGAGTTGTGGAAGATGAAGAGTCACTTTGGCAGATTCAATTGTCCGAACTAAACCTACCATAACTCCATAATACGTGGACCAATCGGGCTGAAATTTAGTGGAGGGATGAGGAAGATTATATTTAACAACTTTCAAGAAGGGAAAAAGTACCTATTATGCCATTTAATGGGCCTAAAAGTCGACTACATCCGGAGGACCGAATTTGAGCGAGTTTTCCTCACCCATTTTCCCTATAAATATGTATCTCTTCTCCCTTTTACAAGGATCGCCATTTCAAGGGGGAAGGTTTATTATTTGTTGTTATAATAGTTATTTTTATTTTTAATATATATTAGTTTAGCTTTTATCTTTATACCACCTTTCTTAAATTTATGTTATTTTATGCATTCTCTCTTCGTAATTCCCTTCTCAACTCCACTAAAAATGGAGAACTAACCTCGACGCTTGTTCGAGGGAGGGAATGGTGAGTTGATTGAGTTATTGAGATTTAATTTTATTATCCTTTATTCAATTCTAATAATTTTGGTGATGGTTAAATCGATTATGGTGAGTGGTCGCCCCATTTTCTCTACCACCAATTTCTTATTCTCGTTTATCTATTTTCCTTCCCTTCGCTATTTGTGTCGTGCATACGGTGGAGCATGACATGAGTAGTGATGGTTAGAGAAGAGGTCTCCTAGATGAATTTAGGAAGAGCATTACCTTTTATGCAAAGGTCTCGATATGGGGTAATGAAAATCCAAACGAGAAGGTGAGGTGCGACAGGTCTTTATCACCTCATTGAGTTGAATATTGGGATTCTTTTTAAACAATGATATCAACCACCACGACCTCCTAAGAACAACTGTCTAAATTATTTCTTCTAACTTCATTCTTTATTGCATTACATTATTATTTATTATATCTATATTTTATACATTTTAAATTATCCCCCCCATTTATATTAGTATTATCTTTTTAAATTAGTTTGTTTATATTAGTGACAATAGGAAGATTGTGTGTGGAAGTGACCTCCTTGTGATCGACCCTAGGGTGTGCCACTATGGTGCATTATTAGGTAAATAAGAATTTAATTGAATTGTGGTTCACGACAACCCACTTTCATCAATTTGGCGCCGTTTTTGGGGAGGTCAATTCCTTTCACACTCTATTTTTCATAAAAAACCAAAAAAAGTAAAAAATTTCAAAAAATAAAAAAAAGTGCTTCATTGAATATCATTCTTTTTTTTGGTCGAGATGGATTATTTTAGTGTTTTTTCATATTCTTGGTCTATTACTGAATTGTCTAGCAGGGAAGAGTCTTTTATGCTGCAGATGGAAGAAGATGATATGATGATTCAAAACTATTTCAAAATTCTTGAACAAGCAAGAAAAATGGTAGCATCGCTGGCGGCTGAAGTTGAAGAAGTTAAAGCTCTATGGATGGAACGACAAAAACAACAGAACCAAGATGAAGAAGAAAAGGTAAATGTTTTTCCACCTACATTTGATGTTGACGAACCCAAGGAGGACTTGAAGATTCAATTGGAAGATCCAATCGTCTCTCCTTGGCCATTGCTTGAAGAGGTTCTGGAAGATGACAAGCCAGCTGATACAACTATGGGAGTCTAACATGTTTTGGATAAACATTGGTTAGATTTTTCTAAAGAGAAAAAGGTAAGTGATCCTCACATATTATTCAAATAAGAATCAGTACCTCTATACCCCTCTCTTGCTTTGGAAGAAGATGAAGAAGTCCCTGCTGAAAAAGAGTTCCTAGTGGCCTTGCCTAAAGAGATCACATTTCAAGCTGACCTACACGAAAGGGATGATTTTTATATTAATTATTAATTTTTTAATATTATTCAAGTGGAATTATTTTCTAACTTCCCTTCTGAATTTTTTGACCCAGCATCACATGTGAAAACCCTGTATGTTAATGTTGAAGAGGCCATACAAGTTGTGGCAATGAACAAAGAGGACTCATTCTTCCTTCTTCCCCCATCATTCCAGTTGTACCACATTGAAATGGGGAAGAATCTATTGTACTCTATTCACGAGTTCCTATATGGATGTTGTAGTCTGATGAGAATTGGGAGAAAGATGTTTTGGTGGATTCTAAGCAAGAAACCCAACCCACTATCGGATTTGGGTTAAACCGCTGTAACTGCCTGCCTAGGGGCAATAATAACCTAGCACCCGCTTGGGGGGGGGGGGTCAAACTAAGCCTTATCCTTTTTTTCCATTCCTCTTTATTTTCCATTACTCTTTATTTTTATTTATTTTTCTTATGTTTTCTTTATTTCATTCATTTAGGTTAAGGGGCAATATCTAGGAGCTTAACTCAAGGATGCCACTGTAAAATAAATTCAGGTTGTGTATTTCCTTCCTTTTATTTTTTCTGCCCTTATCATTCTTTTGTTGAGCTGCAATGGGGGTAGTGAAATCTAGGTGTGGGGGAGTGTCAACCTATGTAGTTTTTTGGGGTGCTTTATTTTTATTTTTCCTTTTCATATTTTTAGGATCATGGTGCTTCAATGAATATTCTAATCATCTTTCACACACCAATTTATTTTGAGATGATTGAAATGATTTTTCAAGAAATGGATTTTAAAGGATTGTTGATTTGAAAACCTTTTCCTTGAATTGGATTTTCAAGCATTTTTATGAGTTTGTCCAATTTCTGAAATCCATGCCCATGAAACACTGACTCAAATATTTTTCCAGTCCTGTGAGGTATTCTAAACCACTTTTAAATATTCTTTCTAATACCCACACCTTATTGAGAGAAGCTTGGATTTTGTGTGAGAACTAGAACTTGTGATTTTTCTCTTTTGAAGCTTTGGATTTCATGGAATGTTTTTGATATGATTGAGGAATCTATTTGGCCAGCCATATTTTATCTTGAGACTTACGTTTACATCTATCCTTCGTTAGCCCTTAGATTCCATGAATTGCCTTATAGGTTTAAGCCACATTAAAAGCCGATTTTTACTTACCTACCCGCACTCTTGGTATTTTTGCGTGGATATTTCAAGTTTGAGTGTGGGGGAAGGGCCTTTCGTGTGTGTTCTTTGGGATGTGTTTCATTTGGGGGTGATGTGATGTGTGTGTGTGAACATTTTGGGCAGTGGATGATAATGATCAAATTGGGCATGGGCAATCCTTTCATTGTGCTTTATTGTTTCATCTGGTTCTCCTTAAAAAAAATAAAAAAATTAGAAAAAATGGAGATGAGCTTGAATTTGTCATTGTATTCAATGTTTCATCTCATTATCCATGAAAAAAAAATCAAGAAAACAGAATATAAAGTTGTTCCTTTCTGGAGCTTTAAAAAAAAATGAAAAAAATGAAAAAAGGGGAGAACATGGATGAAATAATTCATTGGATTCATTTCCTGTCTCATGTCCCATGTCATAAAAAAGAGGCGGTGTCGTGTATCACATTTGTAAAGGGGATTGAGTAAGGTTCATCCTGTGTTTTCACGTGATTATTCATGCATTGTGCTTAAGAGTCCAACCTCCTCTTTCTAGCATTAATTTTTCAATCATTTTCCCAACAACCCTAAGACACAGAATTCACCTAGAAAAAGTACTCATGATTAAATTAATTTTCATGTTTCGTGCTGTGGAGAGATTATAATTGTCACAAGCCTATGGTGATACATGAACATTCCAAGTATGAGCGTTACTCCAGATACAATTTCTCTTGAGTGAAGAGTGACACAAAATTCAAGGTGAGGTAGGTTGTGATTGGGCCATGGATGGATTTATGAGGTTTAATAAATTAAAATTTTAGGAATGAAAATTATTTTTAATTATTTTTCATAGAGGAGACATGATGTAATTTCATTTTGGGAGAGATCATTGATGTTTTCTCATTATTGATTTTTGTGTGAATTATGATTTGAATATATGATGATTGCCCAGGAGTGCAATGATTAAGTGTTGGGGAATGATGAAGCTTGGATATTCTCATATTATATACTTTATTTCAATGTTCTAAATCCCACCAATGTTTTATTTTAGGGGTAATTGTCACATTTTTATGTTTTAGTCGGATTTTGAGCTCAAATGAAAAAAATGGCTTAATTTTGGGATTTAACTGTTTTATTTGTATTAGGTATTTTTGCCATCAAATTTTCCACACTAAACCAAATTGTGAAATTCCTTTTTATAGGTTTCCTTATACCCTGGGCCGAATATAATCCTTCTTAAGGCCCAGCTCAATCAATCATTTGGAGGATCAAAATTAGCTCATAATCCGAACCTTGAAAACTGTGTACAAACATGGAAGGTTTTAATTATGAGCTTTTATCTCAAAGCTGACCGATCCAATGGAGCTGATATTAAACAAGGATATGTAAGGGGAATTTATTAACATATGTGATTCATGATTCCACATCGGAATCGGCTGGTTTCAAGGTCTTAATGTCATGGGATGTTGGAGTTGTGGAAGACGAAGAGTCACTTTGGAAGATTCAATTGTCCACCCTAAACCTGCCACAACTTTATCATACTTGGACCAATCGAGCTTCAAATTTTTGGAGGGACGCGGAAGATTATTTGGAACAAATTTCAAGAAGGTCCCAAGTACCAATTATGCCATTTAATGGGCCTAAATGTCGATGCAATCCCGAGGACAGAATTTGAGCGAGTTTTCCTCACCCATTTCCCTATAAATATGTATCTCTTCTCCCTTTTACAAGGATAGCCATTTCAAGGGGGAAAGGTTGAGTATTTGTTGTTATAATAGTTATTTTTATTTATATATATATATATTAGTTTATATTTTCTCTTCATACCACCTTTCTTACATTTATTTTATTTTATGTATTCTCTCTCCGTAATTCCCTTCTCAACTCCACTAAAAATGGAGAACTAACCTCGACGCTTGTTCGAGGGAGGGAATGGTGAGTTGATTGAGTTATTGAGATTTAGTTTTATTATCCTTTATTCAATTATAACAATTTTGGTGATGGTTAAATCGATTATGGTGAGCGGTCACCCCATTTTCTCTACCACCAATTTCTTCTTCTCGTTTATCTATTTTCCTTCCCTTCGCTATTTGTGTCGTGCATACGATGGAGCATGACATGAGTAGTGATGGTCAGCGAAGAGGTCTCCTAGCTGGATTTAAGAAGAGCATTACCTTGTATTCAAAGGTCTCGGTATGGGGTAATGAAAATACAAACGAGAAGGTGAGGTGTGACAGGTCTTGATCACCTCATTGAGTTGAATATTGGGATTCTTTTTAAACAATGATATCAACCACCATGACCTCCTAAGAAAAACTATCTAAATTATTTCTTCTAACTTCATTCTGTATTTCATTGCATTATTATTTATTATATCTATATTTTATTCATTATCCCCCCCATTTATATTAGTATTATCTTTTTAAATTAGTTAGTTTATATTAGTGACAATAGGAAGATTGTGTGTGGAAGTGACCTCCTTGTGATCGTCCTTAGGGTGTGCCACAATGGTGCATTATTAGGTAAATAATAATTTAATTGAATTGTGGTTTGTGACAAACCACTCTCATCAAATGGGAATTAAGAAATGGATGTCAAAATTGTGTTCCATAAAGGGATCCACCAGGAAGGTGTCAACATGATGCAACTTGAAGGGTTTATGACTCAAATAGATTTCAATAAGATATTCAAGTTGTATGAATCCATTTATCTATTAACACAAGCATCCTAGTCATGGAACATTATCTTTGATGATTCCATAACGAATATTGGTTTTATCATGAATTAATTTGAGCCTTCTGTCTACAAAAGATATAGTGGGAGTGAATTCATTTTCTAAATAGTATATGTTGATAACATATTACTTATTGGAAAGAAGATACCAATTTTATAGACTTTTTAGGAAAGGTGAAATCAATGATTCTCCAAGAAGAACATGGCCGAGGAAGCATATATTGTCGGGATCAAGATCAATCATGAAAGATCCAAGATATTGTTGGGCCTATGTCAAATTATGTACATCGATAAAATACTAAATTGATTTAGTATAGAACAATCAAACAGGGGATTGTTTCCATAATTACATGGCATTCATCTTTCCAAGAAAATTTATCCTCAAATATATGAGTAATGAATGATAATGTCATGTACTACATATGAATCATTGATTGGGTCAGTCATGTATGGCATGATATGTACTAGTCTGGATTTCTCGTATGCATTGAGTGTGGTAGGCATATAACTAGTTGACACTGGTGACCACCATTGAATGGTATTCGAGACAATCCCAATGTATCTGAGGCATACTAAGGATATGTTCCTAGTTTATGGAAGATATGAAGAACTAGTAATTAGAGGAAATGAATATTCTAGTTTGCACACTGATCAAGATGACATGAAGCCACAAAGAGAATACATCTCTATAATGAATAGAGGAGCAGTGAGACAGAAGAGCTCAATGGAGTGTGTGGTCATCGATTCTATAGCAGAGTCCGAGTATATCGGAGGTTATGAGGCAGCAAAAGAAGAATTATGGTTGCAAACCATCATCCATGCACTGGATGTGATACCAAGAAGAAAAGATCCCCTCCCATTGTTTGGTGATAATATTATAGTAATGGATCTCACAAAAGTTCTATTGTCACATCAGAAGATGAAGAACATAATTCAAAATTATCATCTCTTGATAGATTTTTCTCGGAGAGGTGAAGTTGTAGTGAGTAGTATCTCCATGGAAGACAACATTGTAGACCCCTTGATAATACCCTCGACTCAGTATAAACAAGATAACCATGTGAGGTCTAGCGTACTGAATGTCGTAGGATGTTGGCTCTAGTCCATGTGGGAGTTTGTAAGAGTTGGTATCCTAGAACCAATTGGTTTTACATTGATAACATGTATATTTAATGTATTTAAATATTAAACATCTTATTACATATTGTTCATTTTTCTGAATGAATATGATATAATAATTTCTTAGAGAATTTGTTTCATTGATAAGGTCATGGTAGTTCCCCGCTATTATGAGAACCTAGAAATGATATAACAATATTCATAAACATATTTATATAGTTGGATGGCATACTTTGATGGGACACAGAGTATACAAAACATCAGAGCGGGTACTCGTAAGAAAACGAGACTTTCAATCATGATGTTCGCACAAGGTATTCTCCATGATGAGAGATTATGATAATAGAACCACTAGAAGGAATTCCACATGTTTGGTGTCATCATATATTCTTATCTGCGAGAATTTTTAATGGTACATAGATTTTAATATTATCATTAATACATGTGACGACTCACGCACATTGATTTACTGACAAAAATATTCACATCATATGATTGTTGGATGTTGGGAACATTGGGTGCTTCATGAGTGACATGTTATTAAGGGATAATTCAAGGATGTATTTTTCATCTCCATTTACAAATTTTGATATCTATGACCTTGTATTGAAATAGAACCATCGTGTGAAATTCTATGGCCATTGTGTAAAGATTGGGTTTATTTCAGATAGTCCAAGAACGATGAATCAAGTATAAACATTGATGACACTATCATGAATCCATCTTGATGAGATATTGAGACAATGGGATTATATTACACAACAAGGGTTCGTATTTGGATGACTTTGTTGCGACATTACATTCATTCTCTTTGGAGCCTTGACTCGTAGCTAGAAACAACTCTTATACTTTAGTCATGCTTGCCTAATGCCAACGAGAAAGAATATTAGAGGTCCACAAAATAAGTGTTTTTGGGGGTCTCAGTTCAACTATTTTTTAATTTAATTAATTAAACATATAGTATTCTCATGATGGTGGAATAATTTTATTAAAGTTAAAATGATCGCTTTATTTAAATAAAATATCTTTAGATATTTTAATGAATATATACTAAATTTTTATTTATTAGTTTTTAAATAAAATATTTATTTATATGAATTAATTAATAATAAATTTATTCTGGAGTTCAATAAATGTTAGTGGAGTTTGAGCGGGCCAAGGTCCGTCTGTTAGTAAAATAATAATTTTCATGATGGTAATTAATTATTTAACTTGTTTTCATAAGTTAAAATAACAATGAAACTACTATTATTTTGTGATGCATAGTTTTATTTATAATTAAATTTTGGAAAAGTTGGCACACCATAAATAATGATGACATATTATTATTTTGATCCAAGGTTTTCTATAAGTTCATGAATGCATTTAATTGGTGTTATGCAATTAAATATTGTAACTGAAGTTCCATGTATATTAATAGACAAGTATTTCTATTTTCCACAGAGAACACACAACGTGGTTGGTGAATTGAGAATTGATGAACCTAACAATTTCACTCTTGATTCATGTTTTCCCCCTCTGAATAATGGGAGATATTATTGAAGAAAAATTACAAGCGATTAAGAACGACTGATGCAAGACACTTGCTTCACCGCACTAGCACTTAGATAATGATTAGCGTTGATTGGATGCCATCAAATCATGTGAGTGTCACCACTAGAGGGATTCTTGTTTGGATCCTCACAAATGTGTTTAGACAATCTAGAAGGGTCATTCCAAATGATCAATAACATCAAAGAAGAAAATACATAAGATCAAATTATAATTTTTTTATGAATTTAATTAAATTAATTATAAAGATCTTGTGAAAGATCATCTCTAATGGTTTCAGGCATCTTATTTCATTATTTAATTCATTGATTCTATCATGTGGAACTGACATTCATCGTCGTATTGATCCTGGAATAATCAATGATTGTTGTAAAAATCAAAGTTGGGTTCTGTCCCAATCGTGCTTCTATTGTTCTTATAACCTTAAAATAGTAGGGATTTAATCCGAGAATCTATAATCTATTGGAATTTGTGTATTATCACCATCTGTATGGACTTGATCCTACACTATGGTTTTTTACTTGTTATAATGATAGACCTAAAATTGATAAGGGACATGATCCATGTCCTAGTTGGGCTTTGAAATATTATTCAAAATTACATTGATACGAATTTGTGCCTATCTAGAGCTAATTCCAAAACCGTGATGATAGTCACCGGCCAGAATGGGGACACATGCCCAGTACTCTACCAAACCTGTTATTGAGATATGCCAATAATCCTCCTAGATGCGAGTATGAATATGTCCAATATCTATAGTATCCAACTGGTAATTTGGATAATAGTGATACATTTCTATGATTTTTGGGAAATGGATTTATACCTATCATTACATCAGTAAAAGTGGTTGAATATGTCAGATGTTCTCTTCTATTATTTCTAGAATAAAGTTTCACATTAGCATAGATCTTAAAAAACTATAGGTCTACACATTCTCAATCTCCAAGACAAACTAGATAATATCTTCTAATTAAATCTGATATATAAGACCACTCATAACCCCTTTATTCCATCAAAATATTTTAATAGTTTTCTGGTGATTTTAGGGATATGTGTCTTCCCTATGTTTTTTATTGATATATAAAGACAAACATGGTCTCCATGAGTAGGTCTATGAGCCAGTGCACTAGTGTCAACTAGAATATATCATTATCTAACATAAATGTAAGTGGGTATATGAGCCCACTACCCTTGGTATGTAGCATTCCATGCTTGATGAGTTTTCCATGGTGACTAGTTATGTGTCTATAACAATTGACTAGTAGGGTGGTTCCCATAGAAGGTGACTAAGTGGAACTGATGGTATGATTATAGTAATGTTGGTCGATAAGATCCATCATTGGAATCTATTTTACCATGAATGAGAAACAACCAAATCACTGATTCACATTCCATAGTTATAGAAGGTATTTGTCTTCATGATCCAGGGATAGATGACTAATGTGGTTGGTAATGGAGACATGCATTTCAAATTTCATCACATTCTTCCAAGAATAGGAGGGGATTTCTAGAATTAGTCCTCAAATTCCATTTCATGCAGATTCAAGGGTCTAGATCATATTGTGTCATTGTTATTATATGACAATCACATTTTCCACCCAATGAAAATGGTGTAGGGTTGGTGATTTTTATTGGTGATTAATAAAGTTTTTTTTGTCAAAACTGTGGTTCTACACTAGTTTTTTATGATTCCACAGTCATCTATTAATGTGATGTTTATGAATATAAAATTTTATGTTTGAAGGACCATAAGGAATATGGTTCAAAATATTTTACTCAATGAATGTATTGTACATTTCCAATTCACTACACATGAGTTAAAAAAATGTTACTTCGTTTTGTAAATTTGGTCATTTTTATTTTGTGGAATTTTAATAAATATCATTATTCTCAAGAAACCAGGTACTTTTTATTATTAAAATTTTCATTACATGTTCAAAATTTCAGTTTTTAGAAAAAATGAATGGAAGGTACTGGAGAAAAAAATAGTCTGATTAGAGCTATAAAATCTATTCTTTTATGATAATGAATGGATTAAATTAGTTTAATTTTTTACATTGGGTTAAAAATTTCTGATTCTTAAAAAAAATCATGGATGAATCAAACAAAACAAAATTATTTTATAAGGACTTTTCAATATATCCATTTATTCCCATGAGTAATTTTTAAGAGTTGAATAATTCATGTTGGTTTGAACATTTTTTTCCCAAAAGTTTATTAGGTGGAACATGTGAAACATATCATCTCATATGAATTGGAAAATTAATCCTTTTATGCTCATGAATTGATGGACATGGTTGAAGAATTGTTTTCCTATTAACCATTTTTTACTGAAATAATTGGATGCATCCAACTTCGTTTTATTTTGGTGGGTTAAATGTATATTTAAAATCAATGCAATTCAGGATTTCAATTTTTGATTACAATACAAACTCTCAATGGATCCCAAATCTGAAATGAGTTATATTCTTTATTTATAATTTTTTATAGTCATTTGGAGTTCCAAACTCAATGATTCTTAGGAACTCATATTGGTCGATAGGATAGTAGGTCGAGCTTATCAGACATTGGGGGGTAATTATTACCTACAAGGACACTCTCTTATAGATTTAATATATGTTCATGAATCTTTACCAAATCTTGATACATGACTTATTACCTTGATATAAAAATATTTAATTGAATCCTTATACATGTAATTGTACATTTTATTAATGGGTCCATTTTTATGTATTAGTGAATCTCCATCTATTTTCCATTATTTCGTAATTAATGAGGGAATGCTTACATATGATTTTGTTATGACCAGACAGTCTAAACTATAATGAAATATAGGTTAGTAATTAGTGTATCACGATTGTTATTGGACCTAAAAGAGGTATTCGGCATATCCTATTAGAATACGAATCCAATAAAACATATTTTTTGTATAATATTAAGCCAAATTGTTTACAATCAAGTATAATAGATGTAAATAAGGGTGTTTATGCTTTGTGGATGGATATCAGGACTTGTGAAGGTGTCTTGTGTATCATATGTAGATAAGAATTATATTCCAAATAATTCATTGTATTAGAGTGTGGATTACTTTATTGGGTTTTCTTTATTGGGATATTTTTATCAGTGTCATGATTATGTTAAATACTTAACATCACATGAGTCATTCTCGGTGAGAGAAACAAGATATTGAAATGGATCGGTATAACACCCTATTTGTGTGGAGCTTACATGTTGAAGAATACCTAAAGGGATGATTGATACGGATCTTAATCCTTGTGATGGAATTATAAATATCATATTTATTTCATGAATGAATGTCCTCATAGTATTATAGGTTTTCTAATCAGTAGATGAATGAGGAAACATAGTAAACTAAAATGTGATGGGTCTTATGAGATAGAGTAAATGGAATTTCAATAGAGATAAACTATGGTGGATAACAGTAAGGGATATCCATACTTGATACACTTTAAAATAAGCGGTATGAACTATGATAGGTATTCTAAATATGTGTTGATGTTATGGGAGACCAATGTCACGAATAAGGTTTCATGGGGGCATATCCCTTATTCCATCATGGACACACCCACACAAAAAGGGATTCTCAACCAAAGGATCATGGTTGAGGTTTCACATTGTTTGATGGTACATTCTCAAGTGTTCCTATTGGATAAATTTAAATTTATTGAGGATATCAATTTGAAAAGTTCGATATGTCTACTGATTCATGTTTGACTTGTCTGAAGATGATTGTCTAATATGTTTAAGGATGTCTCTCTGAAAATGATTCTATAATTTAGAATGTCTACCTAATATTTCTTAGGGTCTTCACATGATCAAGTCATCTTTTCTGAGGGATTTCATGTGATCATTCTGACTACTCCAAGTGATATACATGATTCTATCTCACATGTTTAGGGGTCTTCATGTGATCAAATATGACATTCTTGAGGGAAACATGTGATCAAATATGTCATTTCAGAAGGTGATCATGTGATCCGACTAACATGTCCTTGGGTTTCCTGTTATCAAGATGACTTTTCGGCGTGCTGCCTTCTGATCCAATTGACACATATTTAGGATTCTGTGAGAGCTAGGTTCTAAGTCCAAGGGTCATCATAGGATCCCATTGGCATGTCTAGAGTTTTCACATGATCTTGGTTGAAAAATCATGTGGTATTCATATGATAAATTAATATATAAAATTAAATACATGAAACCGTCAAACAGAAAAATATATATCCACCATCAATTAAATATACTTTAATTTAAATCACTAGACATGTAAATTCCCCCATGATTTTTAGGAATCTACATAATGTGCCATAGTGGGATCACGATAACCCACAATAGGCACTTGACTTGATATAAGAAGAATACAATAGGTCATTGTCATGATAAATTAAATGATCATGAGATGAAAATAAATATAATTCATAATTCCTTATGTTACTCATAATACTTTTCAGGTTTTAGACTCTTGTAATAGTGAAATCCGCTACACTAGAAAGTCCTCTCCAATTTCATTTTCCCTTTTTATTATTGGTCAGGGGGGTTTAATAGTCATCTCCACCATATATTTTTTATGTTTTTCATGATTATTAAATGTCATATCTTATATTAAGTTATAGGAGGATTCAGTTGCTTAATAAATTTTGATAATATATCTTGATCATTGCATGATAGAGAAATACATCATTGATGTTTCCATTATTTTGTCCCATGATAAACAGAGACATTGTGATCACTACATCATTATCATATTTCTTGAGCCCTTGTATTTTGAAATATATTTCTCAGAAACAAAATGAAATATCTACATTCCCTCTCATGAATAGGTTTAATTATTTCATCCCCTTCTCATTATTCAATCGACAACTCTGGGGGGGGGGATTTCATGATCAAGAAGACTGTCAAATATATTTTCACATGATAGATCTAAAAAAATGAATGAATTTTACATCGTTGTTAAAAAATTTTTGATGCACTTAAAAAGATAAAGATGAGATACATGTGTTATTTCATGATCAATTGTATGAATACTATAAGCACATAATTCCACCATGTGAAAAATGGAATTACTTCCATCATGTATAGATCCCATAATTTTTATCTTTCGATTTCATGACCGATTTGGTTATTGTCAAGTGTTATTACCCACAAAGAATCATGTGAGAAAGGATATCCAATCAAATGAATCGTTTAATCCAATCACATGAATATTAGATTTTCATGTATTTATTCACATGACATACTAATATGGCACCACATTATCCTCATTGAATCATAAGGCCGTGTAATACCATTGTAAACAAGAAACCCAATTGGTTGTTTGTTGGTAATTACATGATCATGAGGTCATTTTTTATGTACTCTCATGATCAAGGAGAAGGCCACATGAAACACTCATTCGATTCATTTGAATATCAATACAAATAATTTCACATAAGGATCATGTGTTATTTATCCCCCATCACATGTGTTCCTAGATTGTAGTTTGGTATGTCAATTGATACATCACTCTATCAAAAAGAAAAATATTATAGACTTTTTGTGCTCACAATGGCCCTCTAGAGTGTTTTCTTGGGAACAATTGATAGATCACATGAAGAGTAGAATCCCTTCTGATGTTATTCAATGGTTCATGTGGTCGTTTGTCTTATTGAAGTTCACATTACTCAAGCAACCGAAGAACCTAATTACCAAGTATCTAGGATTTTTCAGTCCTTAACTTTGTAGGAAATAATAAATTTTATACACAGGGTGTTTCCCAAATAGAAACATTTCCAATGCACATTTAGGGGGAATCAAAATTTGATTATAGATATTCCATCTTTTGTTTTATAGAATGATAAAATAAAATACTTCCCAAACTATTCTTCTTTTAAATTATTTTGTGAAATTTGGTGGTTGGTGTTCTAGAGAACTAGTGTGTGAGCTAATGATATCATGTGTTCCAAATCTAAAGGTGTTGGGATAATGAGTGTTTAATCAAAGGATTATTTAGTGACCTTAGTTAATAAAAATATCTCATTTAATGAAAATATTATTTTTCACATATTTTTTAATTAGTATAACCAAATTTTAGAAATAATGTGTCATTATAATGGAATAATGTATTATTCCCCTTTATTAAAAATGATACATATTTGATGCCTCTTTACATTAGTGGTTACCCTACTTCTCTGTGCATATTGGACTGGACAAACATGATTTCTTTCATCATTCAATATTTTAATGTATCTTCACATTAATCATTAATTTATATCCTTAGGAACATTATAAGCCTAAAATATCATAATAAGGACTAAAATCATACTTTCATGACATCATAAAAAATCTTGATAGGTTCACTTCCCATTCACCTTATATTTTACTTCATGATACAAAATCCCCAAATAATGAATGATAGGGTTGTAAAATATCATATCCACCAAACACATCCTCACATGATTAATATCACATAATCCCTACACAGTTTAAAGAAATCAATATTCATATTGTAATTAGTATATATAAAATTTATGGTGTTTGATTAAAAGAAAATTGGTTGCATTAAAATATAATTCTAAAAGTTTTATCACCAATAATTAAGGAAAATGATTAAATATATAAGGAAAATATTGAAATAATGAATATTGGGATTTAGTTATTTCATTTTCATACTAATATAATATTTTGACTGTAAATAATTAAATATTTGTCAAAATATGATATTAGTGGAAATTGATGGATGATAAGTGAAAAGATCCAATCAATATCATTATAACAAATATTATATGAATTAATAGTGAAAAAAATAATAAAAAAAATTTAAATCATAAAAAAATAATGATAATAAATGATAGGTCAAATAAAAACTCTATAAAAGGCTTTTTAGAAAAGATATATAATGTAAATGAAATTTATAGTTAATAATATACATGTTTTCATAGAAATTTTTTGATAACATAATATGGGTTATTGAAAAAAAAAATTAACATAGAATAATAGAATAAAAATAATAATTGACATACACTGGATAAAAAATCATTTGAAAAGATAAGAGTGTATAAAACGATAATTTTTAAATAGTATGTGATCCTGAAGTCTGTTTCATTGAGGGATTTGTCTTTGGAAGTACTAGGAGGAGGCTTGGAAAGGGTTTGGAGTGGTTTTGTTATGAAAGCCATGAAAATGGGGATTTTATTCCATGTAACTATATTACATGATATGAAACTCTATTCAATGTATTTTCATGGAGCATTCATTGTGTGTGATATTTTGGTGTTTGAAAAATAGAATAAATAATGAGGGGAGACAAATTTGTCAACGAAAACTAAACCCTAATTATTAATCAAAGTGATAGGGTATTACACGTCATGTAATACCCAGATCATATATAGCTTAAATAAATATTTTAGACTATATTATTATACATTTTTTAGTTTTTTTCCCACTCATTCCAACTGTTGTTTAGGCTCGCTGAGGAGTCCTTCGAGCCCTAATCCTCCACCATTGATCTTTCAACACTGGGAGTTGTCATTGGTGTCCATGAACAATTCATAGTGTCATTCTTATACATTCTCATATGCTTCCTATTTTTCATTACACAAAATTTTCGATTATGGAACGGGTTGGATTGATTTGGATGTTTTGTATGCTTTCTGATAATATTCTGGTTTAGATTTGGTAGATCATTATTTCTATAGTGCGTCTGTATCTTCTATACATTCTTCTTCTCCTCATGGTGCACGAATGATTTGAAAATCTTCTTCATGGTATGCTATTCCATCATTTACTTTTTATTTTCCATAATGTAGTATGAATGTACTTTTATTTTCTTCAGGGTCATTGTTATTCTGAACTAATCATGATAATAACCAGTTATTTGAATTAAAAGTGGTATAGGGTTCTGATGTGAAATTTATTTATTGGATTTGATGGTTTCATGATGTTGCGAACTATTCGAGCTAAATGCGTCACTAAAAATCATTATTATTGGAGGTCCATGGTTTTGAACTAAACATGATTCATGATGGTTGATTCTTTTAGAGAAAAATTTGTAATAAAATATGTAAATCATGTACACTTTGATAATAAACATATGCCCTCGGATTACGCAGTTTCTGTTAGAACCCCCGAATTATGAAGTGGGACTAATAAATGGATGCCTCATTAAATCCAGAATTTTGTTATGATTTGTTATGTTTGGTGATTTATGGTGTGGGATAGATGTTTTCTTTTGTACGGGACATATATAATGTGATGTGTCTTTGTTTTGTTGTCTAGACAAGCTTTGGATTGTGTTGTGGTACATGTTTGAAGAACATGTCTGTGTCTTGGTTTGGTTTGGAAAGGGTGGTAGATGAACATGTTGATGATACATCAACCTAAACATGTAATGGATTCCCAGGTTGATAAACTGAATGATTGTGTGATGGATGATAAGTGTTGTGAAACATGACTGTGGTTGGGTTGTTTGGTGATGTGTTGCTAGTTTTCATGTTATTGGTTGTGAATTATAGTTTCCCAGATAGTAGTGGAAAATATGAATAAATAAATTGTTAATAAATTTTGGAACAAGCCTATGATGGTTTTGTTAATATAATGAATAAATGTGTTGTGAATAAAAAATGTCAATGGTTAATAATGTCTGATGAAAATTGAATAGAGGTTTTGGTTTGAAGTGTGGTGCTGTGAATTTGGAGGTAGCATCAATGTTAGAAGTGTTGTGATCTGGTTGTTTGTTAAGAAATCATAGGTTGGGCTTGAGTGTTTTGTATCATATATATATATAATACTCATTTATACCATGATAATTTTATATGTACACCATCGTAGTTGAGCACTACATTCAAAAAACCCCCAATGTCTTCTGAAAGGGTGTATTTCCAAGACATCCCAATGGTGTGATGGATGGTTTTACACCCTATGTTCCATACTCCCTCTTCCAGGTAGTGATTTCCCGTGATACTTTAGTAAGGTTGTGGTTTATGATGCCCAGGTGTGTATGTGGGTATTTTTATTTATAATGTTTTTTGGGGATGATATGGGTTTTGTTTTTCAAGTTTTCTTATGGATGATATGATTTTTTATTTCTTAGGTGTATTCGAGATGAGATTTGTTTTGGTATGTGGCCTAGGTGTATATGGGTGGGATGTGATGTAGTATTTGGTCCAGGTGTCTGCGAGAAGGATGTGATGTGTTATGTGTTCGAGGTGTTTGTGGGAGGGATTTTATGTTGATATTGGCCTATGTGATGAGATGTGGTGTGGTAGTGGATCCCACATTGTTCATTCATAAGGGATGTAAGTGTGAGGATTTTGCCTATTATGAATGAGTGGGTAAAACAACGGGAAGTGGTATCCAGTACCAAATAATCAATGATAATTCTATATTACATTACATGTCTTGTGTTACTTGGTTATCATTCCTTGGTGAGGATGGGATGGCTAGTATAAATAGTTAGGTGTAATTCGTTTTTGTTGATTTCTCATATAGGCATTAGTATGCTTCCTTTCATGAGTTCATGAGCGTCTTTGGTTTCCCTGTTGAGCATATTTGTATTCTCACCCTACATATATAAATTTTTTTCTATGTGTCAAGGAGGACTTCGTGGAGTATGGTAGACCTTACTAGCATAGATCATGAATGTTTGGAGTCTCCTCTTTATCTCTCTTTTGGTACGTACATTGGAGTTTTATTACACTTGTTATATTTCTATTTCAAACATTCATGTGGTATGGATTTTGGTTTCTTTTATACATATGTATTAGTTTTTTTGGGATGAACCATCTTATCTTCCAATATTGTTTTTCAAAAAACTGAAAATGCCACCCATTTTTTGTGAGATTATATACCCTTGGTTTTAGTCAGCACACTACGGAACATTGGAGGTGGGATCTAAGGGTCACTATATCCCTTTTTTGATTTCCGTCCCATGAGGGGTATCTGTGGTGGGAGGTGGTAATGAATGAATGATATCAGATATGATGTTTGAGAGATATGATGGAGTTTGGAGTAAGGCACATTGAGGGTTTCATGGGTTCATAGAGAAACATATTTATGAGATCAGGGTTCATGACATAGTTCAAGGAATACATGGTAGGGAATGGGATTTTAGGGCCCACCTACATCCATTTCAAGGACTCTGAGCTCATCAATTAACTAAGTGAGGCTACACCAATTGGAGGGTAGATTCCCTAAGAAAGGTACATTCATCATAATGAATGGTGTTATTATCTGAATTTTGGTGTTTTGGGAATTGTGAGTGAATGACATGAAATTAGTTAAAATGGGTTAAGATGAATCCTAAATAATATTCCAAACTATTCAGGCCTAGCAATTACTTTTTTACCATTCTTATATAGAACATGATCCTCATCCTCATGTGGATCAGGTGGTTGAGGCTCAGCGGATTGAACTAGTTGATTGGTGGTGGGTTGATCTAGTGGAGCAGGATGACTAGAGGAAGAGAACATTATGTTCATTCCATTGAAATTATTTAGGAATGTATGATTGTGGTGTTTAAATCAGAGAGATATATATGGTACTTGAGTAGAATGAGATCACGTTCATCTTGATCCATTCCCCGATAGAGTACTGGGTTCTTTTAGAATTTATTCATAAGAAACGAGTTGTGTGATAATGGTGTACATTTTCCCTAAGAGAGATGAAGGAATCTAATGTTATTTTCGAATAATTCTAGGAGTTTCAAGCAGAATTGCTTTTATCGATCATGAAGGATGAAAAGAGGTAGGAGTTAATCTCCCTATAGCAGGGGAGTATATCAGTTTGAGAGTTGGGGATCATGTTTATTGATCTCGTACAGTATTCCCACATCAGTTTTTGGATTTGGAGTCTCGTGCAACACATCATGACAAGACACTCTGTGATCTGATCCAGTATGTTGTAAATCCATTGCATTCCAAACGTTTCTGGAGGTCCAGAAAAAGGAAGGGTTGATCATTAAAATTCATTAGCGAGGAGGTTTATCGTGAGAGGCATGCCTGTAGTGTTCTAAGAGAGGAAGGGTTATTATTGGAAGGTCTAATGTTCTAGGACCTTTAATGTTTCATCTGGTATAATGTCGATCCTAGTAGATACTTTTTCAACCATATGGTTCACATTCTTTTTCTGTGGTCTTGGTGATGAGGTGTTTATTATATAGATTCAACATAAATACTTATAATACGATCCCAATTTTAGTTTGATAATAGTATGGTGGAGGTGGATAGGTTTAATGATTTCCACAACAACAGTTTATAGTTAGCTCATTTCTGTATCAGAGATAGCAGGCCCATGATTAGCCATGGGGAGATGAAGCAGGTTGGGTCTATCCTCCAAATGTACTCAGGGACCTCAACCATAGATATTTCATAGGGGAACTCATCAATAATGGGATAGAGGAGCTCGGTATGTTCAGTTGTACACAGTAGAGGAAGTAGATTTAGTAGGACCATATATTGTTAGAGGTACAATAAGTTTTTTAGTACCCTTCCATGTGAATTTTTTGAGTTGAGATAATCACACACATTTTTAGCACCCAATATATCATATGATCTAGGTATATACATTTAGAGGATTCCCATGCCTATGGTGTTGAATACACTAGTTGGAGTTCAGACCATCTTGTTTTATGTGTGCTCGGGATGTATACATATGATGGGACAACATAAGTCCTATGTGGATCTTTTCTTTCTAAAAATGCAACCATACGATGTCATTATCATCATTAACTGGTTGTATTCCATGCATTTCATTGTTGACTTCTTCTAGTGGAGAGTCTTGTTTTCAGATATTTTTGGATGGTTCATTATGTTTATTATTGAGCAGAACAGTTAGGTGGGAAGTCAGTTTATAGAGCCTTGTCTTTCATTGTTATATGAGAGGTCAGACGAATTAGTAGATATTTGGTAGTAGTTGTTCATGGAGTTGTTGGGGAGTTCCTGGATGATTTTTTCAAGGAGGATGTGATGCTCCCTTTTCAACGTGTTTTTGAGTTTGGGATAGGCCAGTAGCTTGATGGATCTCTATTTTCAATCGCTCTTTATCAGATGACATCTTCCAATTCGAAGGATTTGAGTATTTAGAAAGATTATCTAATGAATATGGGATTTATTTGGCCAAACGAGTTGTTGTGGGGTGTTCTACTATTTTTTTTTCAAGGAATGTTAATGGTGTTCTGAGGTTTTACTTAGACTACATATTTTTTTATGTGGTGGTGGTCAATAAATGTTACCCTCTTCCATTGATAGACGATATTTTTGACCATTTGAGAGGGGAATGTTGGTTTTCTATGATCATTTTATGGTCTAGAAACCACCAGTTGATGGTGGTGAAGGGTGATATCATGAAGAATATGTGAGATGGTATGTGAGTATGATATACTCTATAATACTAAATGGTGGATCGAATATGTAAACATGAGATTCTCAAATACAATAGGGGTGAATTGTACTTTTGAAAATTTCTTTAGAACTTTTATTGATAGTAATGTTTAACAAGGTTAAACAAGACAATTCAAAAAACCTCTAACTTTTAATAACATGATTGATTCTGAAAAAGTGATTCTGGAAATGAAACTTAACAAAAGTTTACAACAACTAAGATTCTACCTTAAAGAGTATAAAATCTAACTAAATCAAAGTACAAGTATGAGGAAGTATATGAATGTTATAATTTACTCCAAAATAAAAATGCAGCGGAAAACTTGAAACAAAACAAATAACAAGTAGTAAATCTTTTAACCCAAAGAGAAGGGTATCCAACAAACTTGGATAAAGGTCCCTTGATTTATACATTCAAGAATGTATGTATTACCCACACTAGGGTAAGCCCTCGATATGAAGATCATAGTCTTTCTAGCTATCCCCACAACCCCTCAACTATCAGGTAGTCGGCACCTCTGCCTTCTTATCCCAGGAAGCCCTTGATTGTACACAACAACAATCAGAGACGTACGAAGTGAATCTGTATTAAGAAAAGTTTGAACAAGCTGTTCAAACTTTCTGTCTGAAACCTGAGAGTTTATAAGAGCCTCTCTCTCTCTATAAATCACTTTAGAAACATGTAATCACAGTTTCCAAAGATATTTTCAAGTTTATTGAACTCTTTCAAATGGTCTTCTATTTATAGGCACAACTTCAATGATCGACTCCCACCTCAAACGGTCATCTTCTTTGTTGAATTTTGGAGAGACCTATACATGTGTCACTCAAACAATTGTTAGTGAGTAACTGAAAGCATGAAATAATTTTATAACTAAACAAGTGTAAGCATAAACAAAATATGATATTCAGAATATATGTAAAAGAAATTTCAAAGTCTAACCAAAAATGAATTCGGAGTCTATAATATAAGGATATTCAGATTCTGTTTTCTAGGAATTCAGAACCTGAATTATATAGAATTCCAGAGTCTAAATTTCAAGGAAATTCGGAATCAGGATTCACAAGAATTTGGAACCAGAACATACAATGTCTGAAGTTAGAGTTCATGAGAATTTGGAGTCAGAACTCATAGGAGTTAGGAGTCTGAATTCAGAGAACTGGGAGTCAGAACATAGAGAAGTTTGTATCCAGAATTCATAATAAGAATTTGGAGTTAGAAGTTTCAATAGTTTGTATCCAGAATTCGTTTTCAGAATTCGGAGTCAGAACTCAGAAGAGTTCGTAACCAGAATTCTGATTCAAAATTCAGAGTCAGAACTCAGAAGAGTTCGTAACCAAAATTCGTATTCAAAATTTATATTCAGAACTCATAATAGTTCATATCCTAAATTCTGAGAATTAAAATCCTAGAATAGAATGCTTTATACCTAGGTAATTATAGGATTCTGAGGTTTTGGTTTCAATCCGAGCTTTACACATAGAAAATTTATGATATGAACAATAAAATCAAGGTAAGGGTAAATTTCCTTGGGTAAGGAAATTTTCCTTAAGGGAGTAAAACAATGGTAAAAATAAATTTTACTTCAAATAAGGTGTTTGTGATTTTCAAAATAATAGGAATCAACAAGTCATAAGGAAATTTTATTGACTTAACAATCTCACCCAAGTATTAAGGAATGGAAAAGTCATAAGGAAAACCTTATTGACACAACAATCTCCCCCTTTTTGGAAAGCACAAACATCCTTACAAAAAAGTATAAAAGGTCATAGAAGAACTTTTATTTTAATAGAAAATAAAACATATCTCTCTTTTCACTTTGGAAAATATTAATATGACTAACTCCCCCATAGGCTTTGGAACACTAAGTTTCATATTCTAGATTTCCGGAATAGGATTTTAATTTTCTTGGGTATGGAAATCTTCACAATGAGCACTACCCCATAAATAAAATCCATATACTTAGGGATATATATTCGATTCTTATAAATATATTTTCCTTATCCCCTTTGGAATTATTTTTCCTTTTCCCACTTTGTGATTTTCAAAACGAGTTTAAAGGAATGGAAAAAAACTATGGTACATGAAATATTAGTATAGAGTTTCGAAAAACCTAGCAACCACAATTTCTATATGATTTGGAGAATTATTATATGGAAAAAATACAACAAAAGATCATATTTGGGTCTATTTTGTTTCTCGTTCCTTGGGCATTAGCTTCTTCACAGTTGTCTTCAACTTTTTCAGATCTTTCGGATCATCCTCTGCTTGCATTTCTAAGGTTGTGATCCTATCCTCTTGAGCCTTCAGGGCCATTACCTGAGCCTTCAGCAAGAAATCTATCTTCATAATCATTTCTTCAATCTCGGCCCAGATATCCCTCTCTGTTTTCAAACTTTGGACAACATAACTCAACTTTCCATTCAAATATTTGACATCCTGAATCGAAGAATTTTGTTCTACATTTAGATTTTCCTTAAAGTTGTTTGTAAGATTCTTGATTTTGGTTTCTTTGGTATCAAAAGCTTCCTTGAAATATTCGTGAAATTGATCAATCTTCTCCAAATATTCAATGATTTTCTTAGAAAATTTAATCATTTTTGAAAGAAATTATTGTGGGCTTCATAATTGATAAGGAAATTCTTGTGATCAGCCTCAATCTTATCACATCTATCCATGACCATGGATACAAAATCTGACTTCTGATTCATGATATTCTAAAGCATCTGGCACCTAGAATCAATTGCTGGAATGATCAGAATTGTATCCATTTGCTTCTTTAGAGACTGAACAAAAAAAAATCATGTCCTAAAGTTCATGACTCCAAATCAGACATTTTTCTTGTAGATGGTTCTTCCTATAACTCTATTAGCCTCCTATTAGTTGTTCCTCCATCTTCTGTTTTCCTCAAAATATCTTTGGTTCGAGTATCAACAACCACTTGTTTGCCTTTATTGATTTTTAGAATAACCTCTTTATCTGGAGATTGAAGCTCACTTCCAGATAATTGTACAATCTTATCATCATCAATTTTGTCTTTTTAAGCTCCTACCTCAATGTCTTCAGGGTGTATGAAGTGATGATTGTTACTCTCTTCCTTAGATAATTTGTTTACTTCCTCTTCACCCTTCTCATTATCTCCTAGTGTAGCAAGATTTGAAGGTATTCCTTCAGAAGCCCGGAGTAAAATGTTTCTGAAAAACTTTCCTTTTCATGATACTCTTAAACTAGATTTATCACATTATCATAGCCACCACTTCTCTTAGCTTCTTCTACTTCTTCTTAATCTTTCTTCTCTTCCACAATCTTCTCTTGTAATTTTTCTGGAGTTATAAAACCCTTACCCGGAGTCTCAGGTAGTGGTTCCACCAGAAAGGTTTTTGGTACGGGAATTTGTTCGGATGCTACTTCAGTAGCATTTAAAAGAGATTTCACATTCCCTGCCTCTAACATATTATTCTTGAGATTCTTCTCTTTGGCTTGCTTCTCAAGCTCTTCAGCATCCTTTTCATTTTGAGAATTGTCCTATGCAGGGTCCAGTCCAAAACTATGGCTCCCCTTCATTCCTGCTTTTCTTATCTTCCCTCAATTTTGCAACCACATCATCCAGATAATCTTTCTGATTATTAGGCTTTGGAGGAGCGGATTGAGCTTCTTTAGTCTTATGGGTTTTATCTTCTACTTCCACTTCCTTCAACTTTGTTTTCTTTCCAATATTCTTTGATGGTTCATCTTTTTCAACATTTTCCAGAATGAATTCTGCCTCATCCCTAAGTAGATCATAGAACTCACCTGACTATATAATGAAAGAAAAATTAATTCATTTGAGGGTATCATCACTGATAAGCATCACTTTTTAATTACTCGGCTTGGAACTGCAGGGGATCTTGAATGATTCAAGACACTGAACAATGAGCGTTTAGAGAAGGGCGTGATACATAATAATCTGACCTCTCAGATTTCCATTCTTGATGTTCTGTATCATAATGAGAATGTGCTTCATGAGGCTAACCTTCCTTAGGTTTACCAAAAAATCTATGATGTACAAGTCACTTTTCTTAAGGGTGTCCTTATCACCCTTCCTTAGTATGATAAGTCTCTAAACCCATAGGTGTAGGATCAGATTGTTAGTAGACAGATGGGAAATCATTGCGGTCTTAACATCTTTAAGCCCAAGGCATTCCATAGCCTTCAACTTAATGAAACTTCCTTGAACATATGGTAGCTTGTGCGAAAAAAATTCGTCTTCTCCTTCGTATGAGATCCCCACCAAGCTCCCAACCTTGGTGTGAGAGAGTTTATTTTCCTTTCCATAACTCTTCATGGAGAATTTTTCCCTACCTTCTTCCATAAAGAAGAAAAATGTTTCATAAAATTCTATGAGAAGATCTAGATAGACAACGTCCTGAGCTCCTGTCTTAGAAATAGCTACACTTTCCCACTTATTGAGCTTGATGTTATTCAAAATAATAGAGTCATACTTGTTGAAGAAGTTCAGATGAATTAACCTCTCCCTGTATATTTTCCACTCAGAAATTGGCTAGACAGTAGAAATATATTGAGAAGGTACTTCCGTAGACATTCAGACTTGAGAACCTCTGAAGAATTTGGAATGGGATTTAGTAGAAGGCCAGAGCCTCGACATGCACAAGATTGAGAACCAATGTGGGACAACTACCTGGGTTCCCCTTTATATAGGCATTGAAGGAACGGTTGAACTTCCCATTTGAATCCAATGGCTGAGAATTATTTAGATCTGACCTGATGGTTGAAATGATAGTCGCATGGAAAATTTGGTTGAATCTAATCTTCTAAGGCTTTAAAAGGAAAAAATTTGGATTTAAGGACACTAGAATTGGAGAAATTTTAAAAAAAATAAACTAACAGCAAGTAAAAGGTAATTATGAATCACTCAATAAAGAATCATACCTTTCTGATTTGCAGGAAGATTATTCATATTGATGAATATTATTCTTGAAGAACTTTGGATTCCAAAAAAAACTTGAATACAAAAATGATACTTCACTATGAAAATTTCATATCCAAAAATTTCCATTACAAAAACTTAAGGTTCAAAATTTTCATTACCAAAATTTCAGGTCCGACGATTTTCATTACGAAAATTTAAGGACTGAATATTTTCATTACGAAAACTTCTAGTTTGAGAATTTTCATTATGAAATATTTTTTGAAAAACTATAATACAAAAATTTTCATTTTGAAAATTTTTGAAATAACAACTATGAAAATTTTCATTACGAAAAATTTGAAAAACCAACTACGAAAATACTCATTATGAAAAATTTTGAAAAACCAACTACGAAAATTTTCATTACGATTTTTTGGAAAAACCTCAATAATAGATGTACTCCCCCTATAAAAAAGAGTTTATTACTCTAAGGAGATTGGTTCAATAGAAAGTTAATTGAGGAGGATTACCTTACGGTTATCATTCCTAACTTCTATTTAATGTATTCAAATCTATTAGAGGGTAATGATTTTCTGAAAATATTAGCATATTGATCTTGCGTTCTGATAAATTGAAGAATGATATCTCCTTTTAGTTTGTGATCTCTAAGAAAGTGATGCCTAATATCTATGTGTTTTGCACAAGAGTGATGTTCAATATTTTTACTAAGAGCAATGGAACTTGTATTATCACAAAAAATTTGAGTCTTAGTAAAACTCAAGCCATAGTCTATGAGTGTGTGTTGCATCCAAAACACATGAGCACAAAAACTTCCAACTGGTAAATATTCAGCTTCAGCAGTGGAAAGTGCTACTGAGTGTTGCTTCATGCAAGACCAAGAAACTAACGAATCTCCTAAGAAATGAAATGTTTGGGATGTACTCTTTCTATCCATTCTACATCCACTAATGTCAGTATCCAAAAATTGTTTTAAAACAAAATCATTTCCATTAGTATAAAAGTGCCCTAAATCCACAGTTCACTTTAAGTAGAAAAAAATTATTTTCACTGCTTTTAAGCGAGATTCCTTAGAATTGGATTGATATCTTTCACATAATTATACTGAAAACATTAAGTCTCGATGACTAACTATTATGTAAAGTAGGCTTCCTATCATATCTCTAAAAGATGTTTGATCTACAGGTATCCCAGCTTCATCAAGATCAAGTGTGTCTGAAGTACCAATGGGAGTACTTATACATTTAGTGTTGTCCTATCCATATTTTTTAAGAAGATCATTAATATACTTATGTTGGGATATATAGATTCCTTCTAGTTTTTGAGAGATTTTAAAACCAATGAAAAATGTAAACTCACCCATCATATTCATTTCAAAATCATATTTTATTAGATCCGCAAAGGAATCAGTTAAAGATTGCTGAGTTGAACCAAATATAATGTCATCAACATATATTTGAACAATCAAATCATTTTTATTATCTTTCTTTATAAAAAAGGTTGTATTTTCATTTCCCTTAACATAGTTATTTTAAAGAAAAAATCCTATAAGTCTATCATACCAAGCTCAAGGGGCTTGTTTAAGTTCATACAGAGATTTGGTAAGTCTAAAAACATGATCAGGATGTTTTCTGTCTTCAAAAACAGGATTTTTTTTATCAAAAACATCCTCCTGAACAGAACCATTATGGAAAGAACATTTCACATCCATTTGAAAAAGTTTTAAATTTAAGAATGATGCATATGCATGTAAAATATGAATAGATTCATGTCTAGCTACTGGAGCATAGGTTTCTTCATATTCTATTCCTTCTTGTTGATTATAGCCTTTAGCAACCAATCTATCTTTATTTCTATCAATGATTCTATTTTCATCACACTAATTTCTAAAGAACTATTTTTATACAATAACAGAAGTTTCCTCAGGTCTTTCAACCAATGTCCTGACATTATTCCTTTAGAATTCATTTAGCTCATCTTGCATGGCTTTATTCTAATCATCATCACCTAAAGCTTCATCTGTGCTTTTTGGTTGTAACTGGGAAAGGAATTCTATATGTTATACTTCATTTATTTAGGAACTTCTAGTCCTTACAGGTTGATTGACATAACCAATGATACTTTCACTAGGACGATTCTTTAGAAATTACTGGGTTGGGTTTTGTAAAACCTGTTCATCAATATATGGTAGGAGATCTTCTGGGGTAAATGTTTCAGTAGTATGTTCTTGAACATTTTCCTCATAAAAAGGATTTTCTATCAAAGGTTAATAATCAGTTTTTGAGAACACAGCCGAGGATGTAGGTTGGGGTTATTTAAAAACAAAATGATCGGTTTTATCAAATTTGACATGTACTGTCTGTTCAACGGTACAATTGTTTTTATTTAAAACTATATATGCCTTAGAAGTTGTGGAGTATCCTAAAAAAATTCCTTCATCATATTTTGGGGCGAATTTATGTAGATTATATTTAGTGTTCATAATAAAGACCTTGCAAACAAAAATCGAAAAATAGGAAAGTCTATGATTTGTACCATTCCATAACTCAGAAGGAGTTTTATTAAGAAATGGTCTAATAAAAACACGATTTATAGTACAACAAGTAGTACTTACAGATTCAACCAAAAAATATTTGGCTACAGAATATTTACTCAACATGGTTCTAGTTATCTCTTGAAGAATTCTATTTCTTCTTTCAACAACAACATTTTGTTGAGGTGTTCTGGGTGCTGAGAAGTTACGAGTAATTCCTTTTCTACTACAAAAAGTTTTAAAATAAAAATTATGAAATTCTTCTCCCTGATCACTATGAATAGTTTTCAATGGAAGGCTCATCTCATTTTTCACTTGGGCACTAAAACCTTTGAAATAAGAGAAAGCTTCAGACTTATTTTCTAGAAAATAGACCCACATAAATCTAGTGTAATCATCAACCATGACAAATACATAATATTATCCTCCAATGCTTCCAGTTTATATTGGACCAAAAAGATCCATATGCACTACCTGTAATGAATTAGTAGTTGAGACTTCACCGATTGATTTAATGATTGATTTATGTTTCTTTCCATATTGACAAGGGCCACATACATTTAAAATATCAAATCTAATATCCGGTTGATCCTTAACTAATCTTTTCTTAGAAAATTTGCAAAAATTCCTAAGGTTATAGTGTTCTAATCTTTTATGCCACAACCAAGAATGATCTTTCATTGCACTAAGGCATGGTTAATCTTTTCTCTTATGGACTTATATGTTTAGTGTGTAAAAATTCTCTTTCCTATTGGCATAAAAAAAAATTATTCCTTGGAATTGGGTACTAAGAACTTTTCATTCCTAAAATTCACAAGGTAGCCTTCATCACATAATTTACTTATGCTAATGAGGTTGTGATTAAGACCCTTATCAAATAAAACATTTGAAATCAATGTTTTTCCAAGAAGAACAATGTTACCTATGCCAATAATTTCTCCCTGAACATTATCTCTGAAAGTTACTTTTCCTCCTTTTGTCTTGATAATAATTTCAAAATAGATTTTGTTACTATTCATATGCCGGGAACATCTACTATCCATATACCACGTATTGTTCCTGGTCCTTTCCCTATTTTCCAGAAAATAAGAAATAGTAAGACTTTCAGAATCTAAACATTCTTGGATCCGGAATAGTTATACAACAAAATTTTGGGTATCCACATTTGGTTAGAAAAATAATTTATATGAAACCCAAGGGATTGAACTTTATTCAAGGACTAATATTTATTCCAATTCCCACCACTTTGACATTAAGTGAAAAAAGGGGCTCTAAAAGGAAAAATATATATGTTTTTGAAAACTAGTTTTGTGTGAGTATAACCTACTGGAGTTGTGTTTCCTTGAGGTTTAATTTGAGATTACATCTTGTCAAAATTTTCTTTCCCAGTTGTAAATTTTGCAAGAAGCTTCTTATGAGAAAATATTTCATATTTCATTCTGATGACTAAATTCATATCCTCAGGAATCATTTCCTTAGAGTTATATTTTTCCTCAAAAATTTTTATCTCTAAAATAGAATTATTAAGATCATTAGAAAGTTCTTCTTTAACAGAATTTTCTTTCTCATGGTCTTTATAATGTTTTTATAAAAGCTTTTCTTTATCTCTAAGATCCATAGAATGATATTGAATCTCTTTTGTAAAAATTTCTTCCCTAGTGTTTTTCTTGTCTAATTTATTATAAATTTTACAATTTCTCACTTCAAGTAACTTGGAAAATCTAGAAACATTTCCATATGAAGTTATTTCTACGTTTTCAGAGGATTACGTACCTTCATTAGAAGTATTATTTTCGTAATAGTAATTCTTATCAAGAGATAAATTTGTTAATGCCTCGACAGAGCGTACCTTGGCCGTAGGACATCTATTGGGGAAAGAAGTAGTAGAAATGAATCCCATATTCTTCTATGATGATGAATCTTTTTCAGAAGATTAAATTTATGATGAATCTCCACATCTAGGACTCCAATTGTCATCAACTTTAAGAATTTTCTTATGCTTTGATCCATAGAATTTCTTCTTGATCCTTTCTGAATTCCTTTCCTTGTTTTCCTTAATTTTCAGTAATGGACAATCATGTCTGATATGACCTGTTCTTTTACATTCATAACAAGTAACATCTCTATATTTCTTGTCTCTGTAGTCTTTATTCATATACCTATTCTGATGGTTCTTTTGAGCTACAATCTTGTTGATTCTCTGAGAAAGATTATCCAATTCATTCTCAGATTTTTCTATGTCACTAGATTCTGACTGAATAATGAATTTCTTTTTCTATTATCTAGTTACTCTTTCTAGGGTCTTGGATTTAATATGTTTAGAATTGGTTGTAAAAGCAACTCCTCCATTCCCATTAATCTTCTTAACATTTTCAACATCTCTCTTCATTATAGTTTCATGCTGAAGAAGAGTTCCAAACAAGTAATCTAAGGAAATTTGAGTGACTTTCCTATTCTCATCAATAGCTGTCCTCTTGGACTCCCATTCATTTGGAATGATATCTATGATCCTGTCTACAAGATCCTCATCATCCAAAACTTTTTATCCCATTGATTTTATGCTATTCAAGATAGTCATAAACCTTTGATGTACATTGCTTATTGGTTCTTCATAAATAATGTTAAAGCTACGGTATTCAACTCTCAACATAACTCTTCTAGTCTCTATGACTTTAGATGTACCAATATGTGTAACTTCACGTTTCTTTACGAAACTATTTGCAGCTTGACATGATGATATTTGAATATATATGTTCCTAGTCATGGAATATAACAACATATTTCTGACTCTGATGTTTAATTGATATTTCGATTTCTCCTGATTCCTAAAGGTGCTCAATTCCTTATCTGAAATATTATAATCTCCAGTCAAAATTAGATAGTTATCAACTCTAGTATTGATAATGAAAGACTTCATCCTATTTCTCCAGTAATCATAATAATTTCCATAAAAAATAGGTGGTCTGGTTGGATTTATATTATCAATAGATCCAACGTTTAAACCTACCATCCTTAAGAGAATATTTGGCACAAAAACATGTTAGTAGTATGAGTCTGTAAACAAGAGAAAATATCATATGCAAGGAACTAGATATTGCATCTCTTAAGAAAAAAAGAATACGAACATTATGAGCCAGAAAATATGGATATGTAAAAGTTAATCTGAAAAAGTCAATCCAAAAAAGTCATTCCGAAAAAAATTCAATTCCAAAACTAATAGGAAGAAGACATTTACTCTGAATCTAATCGTGGCATTAATTCAGATGTAACCAATCCTCTAATACCAATTGTGAGATGGTATGTGAGTATCATATACTTTATAATACCAAATGTTGGATTGAATATGTAAGCATGAGATTCTCAAATACAATATGGGGTGAAATGTACTTTTAAAAATTCTATTGGAACTTTTAAAGATAGTTATGTTTAACAAGTTTAAACTACATAATTCACAAAACCTCTAAGTTCTAATAACTTTCTTGATTCCAGAAAAGTGATTCCGTAAATGAATCTTAACAGAAGTTTACAACAACTATTATTCTACCTTAAATCATATTGAATCTATCTAAAATAGAGTACATGTATGAGGAAGTATAAGAATTTTATACTCTCATCAACAAAACAAATGTAGCAGAAAACTATAAACAAACCAGATAACAAGTAGTAAATCATTTAACCCATACAGAAGGGTATCCAACAAATTTGGATAAAGGTCCATTGATTTATAATTTAAAGAAAGTTTGTCTTACCCACACCAGGGTAAGCCTTCGATACGAAGATCAGAGTCTGTCTTGCTATCCCCGAAAGCCCTCAACTATCAGGTAGTCGACATCTCTATCTTCTTATCCCCGGAAGCCCTCGATTGTACACAACAACAATCAGAGTCTTGTAAAGCCAATATTCACATAGAAAAGTTTGAACAAGCCATTCAATATTTTTTCACAATGCCTGCAAGTTTATAAGAGCCTTTCTCTCTATAAATCACTTCAATAGCATATAAGCATAGTTGTCAAAGATTTTATCATGTTTATTGAAATCTTTTGAATGATATCTTATTTAAAGGTACAACTCCAATGGTCAGCTCCCTCCTCCAACGGTCATATTCTTCCATGAATTTCAGAGGGACTTTTACATGTGTCACTAAAACAACGGTTAGTGAGTAACTGAATGAATGACATCGTTTCAAATCTAAACAAGTGTAAGAATAACCAAAATCTGATATTCAAAATCTAAGTAAATGGAAGTTTAGAGTCTATCCAAAAATTAATTCAATTTTTATAATTCAAGGATATTCAGATTCTGTTTTCTAGTAATTTGGAACATGAATTCTATATAATTCAATAGACTTAATATCAAGGAAATTCAGAATCTGGTTTCACAAGAATTTGGAACCAGAACTTACAAAGTTCGTAGTCAGAGTTCATGATAATTTAGAGTCAGAACTCATAGGATTTAGGATTCTGAATTTAGAGGACTCAGAGTCTAAACATAGAGAAGTTCATATCCCGAATTCGTAATCAGAATTCAGAGTTAGAATATTGAAGAATTTGTATCTAGAATTCATATTCAGAATTCGGAGTTAGAATTCAAAAGAGTTTGTAACCAGAATTCTGATTCAGAATTTCATGTCAAAAATTAGATGAGTTTCTAACTAGAATTCTTATTCAGAATCTCGAGTCAGAACTCAGAAGAGTCTGTAACCAGAATTCTGAGAATTCAGATCCTAGAATAGAATGATTCATATGTAGGTAATTATAGGATTCCAAGGATTTGGTTTCAATCCTAGTTTTACAATTATAAAATTTATGATATGAACAATAAAATCTATTTAAGGGTAAATTTCCTTGGGAATGGAAATTTTCTTTAAGGGAGTAAAACATGGGTACAAAGAAATTTTCCTTGAAATAAGGTGTTTGTGATTTTCAAAATAAGAGGAATCATGAAGTCATAAATAACCTTATTGACTTAACAATCTACCCCAAGTTTGATTAAATGGACAAGTCATAAGGAAAACCTTATTGACTCAACAGAATACTACCAAGTGAAGGTACAGTCCCATTCAATTCATATTCGTTTTGTTTAGTGTTATGAATGCACTATCTATATTAATGGGGCTTATGAACTCCATTTTTCTTGAGTTCATGGACCAGTTTGTCATCATCTTCATCAATAATATATTGATCTACTCAATTTCATAGGAGGAACAATTCAAGCATCTCAGGACTATATTTTCGGTTCTTTGACGCAACAAGAACTATTGAATGTTGTCCAATTGTATGTTATGCACATGATAGGAGAAAATAATCAATCACTTGGTGTCACAGTTGGGCATGGAAGTGGACCTGTAAAATTTTATTGTTGTTTTTTATTTGGTGAAACTCTTGAATGTGGTATATGTTTGAAGTTTCCATGGTCTCATAGGCTATTATTAGTGTTTTTTCTCAATTTATATTGAGATTCATCCCCAATAAAGGATATGACTAGGAAGGAATCAACTTTTTTGGGGATAGTGTAATTCTAGGTGACATTTGAATATTTTAAGGGTATGGTGGTTAGTGCTCCAATGCACTGGTCTGTAGAGGAAGGGTTGATTTTTGAGGTGTTTTGTGTTTCCATACATCTGGGTTTAAGATACTTCATGACAATGCAATAAGCAATACTATCTTATAGGTTTATAAAGTTATGTACCCTTGAGTGTAACTATGACAACCATGATATGGAATTGGTAAAATTTGTGTTCGCACTAATGTTGGGTCAGCATTAACTCACCAGTTAGTACATTGTGGTCTTTATGAATCACAAGATCATGTGGTATATCTTTTCCCAATGATATAATAGCCAGTGACTGCGATGATGGATGATGTTTCTTCAAGAAAATCTATATGAGATATCCTAGGCCTCAGTAGTGGGGAATATTTTGGATGATGATTTGAGGAGGAAGTTGTACAAGGAGTTAGTTTGGGAGTCTGTAGATGCGTTGAAGGATATTGAGTCATTTCTAGCCTTTTACATAGATTTAAGAGTGGAAGGTGGTTGGGGATGTTTTCTTCAGATGATAGTGCAATAATCTCTAATGTAGTGGGTGGATAATCCTTAATGGGGAGACTCATTGGTATAGGTGTTTTACAATCATGTCTTCTATGGTGATTCTTTGAAGTGATGGTTGAAGGATGGTATGAAATGGATGTTATTCTATGACAATTATTTTGTTCCTATAGTAGTGAATGATGTGGTCCTTAATGAGTTACATAGATCACCTTTAGGAATACATACATTAGTTTCAATTATTTACCATGGCTTTAGAATTTTGTTTTAGTGTCCCCGGATGATGCAGGCAGCAGTAGAGTTCATGGCAAGGTGCTAAATAATCCAAGTGGTGAACGTTGAGTACCATGTGTGTGGTGGTTTGATGTAGCCCTTTGATATATCCAATTTGAAGTAGGAATATATTTCAATGGATTTCATCATAGGGTTAGATATATCTGAGATAGGATATGATGTTGTCTTGGTAGTGGGGGGTTGAATGACATCATAACCTCACTTCTCAGTGATCATTGAGTCAGACGTAGTGGATTCTTTGTCTAAGAGCTATGATTATGATGTGGTAAATATCATTTGAGTTTTATGATGAATTATTTTCTATTAGGATACATTTTTTATCATGTGACTCTCGAGTGGATTTCATCATGCTTTTGGAACCATGTTACACCTCCAGACTCACTTCCACCCTCAAACAGACAGGCAAATAGAACATACTATGAAGACGCTAAAAGATATGTTGCAAGCATGCATCTTATAATTTGGAAGATATTGGTTACAACACATACCCTTGGATGAGTTTTTTTATAATATCATCTATCACTCTCACATTTTCATGGATCCATTTGAATCATTATACTGATGTCTATTCCATACACCATTATGTTGGACAAAGGTAGTGGACATACCTGTTCTTGGTCCCGAGGTAGTGCATAGTACAAAAAAGGGTTCATCTCATTCATGATTTTTTATTATCAAAACATGATAAGATAAATTCATATGACTATCATAGAAGTATTTACATGGAGTTAGATATTAGGGACCAATTGTTCTTGAGGGTTTCCAATTGACATGGGTAGTAGAGTTTTCACAGAGGGAGTCAATATTGTCATGGGTCCGTTAGAACCTTTATGGTATTGGGAACAGTTGGTGAGGTGGAATACTAGTTGGAATTTCCACTGTGGTTGTATAGGATCTGTTAGGTCTTCAAAAAATATCAACATCATCATTATCTTCATGAAGACATCAATGTACTGGACTGGGGAGAGTAGGATATCGAGGATATCACAACATATGTGGAGTGGATGGTAGTGATCCAGGATCATCAGGAGAAGGTGTTACATGGATGGAGAATTTCTCTAGTTCATGTTTTGTGGAGTCTTGTTGTCTTATAGATGAGTACTTGGGATTTTGAAATGCATATTTCAACCCAATAACATATGTTATTTTGAGTTTTGGGTTGTTCTATTTTGTTTTGAAATGTAATTTTTTACCATTTTTTTAAAAGTGAGTTGTTTTACCTTAGGATGTTTTGTTTTTCAATCTGTGGTAAATTCCTAACATGTAAAAAATGGAAATTCTACATTCCTAATCAATAAAGATTATCTATTATTATATTATACCTACCTGGGTGAGTTAGTGTCACCTAGATCATATAATATATTGACTTGGATGATGGAATTCCCTAATGCCGATGATCGGATTCTATAGTTTTGCGATTATATTGTGCACATTTTTGTTGTTTGGAAGAAGATTTTGGAGATGGTTTTGTTGGATTTGGGGGGGGGGGTTCTAATCCGTCTATTGAACTTCTCATGGAGTTTTATAGTTTAACTTTAATATGTTTGGTTTTTATTGGTGTTTCAAGCATAGAAATATCCTTGAGATGTATCTTGCAGGGTGTTTGTTAAGTCCCATTTTTTTTCTGGGATTTTTTTCGATTCTAGAGGAAGGTAATAGTTTAAGAGGAATCTAATGTTTCATATATGTGTACTATGGATTATTTAATTTTTTACTATGGTCATTATAATTTCCAGATGTGTCATAGAATGTGTTTGCAGAGGTTTGGTTTCTAAAGGCTTGAGAAATATGGGATTTCACACCATGTAACTGTATTACATGTGGTGAAACTCTACATCAAAAGTTTTTTTTAATATTTCAATCAAATATTATTTTAGGGTTTCAAAAATAAAATAAAAAATGAAGGGTGAATCACTTTTTGGTGTAAACCAGACCCTAGGTGTTACAGGACGTTCATGTTTATTACATATCATGTAATACCCTGATCGTGTGTAGTATTAATAATTCATTTTGTTAGAACCATTATTTTTTTAGCTACAGTTTTCTTCTCCTCCCATTCCAATCAAACCCTAGTTTCATCTAGTAGTCCTTTAATCCCCACTCCTTCACCTTGATCTATCAATATTAGTGGTTTCTCATAGGAATTTTAGGATCGATATGTGGTTAGTTTTATCCCCGTTATCATTTATTCCCACATTTTATTTCCCATGGATTCGTAATCCTAGAATGGGTTGGATTATGTTCGATGTTTGGTAATTATTTTGATAATATTCTTGTGGGGATATGGTTGATCTATGTTTTTAGTTGTGAAATTGTCTCTTGTGGTCATTCTTCTTCTCCATATGGTGTATAGATAAGTAAGAAAACATTAGGTGGGGTTTTACATCTTTTCTCTCTGATTTTTCATCATTTGGTAAGGGGATACTTTTTTTCCTTCATATCATATCTGTGTCACGCTAATCAAAGATAAGAACATGGTAAAACCACTGAATGGGTATAGGTATAAGATGCACATATTTTTTTTGGATTTGATGTTAGTATGATGTTGTGTACAATACATGATAAACACCATCATGAAAAGCATGGCCATTAGTATTCCATTGTTGCACACAAAACAAGTTTCATGTTGTTTAATTCATATTGAACACTTCTATGTTGATATTTTTAAATCACGTACACTTCACTAATAAATGGATTCCACAACATTACCCATTTCCTGTGGAAACCCCTGAATTAACCAGTGGGATTAATTATGGTTTTCCTTATTAAATTAAGAATTGTGTTAAGATATGGTACATGGGGTGGCGAGTTGTGTGGGATAATTTTGGTTGTATGTGTGAGTCATATGGAATGTCAAATGGCTAAGTTGGGATGTGTAGACATTCCCTAGTGTGTGTTGTGGTACATTTGCGTAACACAAGAGTGTCTGGTGGATTGGTTTGGGAAATGTAGTTGATGAAATTGTAGATGATAAATTAAATTGACCATGTAATTGAATCTCATATTGAGGGATTCATTGATTATGTAATGAGTGAGAAGTGTTGCATAGAAGGGATACCAAAGGGATAGGTGGTGATGTGCTGCTGTTTTTCTAGTTGTGTGTTGTTCTTGGTTGTTTTTCAGAATGTAGTGGAATAAATGAACAAATAATTGGATAATCATGTTTGAAACTTGATTGGGCTGGTATTTTTAATGTGATGAACAAATGATATGGTAATAAACAATTGTAATGACTAATAATATTTTATAGAAATTGAATGGAGTTTGTGGCTTGATCTATGGTGTTGTGCATTTAGAGGCAAAAACAATGATTGTAGTGTGTGTGGGGGTGTTGGTATTTCCCAAGAATCTTTGAGAATAGATGGATTGTGTTTTCATAGGTGTCCTCTAGATGAGATGAGTTATTCATTCTCAGGTGTCTTTTGGATGGGATGTGATGTGGTATGGGGACATGGAATCTACGGGCAAGGTGGAATGTGACGTTTTATGTGGCCCAGGTTCCTATGGGTAGGATGTGATGAGGTATGTGGCCCATTTGTCTTCATGAGGTATATGATGTGTATAATGTCCCATGTTATGGAATATGGTGTTTCTGTGGGGACTAGATATGTGCGAGAATGTTGTGACATAGTTTTTTTAGAATGGGTGGGAGCATGAGGATGTTGTACATTACAAAAGAGTGGCTAAACTAGTGGTAAGTGGTGTGGAGTACCCAAATCATTTATGTGATTACTATGAAACATTATATGACATAAACTACATGGTGAGTGTGCCTTGGTGAGGATGGGATATCTAGTATTCATTGTCAGGTGTTTTTTGATCTGTTTTTTTTTGCACAGAGGCATTTGTATGATTATTTTCAAATGTGAATAAGCGAATTTGGTTTTCGTAATGAATATACATGTATTCTCACCCTACGCATATAAAACACCAATAAGGATTCCATGGGGACATTGTGGCCCATCCTAAACCATACTAGCTCAGATTATAACATTTAATAAACCATTACCTTAGCTTGAATTTGGTTCTCACTTTGGAGTTATATTTCACTTATAAACATTTTATTTAATACAGGCATTTGGGATAGATTTTAGTTTTCAATTATATGTATGCATGTCGTGGAGTTGTTTTGGGATGAAGCATCTTATCACTTGATCTTTTTTTCCAAAAAAATTTAATGAATTCCAATTTTGGGGGATTGTATACCATTTTTTATAGTTTACACTATGGGACATAATGGAGGGATGACCCGATGCCACATCATCACCATTTCATAATTTCCATCCCTGGAGGGGACTATGGGAGGTGGGGTTCGTGAAATTTTGAAAAAAAAAATACAGAATATTTATTAAAATCCATAAAAATGTATCCAATGACTTAAACATACATTTTTGTAACAAAAAATATGTATACAAATCCATATAAAGATGAGTAATAAAATAATTGGATAATGGGAGTAGAGAATATATAAAAATCATCTGAAATATTATTTTTAAAAGAGAGGTAATCCCAAATAGATTGATCACTTGAGAACCTCCAACCATAGGTCATGTGTTTTATAATAATTCTTAAACAATATTTATAACAAATATATAATTATTAAAAAATTATTATAGAAATAATTTAAATTCATTTCAATTATTTTTCATCGCTTGATTATATTGTTAGTTATTTGTTGACCTTTATTAAGTGATAATTTTCTTGAGGACATGCTGGGTTGAATCATATTTATGACCATTTCAAAATTTATTGAATAATTATGATTATATATATATATATATCCAAATGTTCAATTATTAATTTTAGAATAACTATATGTACTCTCTATCACACACACAAAGAATCATAGATGAACAGAAACACAAACACAAACACACACATATATAGTGCCTAAATCAGATAATTCCTTTGGTGGGAGGGGTTGAATCTATTTTATACTTTTTCAATTCATTCATTTAGAATTAAACTATGTGGACATTAAATGATTGGATCCTTGTATTTATAGTTATACTAGCCTCAACTCATATGCAATGGAAATTAATAAATCACAATACACAAGTATTTATATGTTTTCCCCATAAAATCCTACTCCTTTCCATGAACTTTTGTTTCCCCCAATACCAATTATACCATATATATGATATTGGTTACACTAGGGACATACTTAATCATATAAACACTATTGAACACCATATTTGTACAATATAGTTTTACTGGATAAGAAAACATATGTAACGACCTAATGTATTATCAACTGAAATTCCCTTCTTATAGTTATGTCATAGAAATTCACATTATGAAACATAAGGCTAGATCTGGCTTAAATTAACTACTAAATACCATGTTTCCTTTTATTCTATGTCATTAAACATAATTTTTCAACTTTTATGGTTTGAATTTTAAAAATTATACATACACGGTTGTGATGTGTAATATATTTAGAGTCTAATCACACAAATATAATGTTTTCTGAATGGTAAATTACCCTAAAAATAGTAATTTTATCCTTATGAATAGTAATATGACCCATATGAATATAAAACTAGCCAAATTAATAGTAACCTAACCCATGAATGTAAAAATAGAATTTAGACACGTTATAAATGGGAGGGAATGTTTTATAAATTAATAATTAAGTGTTGGTATTTTTGTGAATAATAGATATTTTATTAAAAAATATAATTTAATAAATAAAAAACATTCATTTTCATAAAATTTATTACTAAATAAATAATTTTTTCTACAATGATTTTTGGAAACATTTATGATACCCCAGTTTAATTTTTTAAAGAATAATAAAATCGGTTTTAAATTTAAAATTTGTATTTTTCATATAAATAATATATTTATTTAAAAATTAAATTTCTCATATTTATATAATTAAAATGATAAAATCAGTACCATTTTTTAATTATACTTATCAAAAAATGGTTAGGGTGAATTTTTTGGATTTGTCTGAAATAATTTAATTTTCAGTGAATAGTAAAATTCTATAATTTATGAAATATGCTTATTAAATGAATTTTTGAATCATTATTGTGTCATGAATGATGTTAATGGAAATTTTTTAGAACAAAAATGAACTAATAACTATAATTGGCGATAAGAATTATCATTATTTCGTGCCTTCTGCCATATAATAAACTAATGATTAAAATAATAAGAAAACTCCCCTCTCATCCACTATATATACAACCCCTCTAACCCTATTCTCCTCACACATCTCAGGTATTGAGACTTACCTATATTATAAAAAATATTATTCCTTAATCCCACTATCACTTCCCAGATCTCATGTTCTCATCAGAAGGCCAATACTATGTGCATTAAAGAGGATCTCAAGAGGAGAATTCAAGAGTTAAGTCCTCTCTCTTTAGTTTTAATTTCCATTCAATTCCAATTTAATTTATTATTATTTCCCCAACACCCATAACCCTAATGTAATGATTACTACATTAAATTTCATATACTATAATTACACAATGTTATTGGAATATCCAACATCAAACTCTTCCCTCTCTCTCTATCATCTTAAAAATGTAATCGTCACTAGTGATGTGTCCATTTACTGACATCGTGGGAGATGCAATTTCATTTTCTTAAACACCATAAAAAATGATAATATGAAAATTAAATGTTTCAAAAAATATAATATAGTGTATGTTATAATTTTTTTTATGTTGTATAATTAAATTATACACAAAATAAAAAATTATATAACACAATGAGTTCGTTGCGTTCCAAAAACCGCCAAAATTAACTTAAAAGATCATCATTAGCGTTTATCTAATAAATCATCCTCATAGTATATAACCAAAAAAAATTTAAAAGAATTTAAAATTATATAATATCATTAATAACATATAATTGAAATTATGGATGTTCATCCTCGTTATAAATAAACATACATTCATGATTAAAAAGTGAACTGATCAGGGAAACCTTGAAAATAAATGATCCCAAATGATGAAATTAAACACTATAACTCATCCAAAGGGCCATTAAATAACATAGTAACACCATAATGAATCATATAAAATTTTAAACAGTTCACTAATTAATAATTAATATATATATTGTGATTATATAAAATATTAACAAGGAGGAATCTTTCGAACAAAAGGTAAGGGGAATTAATGAACCCAACTCTTATAATTTGTGGTTTCCGTCTTTCACTAAATTTTATGAATGGTTTATTACATATTTTTTTATAAAACACTATAATACATTTAATGTGATATTCATGTTTTATATATTATTTTATGACAAACACATTGTTTTCCAAAAGAACTCATCTTTCAAAAAAACACACCATTTACTTATCATGATTGTTTCCAACACTCAAGGTTGATGATTATTATATCAAGTATGTTATTAAATATTTCATTTGACAATAAAATTATTATGAATGTTTTTTATTATAATAAACCCATTCATTTTTTGGGTTATTATATGTTAAAAATTGATATATTTTCTATGTGGTATGCATGATAATGTAAATGTTGTGATGTGATGGGTGAACCCAGAAATATGTAGTGTAATGTAAATGTTATTATGTGATGGGTGTAGTTAGAATTTAATAGCACTCAAATGCATTAGACAATAGGAATAACCTGATGTGTAAAGAGAAATATTCATGAAGAGGGTTATATCATTGTTCTTAACTATGTTTTGTATTTTTACACTATGCCAATATGTTTTGTTTCAATGAATTTTAACATTCCATGTTTTTTATTTATGCCTCATATAATGATTATTATCATATTCATATGTTATGATGATAATGATTATGATCACCAAATATTATATTGTCTAATGATCATATTTATCATCTTATTGGAGTTTTAGATCATCCCTTTTTAATGTACATCCTCAGGTGACCACTTATACTAAGGAGAATTCAAGGGACATCATGGTGCTAGAAAAGAAGTAATTAAATAACTGTTTATATTTCTGTTGTAAAAGTTATGTATATTTATATTTTTCCAATTAATCATAACCTTTTTATCTTATATGGGTAATTATTTTCTTTTCATTATGATTAAAATGATGTAATAATAATGTAAGAGAAATTCTGGTCCCTATAGTGGGTATTAAAGGATGGTCTAGTTAATATGTGAATTTGGATTATAAAAGCTTAGAGAAAACCCATATTATGAGACTATATATAAGTGAGAATCCAAGAATCATTTTATTCTAAAATGATAAACAAAAGGATCACCCATGATATTCATATTCATTTAAATGTAAAAATCCATAAATTATTTATTCTTAACTTGTTGTCCAATGTTTGTTCTATCCATTTATATGTTACAAATTGGTGTAAACCAGGAGAAACCACACCAACAACCTGTGCAAGGGATAGTGGAATGATTTTCTTAATTGATATCCCTAATTCAATGGGCGGCGGAGATCAAAAGTTTATGGTGATGCTTACCTAGTAATCTCATGTTATGAAAGATATACTGAATAATGTGGAACATCCTTCTTCACCTATGAGGGAAAAACTTTCTATCGAGTGTTTTATGTAGTAACGAACACCAATGTTTACTAGTTCAACCAATCCACTTGTTGATGAATAGTTAGATATCTTGATGGAGAATTTTTTCATGTTCTTCACTATTATGAGATAGTGAAGGTGACTATGGTAGCTTATAATTTCAACAGATAGTCCATCTAATGGTGGTAATTGATTAAGAACACCATGATGAGGGAAAAAATTTAAGATATGGTGTGGGAAGTAATTAAAATAATGTTTTTTAATAATAAAATCCCTTGAACTCTTATTAAAATTACGGTGTGAGAATTCATAGAGCTGCAGAAAAAGGAAGGATGAAATATCACAGACTGCGATACAGATTTCAAAATACATGGAAGGTAATATTTAGGTTATGTTATCTACCATGATAGAAAAATTGATAAATTGATTAGTGTTTTAATGGACCATTTAAAAACAATGGAAATTTAGGAATGTACTAGACCCTCTAGTGTCACAGAAATCAATAGTTTTTATGTATTGGTAGTGTTCTGTGGAAATTTTCTGATAATATTTTCTTGATTGTCAAGCTTGCTAACTAACGTAACTAAGAAAGGGTTAATGAATATCTATATGTAAGAATTTAAGGAATGATTCAACGAGCTAAAGAGAATACATATCACTAAAATTTCACTTATATTACTAAAATGTGTAGAATGTTTTGTGATATACACTGTTGTTTTATAGAATGTATTGGTGTTTATACACAAGTAAAATGGTAATATAATAACCAATTATTCACAACAGTTGATGATCCATGAGAAGAAATAAATGACATATTATTTGGAGCTAGAAGTGGTTAATTTTTCTTTGAAAATATGGCACCACTACCTTTATGGTTATAAGTGTAATATATATACCAATCATAAGATCCTAAAGTATATATTGGAAATAAAAATGGTCTTAACATGCATCAAAGGAGATTATTAAAGCTAATAAAAGACGATGATTTCTCTAATTACTATCATCCTGTAATATAAAACATGGAATATGATGCATTAAGTTGAAATAGTATGCTACTCTATCCATGTTTTGAATTAAAAAATACCTTATCCTCATGGATATGAAAAGGATGGATTTAGAAATCATAGTAGAAATGAAGACATATTAACATTCCTAAATGATTGCCCAACTATTTATCCAAGATAATATTAAAGAGTCCCAAAGGGATGTTCCAGAGTTTAAAAATATGTTCAATGCAATAAATTAAAGGAAATTGAATGAGTTTCATATCGATGATGATGGTATAATTCTATTTGTAATGGGACTTTTTGTACCATCTGATCAAGAGATAAATATGGAGCTTTTGAATGAAGTGCATAGCTCAAACTTCTCTATTACCCAGGAGAGAAAAAATATTTATTTGGATCTCTGATAGAACTATTAGTGGGTTAATATGAATAAGTAGATTGAATATACATCAATGTTTTTGGCTTGTCATCATGTGAAAGAATAAAGAAAAAAGTATAATGGGTTGATGCAACCACTAAAAACTCTGACATGGAAGTGGGATAACATTACTATGGACTTCGTAATTGTACTTCCTAGGAAATATAGGTGAAAAAATGCTATATTAGTCATTATGGATCATCTTACAAAAACAACTCACTTTATCAAATTTTGAGAGGAATTATCATTGTATCAACTTTAATGGAGATATATCAAATAGGTTGTAAAAATTCATGGTGTACCATTGTCGATTTTATCCAATCAAGATCCATTATTTTCTACAATTTTAAATAAATTACTACAACATGATTTAATAACTGATCTTAACATTAGTATGACCGCTCATCCCCAAATATATGGCCAATATGAGTGAACTATTCAACCACTGGAATATAGGGTTAGAGAATTTTTTTTCAACTTCAAATGTGGATGAGACTAACATCTTCAAATATTTGAGTTATCTTATAATTATGTTACAAATAAAACATCCAAATGGATCCATATGAAGCACTTTATGGGAAATGGATAATAACACCGTCATGTTGGGTTGAATTCCATGAAAATAATCATATAAAAACATGAATTGTCAAAGAAATGGTGGAAAAGGTGAAAACTAGGGAGAAACACATCATGGAAGTCTAAAGGCATAAAAAGATTTACGCAGAAAATCATTGATGAGACATTGAGTTTAAGGTGGGGGACATGATATTCCTTCAAATATCCCCATGGAATAAGGTCATGAGATTTAGTATGAATGGAATGTTAATTCTCATGTACATATGACTCTTTGAGATTCTAGATTGGGTCAAAGCTATGGCATATCACCTTTAACTTCCACCTAACATGTATAAACTAAATGATGTATTCCACGTATCCAAATCAATGAATTATATACCATAACAGTCATATTTAATGTCTTCGTAGGTGGTAAAGTTGGAGAATAGTATTTCTTATAAGTAGCATCTAATGTAGATCTCATATCATAGAGATAATGTTCTATGCAAAAAAGAATACTCAATAGGTAAAATTAATATGAAGGTAACATAATAAAGATGAGGAATCATGGGAAATAGAGGAAGCGATGAATCAGAAGTACCCAAACATGTTTTCATCTAGAATGTAAAATTAAATTTTAATGGAGAAATTTCATAAGGGGGGAAGATTGTAATGACCCAATGTTTTATCAATGGAAATTTTCTTCTTATAGATATGTCACAAAAAATCACATTAGGAACCACACTGCCAAATCAAGCTTAAATGAACTACTATATACTATGTTACCTTTATATCCTATCCATTAAATATATTTTTTCCACTTATGTGATTTTAAATTTCTATTATATCACATATACAGTTGCGATCAGTAAGATATTTAGAGTTTGATAGGACAAAAATATTTTTTGGTGAATAGTAACTATCCATTTTTTATATAAATTCTTACCTTATATATATATTAGTATAACCCTTATAAATAGTATACTAGAAAAATTAATAGTATCCTCACCCATGAAAGTATAAATAAAATTTTGGTTTCTTATAAATGATAGGGAATGTTTGAAATAATTAATAATTATGTGTTACTATTATATTGGGTAATAAATGTTTAATTATAATTTGTAAATTAAAAAAGATCTGTAAGATAAATTTTATTTTCCATGTATTTAAACGTAAATAAATATTTTATTGTATTATGATTTTAGGATGATTTAATGATGTCTTATTTAAATTTTTAAAGTATTATAAAATCATTTTTAAATTTATAATCTGGGTTTTTAAGTAAATAATGATTATGTTTAAAATTTATGTTTCACATATTTTATAAATTATTTTGATAAAATTGTGAAAATTTTCTATATATAATAATTATAAAATGAATAGGGTTAATTTTTGGGATTTTTCTGAAATATGTTAATTTTTGGTGAATCATAAAATTTGATAAAGTGCGTAGTATGCAAAATAAATTAATTTATGCATCATTATTGAGTCATAGATGATGTAAATGGATATTAGTTTAAACTCACACGCACTAGTCACAAGAATATTCACTATATATTTTCTGGTAAAATATAATAAACTACTGATTAAAATAATAAACAAAAACCACTCTTCTCCACTATAAAACCAACCCTCACATCCAATTATCCTCACACCTCTCAAGATTTGATAAATGAATATATTCTATCAAATGATCATCTATAGTTGATACCACCAGACTAGGATATTTTGGAATTATCAAAATACTACTCCGAGGTTCCATGATGAGGATCTGATGAGGAGATTTCAAGAGGTAAATCCTTTATTTTATCTTTTAATTTCATTTCTATTTCATTTCATTTGATTATTTTTTCCTCAACCCCCTTTATCCAAGTGTTTTGATGACTCCAATACCATTAATATAAATTAATTTTTTTTATGGTATACAAAACATTAAACTCCTCCCACTGTCTCTTTCAATTAAAAAGTGAGATTGTCGCTCGTGATGTGTCAATTTACATCATCATGGGCGGTGCACTTTCACTTTCCTTAAACATATTTAAGGATGTTAATAAGACCATTAAATTTTCCAAAAAACATTTTAAATCTTATTTAATAACCCTTTTAGGTTCTATAAATATTATTTATTCATAATACAAAATGATAAAACAAAACCAGTCAATAGAATTGGAACAACCGCCCTAATTAACCTAAAATGATCATCATTAACTTTTATATAAAGTTTCATCACTATAGTATATAAAAAAATCCTTTATAATACTATTTAATGCCTTTTAATATCATTAATATCATATAATTAAAATTATGTGTGTTCATCTTCATTATAAATGAACATCCATTCATGAATACAATGTGAACCGATCAAGGAAACCATGAAAATGAATACTCCCAAACGGTGAGATTAAAATCTATAACTCAACCAAAGGAACATTAAAGAACATAATTACACCATAATGAATAATATTCAAGTATAAAAGGTTAATTAAATTGTTAATTAATGAATATAATGTCATTATATAGGTTATTAACATGATAGAATCTTTCGAACAAAATGTTAGGGGAATTCCTGAACCCAACTCTCTTTCATTTGGTTTCCCCTCTTACACACCATTTTCAGTATTTTTATTAAATATAAATATTATATTCATAATTATATTTAATTTTATGGGATATAAATGTTTTCAATTTGTGTTTGTGATAAATAGTTGTTTTTACAAAATAACTCTTCTTTCAATGAAAACAAACCTTTTGCTTCTGAAGATTGTTTTCATCACACAATGTTGATGATTCTTATATCAAGGATGTTATTCCCACTTTAATTTGGGAACCTAATGTATATGAATGTATTGATATTAAATTAATCCCATTAATATAGATGTTTTATTATATGTTCATGATCTATATATATTTTACATGGTATGGATGATAATGTAAATGTTTCGATGTGATGCGTTCACACGGAATTATATAGAAAAATTTAAATGTTATGATGTAATGAGTGCACACAGAATTATATAGTGATTTAATTCATTGGGTAATGTGAATAAACTTTAGATTAAAGTTAAATATTCATGAACATGATGTTATATTTGTTCATAACTATTTTGTTAGTTTACCACTAGGATATGATGTTTCATTTTTACTCATTTCCATATTCCATGTCATCTCTTAATGATTCCTCCCATGATTTTGATCCTATGCCTATGTTATGCTGATCAGAATAATGATCACCCCATGCTATATTTTTTAATGTTATTATCTATCATGTTAGTGGGATTTTATATAACCCCTTTTTGATAAATATCCTTAGGTGACTACTTGTTCTAAGGACAATTTAATAACCATTAAGAATCTAGGGAAGATGGAATTAAATAAATGTTTTTGTTTATATTGTAAATGTTTTATATTTTCCTAGTTTTCCAAAGACAATAAACCTTTGAATCCTCTCTGCATAATTACATTTTCCTTTTATCTTTAAAATTATTTAATGTTATTTAAGAAAAATTCGGGTCACTATAACATCTCAATTACTACTACAATGATATGATCTAAAATAAGAAATATATCTTTCTAATCCAACATAAATAAAAAACATTCTATATAGATCTTCCTCTACAAATGGAAAAGATCAACTGGTCTATTAGTGGACCATATAGTTCCATAATAATCAATATTAAGTATCTTGTCAACCTATATTGATCACCATTATTCATATAACTATTTATAATAATCTCTTAAAATCCCCGAAATCTTAGGCCCACCGGTCACATTATTCTTGAAAAGCTCTGAAAAATAATCTATTATCTCTCACACTGATACTTCCATGTTCGATGATTATATAAAATAAATTCTGACCCCATATTTTTTTGAATAAAAAATATTTTTTAACAATATTTTCTTCAAATTCACCGAAAACAATGAATATTAGTTTCAAAAATTGTATTTTGGGAACACTAATATTTTCAATAGTTATGATTCTTATAGCAAACATTAGTAAATAGAATCCAGATTTTTTTTTCTCATTCATGATTATTTGAATCCTAAGATAGAGTAATCATTTAAATATACCTATGAGTAATTATTTTTCATCTTGAAAACACCATGTAATTTACATTATTTAAACTTGACTTGAATTAAAACTCTATGTGAATGAAAACATGCATCATTTCCATGAGGGTCTCTTCTTTGTGATGCTGAACTCATATCCGAAATATGATATCATCCTTCATTGTTACTTATTTATTATTGTCTTAAATCAAATAAATTTCAGTTTAATTTTTATATATAAATCCATAAATATCAAAAAAAATTCATCATCAAACATTAATCTCCTTTTATTCTGAATTTATGAAAATGAATATTTCAGTTCTTTGGGATTCACAATATCTCAAAATATCATGAAGGAATAGCCATTCGAAAATCCCTTATTACTTTTCCATATTACAGTGAACTTTTCAAACCTTCATAACTACTCATATAAACTCTTATTTTCTCTTCCTATGTATACAAATATTCTTCTAATTTGTGTAGTTACTCTTTTCAACTTCTTTAACTTTTCCAATCTCATCATTTACTATTCCAGAGTCTATAGGAACTATTTTAATGTCCAAGATGACTTCTACCAAAGTCTTAGACCCTTTTCATTTTGATTATCATTCTAGAAATTATTTCAATTATTTTTCTTCATAATTTCAATCACACTCTTAATAAGTAATCACATAGAAAAATGCCTCCTTTAGCTCCATATTCCAGAATATTCTCCAATAATCTCAAAACCAATTTCAGTCTCAATTGGTTTTATAAACAAATAAAAAACATCATATTTTTAAATAAAATATATTCATTCACTTGTCTATATAATTTCAAATTATTCCACCACTTTTAAGTATATTATCATATATTTAACCAGCCAATTATTTTAAGCTCATGTTCTCAAGAACAGTATATATCTGTCACTTCAATCACCATTAAAATATGTTGTAGATATTTTTCTCATCTATAAAGACATTTCACTTACTTTATATTCATATCATCAGAAAATAATATTTATGGGATACTCCATGAATATATCTAGCTATATATACCTAGTGGTAATATGACATGCTTCATTCACCATTCAGTATAAAATGATCACATCTTAACACAATACTATGATTTTCTATCATATATAATTTAATGAACTTTTTTTTAATTAGTTGTTTTAGTAATCAAATAACACCTATTATAATTGTTATAAATACCAAATTCTTCATAAAAAATTTTCAATTTAATTCATCTCAACCTTATTTACATTAAACACAATGGGAAAATAGGGGAGATCCACTCAAATGATCTTCAATATTTTTCTACAAGTATCCATATATATTTTCATGATCCTTTTTAATTTATAATCATAGATTAATAAACTTATGATAGAATTATTTCCAGACCATATTGTTTTTACAAACAAACCTTTATTTAGTAAAAACAATGTCAATGTAGAATAATGTGGTTTTGAAAAAATTGGAATTTAATCAAGGTGATCAGTGATATATATATATTAGCACACTTGGGATGCCAAATAAATTCTCATTTGTTAATACGTTTTAGAATGATATGTATATATATGTTTAATCATATAAACATATAAATAAGAACATAAAAATAGTTCATGTTCAAGTTAACAAGACTCCATCAATAAAATATACAATTAACATTTGTGGACTTTTCTAGTTTTAAAATGATCTATAGTAATTAAAGATTCACTTCATAATGATATTTTTGTAACAATAACTCATATTCCTTATCCATCAATGGAATAACTAACCTTCTCTTCCACATGGTATTTTGAACACTCAATGATGAGGTTCTTCTTTGTTATCTAATTGTTATAGCCTTTTCCACCACATTTATTTCTATATATAATAATAGAAAATAACATGAAATAAGGTAATAAAGAGGGACCTATTTGTATAAGAGTAACAATTGAAATGATGAGTGTTTTTTATTAAACTAGAATTGTCATTCTTTTAAGTATTTGTGTGGTCCAATTTCTCCATGTCCATTTTCTATAACCCTAAATATGCTTCATTATTATATTCTTTATTTGAACATTTTATTTGTGTGGAATGATTTTATTTAATAGTATCCTCCACAAAAATTCATTTCATGATCATTTCATCAATATAATAATCAATTAATAAAATTCTAATACACTACCAATGAATTAATTCATACCACAAACATCTTACTAAAATACATCACATATATTTTATTTAATATAAAAACCTCTAAATAATATAGATAAAGAATTAGAAATTATATATTGACATTGTTAGATTATTTATATTTCTCACATGACTTCCTATTGGTATTATATCAATAGGTATTTCCATTTTTTTCTTCTGATCTTCATTACATTTCAATGCATGTGGATATTATCATGGTAGACTAGTATTGTATATTTACTATTTATGACCTTGTTGTTCACATATAGAAAATATTTATTTTAAAATTAAATATATATTTTTATAGTATGTATAGTTAAATTGTTGGATATATCATTTTTTCTAATGATACATCCTTATCTTTCGAGAATATCACCTCCATGGTTACTTCATATTCCCAGTAAAAGTCATGATAAACTAAAAAAGGTTGGATTTGGATATACACCATCCTAAGTAGAAAAAACTCCCTATTAATTGATCTTATATGTTGGTGAAAAATCATTCTATAATATTATTGTGATTTTCATTCAGTGAACCGAGTTTTTTTTACCAAGTATGTGTTTATTTTCAGGGAATATTCATGTTTTTATATAATATAGAAGATTAATTTTAACTTGTATATTTTTTCCAAGTAGATTTATATTTTATAAAATATTCACTATCATAAATCCAATAATTATCATTAGAATGGTTAGAAAAGTATTTTACCTACTTGTTTGTTTTCTTCTACTCACTGTTTTGGGAACACTCACCTTTAACTCAATTAACATGCAACCATCTACTATGATTTTACTAAAATCCTTTTAAGCTATAAGGAATATATATAAGTTCTAAAATTGTTCATACACCTTCATTGAAAATCTTTATTCTAAGTCATTAACCACCATCTCATACAAGTCCACCACTAATTTGTATTTCTTAATATCACCAATTTATATGATATCATTATCTACACATTCATATATTTCAATAGGTGTAATTTTAAATTATATCATTAGTTAATTTTTCATTCTTAAGTATTTTATCCTTCTATCAAAAGGATTGCAATCATGTATTATATTTCTATCCTCTCTTTCTCCAACATGACTACGGAGTGAGTAGGAACGACATTCAATATGAGCCAATAATATTGCTTCATCAACATATTGTATTATTGATGAGGATTATGCTTTCCCTTGTTACACATTAATTTTTTCCATATATAATTTTTTTATTTATCATACTATTTTATTATCTTGGGGGATTTAACATCATATTCACCATTTTATGAAGCAATATCATTTTTCATTGGAAATTTTTTCCCAATATTTACAATACTTTTATAGATATAAAACATTAGTGGGTTTTTCCATATTAATTCTTCTGACCATGTATATTTTTTTAATAAAATAGAAATAACCTTGATGAAATATTCCTCATCTCCCTCATCATTATATTCACATGATTCTACACATTTTAGTCGCTGACCATACCCATCCACATGGCCTCCAAAACTCCCTTATATTTTTATGCGTTCTTTAAATATTGGGCCTTTCCCATTTTATAAATAGTAAAAAAAATTTCAGTTCATCTAATGATTGAAATTATTTTTCATTAAAAGATGAAATATTTGGAATAATTCTATCTGGAATGTCTCTCAAAATTTTTTAACAATAATTGAATCATCAAACATCTCACCAAATCCACAAATATTAGATTATATGTTAATAAAACTAATAAATTAGTAGCTAATTTTTTCATCATATATTACATTAATATCATTAAACATACTCCAAAAATATATTTTACCCTCCATGAATTTTTTATTTCCATGGTAAATTACTTTAAATATTTTGAAAACTTATTAAGTAGTTTGGAGTCCCATAATATTTTTATAGAATTCCTATAATCGTGAAATAAGAAGGTAATTTTATACTTTATCAACTACTTCAATAATTATCTTATAAATAATTTAAAAAATAAGAATAATCAATAAATGATTGGAATCCCACAATTATATTATCTCTAATCTCAATGAGATGTTATATAGGGTATTGTGGCATCATATTCGAGGAATAGTAATAACTATTGACATTGCACGTTAGAAAACCCCAAATTATCATTGAATTTATATTCTCCCCACATTTCAATGTATTTGATTTCTTATAGGGTAAATTAATTTTCATTTTCACTAATTATAGTTCTCAAACTAGTTGAAATAGTCGGGGGTAAATTATTAGTATACTTTTATAATAATTTATTTTATAACACAAATTTATGCTCAATTAGAGTATAGACTATATCAAAATTAATTATTTAATCCTCACCTAATTATCCGTTGAAATCAATAGATAACATCAAAAAATTACTTTGTTTGTCCATAAAATCTTACTTCATGGCTTCTTTTGTCTGTCTAACCAATCATGAATTATCCACTATATACCCATGTGGTTACAAGAATAACCATTATAGTTATGTCAAAACAGAGTCACCAAATTCTACTTATAATGATATAGAATATATAATTCCATTAACCACTACCCACTACATGGATATGATCCAAAACAAGAAATATATACTTTTGATCTGAGAAGAATCAGTTCCTCCTGATATTGATCTCTCTCCAGGGACAAAATGGATCGACTGGTCTACTAATGTCCGTTCATAAATTATGATATATAAAATTAGTGATTTTTTCTACCAGTATTAATATTTTTACATATGATATTTAACTACTGAATATCCATATAATCCTAGAACACTCAAGAGAAAATGTATCCTCCAAGAATTGTTCATGTCTTCATTAACTTATCTCTCACTATGATACAATTTTATATCTTTTTCAATGAAAATGAATCATAACACACTATTTATGAGTAGTATGAATCCTTTGGAACCTAAATTACTTTCATATTCACATAATATCATGTATTTTAATTTAAAAAACGAATTTTAAAAACTCTATTATTTTTCAAAACAAATATTCATATATTTTAAGTCAATCTTCAGAATCTTGATTATATTTTGTTAAATTAGACTCTTTAAATCATTATTTTTCATTGTAATTTAAATATATCAAAAAATTAGTACATTTAATTTTCATTAATGATATATAATCCAAAAAATTTAAAAAAAATTGAATTAAATCAACATGTACAGGGAGACATGCATCATTTTTATGTGGATCCATTACTATTTGCATGGAAATCATCTCATAATTCCAACATATACATATGATGGTCCTTATTTAGTATCTTATTGAATATTAATCAAAATTAATTTAATTATGATACTTGAACTTAATAATATCAAAATGAAATTATCAATATACATAAACAAACTTTTTTTCAGAATATATTATTCTGAATATCCCAGTTTTTAGGGTTCGTAATTTTCCCAAATCTGATATAGGAATTAGCTCTCAATTCACCCTTATTACTCAAATAATATGAAAGGTACATTTACTATGTGTTTAATTTCTCCACTAATCTGAATTTTAGTTTTTCAAATATTAAATTTATTGTTATTAAGTATGTAGTTAATTTTATTGACTCTATTTTACTTTTATGAACTCATCATATTCTCTTATGATGTGTTAATGAACTCTATGAAATTACCATACGAATTTTATAAATTATTGGTTCCTTTTATAATTTTTTATTCTCATATTTTAAATTACCCCCACAAAAACTCTTCTAAAATATAAAAATAATCATTAGATGTCTGAACATACCAAAATTTATGCTTTAGCTTAAAATTCCTAACATGACTTAAAATAATATTAACCCAATTCTGTCCTTCATACGATGTTCTATATATGAATAAAAATTTCAAAATATAATTCAAATATATTACCCAAAATATGAATAACATTTCCATATACTCAACATATGTTTAATGATTTCTCCTAACTAAAACAAGAAAACTATTTTAAACATGGGTTCTTAAGGCCCCCATTTAGTAATCACTTCAGTCAGCCTTGAAATATGTGGCAGATAGTTTTTAATTATCTATTATAACCTATAATGAATTATAGGATAATCTAATAAAGATTTACAATTAAGGGGAATCTCCATGAACATTCCAAGTTTGATATTCCAGGTTATAAACGAATAGTATTCCCTCACAATTCAACATCATTGATGATCCTCCAATCAATACACATTGATTTTTTTTACAAATCATAATGAAAACAAATACAACTAATTCATTTAGACATTTTAGTATAAAAACACATATATTTTTATATACTATCGAGCCAAAAACATATTTGTTAAAATGGAAATAAACTCATCCTCGCAGGTTGTAAAACCATCCATTTATGGAAGAATAGTGGGAGTGAGAAATATGATGTAAAAAAAATACATATCATTCCACACCCATTTAGATAGAGAAATTTCTTTCTTAAATGGGAGATGATTATTTTTAAGGATGATATAAAAGCTACAAAATATTTAACCATTTATATATTTTATATTAGGTTTTATGAAAATTATTAAATTTATCATTACTGTAATTTCTATGTCCTGATTCAGTATATATAAAAAAATTATAATTAAAAAATAAAAATAATGAGAATGTTAAATTTTAAAGAAATATAATTTATTAAAAACAATTATTTATTATATGATTCAATTCATGTATTTAAAAAAATTATTTTTGATTAATGAAATTACACTTTTGGTCACATAAATAAAATTCTACATTTTAAAATTATTAATCTTTTCAAATAAATTTTACATTGAATTTTAGAAAGTCTATTTGATATTTTTGATATAAACATTCACCATGGAAATATATTATATATGAAAATTTACTATTTATTAAAAATTAAAAAATTTGATAAAAATTATAAAAAACATATTTTAAAAAATAATGCCATGCTGTTTAAAAATATGTAATAAATATTTATCCAAATAATTCGATAAATGAGTTCAATTCAATACTTAGGTGGAATTGAAAATCACGGTGTCTAATAAATAATGATATATGATTATACTGAAATTTTTTATTTCATTGAAGATAGATATATTTGAAAACTATATATTTTTTTAATTTTAATAACCTGCATTATTATATAAATATTGATATATTTCAATCAATTTAATTAATCGTTTAATTAGATAGTTTATCATATTAATTACTTTACTCTTCAAATGGTTATAGTAACATTCATATTTCCATAATTTATTTTAACCATTCCAACTATCATATTTCTTTTGAATACCATTTATAAAACCCATAAATAATGTTAATTTTATTATCAAGGTTCTATTCTTTGGGTTCATTGAGGAATTATTCTTTTTGATCCCAAACAAAAAGACTAATTCTATTATTAATTGAAGAAATATATTATTTCTATCTATAAGGATCCCTTGACCCATATACATTAATATGTTTAAAAAAAACAAAATATATCAAAAAAATTGATAAAAACTGAGATGACCCAAAAAAACTTATTGTTATTTCAAATCACATACATAAGTTAAACCTCACCTCTCTTAATATCAACAAAATAAAAAGAATTATGCTTTAATGACTTCATGGGTCATTAATATATGAAATAAATTTAAAATACTTTAGAACATTTCTCTATAATCGAACCATACTAGACCCCATTTAAGTCTCTTCAAAGCTAATACTCATATTTATAACCTAGGGAATAAAAATATATGATATGAGTGAGACAAAATTACCAATAATAAATTTATAACTCATCAACATGTCATCTAGGATTATATCTTAAGAATATGAGAAATCATGTGCATTAGAAAAATGCCTTATTTTTATGAATATGGAATTATAATGGTTGTCCATATTACATTCTAAAAAACATATAATTGAAAAATCATAAACATATACCATGGAATTTGAGTGTGGAAGTATGATACCATAAAAATAATCCACATGGAATAATCATAATAATAATTATGTGGTATGTCATGGAAATATATCATAATAATATTCATTGTATGTAATATAGGAATATAAATCATTTAACTAGGACACATAAATCACTACCTATGTCACCCACTGATCACTATATTACTTTATTTAATATTATTTTACATTAATTATGGATTAATTAATATTTAATAATTCCTATGGCATGGAATAAAAAATTGGATTTTATGTACAAGGAACTAGTTGTGATCGGTTAAGAAAGACCATGTGGAAACTGTTTATAGGGATATGTTAATGGGACAGTTTCATTTGGAATTGTTAGTGCATGGATATTCAATATTGAAGGTACCTAAAAGAAACTATGTGTAATGATTTTGAGAGCCCAGTGTACATAGAACTATTGATGAAGAGTTTGGTAAACCTTGTGGTACTCCTAGTTATCCTTATTTATATTTAAAAAAATTCCCTTTATGAAATAAAATTAAAACCCCTCCAATACACGAATCTTCCACACTTATCACATCGAAGCGATATTCATTGGGATATCCTACTTCATTTGATTCCTCCCCCCTCATTCACCCTTATGATTCAACCATGGATTTTCCATATTTTTGGTTTAATCATCTATGGTATGGATTTAATCTTAACTATTTCATTCATTAAAATGGTTTTCCCCACTTCATTGATGTGATTTCACTAGGACGAACCCTATGTAAATTCAAGTTATAACTAATTATGGACTTTAACTTGTTCTGATCATGTGTTGTGCATGTAACCCACCCTCACAAACTATGGTATGAGTTTTACCAAAACACAAATATTCTATGATATTACTAGAGTCATTCCCTTAAGAAATAAACATACAGATTACACTCATGCTAAACCCATAGATATTAGGCATCACATTCTTAGGGATCACACACTAAAAAGATATATCATTCTTCAATTTATTGAAACGCAAGATCAACATGCATATATTTCGAAAAAATCATTACCATCTGATTGATTAGAATATATTAAACAAAATATAGGAATGATAACCGTAAGTTAATCTTCCATATTAACTTTCTGTTGAAACCTATCTCCTTAGAGTAAAAAACTCTTTTTCATAGGGGGAGTACATTTTCATGTTAGCCATAATTTTCATAGTTAAAATTCTCATAATCATAATTTTTGTAGTTAAAATTTTCGAAGTCAAAAATTTTCATAGACATAATTTTCATAGATAAATATTTTATTAATAAAAATATTCATAATCAAAATTATCGTAGTAAAAAAGTTTTGTAATTAAAATTTTCGTAGTCAAATTCATTCGTAATTAAATTTTTTTCGTAATCAATATTTCAGAATATAACGTTTTTCAAAAATAATTTTTCTTCTCATTACGAATAATATTCCTAGAAATCATAAAGGCATGTTACCTTTCCTAAATTTTCATAATCATCTTTTAATTGTTGTATTTATCTTATTGTTTTTAAAATTTTCAGATTCACTTTTCCTTAAATCCGAATGTTTTATCTTAAAAAACCTTAAATGATAAGAATGTATTGAAATCCTTATTCAACTATTATCTCAATATTTAGAACGTTTCAAGAAGTTTTAAATTGTTGGATCAATCATGTAAGGTGAACTGTCGCCTCTATTTCCTATATAAAGGACCCCTTGATGGTTGTCCCACATCGACCCCATTCCTTCCCGTGCTAAATCTCTTCCTATAATTTTAAATTTGTTCCCTATTTTTAATGTTTCCTTACATCCAAATGTCTATTGAAGCCTCTTCTCATAATGAAATGTCGATTGTTGAGGAAATCCTTGTGTGGATGATATACTGATAAAGGTCAATCGATACGAAGATTTATGCCAAGTATGATTCCATTGTTTCAAATAATATAAATCTGTATCGAAGGGAGAGTGTATGTATATCAAAACCTAGATCAGAATATCTGTGGTATCCAAAATTGATGGTTTGATTCTATGAGACAGTTATTTTTTTAATGAAGGGGGAAGAGATAAATATTATTTCAAGATCTATAGAAACTCTTACTCTCTTTCATATAACAAGGTAGCAAATCTGATGTGAATTATTTATGAGGGACTAGTAGTGTTTTTCTCACACAAGCTAACTGATGAAATAAGATCTTTTGACATGAAAAAGGCTCTAGCTTGTCTTGTTCATTCAGAGGTAAAGACTACAAAAAATATTCATCTCTCTACAACTCTTCAGATTCTTCAACTATGGGTTCATGGTTTTTTCATTCAGTGAAAAGTTTACTAGGATACACTAAAGAAAAGCGATATGTATACTCTGGATTTCTTGGTGAACCTATGAAAGTTAAATATGGTTAAGAATATCATGGTTATGATTGAAAATATAAAAAATGGAAATCAAATGTCTCAGATTATCATGTATCCATCCATTCTTTAAAAAATTATTGTTCATTGTCTTTAGACCATCAAGATTCCTTGTAGTTCTAAGGTGATAAATTGCAAGGTGATTCTATTAAGTGATGATACTTTAAGGAGGATGATGATTGACTTTAATAGTGAATCCAAATATTTATATGATCTATCTAAAAAATAATTTGACACTCTTTCAATGAAACATGTGGTGGAAAAAATGCCTAAAAATGGTGGAAGGAAGAGGAAGGTGAATGAACTAGAAGGAAAAGAAAAAACATCGGTGGAGGAGGAAACTCAATCCATACCCCCAAAATCAATGAAGAAAAAAAACGCATACTAATGAAGTAGCTACTAAATGGAGAGAGGACAAGAAGAACAAGAATGTAGGGGAGCCTATTTTTGGTTTCGATCCTACTGATGAAAAAGACTTGAAGATAAAGGCTATTGGAGAGCTTGAGAAGCAACAAAAAGAGAAAAATCAAAAGAAGGATATGTCTAAGGCTGAGATATTCCCATCGCTTCTTAAGGATGCTGAAATGATCTCCAAAAAAATTCTGGTACTAGAATATTTTTTGATAGAACAATTACCAGAGACACTGGGAAAGAAGTTAGTGATTCCAAATCAAGATCAAGTAGAAGATATAGTGCAAGAGGAAGAAGAAGTGGAAGAAGAAGAGGAAGAGTGAAGTGGTGGTACCAAAGATATGATAAAGAAAGTATAATATTATCATGAGAATGAGAGTCCTTATGAGAAGTTATCAATCCAAACTTTTGAAGTCGAGTCTTCAAAACTTGCTACCCAATGAAAATATGAGAGGGGCGGGGAAGAAGTGAATAAGTTGTCTGAAAATGAAAGTAGCAATCATAATTTCATTCACCCAGAGGACGTAGAGGCATCAGCCGAGAATGAAGAAGTTGATGAAGATAAAATTGTTCAGCTATCAGACAGTGAACATGAATCACCTAATCAAGAAGAAGTTATTCTGAAAGATGGTAAGGGATAATAGGTGATAGTTGATACAGCTAGAAAATCAATAGTTAAGAAGAAAGAATTGGTTGACTTATAAAAATGGAAGGCTACTGGGATTGACAAACCATCATCACCAACCAATGTCTCAGATTCCGAATCATCTTCTCTTGGTCCTGAATTTGTTGTTTAGTATTTGAAGATGCTGTTTGGTACTGTTCCAATATTCCCTAGTATAGACTCAAAATTTCAGATGCTTCATCATATGTTAAATCAAAAATAGGATTCAGTATCCATGGTTAAGGATAAATGTGTCAGTCTTGAGGCAGATTTCGAGACTTTTCTTATTGGATACAAGGCTCACAAAATATCTTGGCATAAGATGTCGTGTTTTTAGAGGAAGACAATTGAAAAAATGAGAATTTTTATTGAGTTTCATGATAATTTCAAGGATTCGTTTAACACCGAATATGTAAAGATACAAGATCATAATAATTCTTTTAAATAAAGGATATCTATTGAAGAAACCACTCGGAATGAAGAAGTGAAATATCTGAATGGGAAATTGTATTTAGTTGCTCAGAGTTGGTTGATAGAAAGGGATCTCAGAATTGAGATTGAAGAGAATTTTTTCTAAGCATGAAGAAGTTTTGAAGTCCCAGGAAGAATCTCTTAAGGATTAGGAAGAGAAAAATAAATCCTTAGAGAAGAAATTAGAATATCCGGATCTATTTCTCAAGCATGTAGAGAGGATTAAAAGGACCATAAGAATTTTAAAACCATAGTAAAGAGAAAGATTCTAAAAGAGAATGTATGATAATCTTTTCAAAATATGATCTTTTGTTGTATTTCATTCCTTGTACAAATTCTTCCAAACATAACATATTTTTAAATGCTCTTCATAATTTTTATTGTTTAGTAATAATATTTTTGGTACAATATTTTCCTTTCTATTCTCTATATTTCATTCTGAAAATCAAAAAGGGGGATAAAGGAATGCCAAAAAAGAATACTATGTGAGGAATAAATTTCCCTATTTAAGGGGGAGTTCATCTAAGGGGGTATTTTTCATGATGATTTTTGTATGCAAGAAAATAAAAAACCTCATTCAATAAATTCATAATAAAATCCTTAAGGTTTCTAAAGCCTAAGGGGGAGTTAGTCTTATTCAAATTAATACATAAGTAAAGGGAGATAAGTTTTCATTTAAAAGCCTATAAAATTTCTATGTCCTTATATTCCTTTTGTAAGGACTTTTGTGCTTTCCTCAAAGGGGGAGATTGTTGAGTCAATAAGAATTTCTTATGAATTTTCCATTCCTTCATGTTTTGAAAATCACTAACACCCTATCTTAAGGAAAATTGAATTTTCCCTAACATTTTTTTAATAATGATAATTTTCCTTCCCCATGGAAAATTTATCCTTACCTATTTATCATTGTTAATATTTTAGTCTCACTAAATCTAACTCTATTTATACCTATGTGAAAATTTTTATTTCACAAATAAATACTCAAGATTCTATAATTACTTAGATATATAGTATTCTGTTTTCAGGTTCCGAATTCATATTCTGAATTTCCTAAATTCAGATATCGAATTCTCTGAAATTCAGATTCCGAATTCTATGATATATAGATTCCAAATTCTCAGAAATTCTGGTTTCAAATTCTCCGAAAGTCAGAAACCAAATTCTTTGAAATGATGAATCTAAATTCTTTGAAATTTTGAATCCATATTCTCTGAAATCCAAGTTCTGAATTATATGAAATTTACAATAGAAATTCTCTGAAATTCAGAATCAGAATTCCTTAGAATTTAGGTTTCGAATTATATAGAATTCACTCTCTGAATTCTATAGAATCCTGGTTCTGAATTCCATGGAATTTAGACTCTGAATTCCATAGAATTAAGACTCTGAATTCAATATAATTCAGAATCTGAATTCCTTATAATTCAGACTCCGAATTCTATAGAAATTTATATTTCTAATTTCATAGAATTTAGACTCTGAAGTCTATAGAATTTTGATTCCAAATTCCATGAAAAAAATAATCTTAATATCCTTGCAATATAGACTCTTAATGTTTTCCACATAGACTCCAAACATTATTTTTCCTTAGACTCTGAAAAATTAAATTGGTTGAGCAACCATATTTTACTTACCCTTGTTATAGTTATAATACGATGTCGTGTATTCTATTTCTAACTAACCATTAATTGAGTGACACGTGTACAGGTCCCTCCAAAATTCAAGGAAAAATATGATCGTTGGAGAAGGGAGCCGACCGTTGGAAAGATGCTTATAAATATAATCTCATTCAAATGAGCCCAAGATAATGTTATACGACTCTAGAGATTACATGCTGCTGAAGTGATTTCTAGAGAGGGATACTCTCATGCTTTTTGTGTGCTGAACATATTGTTTATATTTCATTGTGTGACTCCGATTGTTCTTATGTACAATTGAGGGCTTTCAGGGATAGGAAGAAAGTGGTGACGATTACCTTAAAGTTCAAGGACATCCTTGATAAGGAAGAAAAAGGTGCGGACTACCTTTAAGTTCAAGGGTTTGTGAGGATATCAAGACAGACTCTGATATTCTTGTCGAGGGCTTACCCTAGAGTGGTAAGACAGAATTTCATGAAAGTATAAATAAAGGAACCTTTATCCAATGTTGTTGGATACCCTACTCTTTGGGTATAAAGATTTCATACTTGTTATATATATTGTTCCAAGTTTGTTTTCTGCTGATTTTTGACTAATAAGAAAAGTATAACTAACTTATACAGTTTGGTACCTGGGTACTCCGATTAGTAAGATTATATACTCTTTAAGGTAGAATCTTTGTTCTTGTAAAATTTTCTTATGTTTCATTTCTGGAACCATATATCTGGAATCCGGCATGTTTTCAGAACTAAGTGGTCTTGTTAATTTACATTGATTAGCATTGTTAAACAATATAAAGTTTTATATCAACATTAAAAGTTCCAAAGTAATTTTTAAAGGATACAATTCACCCTATCTTGTATATTGTGCATCTACATCATATTTCAATCCTACAAAAAAAATTTGAATGAAGAATTTATAAAAAAAACATTCCCATAAAACTAAACTTGTGCATAATATGGAAGGAATAAAAAAGACAAAATATTGAAATAAAACATAACCATGGACATTATATTAGTAGAATAATCACATGGAATATCAATATTTAATTTCATAATTCAGGGATGAATTATTCTGGACATCATAATCATACCATGAAGGCCTCGTCCAAGACATCATACATAACATGTAAAAACCCATGCAAGTTTATCTCATGGGACCTACTGATGTAATAAGGGTCTATAGAGAGACCCACCCATCAAATAATAAGTCTAATTAATTCCTCATATTAATGGGGACAAACATAAAAAATCATGTACAGTGATATTGAAACTAACATATGATAGATAAATAACTTTCCCCAATCTATAAACATAAACACTAACCATTTAGGGTAATATGGTGAATGGTATTAAGAAATCACATCATTAGTCAAAATAATAATAAACCATTGAATATATTTGACTATATTATATAAAACAATACTAATTTCATTTAAACATATGAATCAAATTTTTTTTTTGAAATATATGAAAACACGCATATAAAATCATCGAGTAGTTATGGAGATAAATACCTTTTTACTTGAAAAATACAGATTTTAAATTTAAAACTGATTTTATATTACTTTAAAAAATAAACCGAGGTGTCATAAAATTAATCTTAAATCATAATAAAAAAAATATTTATTTACGAGTACATTTTATTGCAATTTATTTTAGTTCAAAAAAAATTTTAATTAAATTTTTAATAAAATATTTATTACTCACAATAATACAAATACTAAATTATCCATATTTAAAAAATTCACTCTCATTTATAAGATGCATGGATTTTATTTATACTTACATGGGTGAGGTTACTATTTAGAAGGGTTTTTTTACTATTTATAAGGGAACATTACTATTTATAAGGATCAAGCTATTATCCACCAAAAATGTATGTTGATCCTATCAGACTCTAAATATCTTACTAATCACAATTTTTCATGTCTGTTTTCTAAAATTTAAAACATAGAAGTAGAAAAATTATATCTAACATCATGGATATAACTATATTCTATAATAACAACGTTTTTTTCTTAGAGAGTCAGTGTTTCGTTAATTCTATATTAAATTTATTTTTAATTCCTTGGGGTGCTACATTCTTCCCCCTTACCATAATTTCATCCATGAAATTACCAGTGTATTATCTCATAATATTATTCGAGTAGTTCTTCATCATAATCTCCTTAGGCTCCCATGTCATCCCTACAATTTTAAACTTTTCCGAAAGTACATTTACCAGTCGAGTTTTAAGATTACTCAACACCTACTCTATAGTGCCCAGAATCATAATAGGGTCTTCACAGTAAGATAAGACATGTTCCAATTTTATACCTTTACAATTATGTACATGTGTTTGGTCTAACATGTACTTTATAAACAATGATAAATGGAAAACATTTTGTACCATATAATGATAAGGAATCATTTCAAAACAATAATCCTCAAATCTAATTCTCTCTAGAATTTCAAAAGATCCAATATCCCGAGGGTTCTATTTCTATTTATTCCCAAATAATATGACACATTTACGTGGAGATACATTCAAGAAAACATGATCTCCCACTTGAAATTAAAAATCCTTCCTTCAAATATTAGCATATATCTTTTTATTAAATAGAACTATATTGATATGTGTTTGAATAGTATTTAGCTCTATTATTCTTCCCTCCAAAATCTCTGGGCCTAAATTTTTTTTTCACCAACTTCATCCCAATATATTGTTGTACAAGATATCTTTCCATAAAATGACTCATATACTTCCATTTGAATACTTGAATGTAAGCTATTATTATATGAATACTCCACCAATGGAAAATTGTGATCCCACATACCTTGAAAATTATTTTCAGATTATATCAACATGTCTTCTAAGGTTTGGATCGTCCTTTTTAATTGCACGTCACTTTGAGGGTTATAAGAAATGCTCAATCAAATGTTTGTTTCCAAATATTTCGAAAGACTTACTTTAATTTTGATAAAAATTATAGATCACGTTCAGGAAAAATTGATCAATGTGATCCCTGAAATCTAAAAACGTCATTCATATAGAGTCTTGCAAGGTGATAAATTGGAAAATCCTTTTATATAGTGATGAAATGTGTATATTTGGTGAGAGGATAAAGAATTACCCATATTGCATCATTCATTTATAGGGATTTGGGTAATAATATGAAAAAAAATCCAATGAAATGTCATCCCATATCCATGTATGAATTGTAAGTGGTTCTATGGATCCTCTTGGATGTTGGATTTTAGCCTTCAACTATTGATAGGATAAACAACTTGATACATAAACAATAATTTCCTTCTTCATGCTGTAGGACCAAAATTGTTCCTTAATATCTCTATACATCTTTGTGATACCAAGGTTTATAGTTAAATTAAAACTATGGTAATCATTCAATAACTCCCATTTTAGCATGGGATAGAGGGACTCATAACCTCATCTAAAATTTCAAAAATTCCAACATCCTAGAAGAATTCATCCAACATCCCATCATTCAGAGCATTAATTTTCATATGAAAATTTTCATCATCAGATTGAGAGATTTTATTTCATTACAATAAATATGGTTGGGAAACTAATTGAAAATTTAGAGATGTATCACCTTCTTTAAAAATTCCTACATACATCCTCGATAGATCCATTTACATAGGATGCTCTTCAATTCTCATTTTTTAAAAACTCCATGATCCATTCTTATCAATGCATCTGATCCCTTATTTTCCATTCCATAGTGGTATATTATAGAACAATCATAGTACTTGAGTAGATTGATCCATCTCTTTTTCCTTATGTTGAGTACAATCTATGAGATGATATATATTACATTCCTAGGATCCGTATATATATCACACATTTTTCTCTAAATAGACCAGCTCCATATATTTTGAGAAATGAATACAGCTGCTATCTCAAGATCCTGAGTGGGATATTTTTGTTCAAAAAAATTTAGATATCTTGATTCATAGGAAATAAATATATCATTTTATTCATGGACTCAACCATGTACTTTGTTTGACGCATCAATATATATCACAAATCCAATGGATTCTAATTGTAGATTGAGGATCATAACATTCAAAAATCTCCTATTCAATTCTTCAAAACGTTCTTCACATTATTTTTTCATATGAACTTAACCCCTTTAAGAGTAACCTTTGTCAATGGGTTTTCTAAATTGGAAATGTTCTGAAAAAAATTGATAACAACCTTCTATCAAATAAATCTCTATACCTCGATTATGTTCAATGGTGTATTCTAATATTGAACTACCTTTGTCTTCACTTGATCTACTAAAATTCAATCCATTTAGATAATATGACCTAGAAAAAAACTACATGAATCCAAAATTCATGTATTATAAACATCATACATAATTCATTTCTTCTATGAGTCTTTTGAATAATGAGCAATTGATTATCTTGGTCTTCATAATTTTTTTAATATACCAAGATATCATTTATAAATTTCACAACAATTCATCATGATATTCCTTAAAAAATCTATTCATTAAATCCTTAAAAATATATTCTGCATTATTCAGTCCAAATCCATAGATATAAACATATAATTCTTATACCTTGTTCAAACTGATGTTTTTGGAATATCTTCCTTCTTCACATACAACTATTTATATCCATATCGATGTTCAATATTTGAAAAATATTGATCTCTATGAAGATGATCAAATAACTCAACAATGTAAGGAATTTGAGAACTTTTCTTTATCATAATAGCATTGATCTACCTGTAGTTAATGCACAACCTCATATGTTCATCCATATTCTTGATTAAATGAACATGGGCTCCCCATGGGGAAACACTAGGGTGGATAAATCATTTATTACTCAATTACTCTAGTTGTTTCATTAGTTATACTAACCCCATAGTGTCTATTCTATAAGGACTCTTTGATATAGGTCTTGAACAAAGAATTAATTCAGTAGTGAACCCAACTTCCCACTCTAGAGGATGTCTATGTAAATCCTCTAAAAATATATCAATGTATTCTTTCACAATAGGTACATAATCAATTTTAATATTTCATACCTCAACCATATATATTGCGTTCAGTGTCCTCCCCAATAATCACATTCAGCAGAGCTAACAGGGGTGCACCTAGAAAATAATCAAATGATGATGTCTCCTCTCTAATGATAAGAGATTCTACACTATTCTAAGATATTGTAACCTCCTTATTCTTATAACAGATTCTCACATCATTGTTTATAAGACAATTCATAACATGAATTATATAAAATCAAATCATGGGTATGATGATAATGTCAAAAACTAAAGTAAGTATGTCTGTTATAATAGGGTATGATCAAAACATCATTATTTTAACGATACTTCAATTAAGAGTTTTGACTGAAAACTAATTTATTAAATCAAATTGGAAACTTATAATTTTCATTGAAAACTGGGAAGATATAAAAGAATGTGATGATACAAAATCAAATATATCATTCTATATAATTGGGGAAATGATTATGGTTCATGTCTCTACATCATTAGTAACTTCAACCTTAGAAGGTATGATAATATAATCTTAGACTCTCTCCTTTTTCAATCTCGGGGGAATGTTTTCTTGAAACTTAGGACAATAATTTTCATAATGTACCATCTCTATTCCATTGTATCATTGGAAATTGATGGTTTCTTTCTTTCCCATTCAATCACTATATTTGTGGATTTTCATCCACACTTGTAACAAACACCCATACCCTTTAGGAAAGTACTAGTTATTTTCTTCCCACAATTATGAAAGGAAAATAAATAATTCCCTTATTCCCATTCTCTCAATTTCCATTAACAGAGTGTTCATAAACAATTTTCATATATTCCACTTCATTAAAGTCATAAGAATTTGAGAATTCATTTTCTGTCTTTATAGAAAATAAGACTATATCTTCCTATGATGAGAAAATTTTGGTGACTACTACCCATCTGAGTAATGGTTTTAAACCATTAGATAATTGATAAATATTTCTCCATGGATAATAATTTCAGTCTCCAACAATCAATTCTAACCTTGTAATGTTAGATTGATACATTGCAACATTATAATCCTCTTTTCTCCTCATACTAAGGAACTGCCTTTCCAAATCCGCACATTTTTCTGGGGGAAATTATTATTCAATGAATATTATCTTTTATCCCTCTATTCAATATTTTCAATCTCTTCATCTAATTTTTTTAATCAATGAACACTATTGATCAACATCTTCGGATATTTGATAAATTAAAATTATATGATTCTCACTTTTTTGCTTCCCAAATAGAAAAATATATTATCTAAGGAATATATCCACTGCTCTTCTATGAATGGGTTTGTAGTACCATTAAATAATGGAGGCTATTTTCTCATTAATCAGGGTGACATCACTCCTCAACATTGAGGATCGGGTTTCTTCCGACAAGAAAGGTCATTGGTCATAACCAAAGTTAGTTGTCCTAGTATAGTTATAAGTTTCTCAACACAATTCAAAAAATCATTACATTGTACTGGAAAGAAATACCTACATGGGATACATTACTTCATGTGTTTTCCATTTCTTCCACAAAGTTCCATTTCTAAATAATTGAATACACAATATTATGTTAGGAAACATAATTTATAATCTTAAATATAAAAATACTTAACATAAATTGAATTCTTATGAATTTATAATACAATAATCATAAACATTGTTTCGTTGAGGAAAAATTTAATCTGATATTCTTCGAAATTTCTTGTGATGAATATGTGAATTATCCTCAGTATATCCCTTTTGAGTTTAAAAATAGGTGCATATTTGGGCCCATTATTGTGTACCGGATTACCTAGAGTCAAGCACAAAACCCCTTTTCAGAGTTGTTATTCCTATGTAAATTTGTGCTAGAACCACACCCACATATAATATATAAAAAGGGATGTATTTCTTAGAAGATCCACATAACATATTAATTACCAAAATTATAGGATATTCTTGTATTATTATCTCAATGTTTACCTAAGGGATCTGTTCCCTATTCTACATTTTCTATATATAGTTTCCATGCTTTCTACTAAAAATCCTATGATACCAATAGTAACTCCCTGAGCTTAGTTTCCGAGAGCCAGTGCACTATTTTATTAAATTTTCATTATAACAAGAAAATCATATACTAGTGTATTGAATTGTTTAGTACTTTTGGAAGACTGCATACATAGATAATTCCAATATCACCACAAAAAATTAAATACAATATAGAAGATCCATTAGTATCTCCCATAACTCCTAGAACATCCCAATAGGTCATTAATAATTCACTTCTTCAAATCCTATGGAAATATAAAATTTAATAAATGGCTGATCTCATATACAAATTGAAGAAAAATATTACATTCCATATAATCAAAAACATAAACACTATGCATTATTAATAACTAAAAACACATGCCTTTAAAAATAAAATTGAGCATAATATGGAAGGCATAAAAACATATTAAATAATTCCACAAAACATAACCATAGATATTCTGTTAGATGAATAATCACATGTACTTCCAATATATAGATCCATAATGAGGTAATGCATAATGTTTGACATCAAAATCATTTTGGCAAGGCCTCATCCAAGAAAGTATACATAATGGGTAAAATTACAGGCTAGTTTGTCTAATGAGACCTATTGATTCAACGAAGAGATATATTGGTCCCCTCCAATCCCATAATAAGTCTATTTAATTCCTCATATTAATTGGGATAAACATAAGTAACATGTACATTCATATTGAAACTAACATATGTAATGTAAATAACATTCCCATGATCATTAATATTATACACTAGCCATTAAGAGTGATATTTTAAATGGAAAAAAGATATCACATACATAGTCAAAATAATCACAAATAATTCAATATAATATGGTAGATTATATCATTAAATATTATCCCCAATTAAATCTAATAATCAATAAGGGTGTAGAAATAGATGAAAATAATCATATAAATTCAAAGAGTAATTTCTGAGGTAAATGATCTACTACTTTTAAAAGAAGAGTTATTTAAGAAAAGTAATTTCATAAAAATTGAAGTGAATTAATGTAGTTTTTCAATAATAAAATGAGTAATTTTTTAAAAATAAAGGTGTACAAAAAATAGATTATATAATTCATTACAATATTTCTAAGAATTCGATAAGTTCATTTGGAACGGTCTTGTTTATCGTGATGAATTTTTGAAATATCATTTTAAAACATGTGACACCCCATAAAAGAAAGATTAATTTTGTTTCATACAAACATACAGAACATTCACACAGAATTCATGAGTTGTAAATAATAATAATGATGAATTTTCTTGAGGTATGTATAGAATATAAGTAACCTGAAAGAAAATTTAGGTTCGTGTATAAAACCCTTACCTTCTGTATGAACGTGTTCTACACTTGAACTTCACTTTAGAGATAATGAAATTAAATACATTAATTAATTATATCATAAAGTTATCTAGATGTATTTAATTCATTATAGTTTTATTGGGTTCATTTATGTCTTAATTTATTAAGTTATTTGATTGAATTCTGTCTTTCCATAGTGTTCGTTTCCATGATTTCATGACACGTTCAACTGTTTTTCAGTAATGAGGTCCATTTGAAATTGGTATAATTATCTTGTTTTTGAATTTTATATTTTTAATGAGAATACATAAGTTTAACTGGTTATATATTTAATTTGGTTATATATTATAAGGATTAGATAATACATTTTTTATGATATTTTAGATTATTATGGATCTTATTTATCATAATGAACTAATTTTCATTATCTCTTAGTATTATGTAAATATGTTTCATCAACAAACTAAAAAATGATGTAATTTTCATTTCAAAATCTCTTTCAACTATTAATATGGATTAATGAATAGTTATGAAGAAAAATGACCATCTCCAATGAAGGTTTTAAATCGGTATTTTATGGACGATGATATCATTTTTGAAATAAAGTGAGAGAGAGTAAGGAAATGGATAATAGTTCTTCCATTACCATGATATAATTCTATTATATAAAATATACTATATTTATAATGATCATTTGAAAAGATGATGCTATTATATAATAATAAAGGAAATTAAATTGAAATGCAATGAACGAGTATTTACCTCTTGAATCAACCTCCTTGAGAACCTCCGTAAGGGAAGGGGTTTTTGTCTTTAGGAAAGAACAAGATCTCATGTAAGTGGGGAGAGAATAGATAAAAGAATTTGGTATTAAATTTGAGAATAAATAAGGATTAGATGCGTTTGGAGAATTAGAAATGTTGGGGGTTTTTAATAGTGGATGAGAGGGGTGGTTTTTGAATATCTTATTCATTATTTTATTATTTTTCTCGGACAACCAATAGTGTTTATTATTGTGATAGAAAATAGAAACATTTAATGTGAGTTTGAAATATGTGTTATTAAATCATCGATATTTCAACTACGACTCCGTAAATAAATTATATAGTACTTATCATTAATTAATGTATCTTACAATTAATAAAATCAAGTATTTTAGGAAAATAAAAAAATTCCACATAACTATTTTTAGATTTTTAGAATTCAAACATTGACTCCATTTTAAAAAAATAATATTTTAAATATGTTAAATATAATTTATAAATAAAATTATTATTTACCTGACAGATATAGATTTTAAATTTAAAAATTTATTTTATAACACACTGAAAACATAACTTAGATCTCATAAAAATATCATAAAATCATAAGGCAACAAAATATATATTTTGGAATAAATTTTATGAAAATGAAAGTTATTTTAAACAAATTTATTAATTTAAAATTTTAGATAAATAATGGTTACTTACAAAAATACCAACACATAATTATAAATATTTAAAATATTAACTCTCATTTATATGGTGCTTAAATATTATTTCCACATACATGGGTGAGGTTACTATTCATAAGGGGCATATTACTATTCATAATGGTACATTAATATTCATAATGTTTATGTTAATATTCACAAAAATGTAAGCTTCTCTTATTAGACACTAAGTATCATACTGATCGTAGTCGTGTATGTCCCATTTTTTAAATTCAAAACACATAAGTGGATAAATTATGTCTACAACCTAGGTTATAACTATCTTCTATAATAACATAGTGTTTGATTCATAGAGAATAAATTTAGTATTCACTCTACATTAAATTTAATCATAATTCCTTAGGTTGATACAGTTCCAATGTTGTATGCTTTTCAATATATAGAGAGAGTGTATGAAAAAACCTCAAGCATTCGACAACTACATGAAAATTTGGAATATTCAGTAATATTGTCACATTTCTCTGAGGTCATGTACTTAAAAAACTTCTCATGTGTTGAAAACATCATATTCTTCAATTGGGTGTGTGAATTAAAATAATTCTCATCAGTAAAACATATCTAGCTATGGTATTATGGGAATACCATGAATCCTCAGGTAGAGATATCTGAATTGGGAAAGAAGGGGAATGGTGTTGCGAGAATGAAATTATACATAGTTGAGTAGGTTATGATGGATGATCAGTTTGGACCATCTATGGAAAGAGTAATGATTATTTTTAGTTCTACCCTTTTACAATTTCTCTTTGATAATATTGCAACACATTTCTTTATTTCTCCTCATTGTGTTGATTTGCTGAGTTTAAATCTACTGATGATTCTGATGATGATAAAAATTAAAACTCTCCTTAGTCAAAGAGAATGTGTAGAATTTATGTGTTGATATTTTTTAACTATTAATAGATGTGAGTAGAAATGGTATTTTTCTATTCTAGAGATTATTTTCTATGGAGTAATCCTTGGTAAGGATTGGTTGATAGTGTTCAAGTCTCACAACGACTAACATAATAGTACAATGAGTTTTGTGAGTGAGAATTTAATTGAGAAACTCTTTTGAGGAGAAAGGAAGGTAAAGGCTAGTACAACGATCTTGTTGGGACTATAAATTGGAATTATATAATACTAGTTAGTGGAGTTGACTTTAGAATCTATGGGAGGGATAGAGAATAACAGTTTCCTAGTGGTGGAGGATTAATTTCTAGATGTGTTGCCCAAAACTTCCTTTGGGTTACCACCAGTAAGTGAAATAATGCTTATGATTTATCTCCCATCAGTAAACAATCCTATATCACGTAGGTATTATTGAATGGAACCAACAAAATGAAAGGAGTTCAATGTGATGTTAGAATAACTAGAAGGAAAATGGTTCCTTCTTCCAAGCACATTTCCATGGGCAGCGCTGGTATTATTTTTGAAAACGGAGGATGCAACACTTAGTTTGTGGGTGAACTATAATAAGTGTAATCAAGTTAAATAAAAAGAATATATATGTACTTATACACCTTGATGATCTGTTCAACCAATTAAAAGGATCTTAGTGGTTCTCTAAGAATTACATGCGATTAGGATAACACTAATTGTGGGTTCGAAAGGGTGATATTCCGAAAACATATTTCATAATAATATATGGAAATTATAATTATGTGGTAATGTCATTTTATCAAAAAATGCAGAAATAGTATTTCTAGCATCAGGGAATCAGATATTTCAGAGATATGCAAGTTCTTTCATGGTGCTGTTTTTGGAAGAAATCTTAGTGTATTGAAGGAAATGGTCTAAGCATGAGAATCACATAGCAGAAGTGTTGAGAACCCTGAATGATAATCAGTAGCATGGAAAACAATCAAAGTGAAATTTTTGGACAAAATAGGTAGAAATTCATGGACATTTAATTTCAGAAACTAAAACAATATGCATGATTAATAACTAAAAACACATGCCTTTAAAAATAATATTGATCATAATATGGAAGGGATAAAAACTTATTAAATAATTCCAAGAAACATAACCATGTATATTCTGTTAGTCGAATAATCACATGTAATACAAATATCTAGATTCATAATTAGGTAATGCATAATGTTTGACATCAAAATTATAAAAACAAGGCCTCATCCAAGAATGAATACATAATGGGTAAAAAATGCTGGTTAGTTAGTCAGATGAGACCTACCAATGCAATGAGGTCATATAGAGGTCCCCTCCAATCACATAATAAGTCTATTTCATTCCACATATTAATAGGGATAAACATAAAAAACATGAACACTCATATTGAAACTAACATATGAAATGTAAATATCTTTCCCATAATCATTTATCATAAACAATAGTCATTTAGAGTAATATTATAAATGAAATCAAGATAGCACATCCATAGAAAAGATAATCACAAACCATTCAATAAAATATGGTATATTATTTCATAAAATATTAGCTCCAATTAAATTTATTCTTTAATAAGATTGTACAAATAGAATAAATTACTCATATAAAATCATCGAGTAATTCTTAAGGTAAATAATCTTTTACTTTTTAATGAAGAGTTATTTTAGAAAAGTAGTTTTATAAAAATAGAAGTGAATTAATCTAGTTTTGAAATAATAAAATTATTTATTTTAGAAAAATAATGGTTTCCAAAAATAGATTATAGAATTCATTTGAAAATTAGTATGAATTTGATAAGTTATTTTGAAATGGGCTTCTTTATCGACAATAGTTTTTGAATGATCCTTTTAAAACATGTGACCCCCCATAAAAGAAAGAAGAATTTGGTTTCATAAAAATATATATAACATTCAAATAGAATTCATGAGGATTAAATATTCATAATGATGAATTTTATTGAGGAATATATAGAATAATAGTGACCCGAAAGAAAATTGATGTTCGGGTATAAAACCCGTACCTTATGGATGAATGTTTTATACACATGAAATTAACTTCCAAGATATTGAAATTAAATAAATAAATTAATTATTTCATAAAGTTTTCTATATGTATATTATTCATTATAGTTTTATTTATTTAATTTATATCTTTATTTTTTATTTTATACTATTGAATTCTATCGTTTTAGATTGTTCATTTCCCTGATTTGATGACAGGTTCACTTTTTTATAATTAATGAAGTCCATTTAAAATCGGTATAATTATCATGTTTTGGAATTTCATAATTTTAATTAGAATCCATAAGATTATATCGTTATATATTTAATTTGGTTATATATTATAAGGATTAGATAATACATTTAGTGATTGTCTTTTAGATTATTATGGAAATTATTGATCACAAAGAACTCATTTTCAATTTTTTCTTAGTGTTATGTAAATATGTTACATCTAGAACATAAAAAAGGTTGTAATTTTCATTTTAAAATCTCTTTCAACCATTAATATAGATTAATTAATTGTCATAAAGATAAAAAATCATCTCCCATGAAGGTTGTAAATCAGTACTTCACAGACGATGATATCATTTTTAAAATTATGTGAGGGAGAGGAAGGAAATTGAAGATAGTTCTTCCATTAGAATGATATAATTCTAGTATATAAATTATATTGGAGTTATCAAGATCATTTGGGAAGATTAGGATATTATATAATAATAAACGAAATTAAATTGAAATGAAATTAAATGAAAAGAAAGAACATTTTCCACTTGATTCAACCTCCTTGAGAACATCCTTAAGTGAAGGGGTTTTGGTCTTTTGGAAAGAAAAATATCTCATGGAAGCGGGGAGAAAATATGTAAATATATTTAGTAAGAACATTGATATTAAATAAGTCTTAGATGATTTGGGATAATAGGGAGTGTGGGGTGGTTTTTATAGTTGATGAGAGGGGTGATTTTTGAATATCTTATTTGTTATTTTATTATTTTCTCGGAAAAGAAATGGTGTTTATTATTGTGATAAAAAATATAGAATTTAATGTGACTTTGAAATATGTGTTCATAAATAATTCAAACATCAACTATGACTCAATAAATCAATTATTTAGTATTTATCATTAATTATCATATTTTACTATTCAAAAAAAATCATGTATTTTAGAAAAATACCAAAAATTTACGAGAACCATTTTCAGACTTTTTGATTTAAAAAATTGCAATTATTTTATAAAAAAAATTCTATAAATATGTGAAATATAATTTTAAATACAATTATTATTTACTTGACGTATATTTATTTTAAATTTAAAAATTTGTTTTATATTACTGTGAAAACTTAACTGAGGTCTCATAATGTTATCCCAAAATCATAATACAAAAAAATATTTATTTTGGGAATTCAGTTTTTGAAAATGAATTTTATTTTAATAAAATTTGTCATTTTTAAATTTTAATTAAATAATTATTACTCACAAAAATACAAAAACATAATTATTAATATTTAAAAATTTCACTCTCATCGATATAGTGCCTAAATATTATTTATACATACATGGTAGAGGTTACTACTCATAAGTGTCATATTACTATTCATAATTTTATATTAATATTCATAATGCTTATGGTATTATTCACAAAAATGTAAGTTTTTATTATTAGAATCTTAGTATCTTACTGATCGCAGTCGTGTATGTCTCATTTTTGAAATTCAAAACACATAATTGGAAAAATTATGTCTAACGTTTAGGTTATAAGTATATTATATAATAACATAGTTTTTATTTCATAGAGAATCAGTGTTGTGTTCATTATATATTAAATTTTATTTTTAATTCCATAGGGCATGACATTTCCAATGTGGTTCGCATGTCTATATAAAGGGAGTGTGTATGAAACAACCTCAAGCATGCCAAAACAACAACCAGATTGAGAATATTCCACACTATTGGCACAGTACCCAAAGGTCATGTACTTAGAAAACATCTCAGGTGTGACAGGAAACAAATTCTTTGATTGAGTGAGTGAATTTTAATCATTATACTCAGTAGAACACATCTAGCTATGGTATTCTAGAAATAACATGAAGTCACGGCTAGAGAAATCTCAATAGGGAAATAAGTAGAAAGGTGTTGCGAGCATGAAATTATACATAGTGGAGTAGGTTATGAAGGATTATTAGTCTTGACCATCTATGGTTAGAGGTATGATTCTTTTTAATTCTACCCATTTATAAGTTCTATTTGATATCGGTGCATCACATTTCTTTATTTCTCCTCAATGTTTTGATTGACTGAGTTTAAATCTTGAGATGATTCCCCTGATGATAAAAATTCAAACTCCTCTTGCCCAAAGAGAATGTATAGATTTTATTCATAGAGAATGTTTTTTTATCTATTGATAAATATGACTAGAAATGGTATTTTTCTATGCTAGAGATGAATGTCCATGGTGTAATACTAGATAAGTATTTATTGACAGTGATCAAGGCTCACATCGACTGATATAGTAGTACAATTAGTTTGGTGATTGAGAAAGGCATTGAAAAAATATTTAGAGGATAAAGTAATATAATGTCTGGTGAAATGAGATTTTTGGAACTATAAATTGGAATGATCTCATACTAGTTAGTGGAGTTTAATTTGGCTTCTATGGAAGGGATGGATAATAACAGTTTTTTATTAGTGGGGTATCAGTTTCTAGATGTGTTTCCCAAATATTCTCCTAGGTTACCACCTATAAGTGAAGTTAATCTTGTGATTGATCTCCCATAAACGAATATTCTTATATCACTCATGAATTATTGAATAGAACCAGTAGAATTATGGGAGTTCAATATGACTTTAGAATAAATAGAAAGAAAAGGGTTCCTCTGTCCATGAACATCTCCATGGGCAGCACTGGTCTTTTTATGAAAAAAGGTGGATGGAACACAAATGTTATGGGTGAAATATCATAATATTAATCAAGTTACAAAAATGAATATAAATACACTTATACACCTTGATGATCTGTTTAATAAATTAAGAGGATCTTAGTGGTTCTCTAAGAATTACTTTTGATATGGATAACACTAATTTCGGGTTCAAAATGAGGATATTCTGAAAACATATTTCTAAATAAGATACATAAATTATGAGTATGTGGTAATTACATTTTTCATACAAATGAAACAATAATATTTCTAGCATTGATGAATAAGATATTTCAGATGTATCTGGGTTCTTTCATGGTGGTGTTTTTCGAAGACATCTTGGGGTATTCAAGGACAAGTTCTAATCACGAGAAACACATAGCGGAACTGTTGGTAATCCTGAGTGATAATCAGTTGTATGGAAAACAATCCAAGTGAAATTTTTTGTCAAAATAGGTATACATTCATGGACATGTAATTTCACAAAGAGGTGTTTTAGTGGATCTAGAGAAGATAAAAGCTGTTATCTCTTGGAAACAACCCAAGAATGTCTTTGAGATATAGAGTTTACTTGGTGTAGATTATTTTTACCGATGCTTTGTTTGTGACTTCTCAATACTATTTAACCTATGAATACTTTTACAAATAATAACATTCCATTAAAATAGAGAAATTAGTACCATAAATCTTTTCAATAAATAAAGGTCCTACTTATATCTTCACCTATCTTGATTTTTCCAGAATCAGGACAAGGGTATATGGTGTACTATGATTCTTGGAGCTCTGAGTTGGGGTCTGTTCTCTTGGTAGGAAACCATGTTGTTGCATATAGTTTAAGGAATTTTTGAGTGAATGATAAGAACTAACCAACACATTATTTTGAGTTACCTACAGTCTTCCATGCTCTGCTGGCTTGGAAACATTACCTATTTGGTGTGAAATTTATCATGTTTATTGATCATAAGAGAAAGAAACATATTTTATCACAAAAGGATTTGAGTCCATGAAAAATAATATGGATGTGATATGTTAAAATTAAGGACTTTTAACTGATGTAAAAACATGGTAATGGAAATATTGTGGAATATGTATTATGTCGGAAATCGTATGATCATGTGGGAAAAGAAGCTTCAAATGAGTGGCATCAAATATTGATCCTAGCTGACATAAGATTGGAATGTATAGTCCAAGGTAATTTTTGTCTTTTATATCTTTTTTATTTGATTCCTGATCTAGTTAAGATTGTTGAAGAGGAAACATTTCTGACTGGGAATGTGTTTTGATGAGTTAAAAACTCAATGGATGGGAGAAAATTGAGGGATAGAAGCTTGATGTGAGTTCAGTTTTGTGGTTCACAAATCGGATGGTTGAACCTATGTCATGTGAGAAACAACATCTTCAATCTTAACAAACTTTTAGATGTGTTTCTCATCTAGGATGAAAAATAATGTATAAACCATTGAAAACCCAATTTTGGTGGATCGACATGAAATAGAAGTTGGATGAATTTGTTTCATGGTGATTGAATTGTCAAAAATTTAATGTATAGAATCGATGACTAGAAGGTTTTTTACAATCATTACCCATAACTAGTTAATACTATGATACCTTTTTGAAGATGACCGTGTTGCTCGCTTGTTTATTTATATGTAATATATAAATGTATGCCAATGCTTCTGAACTACCTTACATGCCTACTGAATTTACATAAACTGTTTTATATAAATGTTTTTCTTGATCCATTGTTTTAGAAATATTCCATCATTGTAAATCCTTTTCATAATGTAATTTTTCCATTATTTGAAAATTTATAGCATGTTTTGTTAAAATATGGTTTTTAATTTCCAAAACTGTTTATGTGAAAATTGGAATCTTTTCTTTATAAAATCTATATTTGGAATCTGTTACAGAATCTATGGTGGTATACTTTTTGTCTTAGGCTCACACCCTACTTTTTCCTACTGGTGATTGTAGACTTTCTTCTTCCAGGAACGAGCAAAGGGAAGGGACCTCTTGGAGGTGGATCCAATTGATGATCTTTGGTCTTGGTGAGATGTGTCCTTATGGAACCTGGGGCTGTTTATCACATATTTAGTAATTGGGTTGTAGTACATTGGGTTTTTTATTCCTCTTTGTATTCTGGTACATTAATCCCAATAGAGTTTCTTTTTGTTAGGCGTACTGTCTTGTTTCATTTGCTTCCGCATTCTTGTAGCAAAATCATTCCCACTTGCATGTTGTGTGATGCCAGGTGTTAGTCGCCGACCCGTGGGGATCGGGAAAGCCCTTCGGGCTATGTTAGGTGTGGCTCGGTTATTAGGTTACTAGGGTACCTAGGCTGGTTCATGACAAAGTGGTATCAATGGGCAGGTTAAGCATCATGCCTTGATGACAGTATGCATTTGTGTTTTCTTATTGGGACTAAGGAGGTAGTTGTGATTGAGTGCCTGACCAGATCTCACCACAATGAACCTTAAGTCACCAGGGTTGGATATAAAAGTACGACTTGTGGATTAGTTCTATTATTTTCTCTATTTTGATTTGGATAGAGTGGAATCGATATCTTTTTATCCCTTCTTTTAGGAATAGTTTTCCTTTTTACTCAGTTTGGGTGTTAATATATGTCTTTTTATGTTGTGTAGCATTATGACTCCAAGAAGGCATGGAAATCAGATTCAAAAAGAGGATACTTCGGAATCTCAGCAAGCGAGTTTTATTGTGGATCAGAGTTTGGTAGAAGTGATTGTTCGCACTTTCCAAGCTCTGGGACAAGCACCACATCTAGTTCATGTTCATGCTCCAGCTATAGATCCTCATAGTGATATTCTCCAATGTTTTTCCCAAAAATTCCAATTCCAGAAGCCATAAGTTTTCAAATTCCCCACTGACCCTCAACATGATGATGAATGATTGAGTAATATTGAACGTCTGTTTGGGTTAATAGAGACACCATATGTGATCAAGGTGAAGTGTTCCACCTTCGTACAGAAGGCACCAAGTAGGAGATGGAGGGACATAATTGAGACGGCTGGGAAACATGAGGGTTTGGAGTGGAAAGACTTTAGGGCTCTTTTCACTAACCAGTTCTATCTAGAATCAATGGTGTTGGCCAAGGCTATAAATTTTTTCAATCTTGAGCATCCCAACAAAACCGTGGCTGAGTACTGAAATCTTTTTTTGAGTTAGTATAACTTTCTCCTTAGATTGTATCTAATGAAAGGATAAAGGCTCGACGATTCGAGTTGGTTCTTCGATCAGATATCTGTTCTCATGTTTTCTTACTTAAGCTACCCACTTTGGCTGATGTGCTAGATAGGGCAATGATGGTTGAGATGGACATGGTAGGAAAGTTAGGGTTGAAGGAAGTTCTTATTCACCCTAGTGGTAGTGTGGGTTACTTTAAAAGAAAACAGAAGCGTAACATTCATCATGGTAGATCTCAATAGTAGAATCATTCCAGACCTTCGGTAGCACCAGGATGAGCTTCTTTGACTTGCTATCAGTGTGGGAATGTAGGACATCCTAAGAGGGTTTCCACTAAGGCACCCAAGAACTATAGTTCCTACAGACATTTAGGGACCTTACAGAGATTCTTCCATCACTTCTCTACTCCAAGTAGTGAAACAAGATCATCAGAACCTCCATAAACTATGGGGAAATTAAATGATTCACGTACAAAAGGGTTCTATCCCTAGGCATCTGGAACGAACCTTCTTCTCACAGTGGAAGATTCATCGGAGGTAGCTGATAAAGGTCCTGCAATTGTGAGAGGTACCATTACTATAGCTTCATCTTTAGTGACTGCTCTTTTTGATACTGGTGCATATCACTCTTTTATTTAAATCCATCTTCTTAATATTCTTAATCTACCTATGGAAGTATTATCTTGTGCGATGGATAATACTACACCCCTTGGTACAATGAGAGAGAAGGGTTTTCGTAGTGCTGCTTGTGTCTTCTCACTTTCAGATGTTGATCATGTTTGAGGTTTCTTGGTTCTTGAAATGAAATCTTTGGACGTCACATTGGGGATGGATTGGATCACTAACAATAATCCCTGGATCGATTGTTATCTTCGATGTGTCTACCTTACTACACCTAGTGGTGTGCCTCTTGTTTTTCAAGGAGAATGAGACCTAAGGTCAAGTAGAGCTATACCCTCTTATCCAATGTTGGGGAAAGTTATATCAGTGTTTGATTTTGATCTAGAGAGAGATTCAATGTGTGGTGATCATCCTCTAGTCATTGCTGAGTTTCCCGACGTGTTTCCTTCTGACATCTCTAGGTTTCCACCAGTAAGGGAGGTAGATATCTCTATTGACTTAATTCCTGGTACTCAACCTGTTTCTATTCCCTCTTACGGAATGGCTCTATTTGAACTAAAAGAATTGAAATCTCAGTTAGATGATCTTTTTGCGAAATGTTTTATATACCCGAGTGTGTCACCTTGGGCAACACCTGTTCTCTTCGCCATGAAGGATGATTCTTCTCTTAGCTTATGTGTTGATTATAGAAAGCTCAATCTAGTTACGATAAAGAACAAATATCTATTACCACGAATTGATGATTTGTTTGATCAATTGAAAGGATGGAAGTGGTTTTCAAAAATTGATCTTCAATATGGTTACCATTAGTTGAGGATAACAGAATTTGACATTCCTAAGATTATTTTTCGGGGTAGGTATGGCCATTATGAATACCTTCTAATATCGTTAGGCCTAACAAATGCTCCTACCATTTTCATTGATTTGAGGAACAAGGTTTTCCATGAGTATCTATATACTTTTTTGGTAGTATTTGTGGATGATATTTTTGTCTATTCAAAATATGAGGAGGATCATGTGCATCATTTGTGAACAGTTCTGACTCTTCTAAGGAATCACTGTCTTTATTCCAAGCTTTCAAAGTGCGATTTATGGATTCAGAAAGTGAAATTAATGGGACACGTCGTGTCAGAACAAGTAATATAAGTTGATCATGATAGAGCTAAGGCTATTATGACTTGGAAAAAACCACGAACTGTTTTCGATATTCAGAGCATCTAGGTATTAACAAGATATTATCGACGGTTTGTTAAAGACCTCTCAAATTTAGCTTCTCCAATGACTTCTCTGACTCGAATAGAAGTGAATTGTTTCTGGAATGATAAATGTCAGAGTTATTTTGTTGGGCTAAAGTGTCTCTTAACTACTGCGCTGGTGTTAACTCTTATTAAGACTGGAATTGTTTACCCGGCCTTCTGTGATGCATCTGGTTCAGGTTTGAGATGTGTCCTTATTCATGGTAATCATGTTGTTGCCTATGGATCACGTCAGCTTAAGCCTCATGAGAAGAACTATCCTACCCATGACCTTGAACATGCAACTATAATGAACAAACTTAAGTGTTGGAGACATTACCATTATGGAGAAAAGTTTACTGTGTATTCAGACCACAAGATCATGAGTTATATCTTCTCTAAAAAATATTTGAATCTCTTCCAAAGACATTCGGTGGAGTACCTTCAATATTTCGACATTTAAATTTCCTATACTCTGGGAAAAGGGAATGTAGTTGAAGATGTGTTAAGAAGGAAACTTCCATCACAGACTGTGAAAGAATCTTCAGAAGAGTGGAGTTTGATGGATCTTTTTCTCAGTTTCATAATGGAGTTCAGTGGAAGGGGAATGAGGTTTATTTAGCCAATTCTTAGTTGAATTTTTCTCTCCTCGATATAATTCTTCAAGAAAAACAACTGGATGATGAATTCCATAGCATTAGGGACTCTCTATATGGTGGGGAGACTGACAGTCATTGGTCGTTCTCCAAAGAGGGTGTTCTATGTTATCGAAACTGTTACATTGTGCTATTAGCGGCAAGGAAGGATATGATGGGGGGATCCATAACTCTCTGAGGACTGTAAACCAAGAACCACGAAGATGTTCTGTGACATGCGACGACTGTTCTGGTGGCCAGGTATGAGACGAGACATTGCTGAGTTTGTATCTTGTTGCTATACATGTGAGTAGGTGAAATCCGAGCACCAGAAACCTTCGGGTTTTCTTCAACCACTTCCAGTCCATACATGGAAGTTAGGAAATATGTGAAATAAGTTGTTTGTTTGCATGATGTTCCATCTACCATAGTCTCTGATAAGGATCCTTGGTTCACATCTCTCTTTTGGAGAGGAATTCAGGAGGCACTGGGATCTAAGGTCCATTTAAGCACATCCTACTATCCAGAGTCAAATGGCTAGACAAAAATAGAAATTCAGGTCCTTGAGTATATTCTCTGCGCATGTGTTGTCGACTTTGGTGGGTCTTGGGATGATCATCTAGGGCTATTTGAGTTTTATTTTAACAACAGTTATTAGTCTGCGATAAAAATGGGTCCTTTTGAGGCATTGTATGGTAATCCTTGTAAATCTCGTTTATGTTGGTTGGAGGATGGTGAATGTTTTTTTGGTAGGATCCGGTATGGTCCAAGAGACGATAGCTAAGATCTAGTTGATTCATCAGAGAATGTTGACAGCACAGAGTTGGTACAAGTCATATGCCAATCGTCACTGTAAATATATAGAGTTCTCAATTGGTGACCAGGTGTTCTTGAGAGTTTCACCACGATTAGGTCATCGATGGCCTGGGTGGAAAGGGAAGCTTTCCACTCATTTTGTGGGATGTTTTGAGGTTTTTGGTCATGTAGGGAAATTTTCTTACCATTTATCTCTTCTGCAATAGCTGACGTCGATACATAACATGTTCCATGTATTGTAGCTATGAAAGTGTCTCTCTGATCCATCCCATGTTGTGAGTTAGATTGATCTTGATATTGAACCAAATTTATCTATTACTAAACGACCAGTTAGGGTTGTGGATTCTGAGACCAGGGTGCTTCATGGGAGAATGATACCCTTAGTCCATGTACTTTGGCAGCATAGTTTTGATTCTCACGAGACATGGTAAAGGGAGGCACTAATGAGAGATAAGTGTCCTCGTCTTTTTGACGTGGAGGCTTCTTCATAGGCTATTTGGGGAAAGAAAGATCTTATGGTGGGGAGGTTGTAACATCACGTTATGTTTTCAGGTACTTTTCTTATTTCAAATTACCTATGATTTAGAGTTGTAACATGGGAGAGTTGGGAGAACTTTAAATGTTGTTTTTTGGCAAATGGTAAGTCACACGGGCAGCGCACGGGTTGTCTAAACCGTGCGGCCAAACTGTGCATCATTGGTCTTGGAGGCAGTAGCTTTTGCATGGGCAGTGCACGGTTTGTCTAACCATGTGGCCAAACCATGCGAGAAGGATGGCCTAGGTAGAAGCTAACACACGTCAAGCGCACGATTTGTCAAACTGTGCGAACATACCATGAGACCACTTAAATGAGATCCTTAAATTGTGGATCTCATTAGGTTTTGACTCTAAGTGCCTAGGTTATCCTCCTAAGTGGCCCTAACTCTAAATTTACTTCTCTTAAGGCTAGATATGGTTCTCCCATTGTTCCGGCGGTGATCCAAAGGATCATCTTAGTAAATCAAAGCCATATTTTGAGGTATGTGATTGTTCTTCATCGTTCTTGATCGGTTTCTTAGATAAACTTAGATCTACTTCTCATATTCTCTCGATTTCATAGATCTACGCCCATTATGGGTAGATCGAAGTGTGTAGTACCAAATATGATGAGCTTTGGTCTGGATCTTGCTAGTAGAAGAGAAATAAGGATTTTTCTTGAAGAATTAACCCGTTTTTCTTGAGCTTTATCGACCGTTGTGATTTTGGTAGAAACCTTTGAGGTAGGTGGTTCCGTCCCGAATTGCCAAATTGATTATTATTGTATTAGCTTGATTTATTTCAATAGTTGATTTAAATTCAATTTCTCAAGTTTTCTTTCAATTAAATTGATAAAAACTTGATTCTAGTGAATCGAGATATTTGAAATGGTTTTGGCATGGAAATTTGGAAAACCACAATTCCATTGAATTGGGTGTGTTTATGGAAATTAGCCAGTTTAAATTGTTGAATTAAAATTATGGATTTAATGGAAATTATTTCAATAAAATTTTTGAATTTAATTGTGGGAACAAATTGTGTAATGATGGAATTGGTTTTGAATGGATTTTAAACTAGTGAAAATGGCTTAAAATGATTTGATAGAAACCCATTGGTTTTATCATGTGAAAAAGGCATGTTTTGAATCAAACATCTTTTGGTTTTAAATGGAAGGAAATTGGAAGTTTTGAAATGGAAGAATGGGATTGATCGTATTTTATGCATTCATAAAATAGTTCTTCCATCATGTAAGAGTGAATGCACGCCTTAGGTAGTTAGTGAGTTTTTTGGATCCACTTTGGGCTACGAATATGTTCTAAAACATACTTTCTATGTGTCACATCACCAATGTGTTGGTGACGAGTCTCCTTTGGAAAGTGTCATAGGGACCTGTGTATACACATTTTTCCAAGTTCACATAGAGAGTGCGGAATCCTATAGCTGGTTAATACTATCGTACCTTTTGGCAGATGACCATGTTGCTCGCTTGTTTATTTATATTGAGATATAAATGTATATCAATGCTTTTGAACTTCCTTACATTCCTGCTAAATTTATATAAACAATTTTATATAACTGTTTTTCTTAAGCCATTGGTTTAGAAATATTACATCATTGAAAAGCCTTTTCATAAAGTAAATTTTCCATCATTTTAAAATGTATGGCATGTGTTTTTAAAATATGATTTTGAATTTCCACGCCTGTTTATGTGAAAATTTAAAGCTATTATTTAGAAAATATATATTTGGAATCTGTTGCGGAATCTTTGGTGGTAACCTACTGGGCTTAGGCTTATACCAAACTTTTCCCTTTGGGTGATTGTAGGCTTTCTTCTTCCAGGATCGATCAATGGGAATGTACCTCTTGGAGGTGGATTCAGTTGTTGATCTTTGGTCTTGGTCAGATGTGTCCATAGTGACCTTGGGGATGTTTTCCACATATTTAGTACTTGGGGATGTAGTAGTTTGGGATTTTTATGCCTCTTTGTATTCTGGTACATTACTATTAGTGGATTTTATTTTTGTTATGAAAGCTGTCTTGTTTATTTTTCTTTCGCATTTTTTTTGGAAAAATCGTTCCCACATGCATGTTGTGTGATTCCAGGTGCAAGTTGCCGACCCGTGGGGATCAGGAACACCCTTTTGGATATGTCAGGGTTGGCTCAGTTATCGGGTTACCAGGGTACCAGGGCTGGTTCGTGACACTCTTCCCCTGGTGGAGGAGGTACCTCCAACATCGAACAAGAGAGAATGGCCTTCTTTCAGCCACTTATCTTACCACGACTATCTTATTACCTTCCCGAAACATTCACAATGTCCCAAGGTTTCAGATCTTACAGGCGGTCTCTCCAACCTCCCGATTTCATCTTCTGAGTTCGCAAAAACCACCGCGCTCTTGAACCTCACACTAGTGGCTTGGTTTGGAAAAAGGAAACTTTCAGTATATTCTTTCGATATGTTCATCTTCAACTCTTGGAATCTTCACGAGAGGGTGACAAAGGGTTTTCCCGACAACCAACACATAATGATCCGATTTTCTTCTTGAAGACTTCCACATATGATCATGGTCAAGCTCCCCTCGTAGTGTTGATGGTTATTGATTCTTCTTATTTTGTTGGTCTTTTTAATTCCACATGAAGTGGGATCCACATTCTTCTGCATTTTGGGTATGTTTTCCAAATCAAACTTTTCTATTTCAAAACCCATCCATTATTAAGATGATTGGTAATTTGGTTGGTAGATTTTATTGTTCTGATAGTCATACTGAGGTGGTTTGTCACCCTGTCATCCCACTAGTTTGTGTGGAACTGGACCTGTCCTAAACTCCTTTTGAGTGTGTATGGATTTTAACCAGTAAGGAATATAGTGTAACCAGTATGTGATTTTTGAAAATAGGACTGATTTTTCTCTATCTACAAGCTTTTGGGACACTCCTCAGATTCTTACCATTGGGGGTCTGTAATATGGAGTGGTAGGGGAATTGGAAAAGAATTTTGCACAGTGTGCAAGAGATCAGGCAACTCGATGGAGGTTTGTCATCAGGGAGTCCAACCAAGGGGAAGAATAGTGGATTGGGGAATGGGTAATGTTCAAAAGGAACATGAGGAGGATTGACTGGGTCGGTCGAAAATGGGTATAGAGGGGGAGGTCGGGGACCTCACAATTTATATATGGTGGATTAAGTGCAACTCGATAGTACTCCGGCAGAATGAAATGTTGATGGGATTTCTAGAACTGGACAGATTACGAAGGACTCTATTTCTCAGGTTAACCAACATGTGTATAAGGTGTTCTGCTGGGTAATGAAAGATATGTCTAGGCCATTCATTAGTGAGCCTATGGATGATGTTCTAGTATTACATGAGGATACTCAAATGGAAAACCAGTGGAATAGGAGTTCTGTGGTTATGGTGAAGGTGGTTAGTGTGGAGGAGGTTTCCTATATAGCTCCTTATACTGAGGTGTTATATTTGGGCAGTGGTGAGGTGTATAAGGGGAGGCCATATGCTTTAACTAAAGTTGATGATTCAAAAGGAAATGGAAATCCAGGGGTTTCATATTATTTGAGCCAGACTCCTATCCACTTGAGTATCAAATTTGAAGGTTTTTTCGAGGGTGGATTGAGTTCATGTCCATACTTCTCAGTTCATGAGGATGGGGTCCCTGGGAAGGATACCAATGAAAGCGAACCCGAGCTCTCAGAAGATAAATCTTTATTCCCAATGAGTAATCATAGTCTTAAGTTTAGGAAGGGGAGGACCGATTAATCCTCCTTACCACCTCATACGGAGATCCGATCTGTGAAAAAGAAAAACGACAATAAATTGACCAATGAGTTTTTGAGAAAACAGAGACTAGGGGACCAACGAATTGAACCTTTGGATTCAGTTTCATGATTCAAAGAAGAAGTGATTGAGATGGTTTTACTTCTAAATGAAATCGAAGTGGAGGATTCTAAAATGTTGGGGAGGTCACTAAGGGTGACTCTAAATGAGGATAAATACTCATGGATTAACAGAAATGATCTAATTCGTTTAGGGGTTTCAATAAATGGAAGATTAACATCGACGTATACATTCAGTCCTAGGATTAGATGGCTTCAAATTTTGAAAAGTGAATGATGGAGGTTCAAGTTACCCATTTTTCATCATTATCCTAGATTTTGTTTAGGTAAAACAATTCTGGTAATCTCCAGTTTCTTTTTCATGACTCTGTTTATGCTGATGTTTTGGTGGGTTGTTTTGAGAGGTTTTCTTGTTAGGGCTATCTTCCGTTGGACCGTTACTCTGTTAGTTTTTATAGTGGTTTGTGGTTTTTTGAGGTTCTTTATATGGGAATCAGATAAGGAAGCCTTCATTAGTGAATTCCATTTGGATTAAGATGATTGAGAGGGTTTTTATATTACATCGGTTTCGTGCCCATGTTCTTATGCATGGGACAGCTAGCCAAATGACATGCTTTGGTGAAGGCATATCGTCACGATGCAGTTGCTGCAGAGGGGCTGCTCTGCTATTAAGGTTTTTCTCTGTTATGGTTGATGTTTGGTTGTAATGTTAGACCACATGGTTTCTCACTTTCCATCAAATGTGTTTTGATAATGAAAACTTATTTTTTTAGTCATAATGGTTTTCAATAAAAAGGATGTTTTATTGAAATTGGATGAAATGGTTTGGTGAAAATGGTTTTGGAATACATTGTTTTTGTGTGAGTTCATGTTCACCATCCCCCTAAATAATAGACTTGTAATAGTGGGGTATAAGGTTTGTTACCCTGTATTGGGGGCATGTGTCTGTGGGACATAAAGTGATTTGACAACATGCCTCTCTTGAGTATGTAACTATAAAACACGCACACATATGTGGTTGTATTCTAAACCATGGAATGGGTATTCAATAATAAAATAATAAATGATTTATTGAATTTCATGTTATTTCATTAAAAAATATTTACATTTTATTTTGTTTATATTTTCATAAAATCTATTTCAGAAATTTTTTATATATACTATTTTATATAAATAGGATAACTTGTTCTATCTTAGTGGTGTGAGTTAGGAAGTCATCCGGTAAAACCTAATGAGTTTTAATACTCACCCTTTCTTTGGAACTTTGGTGGGTTTGAATATAACCTCTATTGGGATATGAGAAATGGTAAAGTATCACACATATTTTGTACAGCCATTTGACACTTTGGATATTTGGTGTATTTTGAGCTAGGATCATATGGAAAGTTCAAGTCTTGTGGTTGACATGGGTTTTGATAGTTTGTATTAAACTATTTTATTTGATGTAAGTTTGTCTTCCTTAATGGTATTCATTGGTTGGATATGATAGAAATGAAATTTTTTTTCCTTTCATACTTATCATGCACCATGTGGTTTTTTTATATAGTTACGGGTTTTTTTATATCTAAAAAGGGAAAATTTTCCCCAAAATTATAATTGAATCCCTATATATTTATTTCTACCATTTGGTGTCTTGATTTAATATTTATTTGGGTTTGATATAGATCATATTTTTAATTTTTCAATCATTTTTATCATTAATCATGTTATGTTTTTATCTGTCTATGGTTTTTGTTATTTTATTTATCTTAAAACGGAAAACAAACCCCAACTTGTAATTAAATCCCTCTATATTTATTTCAATGTATTGGAATCTTGGGGATGTAACTTAAGTCCTAGTAAAACCTCAATTCCCACTCAATCTAATGATAATGGGTGGTCAATCACACAACATGTGTGAACCACATAAATAAAACAAGGAAAAAAAGATAGACAAATAATTGAATGAACCTTTAATGAACTCTATCCCATATGGTGCTGCAACCTCCCCTACATGAAACAGACCAAAACCAACTCCCCTACCTCTAAACTAAAGGCTGCCTCCACAACAATGCTTTAACCAAGGTCCCTGAGCCAGAGGGACATCCTATGGTTGGCTTATACCTATCCTATCATCCCTTATTGGACCGAAAACCTCCTTCCCCTGCTGGTAGAACAACCTCACTGATAACTAAAATTGACGATGATGTTGAACATGTCCAGCTCAGCCAAACTGAGCTCAAGTAGCCAATGGGAACTGGTCCATAAGATGATAGTGAACCCCACTGAACAAAAAATATGGCCCTAAGCCCACATAAAGGGTATAGAAAGTAGAAGGTCTAAAGGGAAGGTGTTGAGGTCGACTCTCAGCTGGTTGAAACCACAAAGTCCCAACACCTGAGGCTTGCTACCGACAACAGTGCTCCTTATAGAATCTTTTGGTTCCCCTTTAGCAGCAATCTTCCTCATTAATTCATTCTCCCAATTAACTCTACCTTATTTAAAACAAATGAAACATTGTAAACATAAGAGGAGTAACTGCATACATGATTGAAGGATGGAGTGCCTCCTCGGGATACCTCTCTCAGGACTACTTATCCCGAAAAATATCAAGGGAGAAGTGTAGAAGGTCCTTGAACTGGATCCCTTGGTCCTTCATAGAAATAATCCTATATTAATGGAGAGTACCTCATAACTCTTCTCAGCCATCATGAATGACGAGATGTACTCATCCCAAATCTCATTCTGGATAATAACCTATGAAATATCATCCTCCATCTACTCACTAAAAGGTAAACATCGACCACTAATGTATGTCTCCCCGCATCTAAATAAATAAAAAAGGGGCATTGTACTCCATTGGGGCTTGGATCAAACAAAAATCTATCTCTAGATCTTCTATCCAACTCACAGTTTCCATATCAGAAATTCTCTTCTCATACTTTTCAATGCCCACTAGAGAAGTGTTTGCAAAACCATCTTCCACTATTCATCATCTTAGTCAGATTAACATTTCATCAATCTTACAATATAGACTACTAAACCTGAGATATGTGGGGTACAAGAGGATGATGACTAGGGGACATAAATTTATGATAATCATGTATTTCATAAGACCATTAGTATTGATTTTATCCATGATTTATTTTAATTAACCTAAATACATTAAATTGATTTTATCCATTTTGACATTCCCAATACAACCATGTTCAGGAAAGAACAGAAGTCCTCATGATGAATGTAACCCTCCAAGGTCTCTACACTGCATGAAAAACAACCTCATTAGGTAATTTGGTAGGTGTAGTGTTCTCGCATCGAATAATTAGTGGACAAAAAATATTGTGCGCTAACCGATTTTCCCAGGCCTATGTCAAAAACCAAGATCATATGACAATATTTCCCTACCAACACATGATAAGATAATTATTCGATGGGAGTATGATTTTTCTTACTACTAGTATACATGATATTATGTTCAATTTATGCATGTGTGATAGATTTCAAGACAATACCAGAGAGTATCATTTAAATTCTGTTAAAAGAATTTTTAAATATCTCGAGTATACTATAAATTTAAGACTATTTTATCCCAAAGGACAACATTTTGATTTAATAAGTCATTTAGATGGTAACTTTTTTGGTTGCAAGTTAGAAAGAAAGAGAACCTCTTGAACATGCTACATTTTAGGTAAGTCACTAGTATCATGGTGTAATAAGAAACCGAATTATGTTTCATTATCTACTGCAGAGGAAGAATATATAGTTGTTGGTAGTGGTTGTGCACAAATGGTGTGGATGAAACAAAATTTACTAGACTATCCATGTCAATTAAAACTTTTCTCTATAAATTTTTAGAACACAAGTTCTATTAATATCTCTAAAAATACAGTATCTCATGCTAGGATAAAGCATATTGATGTAAGACATCACTTCTTGAGAGATAGTTTTCAAAAGGGAGATATCACTCTTGAATTCATTGGTACTGAACACTAATTGGCTGATATATTCACAATGCCAATGAATTATGAGATGTTAAACTACTTTAGATATGAGTTAGGTATGATAAATTGTTGTCGTTAGAACCTCACTGTCTGACCTTACCATCAGACCTCAGTGTTAGAACCTCACCGTTGAACCTCACCATTAAAACTCACTGTTAGAACCTCACTGCTGGAAATCAATGTTAGAACCTCACCATTAGACCAAACTGTTAGAACCTCACAATTGGACTTCACTATTAGAAACTCACCGTTAGGATGTCACTATTAGGACCAAACCATTAAACCTTAGAGATACCTTCTTTCCTACAGACATTTGAAGTCTGGGAAATTTCATTTTGTGTTCTCTCAACCGGAATCTGAAGCGTTTTTCAACTATTATTTATTTATTTGTTTGTTTTATTTTTCAATCACTAAATGATAAAAATAGAACACAGACCACATTTCGATCCACATCAAACCCTCTTTTGAACCTCTTGATCTAAAATCTCAGAACCTAAACCTCTATGGAAAACTTAAACCGCTCTAGATTAATGGCTAGATTGAAGAGTCTGCTAGTCAATGATGAAGGAGACGCACCAGATCCTAAGAGACCCAAATCTAAGTTGAGTAGTGGAAGACAGTCATAAGAAAAGGTATTAAACCCGCATTTAACCGAAAAGGAAATAGTAGTTGAGAAGGAATTATGTTTAGAGTGGATTCTTTCGAGTCAATCTTTAGTGCTTAAGGCACTCAAAGCTCAAGGCGGGGTTGAATGTTTTGCAAACAACAATAGAACCTATTACTCGAAATTGGTGAATGAATTCTATGAGTATCTAATGTTCGGATAGTTTGAGAATGAGCACTGGATGACTTCCAGCATAAATAGAGTAAATGTAAGCTTCTCCTCGGCTAAATTGTCTGATTTTTTAAGGATTTATCATGAAGGAATTTATGAATATTACTCAAAAGTGGTGCCTCTCACTACTGAGTTCATTTTCAATATAGAATACATAGCTGAGTTGATAAGAAATCAAATTCTTGGGAAAGTGATTGCTGCCGATTTGGAAGGAGAGGATGATATTCATTTTAAATATATTCATCATGTGATATGTCCCAATAGAGGGTACTTCGCTGTTTGAAGTATCGGTACATATTCATACTGTATTTTCTGAAGTATGGACATAAGATCAACCTGTGTAGGCTGTTGATGATTCAAATTTAAGACATGACCAAGCCTAGTTCCAAATCCAATTCCATATTCCATGCCAAAGTGATATCTATTATGTTGAAAGTGAATGCAGCTACTAGAGATAAGGATGAAATTTTTGTTGTACAAGATAACCATTTCATCACCAAAGTGATTTGAAAGCTAATGAAAATTAATTGGAATCAATGGATAAAGAGACAGGTGAATGATGAGGCTATTTTTTGTGAAGATTTTAATCATACGACTCATCCTACTAGGAATATGAATAAGAGAGACCATGGTCTTAAGCCCGATGAAGAAGAGCCTGCCTACTCAGATGAAGAATAGGAAGTTTCTGTTATGCAAGGAAGAGTGGACACTCCTATAGATGAAAAAGTAACCCTGACCTTCCCTCCAATCCTCGTGCGACTATTGTATCCTTTAGTGAGCCTATCCCAACAAAGAGAATACCTAGAAGGGAAGCTGTCCTAAGGAACAATGATAAGGAAACCAATGAAGAAGAAGGGGCTGAAATTGTCTTAAGAGAAGTTAGAGATACCTCAGATGTGGATGAGGACTCTGAATCAAGTCATGCTGACCTTGAGATAGATGATTATGAAAAAAGAAGATGAATTTCTAAGTCTTAGTCCTTTAATTGGACATATAGAAAGGCTAGAAAATGGAGAACAAGAAAATCAGAAAATTTAGTTGAGGCTGCACCTGTTTGGAAGTTGTTGATGATTTTGAGGAGGAAGGGAAGTGAACCTTCCTGATGTTGTAGTTGATCATGGAGGCCTAGAGGAAATGAATGTGGCCGATCCGGAGATTGCTCTAATTGATAGGGAGGAACCTGCTCTTTTAGGCTCAAAATATATTTTTCATGAGCTTGAAAGATGGTCTGAGGAACCTGGATTTATGGGGTTGGGTCTAGACTATGATGAATCAGAAGATGACTGGCCTAATAGAAGACCCTAAGTGCCAAACCACACTTTTGTCCCTTCAGAAACCTCTTTCCCTTAGTACTTTGTTAGAAAATAAGATCTTGAATCCCTAAAGTCTGACCTGCGCAAAGTATCTAGAGATAGGTCCACAGAGGTGGAAAAGGTTGTTCCTCTAGCACATGAGAACTCAGCATATAACTTAGCCAAAATTCACTCCAGTATTTAATCTACCCTTATCCAGGAATTAAGGCAACTCTAGAGTCAAATCAATGAGTTGGAATATTATATGGATTCAGTGAAACAGTCGATTTCCAAATTATATTCTTATATGGCTTCAAGGACTCAGGTGGAAAGAGACCTTTCATATGTCAAAGGTTTAGTTCAGAAAATGGTCACAATGTTTGAGGATTTTATTAAATTTATGGAAGCACTTGTGAAAGGGAATGATGATGATGTCAATATTTGATCAGTGGCTTAACTAAATCATTCAATGAAACATTGACATTCTCTTTGGCTCCTCTAGATGCATCTGCTTCCACTTCAACCTCTCCTCCAATTAACATCGAATCCTTGAGGACCACTGTCAGAGAAGAAGTGTAAAAGTACTTTGGTGGGAGTTCCGTAGACTCTTAGGTCATTTCCATCACCAGGGAAATTAATAATTCTGTGGGAAAATTTTTAAGGGAAGCTGCTCAGGAGCAGAAGGCCATCAAAGATCAAGTTGACTTCTACCACAAATGGTTTTACACCAAACATCAGAAGGATGGTCACTTCAAGTTGCTATTGGAAAACTTATGGATCATACCTATCACTCAGTTCTTTAAGGATTGGGTTAAAAGACTCCGGGAATTCACTCCTTCTTTGGAACAATTCCTGGAGAATAAGGATGATTTTAATTCTGCTATGGAAAAAGGTGGCAGTATCATTATGGACTTCAGGAATCATCTCTCACCTTTCCTCCATGTGGACTGCACTCCAATCATAGTTCCTCCTAGTCTGCAAGCTTCTTCAGCTAATTTAGGTTCTACAAGTGCTTCTCCATTGATGTCTCATGCCCAGGCCATCAAAATCTTCACTCCAATGATTCCTTAAAGATCTACCCAATACAAGTCTACTGATGCTTATGTTGCAGCTCATCCTACCTTTCTCACTGCCATTCCTTGGCCTATCCCTCCACCTTCAGCACATGCATCCTCAACCCCCAAAGAAAAATATCCTATGGGAATATCTGATGTGGAGTGAAATTTTACTTTCTTAGTTGATAGTGATTTGTGTATAAGTTTATGTATATTATACTTGTGTTTTATTAATAAATATTCTCTCATATCATTATTTTTTGTGGTTCTATATGCTTTTTGTTAATAAGAAAGTGGGAGAAAGAGGGGGAGAAAATATTAATGGGGAGGAAGAGGGGATAAGTCATTCTCCACAGAGAAAATATTCAAAACGTAAATCCTCTAATTCAATGACATTAGAATATGTGTTTCATCATCATTAAAAACTCTTAGAAATTCCATAATTGTTTTTACCAAAAAGGGGGAGATTGTGGGACTCACCTATTTTGATAATCCTAAATCATGTTTTGATAACCCCAAATTTTGTTTTCATTTAAGTGAGAACTGGGTATTCATTATATACTAACTATATTTTAATAACATTTCATGTTCATATAGAGTAACATTCATGTACATTCAATCTCACTTCTTGATTAGTTATGCTTACAGTGCAGAATTTATCTAAGAACAGAGGTCACCATTACATGGTTAGAGTTACATAGCTCACCGCTATAGGGTAATCACTATAAGTTCACCTCCATATCATCACCGCTACATGGTAACCATTATAGGTTTACCATGACATGGTCATCATTACATGGTAACTGGTGTGATCATACTGCTAAAGGTTACAATTGGAGATTGTCGATCTGCACCTATAGTTGAAGCCTACCGATATGAAGTCTACCATTACGAGTCTGTTAATGCTTAATCTTTTATACCTTTTCAATTTCTCAATATTATTCTAACAATAATTTTTTATAAAATAAATGCTCTGAAATTTATTAATGCTGATTGTAAATATTTCAGGATACAATATCGTGGATAGTACGTGGTACAGGAAACAATGCACGTGACCTACTCATTCCCACTGTCGGACCAGAAATTTAAAAAGGGAATACCACGAAATAAAAAGATATATGGATTTAGAATTAAAAAAACAAAGTGAGAATCATATTCACGAACATGAACCAAGTGTTTAATGAGAAGTGTGATAAATATTACTCGCTAGATCAAAAAGATGAATCATCTGACACAAAGATCTTGAACCCAAAATCTTCACAAAGATCTTTTTGGGATAACCTCATTCCTACATTTAGTGCTTCATCAACTTTTGATCAACATTAGAAATAGAGCAATGAAAGATAGAACCTGGATTTGTGACACTCTGTTTTAGAAAGACCTTCCATAGATTGACTCGAACTTCAACGTTTCTCATTCCGAGGAATAAAGAGCTAATCTGCAAACACATATGGCCTTGTAAACTCTTTCTCATCATAACTGCTCTAATTTTTTTCTTTATTTTACATATTTGAGAGGTGTGTTTCACTGTGTTTTTCACACACTATCTCATGTGGTTAAACTAGAGGATATTAAATATCCTCACAATAAACATCACCTAATCTGTATTTCCCACATATAACTGTGGAAGAGACTGTGTGTGGTTTTTATTGTTTGTTTTTTCCACAAAGAACAATGGTATATGGTTTTTTCCCTGGATAAATTGTGGAAACTATTGTAATACCCAACACAGGCTGTGTGTTAATTTGTATTATATACTGCTTGGTGGTAGGTTATCAGTAAGTTGGGAGGATTAGGTCTCATCTAGAGACTGGACCTCTTATTTACATTGTTGTAAAAATCCTCATATACTCTGTTTTGATTTTATCCGCATCTTATATTTTCTAAAACATAAAACTATTTTTGTTTACACATTGATAGTTAGTTTTGGTTAGTGTGTGAATTTATTTAAATAAGTAAACTGGTTTCAAAAGTTGAATTGGTGTTCTACAATGATTCCTCTGAGGATTAATCACCTTTTAGGAAACATGTTGATCAATTGAAAATTGAAATTTCTACTGCATTAATTAACTGGGCCGTTTTTAAATTGGGGGTTTTCTTAACCATAATGTTTTTAATAGAAATTTTAATTGGAACTTAATTCAACCCCCCTCTTGAGTATCCACTCCGACCAACAAATTTTATAAGAATCTTTGAAAATAGGGTGGAACTATATATGTGTTATATAGAAAACACAAATTCACATTTTGGTGGAATAATAGTAATCCTATTCATGAAGACATCAAAATATTACCAAAAAATATGCATACCATAGATGTTGAGTTTATCCCCTAACAATTTTGATAAAAAACCAATTTAATGGGAATGAAGACACATATAATGAATTCAATATCTATTAAAAGTTTATACATATAATCACATTGATAGGAGAACAAATGTTGGTTTGAAATATAAAATGAAACTTATCATACATTAAAATTGTTAGGGGATTTATGTATTGAAATAAAATACATGACTATAATGACATCAAATTCAACAAGAGGATGAATGATACGATTTATTTTAAGCACATTCCCAACATTGTCAATTGGATTGGAATAACTGTATTGAGAATGTTTCATCATACCATTAATGTTTATTTCAACTTATTTTACATCTAATATTTTGGGTGGGATCTTGATTCCCTTATAAAATTATTTATATATCACAAAATGGGTTAATATTCTGTCAAAATACACCTAGAAGGTCTATAGTTGATGGTATATCTACTCGTCACCATGTTGTTTTCTCACCCATCATTAAAAATAGTGATAACATGAGATTTATTATTTTATATCAACATAGTTGGTTTTTAAAATTGATAATAATCATTGACCATATGTTTTGGGCATTAATTAGAATAATTAAAATTCTCATCAAAATTAAAGCACTATTGTCGAGGAGGTTCATTCTATGAAGATTTATCTCTGTGAGGATTGTTATCTTACTTCATCCCATGAATTTAGTAATAAATATCTTGATTGGTTTCCCTTGAACACATAAAACATTTATAAGTATCCCTAAGATAATTTTCTCCATACTCTTTCCCACACAATAAGCACAAAAGAAATTAAAACATATTCTCTCCTTGGTTTTTTGGTTTTTCCATTAATAATCATCATCCTTTTCTTGTCAAAAAATGAGTTTGATCAATAATTCCAACCTCAATTTCCATCGTGATTTACCAAGAAGATATATATAAATAATTATTAAGGTCTCTTATGTATAACTTCCTTCAAATACTTGGTTTTATTTCTCTTATGAATAAGTTGGACTTACTTTCTAGTTGGATCAAAATACCCGAAGAGTACCATAATAGTCTTATAAAATTAGCCTCATATGTACCACCATATTTATAATAAATTGGATTTAACATTAGGAGATCCTTTTACATATTAAATATAATAGTCTAAGGAATTTACTAAATAAAACAACTGTTGTTTAACCCATCACATTCCATGGGTTTAATCTCATATTTTCCTCAAATTTAGGATAAGAGTCATCCATTGATCCACCTTACCTAAAAAAATTAGAAATCCAAAAGGTATTTTTCTTATTTTGAAAATTCGAGAATGAAAAATTTCATTTTAGTGGTACAATAAATTTTTCAATAACTTGTGGTCTAGAAGACACTCTGAATGAAGGTTTGTGTGTCCTCATAAATGACTCCACAAAATGTTGTTACCTCATTTGTTTGTATGGAATTATATCATGATTCACAGCCTAGGAAAATTGTGTGAGCATTGAAACATATTTTTTCTTCCAATAGAAAATTAAATTTTCATTTTTAGATGGTAAATGATTATATTTCATGTCATACTGTTTACTAAAACTGTTCATTTAGGTTCCCTCCATTGACTAAAAAAAATTCATTGAGTAATAATCATTAATAAAACTATGAAACCGTAATACCATATAAATAACTTATATGTTTTTTATATTATGATAACTTCATTAATCTATTACACCATAGGTTTATCCATGTTAATTTATTTAAATATTATATTTAAATTATTCACGATGGTTCGTAAAGTGTTTTTGAATTTCTAATGTGTATCTCCACTGGACTTTCAATCCCAGTGTATGAAAGGAACATTATTGTGCCCGATTATTGGATTGAGTTTATTTTAATACGGTTTTTTCAGGGTTGCATCCCCTAGGTAAATATGTGTTTTAGCCACAACCACTTGTTTGTATCTAGCCAAGGATGAATTTCTAGGAATACACTTTAATTAACCATTATAAATATTATAGGATAATTTCCTTCACTTTCACTCATTATTAGACTTATCAATAGAAATGTATTTAGGGATCTAACATATGATTTTATAATTATATATTCCAAATACTATCTAATAATTCTATATGAAATGAACTATAGAATCCCAAGAATCACAAAATGAAACATTACATAATTTTATAAATTATTCAACAAATTGAAAAAACACAGTCCCACAAACATTATTTGTTTATTTCATTTGGAAACCAAGATACAAAAAAACATTTACATAAATGAGAAAAATTATCAACCAGTAGGATTTATATGACTAGAAACCCTATTATACACATGATACATAATACATATCTTCGTAACCAAGGGAAAATAGAAATATAAAAGAGTGATCTTAGATGCTCAATAAGGGTAAAAATGGATATATGGAAGAATAATAATGAGAATAAGGATATGAGAACCCATTAATTATATTTTATGATCATAAAATGAAAATCAAAGATCATATTCAATATTCATGTAATAAAAATGGTATATCATAAGACATGAATCATATGGGAATCAAATAACAAGATCCATGAAAGCATAAGACTAGGGATTTCAAGAAAACATAAAAGAATAGATATTAATTTATGTATTAGTCAAGGCTTAATTCCAGGACCATTATAGTGGAAAATTCCTTTTCGGAGAAAGATTCACTCCCAACTCCATCCCTGATTCACTAAACCATGTTTGCTTCCTATTCCATCATTTTATTACTGAATAATGTTCACTTGTCATTCCAGCCCCATATTACTATAACGTGATCAATTCCCATTCCATACCTATATTACTTAATTGAGTTGACTTCCCATTCCATAATGATATTACTAAACTAATTTCCCATCCCACTTCTTTTACGTCTGTATCAAGTTATATAAATATTTACCCTGTGCATTGGATGAAGATATAGTTCCCACACGTTACGTATTGAAATCATACATATGTGTGCCATAATATCATAAACAATAATAATATTATAAACCATTCAATGATAAATGTATAATAAACATTTAATCATAACGTAAACATTATTAAAGAGTCAGGTTTCATAATCATATCAAAACCCATGAAATGAAGTGGGTTTCAAAAGAATACAATCCATAGAAAATAAATAGTATATATAAACGTCATGAAAACAAAAACTAATCCAATATAGAAAATAATATGAATGGTACACTTTGATCATTTCCCTATTAAGGTAGTATTAACACCAATGGATGTCATCATATATGGAAAATAATTTTAGATGACCATTTAAATCATTTTTGAGGAAAATAACCCTTCTAATTTGAATTTGATTATAAATGAAAAAAAGTTTGAATTTCTTTTTCATAAAAATCTACATAAAAATGAATTTTTAGAATATTGGGAAAAATATTCTATAAAAATATCATTCTAAACATTCATATTAAGATTTAAATAAAATTATATTATAATGGTGTGTAAATCAATATATGAAATAGTTATTAAGCACAAGAGCCTCAGCCTTGTAGATGAGGACTCGACAACTGCATCCAAGAGACTCAAGTTCAAAACCGGGAAAAGATATATTGTTGGGTAATCTAGATGTACGGTAGCATGTGTTGTCAAAGCTAAAAATCAAGCACTGGTTGTTACTGTAACTACCAGAAATATTCATCTGTTTCGGATATCGGGGCACCAATTTGGGCCTTGGGTACTTCAAAGCCATCGGGCCACCCAGGGCCTTCAATCCAGTAAGGCCTTCGGGACACCTCAAGGCCTTCGGGACACCTCAAGGCCTTCGGGCCACCTAAAGGCCTTCGGGCCATCAAAAATTGTTCATAATGATTAGAAAGACTCTTCGAGGAGAAGAATATAGATGGGGATTCATAGCATGCACATTCACCAGAGAAGAAGCTATGAAAATATTTTAGAATGAGATGGCATGGAATCACCATCAAGACCAGGTTGTTCTTGCATGAGAATCCTAGCCAAATAATAATACAATTGAGGAGATCTGATATCATGATGAAGAATTTGGGAGGAGAAGTACAAAGTATAGTATGTATATATTCCTATGACCTACAGGTCATGTAATCTTTGAGTCTTCAGGCCATTTAAGGGGTCCCTCTCATCCCTTGAAAGGGGGACTTATTAAAAATAAATAAAAAAGAAGGCCTTCAGACCATTCAAGCCATAACTATTAAACAAACATTTATTTGTCATTGTAAATTTTATGGAAATGTAAAATGATAAAAAATCAACAAAAATATTCCATTTAATTATTTTTTCTATAAATAAAAGTGGATAGTATTTTTTATAGATAATTTTTATAACAATAAAAATAATTTTGAAAATATTTTCATAAAACTATATTTTGAATGAAAATAGATTCCCAACTGAAGACAGAGATAATGTTATATTTTCTTGAAACAAATTTCATAATAATATGAAGGTAATTTTTTTTTGGAAAAAAAGGAATAATTATATATTGGTGTCCTGAATAAAATGAGGATAATTAAGGTCATGAAAGTTATAGAGTAATTTCATCAATGGAAGCATAATCATAAACAATCTCAATAAATAATAAGAATTTAGAAATAACTCATTCCGCTTTAGTAACATTGAATCATAATCCCCATGAAATAATAACAACAAATGAAGCTTAAAATATGGATATATTAAGTTTTTGAATATATTAAATTTTAAAATATAAATCTATAGAACTTGTAAAATACAATTGGTGAGAAATATAACACGTTTCACAAAGATTATAATTTGAGACAATATTTAGTTACTGATTTGGTAACTTTTGAACTTTAAACCCCATGAAAGAGAGATACTAAAATGGAAGTATATGTACCAAAAATATAATATTAATAAATAAATACATCGATGGTCATTATACACTCCCCATATAAGAAATAGAAGGTGAACACTTCTTTTCTCTCATGGAAAATAAAAGTGAGATAGAAATTCATTACCTTATATCCCGAATTTCAATGTACACACTGAAAATACATATATATTAATTATGTGTTTATTATAATTATATCATAAAAACATATTCCTATATAGAATACCATATATTTTTATTTATTAGTTTATATTACTATTATTTTAACAGTATCATGTCAATGTTATGCTTTGGGTAACAACCACATTGTTTTTCATAAATTTGATGATACATTATATTTGGTGTTATATTACCTTAATCGTGATTTTTTTAATTTCTAAAATGGAATACATTATATAAATAAAATTTATATTTAGTATATATATATTTATAACAAACTATAAGATATTGAAATTGGAAATTAAAAACACTGTTCATTGAGACGGTATGCCATTCCTACACATGAACGTTGCTTTCATTTTCCTATAGATTGGAAGATAGAAAATTATATTAGATATTATCATTAATGATTAATATTTATTTAATATAAATAACAATTTTTATTAAACCCATCCATAATACATTCTATGTAAATCTTCAAGGAATTATATCCCATTGTGGTGAGGTAGTCCGTGTACACATGAAAAATTTTATAATATTAAAAAAAAATGAAAATCATGAAGGTATGTGATGTAAAAAAATTCAATAATCATTAAAAAATCATAAAAATAATAATTATAAAATATAAATATTATTTAAATCTATATTAATATCCATCAACAGTGGCAACAGATAAACTACATACATCATTTTGTGATGTAGTAGTTTGTTGCACACGTGAACGATGATTTTTTTACCCATTTGATATATGTGTGTGAAGTTTTATAATGTAACCATATAATAAAAAAATAAATTATATTGGATACACTGATTTTTTTCTATAATCCTCATATTAAAAAAATTAACAGTGTTGTGGACGAAATAAAATATAGACGTTTGCTGATGAATGTTACATCTTTTTTTAGTATCTATTTTTGGTTTTCACCAAAGGATTTATAAGGATGAATTTCTTCCAAAATTAAGATGTATAGTATATAGTAATGTATGTGGATTTTTAATTTTTAGTGTTTTATATAATCCAAAATTCTGGAGAGGTTTGAACTATTAAGTGGGTGTGGGTGCTTTTATATTAGAGGAGCAATGACAGTTTTGTAAATACCAAAAATTAAACAATACTGGGAAGTATCTCTTACCTTATGTGCCTAAATTAATGAAATAATTTCTGCCAAATAGGTAATGTGGTAGAAATATTTCTAGACAATAGATGATGGAAATGTTTATTGGGTATTTTTTCATTCATGAATAATCTTCAATCCCTTGGTAATCATCTTTTTCTCATAATCACCATTACTAATTTTAATTGTTTTCATTATTAAATTTGGTAAAAAAAATAGTGTCCATATTAGAAATTATGAAGTAATAATATTTAAAATATTGAATATATTTTTCAAAATTATATTCTTATATGGGGAATAAATTAATTTAAAATAATTCCCATATAAGGGTTGTGGGAATTAGTTTTTATTGAAAAAATGTTCAATATTATGAAATGTTTTTACATCCAATTTGAATATAAAATTGACTAGAATGAACAAATTTGGATTAATATATGTATTATTTTACAAATAATACTATCAAAAAAATAACTTACATTATAAAATAATTAAATTAAAAATCAGTTTTCTATTAAAATTCAGTATTTTTTCCATAATATTCTTAAAATAAAATATTTTATAAAAATTCTAAAAATTTCCCCAAATATATATTTAATATTTTGAATTAAAAAATGATCATCATCTTTTTCAATTCAATTTTCTAAAAGGGTTAAAATTAAGTTCAATATTATTCATAGATGGATATAAAAAGTAGTTCTCTTGAGAAAATTGTATTTTCTAAACATCTAGAGACATGATAAGAAAATTTATTTTTTATTATCATCTTTTTTACATTATGATAAAACATAAAATTTAAATGTTGTTATTATTAATAATATTATTAGTTTCATTTTCTATGTTAAAATGTGATGGTTTAATTAACTATATTAATAATATATCATAGTTTTACTAAAAATTGGTTTCTTGTGTCACATAAGAAAACCGAGTTTTTCATATGTGAAAGGAAAACCATTCTTTCACGTAAGGAATACATGAATTAGTGTAGCATGTAACACAAGACTTAAATAAAATATAACTTATTCGAAAAAAATCATAAAAATAAGGGTTTCAAAAAAGGATTATAAATTTGAATTAATCATATAATGATTATTATCTAGGGTGTTGATGTATATTCCAAAATTCAAAGAATTAAGGGAAGGTAATCCTATTTTGGCTCAATGATATTTTAAGACATTCATTTTTCTTATCCATGATATTTTATATCTACTTTTACTATTACATTACCATTTGATTATAACTATATCTAATGTTTAGTTTAATTTTTTACTTTACACATTATTCAGTTGGAAAGGGATATTGTTTCATGGGGAAATAGTAAAAGGTTATCACAATTAACATTATAATATAATTTATTATTATGAATATAGTATAGTTTATCATCTTTTCAATGAATCACAATTAAGGTTTAATTCCAAAAATTATCTCAAATATCACTTTGTTCTATTTTTTGTAAATTTAATTTATTAAATATAGAAATAGAGTCTTTTTATTTTATGTGAAGTAAAAATAAAAAATGAAACCCTGTTTAAATTGAAATAAATTGTTAATTAAATGGAAATGTTTTTAATAATTCAAATATTTAATTCTATTATTTATATAGAAATGATATTTTAAATCTATATAATCATAATTATATCATTCATTTAAAATTTTTACACTCATTTCATTTAGAAATTAATCTTCATTTATTCTAGTAACATGTTGATTGTATCATCATATATATATTAGTTCAAATGACTAATGAAGTGGATCGATGTAATCATGGATTTTCGACCCAACACATCCACTCTATGGGTAAGTATATATCCTGAAACTACTCCCAGGTGTTGTTATCCATATCACATAACCATAACTATAAAGTATTCTTTCATAAATTCCACAGTATCAAATTATATGTTAGATAAATATTTAATTGGATTATTTGAATAAAATAATATTTTACATAATTAATTGAATTTATTAATAATTTGGGAGAACTATCACATTCTCCCCACAACATAAATAATAAAAATATTATTTTGATAAATCCAAAGTAATTGTATGGAATATATGAAATATAAAACTATATCCCTTGGATTAAACACATTTTATTTTACCATAATGAAAATTGTTTCAAAAATTGTGGAAAATGCATAGATATATGAGAAATTGAATCAATAATATATTATGGAAAATTTATAGAAAATTCAAAACCAATTATTAGTAACATATTAAAAACATTGTTCCTACATTTATATATCTTTGAATAATATTTGGGTACTGGGATAAATTCAATGTAAACTTATAATCTTCTATTGAACTCTGCTATATCATAGTGAATTAATTGAGTTGGACTCACATTTTTTATGAATCATTGTTAATATATAGGATTTAATTCAACCGGTGTTCTTACTTCTAATATTTCGAACATTGATATCTATATTTTGTTGTTATTTATCCATTTCCAAATTTCATTATGTTGATATTTATATGGAATAACCTAATCCCTTTATTCTATACATGCATTCTATGTGGAACTAATCATTTGTTGATGTCTACAAAATCACTCAAACTGAATGGTTATAGATTAATTTTTAAAAATTTACCATTCATGAAAATGGGGATCTATTGACTATCATTAGAAATTATTTGGTGATAAAGGAGGAATTTTCTATAAAATATTTTATTTTATAACATCAGGGTATCATATTGATGGTATAATTCCATTATGTTCATTTAGTTTGTTGAAATTTATGGTATAAATGTATTCACTATGATCTATAGATCTAATGTATCAGAAAAAATATAATTAATGTTCCATTATCAACGATTTAATTAAGTCCATTAACATTACATAACATGAGTACCTTATCATACAATTGATTTGAAATTTTAATCCTTGATGTTATAAATTTCACTAATTTTGACTATCAAAAAGGAATGAAATTTTAATATTAATACATAAATGAATAATTTTAAACCCCCCACCACAAGAAAACTTAAAAATAATTTCTTTATATATCACAATATTGTACTGTATTTGCTAATTATGACACCAACATGTTGGTATCTTTTTGAAAATGAGATTATTCCACTACTAATACAAACTTTGTTGGTAAAAAATATTCAACAATTGTAAATTGTGAAATGAATCCCAATTAGTGAAAAAATATCATCACATATATTTTTCAGAAATAAGGAAATGATATTGGATTTTCATTATCAATGATATTTATTTTATTTCCACTTTTTTATTTTCACCACAACTAAAATCAATAATTCATTGAATATGAATTTCATTTTACCATCATAAAAAATTGATTTTTTATTTCTCATTTACTCTTAATGACCTATTTAAAAAAATATTTTAATAAATAAATTTTTAAAATAAAAAATTAATAATTAATGATTACAATAATCAACAAAAAATTATAAAAAACTGGTAACCCATTTAACATTTATGTAAAATAATATATTATTTATCAAATCAAAATATTTTACAAAGAAATAAAAATTATTGTGATATTAATATTAAAATAATGTATTAAAATATCGAAAATTTGAGTGTATTCACTTTTAAATAGAAATTATATATTTCATTCTTCAGAAAAAATAAATTAAATTCATATAAAAATGATACACTGAATTCATGTCTTGTTTCATTATCTATAAGTGAAAAAAATATTTAATTTTATAATCCTGACTCATATCAATTCTCTTAGGATATATTAATATCATATTTTTCCATTCTTATAATTACTATTTATTTTTTATTCATATTTTACCCTTACACAATTTCACAAAAAAGTTTAGATATTTTTTCATCTATAATATATGAAGGATTAATCAACATAAGAATAAATTTTAGAAAGGTGTTTTTAATAATATAACATATCAACTTATCAAATTTATCTATTATATAATCATGAAATTTATTTATCATATAGAATTTTATTGGTATTTTTGCATGTGGAGGTGGTTTGTAATAAATTAAATAATTGTATTAAATGAGGGGGTTAAGATCTTTTCAATATAATGAATGGGTATGATTTGATTAAATCCATAATACTATATAACATGCATCTTATAAATTAACAACTAATTATGACTCTTCCTTTATTTTTATGGATTCCCAAATTCAATGTGTACAACGAATGATTTACCTCTCATCAATAAGTTATATTTTTTATTTATTTTTATACCTTTTATATGTATAACATTCTCCTCAGAAAAAAATTTATTATTTAGTAAAAAATAATAAATTTTTATGGATTTATAAATCCCATTGAATGATGAAGAAACATATAATAATTTTTCAAAATTTTATGTATACTCCCATGATTCCCATAATATAACCCTCACCCACACATGTTTAAAAATTATTACCCTGGAAACTTCTCAAGTGAATCGATTACATTTTTATTATGTGTGGAATTTAAAAAATAGTCATGATATAAATGGTTTAAAGATAGTTAAAATAGCATATAATAAAAATAGTTGTTTTTGAATAGTTATTAAAAAGTATTTCAAAATTATGGACTCAATAATTATGAAATAATATCAATTTTAAAAAACATTTACATAGAGATGTTGGTTGGAGCCAAAGTTAATAGGAGTGGAAATTCATCTATTAAATAGGATTTAAAAATCATGAACTATATAAACTATGTGAAAATCCATCTAATCTTCTCATACTACATATTATAAAACCCAAAAAATCTATGAGATAAGGGGTTTTCATTAAATACCTTCACTAATGATTTTACATGACTGAGGAAAGGCTCCCACAGAATCACCATTATATCCTTAAATGAGAAACTAACACCCAAAAACATTAAAAGGGAGCTAAGTGGTTAAAAAACATCACAGATCTATAGTATAACCATATAACTATTTTTTCATTGGGAATGAAATAGAATAAAAAACTGATTTTTGACCTCAATTATAATTAAAAATAAAAAGATAAATATGTTTGAAACTAAAAATTCTCTTCAAAATAATTTGTTGATAATACATTAATCACCCGGTCAACTAACTCCTTTATAGTGGTATTTATTTAGTAAATGGGTTTCACTAAACTCTAATATCCATATTCAACATCCAATTGACATGGGAAACATTTGATTGATTGTTGAAGAATCTGATGCAACCATCAATAGCAAGTACCTAGGACAACTAACAATGTAATGAGACATCACCTTGACAAATAAAAACTAAGATAACTCAATTTGATGGTCTCCATCTAATAACCTTAGTTTCATCATTATTTGATCAACTCTATCTATATATGCTTCTACCCACCATCACTATAAACTCCCCATAATAATCCCATCTCTGGTCATATTGGTTGAATTAAATAAATTTGATCATTTTTTCTAATGATATTAATTTTTCACATCTCTCAAGTGAATTTATATATAATGAAATAGATGAATTTCAAAAAATCCTTACAATATCTGTTGTAATAATTTCATCCAAATTTAATCCTTCTATAATCATCCTTCTTCACTCATAATATATCTTATTCCTAGTGTGTTCTCCAAATCATTGGATAACATGATTCTAATAAATGAAAAATGATTCTTTTGAATCTATTGTACTATTACCTTTTTATACATATAATTTGGGCCATACTTCATAGAAATATTATGTATCTCTAGCACAATTTTATATATCATGATAAGTTTAAATTTATATTTTATTACATGGAGTTTCATTCAGTTATAAAAACTTTATATTAAGGCTATAATTAATTTTACACTTACTATCAAAAAAAATATTCTAAAATATACCCCTTTCTAAGTTCCCAAACTAACCACATAAATCAGGTAGAATCTATCAATGATTTTTCTATAGAAATTTACCCTTTCTGTTTTATGGATAATGTATCAACTTTCACTAGTTGAGAAACCCAAATATCCATTTTTTCACAAATATGAACATTAATGAATTTATTACATTTATATGAATCATTGTCTCTAGAAAAGTCTACATCCATAAAACCATACAACTAATATTATTCCTCTATTAAAAAATATTCATCTACGTACCCTATAAATTATTTAATAATCCATTTCACATTACCCCAATTTTTCTATAATGGATTTAAAATTATAATATTGACAACTCAGACTAAAAATTAATCTTCAATCTATGTATGAATAATTTCATATTTAATCCATCCTATAAAATAAGTTAAATTGTACCATATCTATGTGACAAACTTCACTATCCATTAACGGTGTGTGTATATTTTAGTGGCTAATGTATACAATAAAGGGATTTGATATATGTTGAAGAATTTTTAATCTAATCCATTTTAAAACCTTCATTGTGTAATCATTCCAGGATAAAACTAAAGATATAGTAATCCAATACCTCTCAATTATCATCCTCCAAATCATCTTATATCTTTTGAGGTTCCTTATAACATATAATAAGGACAACCACTCATAAGTTCCTCAATCATATGGATATTCATAAAATTAAATAACATATCCTTAACATCAAAAAACATAATGATATATGTAAAATCATTTCATTACCTACTATAAAAAATGATCAAAATCATAGATATAGACTCATTCTCCAAGAATGAATGTATAGAATATAGGGTTCCATTATCTTTAATATTACATCATGTAATATAGACTTCATTTCAACTAAAAAACATGGGCCTTGTTTTGATAAAATTCATAACCCCATCATTGAATATTATAAAATTATTCCTCCATGTCTCCATGAATCAATATTTTCATTACATATATCCAAACTCTATGAAGATCATCATTTATAATAGTGATATTTTTTGTTGAAATGGTTGTGTGCATTACTAGTGGTGTGTTAATTTCAATGATGTTGACCCATTCATTTCATTGAAAACTTTTCACCATTAACCATGTCTTGTAATTATTACTTCAATTATATTACTATATTAAACAAATTCTTATATTTTTCTAATGTTATCATTCATTCTAGATGTTCCTAAAACTCACTATTGTTATTGTGATTTATGGAACTCATTTACTAACCAAATGATTACTCGCTTAGTACTGAATCTTTGAGAGTAGTATCCTCTTTAGGATATTCATGTTTCTCAGCTTCTATTTGGAGTAAGAAATTTATATCACCTTAGAACATATAAACTAGTATTCTAATAATATTGGATCCCTTGAGGAAAAAAATAATTCTACCCCTTGGAAACTATGTATCTGATAGTATTTAATCCGATAATGTTTCCATATTATTCTCTATCCAATATAGTTTTTTATGATCATTCTCTATCTGTTATGAACATGTTAGATAATTATCATACATGTAGTCTTATAATCAGCGAGCATATCTCAATTGTTTTCATATATATTTCCGAAAAGGGATCTGATTTAATAAACTTTTCTTGATTTCTTGAGAAATCAATAGTACATATATCCCCAACTTCTTGATCATCCGTATACTTATATTTCTTGAGAATATATTCCTTGAAACCCAAATATTTATTCCATATTACTTTTCCCTATCCATTATTCAAAAGGGTATATCAAAATTTTACATTACAATATCCAAAAATAAATCACAAATTATAATCCACTACATAATTATCAATATCTTTAGAATCGATACAAATACAGACGAAAATTACAAAGATGTTCATATGGTTCACCTATTATATCTTAATGGGTAAAAGTTCCTCAAGGAGATATTTTCCCACAAAAGAAGATGGTCTTATATTAACCCAATACATTATTGTTTGAGTGGGTTCTACAAAAATTGAATTAGGAATTATAATGTGGGGCCTGATATTAAAAGATCTATCATATAGAGTCGGAATCATCCTTCTAAATAATATATTTTATAATGGAGTTACTTCAATACTCACTTTTAGCATGATTCCCTTTGATATATATTTTTTTAATTATTTTTCAAGTGTACACACCAACATTTTTCATAGGGTGAAAAAATAGATTAGTTCAATACAGTTTTCAGCCGAAATATCTTACAAAATGAACTACTGAAACATGTAAATTTTATACTTCATAACCTTTACCTATATCATAAGTGAATAATAATTAGTGAAAGTTAAAATATATATTGACCCACAATTAGAGTGAATGGGTAATGTTCTTAAATACATTGGAATGAACTAATTTAATAATTTTATGCGATGAATTTTGTGAAAAAAAATTAATGGAAACATATTTCTATTATCAATAAAGACAACTTTCAGCTCATATAGGTTTAATGTGATCAACTTTGAGTATTTATTTAAATTTTATAACATTCATATTAATTTCATCAAGGTGATGAAAAAATAAATTCAGAAAATAATTTTCATCTAATAGATTGATCATGATAACTATAACGATATCCTTGAATATACTCAATTACAAGGCCCAATTTTTCACTCCAGAAGTAATCATCTTAGACCTTTCATCGATTTTCCAGAATCCATTCAAATACATCATTTAAAACCAAAATTAAATATTATCCCAAATATATAAGGTTCTTCCATAGACTTGAAATCATTCTATTAACTTTAAACCCCAACACAGTTCCTATTTTCATTTGAATGTTAACATCTCGATTCCCAAAAATGTCCCAAGCTTCTCATCATCAGTATGTACTCTACCCATTATTATTGGGACATAATAAATCACTCAACACTTATCACCATATGAGTAAAAAGTATCAGCAATGTCAGTAACCAATAACTTATATTGAATGAGGAGGCATAATATCAAACATGAGCCTCCATCTATTTTATTTACATAGTTCATCTATCCAAATGTGGAAGCCTCCATTTGATTTTTACAAAATTTAATGAATGCAAACTATTCAAAAAAATATAACATGTATGATTGGGACCAATTGATTTACTTTGAAATCATCTATCAAAGATCTAAAATAATGAAAAATTCTTTTTTAGGTCATTCAATTGAGGTTAAATTTACCATTGGGTATAATTTAGTGTATATTTAGAAACATTTTGTAATTCCATCCTTGTCAACTCGTCATTCAATAGAAAATTTAAATTTTCATTAATCAATATATATACCTTCCTACTCGAGTTTATAATTACTATTAACATAGATTATGTTATATCTAAGAGTAATTATAAATTAATAAAATATCAATCATCACCTGTGAATTTTACCTACTCTGATTAAACCTACCATTTAATTATATTTGAGTTATTCACATGATCTTCACTAGATCTCTAATTTTGTAACCCCACAATGAAAAAATTTATCTCCATGTAATTTTTCTTAATATGAGTTGTTTTATCATAATTTTCATCCAATGATTTAATTACATATTAATGGTTGTTTTCACTCTAATGAATAATGAATCATTTGGAGAAAGTGATATCTAGAGAAAGTCTAAACCCTTACTGTCCAACCATTCCCATTTTTTATTTTGCTTATTTTCAACATATTCTGAGATATATGGGAATGTAAAACATATTATATATAAATATAATCCTTTTTCATTCTCATAATTATATTTTATTTTCTATTTACCATGTCGATATGATTCATCACTTTCTCTCAATACAATATTCTGATAATAGTATAAACCAACTTAAAAATTATAGATAATGGGATGATGAAGATAAATGTTTTGTGTGAATTAGAACAAATAAATTTTATATAAATAATTAAGATTAGATTACTTGAATAGAATAATCATGTCAATCAAACACGATTGATATAACACTTTCCATTTTCACAAGGTAGTCATTCATCTGATTATATCATCATGCGAAACTAGAAGCCCCATAATGATATCACAGGGGATTTTCAACTAACCAATCCCCAAGGATATGCATTATCATTTGGATTAAAGTCAATATAATCACAAAAAAAATATACAAATAATAGTCTATCCTTAAAAAATTATAATGAAAATGTACAAAAAATATTTATGTGTGTCATATAGATATTTTACAACCATTAGAGAAGACCAAAATAATAATAATAAGAAATATAAGATTAAAAAATCATTTGTCACATAATCATTATGCACAATATCACAAACATGTTTTTCAAAAAAAAACTCACTATTCAACAAAATATTTGAATGACCATACAGTCATATTAATAGACACTACCCCATACATAGATTTTGTCATCTAATAAACTATGTTCACCAAACTACAAGACTAATGTTCTACCTCTCATTGAATCGAGTAACCTATTATTTGATGGTAAAATATCCAATAAAATATTAATATTATTGTTCCAAAAAAATTCAAGAAAAGGGAAATAATACAGAAGAATAGAATCTAAGTGGACTCTATCTGATGTTCTATGTTTGATAATATTTATATGATCATATTTGTCTAATGGAATTTTTTCATTGAATCATTATCCAATGTGCACTAGAGCCTCACTAATGTAATCCTCTCTTTATAAATCCCATCCTAATGGCCACAATCCAATCACCCCTCTCTAATAATCCATGTTTTTAGACATCAATTTAGTTATACTCTACCTGATTAAAATGAATAATTTCATCAAACCCCTATAGAAGAAACATGTTTTAGTTAACATGATTTAGATAAATTTTACTAAGGAAGTTGTAATTATATGAATACATAAAAAGTTTTCAAATCATATCATGAATAAAGATATATGATATTTGATATTAAATGTAATTGGGGATCCCATAATCATAGAAACTAACAACAATAAAAATAAATTAAACTTTGGAATGAGAATGTGAAAAATGTTTTAGATATCAAAAAACATGCATCTCTCTTTATGTGAGGAATCAAAGAGTATTTCAAATTAATCAATCTCAATATTATATATTAATTTTTATTTTATATATGAATACTCATGTACATTTACTAAGAGTATGATACTATCAAAATCCCCTCTATTATCTGGTACCACATTCATTTAATATTGAAAATGATCTCTCTATTTATTTTAAATAGATTAATTATTGTGTTGAATATATATAAATGTAAATAATAGAAATAACCTGGTTATTATATCATGTTAGAATATTAAAATCTTAAATATAATAGTTCTTTATCAAACTATAATATAAATAAAATTAGTAAAAAAATTCACACAATTTTAAAAATGTAAATACTTAAATGGGAAAAAATATTTTCTTAAACCCCAAATTGGTACTAATATTTAACTGACTATTTTAAAATAATTATGGTGTTCATTAAAATTATAATGTTGGTTGTGGATTATATGATTTAAACACCAAAATCAAGTATTTCCAAATATCTGTATCAGAATATTTTATTTTGGCTCTCTAGTGTAATGTATTGGGTGTCCACCCACAATTTAATGGGAAATATATTTATGTTTTGACTGGAAGAAGGAAAGGATTTTAATTCTATTCATCTAAAGTGAATATGAAATCTATTAATAACATCTTATCAAAACTAGGTAGTAGATACTCATATTTATTATTTTTAGTAAAATCATAATGAGAATACATATATATACCACATACATTTTCATAATCAATTTAACTAAAAAAATTTCCTCCTTAATATACATAATTAACTATACATATCCTATGAATTTTCTTTATCAACCTTTAGGGAATTAATTTTATATTTTATATATGTAATGTTTGATTAAGGGAGACTTGATTGAAATTTATATTAATAAATTTAAATATTAATTAATCTATTGTTGAAATATATTTCTTAATGGATAATGGGTGATACTCATTGTCTATATAAAGTTCCTCTATGAAATAACTAAAAGGACAATTTTTTTATTGGATACCTTCCTCCATTATTACATTGAATTCAAGAGTTTCGTCATCAAATTTTTTAATGAAATATTAAAACATCATTATTTCATCTTGTATTACTAGTTCATTAGGAATTAACCATTGGGTATCTTCATCCATTATACCATTGTAACAAACATGGTTTTAATGTATTTTTTCTATATTCATTAAAATAATATTATAATCTTTATTTGACCTTGAAGGATAACATTATTCATTATTGTATGTTATTTTTTGTGGTTCAGTTTACCTGCTATTTCTGTGAAATTTTAAACCATGTTTAGTACACATAAAACCCATAATTCTTCATCGTACCCATATGATTTTCCATTTTAGAGTCCTCAATAGTGTAAAATTATCAAAAAGTGGAAATAATTGAAATAAAAACAAAGAAAAATGTTTAAAAATAGTGAAATATTTAGTTAAATGATTGGATTATCTATAAATGATTCTAATTTTGTTTTTTTTGTTTTCCATAGGGGCCATTCTAATGAAAAACTATGTATATACTCATACATTTATCTACATGGACAGGTATTGGAACACCTTGGTATATGATTACGATTTACATAATTTAGTAAAATAAAATGAAAAAATAGATTCAAAATTATCTTTCTGGTAGACTCTTAGCCTGTAGAGAACCGAAGCTTATCGTACATGGACATTAAATTACTTTTTCGGAATACTTAGTACATAACTAAAACACACACACAAGGATCGTAATAGTTTAGTGTCTTTGAAAACTCGGAACGTAATCTTCTAATCGTGGTGAAAGATCTTCAACATCTCCCATAAAGATCTTCCCCCTTTTTTTACCTAAAACTTTTCTTTATATCATGGGGAAAAGAAAATATAAAAGGGTGAGCTCAAATGCTCAGTAAGGGTGAACAAAAGAAATATAAATCTCATCGTATACACAAGCACATAACTTTTGGAAATCTTAACCTGCAAAAGAGATCATAATTTCATAACATGGGATAAATCATGGTAGTGAAATGTAATCACAATAATCATAACTTAAAACATGAAACTTTGTGGCATACACACATAATCATAGAGAATCATTTCTTGTTAGTCAAGACTCATTGCCAAGACTATCTTAGTGGACAAAGTCCCTTTCAGAATCGAGTAACCCTCATTCCAGTCCTGCTTCACAGAACCGGTATAACCTACCATTTCAGCCATGTCTATCTCATGAGATATAAAATCTTTACCCAATGCATTGGAGGGAGATATAGGTCCCACCCATCTTATAATGAATCCTTTCTTATGTGTGCCACATAATCATAAATCATACATCATCGCATAACACATGTAACAAAAATGGGATTCTTGAAACATCATGACATCATAAAACAAATCATATAAGGTAAATGACTTCATAAAAATAATTCCCTCACAACATAATCAAATCAATGTAATAATAGGGATAAAAACAGAACCCTTTATTATCTTATATGGAGAATAATTTTGATAAAACACTTGAACTCCAATCTTGAGGAAAATATCCTTTCTTCTTCAAAAACACTTTTCTTTTCTTAACATGTCATACAATTATAAACTAAAAGAAGTTGATTAAAAATAATCTTGAAAACTTGTAAAGGAAGCTTCTTGGAAATAATATTTTAAAAATCCATTCGTGCCGTATAAGTAAAAAAACATTCTTCGTACTTTTGTCGGAAAAGTCAAAAAGTACCTCGTACGAAAAAATGACAAAAGATTCCTTTCATATTCTTTACTAAAAACTCACCGAAGGGTAAAATTTGATTTAAACTATTGTAAGTGGATGGAAACAATATTACATATTGAGGCAACATGGATGTGGATGATAAAATACACCCCAGTAAATACTTACTAATAAACAATCTCGGATAAAAATGAGATTGTGATATTTCCCTTACCTTAGGTCCGATTTGCTTCGTATGTGTCCGAACCTCCTGTATAATGATTTAAATAATGTCATCGACTTATTAAAGAATCATATTCATTGTTATGATATCATATATGGTTCACTTATGACTTTATATTACCCGTTCTTTTGTAAATTCCATGTTAAAGAAGCGTTTTGGGTAAAATCGTTTCATTTATCGTAGGTGATTTTACTTGTTGTTATTGACATTATTAATACTTATATAATGATTTACTTACTTCCAGAATATAAAATATGATTTATATATCATATATATTCAGTATATATATATATATAATAGATAGATAAATGAAATAAAAAACACCGTTCATGGAGACGGTAGTCCGTACGTACGCATGAACGTTGTTTTCCTTTCCTTATTGTCTTGAATGGAAGTAAGTAGATGACATACATATATATATACATAAATCCAGTAGCTTTATAATGTCATATATTTCATTATTATTTCTTATATATACTTTTTAATCATTCTTAAATGGTTAACATGGAGAATGAATCTCATCACGTCGTGGAGACGGTAGTCCGTACGTACGCACGAGCGATGATATCATTTCCATAATTAATGAATTGAATTAGAGTGGATGATACAATATATCAGAATCAATATCTATTTATAATAGTCATATATGATCATTATTTACACCATTATACTGATCCAAGTAAGGTGGTGGTGGAAAATAGATTTCACCACGGCGTGGAGACAGTATTCCGTACGTACGCACGCGCGGTGATTTCATTTTTCCGTAGGATGGATAGAAGGTGAATTAGGGTTGTTTCATATTTATAATAAAATATCAGTATGTAAGTAATACTGATGTTATTACTTTATCATGAAACAACTAAAGAAGAAGAAGTTGAAGAAGAAAGAAATTGAAAAGATCGGTAATGGATATTACCTCTTCCTTGGAACGCCTCTTTGAATCCTCCACTTAGGGAACTAAGATTTGTCTTTGAAGAAGACCAGGACCTCTAGGATTATTCTAGGGAAGTGGAGAAGGGATTTTGGCAGGGGTTTTCCGAGCTTGAGTGCTCAATTTGGTGTGAGGAGGAGGGGGAGGAGGTGCCCTTTTAAAAGGGAGGAGAGGGGCACCTTAGGAATATCTCAAAATATTATTTTATATTAAAGTCAAAATCAGTTTATAATGGTTCCAAAGGGTCTTATTTCGAAGCTAAAGTGGGTAGGGGTCGAAATCCTATCAACCAATAGGATTTAGACAAGTTTAGGGTATTATTTTAACCTTATCAATTAGATTTAACTCTAAGTTAAAAAATTTAACTTTTACCGTGTCTTTTTGTTTTCTTTCAGTATATGGTTAATACACTTACTATAACATGACAAACGAACCCCAAATTGTTTATTATTAATATATATATCCTTATCTAAGTCATTTGGCTGAACCTTAGATTTTTAGGAATAGAATAACAATTAGTAATATAATATTTTATTTAAAAAACTATTTTGTGTCAATTTTGATACTATAATTTTTGTGAATGTCAAAACAGAATTAAATGTTCGAACCAAGTTGATTAAATCAACACTAATATATCATAGTAATCTAGAAAATTAGTGGAATTCATAAAAAGTCTAAAATTACATTTATTTTGGTATTTATAATATCAATTATGTCAATATTTCATTAATAAGATAATTACTGCATCATCTTTGTGTCATAAATAAATTAAATTATTTGAGGTCTAAAAATTACAAATAAAATACCATTATGTAGGAAATCTTTTTAGATTTCTAATGAAAATTTACAATCGAATTTATCTTATGTATAACCCTATATTAAAAATGTTTTAGTAAATAAGCTTTGATTTTAACTCTTTTAACTCTTCTTTGAATTAAATAATAATAAATGTCCTAATCTAATCCAAGTGGGCGTAAATGATTATATTTTACACTTAAGGTTGTTTTAGGTCGAGATAAACTTGTCCAATAGGATTAGGACATGTGTTAGGGTAATATTAATATCATTTTTACCCTTAATTACCCTATTTACTTTTAACCGTGGTAAATAAAAGTAAAAAGTTACTATTCACCAAAAATTATTTTTATCTCAGTGAACGACATTTTACTTACTGACATCAACCGTGTCTCTCGAATTTTTGAAATTCCATTCACAGAAGCGGTAAAATTAAGTTTTATGAAAAATTTAGTTTTTTAACTACCACTTAGTAGTTTCACTATTCATCAAAAATTGAAGGTTTTCAGAAAAATGCCAAAATTTCATCCTTAGCTATATTTCATATTCCGAATTCAAAAATGAAGTCTATTTTACCAAATTCATAACATAGAAGTTGAATTAATTAATTTTATAATTAAATCCCGCTGTTAAAACAAATAGCGTGTTTTTAAGAAACAATATCTATCAAAAGATTGACACTTGTTTATGTCTAGTTTAAATGTGCAATTACATCCAATGACCAACATTGTATTAAATTGAAAAAATATATTCTAAATATACTTTAAAACTACTCAAATTAATAATTTATCACTATTAATTATTTTGATTAAAAAAGTTGTTTTTTAATTATAATTTAGTAATTTTCACTATTCATCAGAATATGAAAGTTATCCGAAATGTACCAAAATTTCACCTTAGGCTAAATTCGATACTCTGAATCCAAAAATGAAGTCCATTTTGAGAGCTAAAATTTCTAAAATTTTAAAAAGTGGTTATTACTATTCATAACGGCTAGTTTTAATAATATTTTAATAGCATATCGTTGTTTCGTGAAACTCAGTATTGCGTACTACACACGCTATCGAGGAAGGTTGCGATTGCGTGTATTGCAAGGCAAGTCAAGGATGCGTGTTGTGAAAGCTCCTTTTGGTGTAGCGTACAACACAAGTCATTAATAAAATTAAAAAGAATAGTTTTCATAAAATCTCGGGCTGTTACATTCTACCCCCCTTAAAATGAATTTCGCCCTCGAAATTCGTCAGGGTTATAAATAGTTTACTATTCTAAAGTTTCTTTAATAGAAAACCACATCGTAAAAAGGAATACCAAAACTTGGCTTTAAAAACTAAAGTATGAAATGTAACGATTACCCAAATAAATTAATCACTGGGTTTCCACAAAGGTGAAAATATGGATATGGAAGAGAAATCTAACCATCATGTTCTGATAGAAATTGGTAGAGAACATGGCTATGAAATAGCCAACAATCACAAAGCCATAGATTTGTGACGATCTAAGGTACCATCTGATTTATCAGATATAAGAGCACTAGGACAACATTTTTGGTTTTCAAGATCGTTTCCCTAAAGTTAAAGAATTTGAATTAGAATAAATACTTACTTTATTTTGGTACAATCTCACTGTTGTTCGTGCCTTTAACAATTTCCACTTCATCTCTTAAATAAATGAAGTTGAATTTGTTATTCGTGAAGTGTTAGCAGATCATGTGATAGAATGATGGGTCATTCCATCTGTCTTAAACAAAAAGGTTAGAAAAAGTTATTAAATATACATAAGTCATTCTATAGTGAGATTAATCATATATGGTTCCTAAAATGGACTTATACTTCATATATCATATTGCTTAATACAATAAAACTAGTTTCTACTAAACAGGGACTTCCTGTAGGCCAGTGGTAGGCGCTAAAGGCCAGTCGCACTTCGGTTGTGGGTTCGATTCCCACAGCCTTGTTCGAAGCGATGGGCTGTCGCCCATCCTGCAGGTTGTCCTTTTTCTAAAACTATACTACTATAACAGCCCATCAATAATATCGAAAAAAATTTCTATCCTTAAACAATACTAACTTATGTCCAACATAATCCATTCCAATCTTTAGGCTTATACATAATACTGCAATCCACTCTCATAACATAGTGAAAACGATTACCAGATATTTAATACCATCGTCGATCCCCATATATCGTAAGATATGTTTTTTTTCTGGTCCCATTCCAAACATTAAAAGTCCTTAATCATGTATTCTCTTGAATACCTTAGAGAAAACATGAATGCAGTTAAAAGTTAACACCTTCCACATACCAAAATCCTCAAAATTCTATATACTCAAACCATGATATCACTTAGTCCTTATATCAATCATGAGCTCATGAATACTGTTAAACATTTCGTTTTCTCATTTTCCCTTCATTATGCTCATATCATCTTATTTCCAAAAATATCTCAATAACTTTGAATACCACATTAGACCAATACATAAATATTCCAATACTACACGATACAACATTATTTTGGAATCCAATTACATAAACACTTAATCATTCCACCACATCGTTGTCATATTCAACATCGCCAATAGTGATCGCATGTGACTTCCCTTTGTCCTTTTCCTTAAGTGTTTTCTCATGTTGATCATCACTAACCCTTGGATTAGGGCATTTATTAGAATAATTCCCCATTTCCTTGCACTTGAAGCATTGAAGTGTTGGTGGTGCGTTCTCTGTAGTGTTTGCTTTATTCGGATCATTAGAAAACCTTTTTCCATTACATCGACACTCAGCTACTCGATGACCTTCTTTTCCACACTTAAAACATTTTCTAGTCCCTTTAAGACAATCTCCACCATGTTTCTTTCCACACTTTGTGCATAAGGAAACATTCATATTCTTTTCACCATTATTATGAGATTTCTCCTTGAACTCCATCTTTCGTTTCTTGTCAAAACCATGAGATGGATATGTAACACCAACTTCCATTTCTACCTTGATAGCACAATGCACGATTTCTTCATAGTTACTGAAGTCTCTTATAGCTAATGCCCTTCGAAGACTTGGTTTTAAGCCACTGAAAAATCGATCAACTTTACTTTCAGGTTGGATGATAATACCAGAAGCGTACCTTGCAAGTCTTGTAAAATTTGCTTCGTATATACCAACAGATTTATCATCCTTCTGCTTCAGCTCAAGAAACTCCTTTTCCATCTTTGTTCGAAGAATACGAGGGAAGTACTTACTGAAAAATAAGTTCTTGAACTCGTCCCATTCCATGGACTCAATTTCCTCTCTTTGCCTTGTATTCTTGATAAGATTCCACCATTGATCAGCTTCACCTTCCAAACGATATACTGCTAAGATGACTTTATCATGTTCAGAACATTGAAGAACTGAAAATATCTTTTCAGTGGTACTGATCCATTGTTCAGCAACAAGTGGATCAGAAGACCCACTGAAAGAAGGTTGACGTTGCCTCATGAAGGACTCAATAGAATATTGTTCCCTTATCCGCTCATTTGGAAGTCCAGAATGATTCATACCTTGTGTAAGTATAGCAATAAGATTTTGCACTCCATATCCCATAACATTTGCTTGTTCAGGAGGACAATCATTGCATTGTCCATTGCATTGATCAACACGGTTTTTCGGGTTCCAACCATCGTCTAAAACCCAAAAAGAATAGTGTGAGAGGAAAAAATCATGCTAGGGAAAACAACATAATAAAGGGGGAGTACCTTCAATATCTAACATATTAGGTTTAATTCTATGATCGTTAGCGTAGTTCTAGTACTATAACCTATACGTATACTTAACCTTAGGGACATCCCTAGACATACCTTAGAAATATCTCTAGGGATCTCACTAACGTTTTCGCATCCTAGTTTCCAAAGGTTGACTAAACCATTCCTCTGATACCAACTGTAGAGACCCGAAGCTTATCGTACATGGACATTACATTACTTTTGCGGAATACTTAGTACATAACTAAAACACACACATAAGGATCGTAATAGTTTAGTGTCTTTGGAAACTCGGAACATAATCTTCTAATCATGGTGAAAGATTTTCAACATCTCCCATAAAGATCTTCCCCCTTTTTTTACCAAAAACCTTTCTTTATATCCTAGGGAAAAGAAAACATAAAAGGGTGAGCTCAAATTCTCAGTAAGGGTAAACAAAAGAAATATAAATCTCATCGTATACACAAGCACATAACTTTTGGAAATCTTAACCTGGAAAAGAGATCATAATTTCATAACATGGGATAAATCATGGTAGTGAAATGTAATCACAATAATCATAACTTAAAACATGAAACTTTGTGGCATACACACATAATCATAGAAAATCATTTCTTGTTAGTCAAGACTCATTTCCAAGACTATCATAGTGGACAAAGTCCCTTTCTGAATCGAGTAACCCTCATTCCAGTCTTGTTTCACTGAACCGGTATAACCTACCATTTCAGCCATGTCTATCTCATGAGATATAAAATCTTTACCCAATGCATTGGAGGGAGATATAGGTCCCACCCATCTTATAATGAATCCTTTCTTATGTGTGCCACATAATCATAAATCATACATCATCGCATAACACATGTAACAAAAATGGGATTCTCGAAAAATCATGACATCATAAAACAAATCATATAAGGTAAATGACTTCATAAAAATAATTCCCTCATAACATAATCAAATAAATGTAATAATAGGGATAAAAACAGAACCCTTTATTATCTTAGATGGAGAATAATTTTGATAAAACACTTGAACACCATTCTTGAGGAAAATATCCTTTCTTCTTCAAAAACACTTTTCTTTTCTTAACATGTCATACATTTATAAACTAAAAGAAGTTGATTAAAAATAAACTTGAAAACTTGTAAAGTAAGCTTCTTGGAAATAATATTTTAAAAATCCATTCATGCCGTATAAGTAAAAAAAACATTCTTCGTACTTTTGTCGGAAAAGTCAAAAAGTACCTCGTACGAAAAAATGAAAAAATATTCCATTCATATTCTTTACTAAAAACTCACCGAAGGGTAAAATTGGATTTAAACTATTGTAAGTGGATGGAAACAATATTACATATTGAGGGAACATGGATGTGGATGATAAAATACACCCCAGTAAATACTTACTAATAAACAATCTCGTATAAAAATGAGATTGTGATATTTCCCTTACCTTAGGTCCGATTTGCTTCGTATGTGTACGAACCTCCTGTATAATGATTTAAATAATGTCATTGACTTATTACAGAATCATATTCATTGTTATGATATCATATATGGTTCACTTATGACTTTATATTACCCGTTCTTTTGTAAATTCCATGTTAAAGAAGCGTTTTGGGTAAAATCGTTTCATTTATCGTAGGTGATTTTACTTGTTGTTCTTGACATTATTAATACTTATATCATGATTTACTTACATCCAGAATATAAAATATGATTTATATATCATATATATTCAGTATATATATATATATAATACATAGATAAATGAAATGAAAAACACCGTTCATGGAGACGGTAGTCCGTACGTACGCATGAACGCTGTTTTCTTTTCCTTATTGTCTTGAATGTTAGTAAGTAGATGACATACATATATATATACATAAATCCAGTAGCTTTATAATGTCATATATTTCATTATTATTTCTTATATATACTTTTTAATCATTCTTAAATGGTTAACATGGAGAATGAATCTCATCGCGTCGTGGAGACGGTAGTCCGTACGTACGCACGAGCGATGATATCATTTCCATAATTAATGAATTGAATTAGAGTGGATGATACAATATATCAAAATCAATATCACTTTATAATAGTCATATATGATCATTATTTACACCATTATACTGATCCATGTAAGGTGGTGGTGGAAAATAGATTTCACCACGGCGTGGAGACGGTATTCCGTACATACGCACGCGCGGTGATTTCATTTTTCCGTAGGATGGATAGAAGGTGAATTAGGGTTGTTTAATATTTATAATAACATATCATTATGTAAGTAATACTGATGTTATTACTTTATCATGAAACAACTAAAGAAGAAGAAGTTGAAGAAGAAAGAAATTGAAAAGAACGGTAATGGATATTACCTCTTCTTTGGAACGCCTCTTTGAATCCTCCACTTAGGGAACTAAGATTTGTCTTTGAAGAAGACCAGGACCTCTAGGATTATTCTAGGGAAGTGGAGAAGGGATTTTGGCAGGGGTTGGCCGAGCTTGAGTGCTCAATTTGGTGTGAGGAGGAGGGGGAGGAGGTGCCCTTTTATAAGGGAGGAGAGGGGCACCTTAGGAATATCTCAAAATATTATTTTATATTAAAGTCAAAATCAGTTTATAATGGTTCCAAAGGGTCTTATTTCGAAGCTAAAGTGGGGATGGGTCGAAATCCTATCATCCAATAGTATTTAGACAAGTTTAGGGTATTATTTTAACCTTATCAATTAGATTTAACTCTAAGTTAAATAATTTAACTTGTACCGTGTCTTTTTGTTTTCTTTCACTATATGGTTAATACACTTACTATAACATGACAAACGAACCCCAAATTGTTTATTATTAATATATATATATCCTTATCTAAGTCATTTGGACGAACCTTAGATTTTTAGGAATAGAATAACAATTAGTAATATAATATTTGATTTAAAAAACTATTTTGTGTCAATTTTGACACTATAATTTTTGTGAAAGTCAAAACAGAATTATATGTTCGAAACAAGTTGATTAAATCAACACTAATATATCATAGTAATCTAGAAAAGTAATGGAATTCATAAAAAGTCTAAAATTACATTTATTTTGGTATTTATAATATCAATTATGTCAATATTTCATTAATAAGATAATTACTGCATCATCTTTGTGTCATAAATAAATTAAATTATTTGAGGTCTAAAAATTACAAATAAAATACCATTATGTAGGAAATCTTTTTAGCTTTCTAATGAATATTTACAATCGAATTTATCTTATGTATAACCCTATATTAAAAATGTGTTAGTAAATAAACTTTGATTTTAACTCTTTTAACTCTTCTTTGAATTAAATAATAATAAATGTCCTAATCTAATCCAAGTGGGCCTAAATGATAATATTTTACACTTAAGGTTGTTTTTGGTCGAGATAAACTTGTCCAATAGGATTAGGACATGTGTTAGGGTAATATTAATATCATTTTTACCCTTAATTACCATATTTACTTTTAACTGTGGTAAATAAAAGTAAAAAGTTACTATTCACAAAAAATTATTTTTATCTCATTGAACCACATTTTACTTACTGACATCAACCGTGTCTCTTGGATTTTTGAAATTCCATTCACAGAAGCGGTAAAATTATGTTTTATAAAAAATTCAGTTTTTTAACTACCACTTAGTAGTTTCACTATTCATCAAAATTGAAGGTTTTCAGAAAAATGCCAAAATTTCATCCTAAGCTATATTTCATATTCCGAATTCAAAAATGAAGTCTATTTTAACAAATTCATAACATAGAAGTTGCATTAATTAATTTTATAATTAAATCCCGCTGTTAAAATAAATAGCGTGTTTTTAAGAAACAATATCTATCAAAAGATTGACACTTGTTTATGTCGGGTTTAAATGTGCAATTACATCCAATTACCAACATTGTATTAAATTGAAAAAATATATTCTAAATATACTTTAAAACTACTCAAATTAATAATTTATCACTATTAATTATTTCGATTAAAAAAGTTGTTTTTTAATTATAATTTAGTAATTTTCACTATTCATCAGAATATGAAAGTTATCCGAAATGTACCAAAATTTCACCTTAGGCTAAATTCGATACTCCGAATCCAAAAATGAAGTCCATTTTGAGAGCTAAAATTTCTAAAATTTTAAAAAGTGGTTATTACTATTCATAACGACTAGTTTTAATAATATTTTAATAGCATATCGTTGTTTCGTGAAACTCAGTATTGCGTACTACACACGCTATCGAGGAAGGTTGCGATTGCGTGTAATGCAAGGCAAGTCAAGGATGCATGTTGTGCAAGCTCCTTTTGGTGTAGCGTACAACACAAGACATTAATAAAATTAAAAATAATAGTTTTCATAAAATCTCGGGCTGTTACATAGCCTATACTAATCATCAAATATTTTCAATGTAACTATAGTGGAATATAAATTTAGGCGGAATTAGTTCAATGAAATGAGAATAAATAGCCAATATATCATTCTAGTGTAATGAAAACCCAAAATTGTTCCCCTTTGGTTGTGATCTCAGGACATTAAATAAGTTTTTATAATGAAGTTGTAATTTACTATTTGTTTTCCTTTAAATAATGACAAGGGATCCTGATGTGAAATAAATTAGTGGTGTTTTTAATGATACCACTAGTTAAATATTTTTATCTTAAAGATGGGTTATTAATCCACATTACAATTCCTTTAATTATATTGCCCAAATTCGAATTGAAAATAATAACATCCCATTTACTTCATTACTATGTCTAAATATCATCTATAGAGTGATTAATTGTTTGTGAATTTTTATCATTTGGAATTTATAATTATAGTGTCACTCCCAAATAGTAAATTAAATGTATGTTCAATTTGATTTAAATCCAAATATTAAATACACTAAGGTTACCTAGTCACACAATCTCAAGTATATGCTATAAACATAATCATTTTAAATAGAAATTAATGCAACATTTGATGAATCATGATGAGAATATCATTATTTTATATCATTTACAGTAGTTAAACATTACATCTCAAAATTAACGCACATTTTCCAGAATCAATGTGTATTGTCTACGAGAACATTATATATAAGATTTTTTTTTCAAAAATTGGGAATATTTAACAATAAATGGGATATAATAATCTCCCTTACAGTCTTGTAAAATTTTATATTATACATTATATCAGAGCAAATGAAAATTTAATATTGGGGTGTTCTTAAATTATCATAAATGGAAAAAATGCATCTACATGTCAGAAGTGTTAGATAATACATATATGATAAAACATGAGCATGAGATAAATATTGTAACATCCTGACCTAGATTCCATAAACAGGTGCCACAATCTAGTATACAACAATACCTCTAGCACACCTCCCCATATGCCAAAGGCTATAGACTAGAAGTGAGGGTCTGATAAGTCGATAATTGGGAGACTGTACCCTATTTTATCCGAGTAATACACCATAAGATATAAATAAAACCACTAAAAACAAAATACTATAAATAATAAAAGTATCTCTAGATATCCAAACAAGAGTTATATTGTAAAAATTGAATAGTTCATATCCCATTCCATGTATATTCCATGTTTCAATATGAAAAACACAAAATAAATACACCAAAAACTCCTCCAAGAAGGTCTCCCACCATGTCTAGTTCCCTCATCCATGCATGAACAAAAATTCATCTATCTAATGTAATAAATTTTCAATTATCATGTCCTAATAATAATTAATCTATTTTGGTACCAACAAGGCAGCCCAAGTAGGGCATGGGTATAAATCAGTTGGCCACAACCAATAGTGTGTAAAATAAATCCGAACAATAAAATGTTTATGGTTTTGTTTAAATAAATAATTAAAATTCATAAATAAATAGTTATCAAATTATCAAAAAAATCATAATTAACCACATTTCGATAATTTTGAACCATGTTACATATTCCCTTTACAATTCATTAATGAAAATTGGCTTTTATTATCCATTTATATATATAATCATTATTATTATCACTCAAACCCATTTTCCAATGATAATGTTTGTAGTATAGAACACCATGTCTAATACACCAATTATCCATTATACAAATTTATCATTGTTGTATAACACAATTTCTATCAGATGAAATCAAAATTATATTTATCATTAGTGTAGAACTCTATGTTTAACACCCCAAATCTCAATCATAATCATCATTTTCATAGAACTCCATGTCTACCACCACAAATACCAATCATGAATAGACATCCTTGTTGTGGAACACCATGCCTGACACCCAAAATCACAATCATGTTAATAAATTATTGGTTTATAATTCTATTTCTAACACCCCAATTCTCAAAAATACAGATATTTCATTCATTGGTTTTGAACTCCATGTGTAACACCCCATTTTTAAACTATGAATATGTATCATTAGTGTATAAATACATATCTAAAACCCAAAATCTCAATAATTTATTTTTATCATTGGTTTAGAACATCGTGTAGAGCACCCCAAACCTCAATCACTTATATTTATGATTGATTTAGAACACCATGTCAAGCACCCAAAACTGAATTATTTTATATTTATCATTATTCTATAATTCCTTGTCTAGCACCCACAATATTAATCAAACATATACATCGTTTGTGTATAACCCCATGCCTAACACCCTAAATCCCAATTATGCTTATATATCATTGGTGTAGAACACCATCTATAACACCCCAATCCCCAAAAAATAAGGATAGATCTATCGTTGCTATAGAAATCTAGGTGTAACACCCCATTTCACAATTGTGGATATGAATCATTACTGTAGAACACCACGCCTAACACCCCATATCTTAGCCACTTAATTTTATTAGTATTTAATGAGCTCTGATCATCATGTGAAAACCCCAATTTCACAATCATTCAGTTATATCATCATTTACTAGGCTTAAATCATCTGATTTAAAACCATATTTTGCAACCATTATTAAAATACATAAATCATAATATTATAATTAATCACCTCTTCTTCCATCAATTTGTTTATAAATTAATTAATTCAAGTCCATTAAATAATTCAACAATTAACTAACAATGTCAATTTCCTTTAATCTACTCATCAATTAATTAACCATTTATATGTGCTAGTTATTTCAACAATGATATAATCGAATCAATTACATTAATTAATTTGAAAATTAATTAATCAGATGAATTCCATTAGTTTACTCGATAATTAACTAACCACAACAATAACACTAATTAACTCAACAACTAATTTATAATATCAATTTCCATTGTTAAATCGAATGTTAAATAATCACATCGATTACATTAATTAATTAAAAAATTAATTACTCACTTCAATTCTATTAATCTATTAAAAAATTAACTAATCACACCACATTCATTACAACTTCAAAAATTACATTATCACATAAGACCCAATAATTAATTCCCCAATTAATTATGTATGTCAATTCCATTAATTAGTTTATAAATTATTTGATCAACATACTCAAACCCAATACACTATAAGAAAATCGATAATTATTTATTCAAATCAATAATATCAATTTCTCATAATAAATTCGACAATTAATTTTCTCAAATAATCTATCCCAATATATCATAATTTATTCCACAATTAATAATTCATCATAAAAATATCATTGTCCCATATTTAATTAAAAACTTAATTTGAAAATATTATCAATTAAAAATCCTATCAGTGTATATTAATTATTTTAAGAATTAATTAATCTAAATCATTCAATAACACCATTACAAAAATCCACATTAATTAAATTACCAATTAAATAATCTAACTTGTTCAATTTCATCAACATTAACATACCCATAAATTAATTCACTATTTTTAATCAAACTCATAAATCATAAAACTGCATCCATTAATTAATCACCAATCAATTAATCCAAATCATTTCCAGTAATGAATTCCATAATTAACTAATCTAACTTATATAGTTCAATTAATTCAACAATTAATTACTCACATCCACTTCCATTAATCAAATTCAATACCTTCAATGAATTTTCTAATTAATTTTTCATGTTAGTTCAATTATTTAATACCATAGTTCATTAATCTTAAACAATATCATTATTTAATTTAGTAAATAATCAACCACATTACTCAGTTTAAGTTACAATTTAATTAATTAGATAATAAAGATGAGGTAAAATTCAAATCACTAAATGAAATATATAAATTGTACAGTCACATACATGTAATTGATAATAAAGATGAGGTGATTTGAGTTTTAGACCACTAACAAGAATAAGAGGGAAAATGTTCACTAATAGAACTCCCTAGTTTGATACTGATCTATCAAGAAAGCAATGATAAAAACAACCGAGATCTGAAACCTAAATCCATTATTAAATGAAACAAGATCTCATAACTATAGATCTAGAAAAATAATAATAGGTTAAGATTTTAAATATCTTGATCTTGATCCAATAAAATAGTGGGTAAAACCGTCCAAAAGAATAAGAGAATAAGGAAATGGAGACATGAAATCAACCAAGTTAAAACCACATACCCATAGATATTCATATCAAAAAAGGTTTCAAATTTCCAATAAGGGAGGTCATGAGTCTTAGAAAATGAGAAAATTTGATTTGGGTCGAGATATTGTTGATTTTGGGTTAATATAGGTGTTTCATGAATTTTAAATTCAATTTTCATAACTTTAATTTTCTTGTTCTAAATATGCTAGGTGAAGTTTCTCATTTAGTAAAAACCATGCTCCTAAATCATGAAATGTTTCACTCATAGGTTGAAATCATATATTGAAAACATAGGTTAACCATGAAAAATCATGCGACCGGGCATCACACATAGTTTAACCATTCGAATATTGTTCATAGACTAAGTAATAGGTTGCACACATTGTTTTAACCATGTGGAAACCATGTAAAATGTTTCACACATAGTTCAACCATGTGAAAACGATGAACAAACCACGAAAAGCCTTTCCACCGTCTATAATTCACCAATTTGCACCCAAACTATCACAAATTAATACTCAAACAACTTTTACACAAAAAAAAAGGAAAAATAATACATCTAAATGAGGCCATGAAATCTCCAGGAAAAAGGTTGGGATCTCAAAATCATTCCACCATATAATAGCTCATCCGTAATATGTACATATTAAAATATATATGATTCTGAGTAAAAATGACTGGGCCACTGTTACCTCTTATCCTCTTCTATCTCCCATGTTTCCACCAGAACCCGCCCATGTTTCCACTACAAACGAAATATAGACACAGTCTTCCCGTGCAATAATTTCTCACTAGAATCTATCATATGTGTTATATGCTTCTTATAGGATGTATCAGTCCCAATTTTAACTTCTAAAACTTACCCAACATGTTTACCAACTCACTATTATCAAAACGCCACATAAACTACATCCAACATCCGCACTAGGCCATGCCATGAAAATCCTCATAGAAAAGAAATATGTCTACATCCAACAAGAATCACTTTTCTATTATCCAAGATATTTATAAATTCACCTTATTGGTTCCTTGTTGGTATTCAAATTCCACCACTTCTAACCCACGGTTTTTTTCCATGCACATTCTACTGAAATATTCCTCTCCACCATAAAAGCATCACTAACCCCAATTGTTATGAAATCTAATACCATGGTATTCATATAATTTTGGTCCACCCCAATAACCTAAAACATAAACTATAAATGGTATACAAACCATAATCCAACTCTATATATATTTCTTAAAAAGCACATCCTCCCAATGGCAGTGTATCCAAAAAATCACATTTAGGTACCTGGGAATAATGTTAGATCACTTAGTGTGTACTCAAGATGATGCCTATGTAGGGGACATGATTTTCACTGAATTAAATGTACGTTATGAAGTCTTTGGAGAACATGGCCAAAGTTTCGCCATCACTCATTATACATCCCACTATGGAAACACCTTAATATGTCAAAAGCAGTGGGATTACATTCCTGCCAATAAGTCACTATACGATCCAAAACCAAGAAGTTAGCAATCTCACTCTCCAAAACCACCCACATTTTGGGTAAAATAATCAAAATGAATTATTATCAATTTACCACATTAATGATGTTAAATAGAATGATTAAAAAAAATCCATAACCATTCTTCCCCCGTTTTCCACATAACATGTTTAAAACTGGGGTGCTATCACTAACATTAACCATCCAACACAAAATTCCAATTCCATAATGTTAAACTAATTATAATAGTTCATGTATATCATTTAGATAACCATTTACTCGTAATTTTTCATCATTTTACCACTTTTCATTTCATATTAGTAATCTTTCTCAATTAAATTTAATAGGCCTAGAAAATATTTTGGGTTCAACAAAATACCTTAAACTGATTTTCCCATGTATTCCTAAAATGATTCATGTTCAAAAAATAATTGATAGTGCCAAGAATGATGTATACAAACTCAAATCTCATTCCATTTTATGCGATCATTCAATCTGAACAATTCTACAAAAAAAATAATCACAACATACAAGAAGTACATCACCCAAGGAAAAATTACATTCTACTATAATAGAAAACATCAAATATAACAATTCCACTCTAAGAACTTATGTTCTACCCCAAAAATGGGGTAAAAACCCCGTACATGAGCTCATAAAGAATCCCTTACATTTCTATGTCTCATGTATACCTTTACAAAATAGTAATATAGAAGAAGAAGAAAAAAATGGGCTCTAATAGAACATAGTAATATCTTAGCTTGGGTTCCACAAACTACTTCTTCGAGCCAGTTTCCCACATAACCTCAAGTGTTCCACCATGTCTTGTAGAGGCTATCGACTAAAAAAGAAGGTATACTATGTTGATAATGGGGATACAATACTCTATTTTATTAGAGAAAATTACTAGCGGAAATAAATTAACAATATAAAAAACAAATGATCATAAAAAATACCTATATCTAATGATAAACAAAGCATGAAGTAAAATACCAAAAGTAAACAGTTGATATTACATGCCAAGTGCATTCAATGTGTCAATATCAAAAATAAAAAATAAATAAATATAGTGAAAACATTTCCACATGGGTCCCAACCGATGTATTTCATTGACATCCATGTTGCACCCCTAATTCATATGTCTAACGTAGGTTCTTTACCTTTATCCTATCCTGCATGCATTTAATCAATTTGGTACTAATCAGGATGCCTGATTGGGGGGTGAATACAGCTCAGTAGGCCCCCACCAATGATGTCTAAAAAAAATATAGTCAATAACATGTGGATGTAGTTGTATAAAAAAATAATTTCAATGCATAAATAAATAGTTATCAAATTATTAATATATTTAATAACCATAATGATCGAGTTTTGAACCATTTTCCAATTTAATTTACAATTCATTTCAGAAAATGGGTTTTCATTATCGATTTCTTTTTTAGGATCATTATTACGTCCAAATGGAATCTTGGTCCAGTGTGATGTTTTGGTTATAAAATTCCATATTTAATTCACCAATTCTTATTAATACATATTTATCATTGGTGTAGAACACCATGTCTAATACCCCAAATTCTAATTATATTTATCATTGGGGTAGAATGTCGTGTATAACACCACAAATCTAAATCATATTTTTTATTGGTGTAGAACACCATGTCAAGATCCCGAAATCTAAATCTTGTATATACATTATTTATGAAGAACACCATGTATAACACCATAAATTCCAGTGATGTGTATAATTGATTGGTGTAGAAAACCATGTCTACGACCCCATTTATCAAAAATATAGATACATATATCATTGCTTTAGAATTCCTTGTCTGGATCCTCAAATCTCTGTGATTTATATTTATCACTAGTGTAGAAAACCATATATATTACGTCGAATATCAATCATTTATATTTGACATTTGTGTAGAATGATATGTCCAGCACTCCGAATCTCAATCAAGTAATTTTAACATTGGTGTAGAATTCCATGTCTATCACCCCAAATCTCAATCAGAAAATACATCACTAGTGAAGAACATCATGTCTAACACCCCAAATCCTATTCATACCCATATATCATTGGTGTAGAATTTCATGTCCAATACCAAATTCTGAATAATACAGATATATGTATCATTGATATATAAATCCATGTCTAACACAACATTTCTAAATTGTTCATATGCATCATTGTTGTAGAACTCTTGGTCTAACAACCAAAATCTCAGCAATTTCGTTATATCATTATTTACTGGGATTAAATTTTTATGTATAATTCCCCATTTCATAATCATTCATTTCAATCATTATTTAGTAGGATAAGATTTTCATGTCTAATACTTTATTTCACAACCATGATTAAACAACATTAATCCTATTATCATAATTAAACCACACCACTTACATTAATTTATTAATAATATTATTAATCAATGTTTATTAAATAATTTAAAATTAATTTACAACACCATTTTTCTTTACATAGTTAAACAATTAATTATTCATGTCTTTCATGGAGTTAATTCAACAATTAACTAATCACACCAATAATATTAATTAATTATAAAATTAATTAATCAGATCAATCCCATTAGTTAATTCAAAAGTTTACTATAAATTTTAATAACATTATTTATTTTAGAAATTAACTAATCAAATCAATTTCTTTATTTAATTCAATATAAAACTAATCAAGTTAATTACGTTAATTAATTTAACAACTAATTAATCAATTCAATTATTTTATTCAATCCAAAAATAAATGAATCATTCCACTTTCATTACTAATTAAGTGATTTTTTATCACATAAAACCCCACAATTAATTCCTCAATTAATTAATTACATAAATCCCATTAATTAATTATTCAATTAATTAATCAATATCCTTATACCCAATGTCCAATAACTAATTCAACAATAAAATACTCAATCCAAAAATCTCAATAACCCATAATTTATTAAAAATATAATTATTTCAAATCATATATCTCAATATCTCATTGTTAATTAAATAATTAATTATCCAACTTACCAATATCATAGTCCCATAATTAATTGAACAATTAATTATGAAATCCAATCAATTCGATATCCCAATAATCCATATTAATTAATTTACAAATTAATTAATCCAACTCATTTAATTGAACCTTCAAAACAATGCCCATTAATTAATTAATCATTTTATTAATCTCACTCAGTCAATTGAATCAACACTTAAATCCCCATTAATTAATTCATCAATTAATCAATCTATCTCTGAATTCATAATATTTACTCCATTAATTAATTCAATAATTAATTAATCCAAACCACTTATATTAAATAATTCCATAGTTAATGACTCTAACCCCTACCATTAAATTAATTAACCAAACTAATTGTTCACATTCACTTACATTAACTAATTATAAAATTAATTAACCAAATTCAATCCCTTAAATTAATTTTCCAATTAATTTTCCATGTTAATTCCATTAAATAATTCCATATCTAATTAATATAAATTATTCTCATTATTTAATTAAACAATTAAATAAACACAATATAAATATTAATTTATTCAATAATTAATTAATATCTTTAAAACTCTGATTTAATTTTAAAATTAAATAAAAACATTAATCCTCATGAATTAATTCATCAATTAATTTATCAATTTTATTTACGTAGATAATGAAATATTCCCACAACCCCAATGAATTAATTCATCAATTAATTAATTTAAATTCAATAATTAAAAAACAAAATTAATTTTCCAATTAATTGATCATTATCTATTAGTTAAATTTCCATAATTAATTCACCAATCAAGTGTTCTACATCAATCAATTCAATATCCAAAATTAATTCCTCAATTAATTATTCTATCTCATCTAATTGAATAATCATAAGAATATCTAAAACCTAATTCTTTATTTAATTTTCCAAATCACAATCTCATGATCACATCACTTCCTAATAATTAAATTACTAATTCATTAATCACACATCTACCATTACTAAATGGAATAATTAATTAACTATATCAGAAACACAATATCTATCAATTAATTCCCGAATTAATTATTAAAAAATTATAATTCTACAACTTTAAAATCCAGTCAACAATTAATTATCCCAAATTAAGAAATTCAAAACATTGATAATTAATTCACTAATAAATTATCATTATTTCATAATTTCTATTATTTAATAAAATCCAAAATTCATCAATTAATTAATTAACCACATTAATTTAATTAATTTTAAATTATAATCTCTAAATCAACTATAGAAATTCTATAATCAGACACACGTAATTAGACCACCTACCACAAGACCAATGATTAACGCTTGCCAATGGAAACCCCCAATTTGATGGGGATCAATTAGGAATGTGACGATGATCATGGTCAAGATCTAAAACCTGAATCCATGATTTATAGATAGAAAATATCTTTACTCTTGTTCTAAAACCAACCTGAAAAGATCTAGAATCAATATATATAGGAATAAATCCATCAATATAGTGGATAACAGCCATCCATAAAATGGGAGTTGAATAGAACTCGGATACGAAATCAATCAAGAAGAATCCATATTCTTATAGAGATGAAACTATAGAAAATAAGCTTAGAATTGACAATAAAGTAGGTCAAGATCCTTAGGAAATCCAATGGGAGACTCTAAAAAATGAGATAATTTAATTTGGGTTGAGTTAGGTTTGATTTGGGGTTAACATAGTTGTTTCAAGAATTTTATAAGCTATTTTTGGAACCTTAATATTCCAATTAATGGTTTGCTAGTTGAAGTTTTACGGTTAGTACTAATCATGGGCCTAAAAAATGAAATTTTTCCTATATAGGTTGTATACTTAGTTTAAAGATGAAAAAACTACAATATTATGTGACACTATTAGGTTAACCTCGCACAAACCATGTGAAAATTATGCGATATATTTCACACTATGTTTTAACCTTGTGGAAACCATGTAATAGGTTTCACACAAAGATTAAACATGATAAAAACATGGAGAAACCCTGAAAACCCAGACCACCATCTATAATCCTATAATTTACAGACAAAATCACCAAAATAAAGACTAAAATAAGTTATACTCTAAACAAGGAAAAATAAAACTTCTATATGAGCCCATGACATCTTCATAAAAAAAGGTCGAGATCTTAAAAATATATTATTAAAAAGAAACTATGAATTTTAGAGAATTCCAAATGTAATGACTTATGTATAGGCATTCTCAAATGAACTGGTAAATATAAGGGAAAATGTTATTAGAATCCTTCTATTATAAACATGAGAAATAGAGTTTAATTATAGGCATATGACTTTCAAAAGTAACATTTCATTGAAACGTATCAATAAAATGATATTTCTAATTATCACTAGCATTGATAATCATTATATATTAAACATGTACATGAAGACAAACCCATTTTTTTCATATTAAGGAAAGGAATCATTATAATTTTAGATAATATCAATGAAATACCATGCTATAGTGTCTCATTATGTATGAAAATGATAAATAATTGATTAGAGTGTGATATAGGATCTAACCTATCATCATCCAAAAAAATGTTTTCCAAAAGATATCAATCAGTCAATTTATCATGAAAACCCATAGAAATAAAATTGGTTTCAAATCATTTTACAATTGTATCAAAGACCATGATATCAAAAGTTGATCAGTTGATACCATAATTTCATAATTCCAAAATTTCATTTTTATATATAAATATAAATTGATATTCATAAAATATATCTATAAAGTATTTACCTTAATAATTATTAAAATCGAAGATAATTGAAGAAAATGGTATTTTCTGAATCATTTTATATCATTTTTTTGTTGTGTTGAAATTATTAATTACATTCCAACATTCTATAAAAATAAATTTTATACATTGTAATGATTTATATAGTCATTATTTAGGATTACATAGTTACCCATGGAAAATATTTATGGAGTTATTCATAAAGTTTGTAAAACCAATATACACATGAAGATTCTATAATATAATGGGTCACATGGTAACGAAAGTGATTATATTGAAATGTTTTAATAATTAATGAACAATAATGATACTATTTAGCGTTTATGAAGGTGAAGAATCTTGTTATAAGGGAGTTAGATAATGCTGTAAATAATAGTGTGAAAAAACAAGATATGTCACCTGCATGGAGGTAGTTCCCATGCGTATGCATGGGTGAAACATTTTCTTCCCATATATTAAGATGATGTTTGGGAATAGTTTATATTTTACTAATCAGAATTATTTTATAAATATCGTTTTAATATATTAAATAGTTTTTTATAACAAACAATTTATAGTGGTGATACAAAACAATGCAAGTTGTTAATGAGGATTGTACTCCCCAAGAATACATGAAGGTATATTAAAAATTCAAATTATATTTAAGGAAAAAAGAAAAATTAAATTAAATTATAATATTACAACTTATTTTTATTTTTTATTCTTATGATAGCATACATTCAAGGATAGAATAGATTTTGGGTTGTAGAAGATGAAAAGAATATAATCAGGTTGATATAGATCATTAACACTATTTTTGGAATCACAAATCTGAGTAATACCTTAAATGATACTTAACATAGACTTATGGAAAGAAAAAGGATCCTATACATGAAAATAGTGTACATAAGGGACTATGGTGGATAGGTTTTAAGGATAATTCTTTATAATGAGTATAGAAATGATGTGTAGGGGTTCTCCTATAATATTTGAATTGAAATAAATTTTTTCAATTATAAAATTTAATACCACGTTACCATATCTATCACATGACCAATGGAGAAGGACTAGATTATAATAGAGTATGGGAAAAGGTACAAGCGATTATCCATAAATCATTCATTTCTATAATTTTATTAATAATGATCTTCATTTTGATACACTTAAATATCATAATTTTATAGTCTTTGGGTTTTAACAATGTAATAAATTTTTTTAAGTAATTTTCTTTAAATTCAAAAAAATATAATTTTCATTATTACTAAATTTTGACAAAATGATTTGAAATTTGAACTGTATTTTATCAAATTAAAATTTTTCTGTAATAAAAAATAAATTTAACATTATAGAATATATCTTGTAAAAACTTATAATGGAATTTTTTTATTTTAATGTAAAAAATTAATTTTAATGAAATAAAAAATATATTTTTTTATTTTCATGATATAAATTAGTTTATTATAAGACAAATAAACGTCATGTATTTTTCTAATAAATCTATATAATTTTTTTAAAAAACATATTCAGTTAAATTAAATGAATAATAAATTTTCATTTGTTGTAAAAAGTTACCATTTTCTAAAAAAACTTATTCGTAGGTTTTATGAATCCAATATAATTTTTTAAATGAAAAATCTATTCAC